>OX421432.1:5956423-7156423 GCA_949126915.1 Musotima nitidalis | reverse complement strand
AAACATTGGGCACTCCTCGGGACCACTGACTAATGTAAACCTACTGTTAAGTATTCGGAACTCTTCAGGGTTTGCTTGGGCTCCAAAGAAGATGGTAGGATCAACGTACACCTACCTCGTAGTTAAATTATTATTACCCCGTGCTCTACTTTATTTGCGTTCGGAGTTACGGTATTAGTAACCATCGATGTAGCGATTCGTAGAACTGCTATGTCGTAGCACTCGTAGCATCTGCTACGGAAAGTAGCACCGTATTTATATCACTTATTTGAGATATTATTGATTTCGACAAAATGGCGGGATTAATCCTTGAATTCAGATAGTTTTAATATTTATTTTTACTACCTCATTTCTACTTTTTGCTAGTTTCCATAAAATAATTGCTTCCATGATATTTGTAAAGATTTACGCAAAATTATCTGGTCTGACCATCTTGATATCAAAATGGCGGAACGAAACTAAACCATTTGCTGCTAGTAATTTTTTCCTATTTCCTACCTACACATAATAAAATGCTTGAATTTGAATAATCATACTTCAAAGTTCCTTTGGTAGTAATTAAAAAGTTTTAAGATATGAATTGTGGTCTCGCTGTTTGGGCGATCTGAATTTTTTTTTTTTTAATAGAATATACTACCACCATATTTACTATATTTCTACTTTACCGTATAGTAAAGTACCGACATTGATTTATTTTGAGTAGTAGGGACCGATATTAAATGCATAAATGTATCGATTCAGTAAAATACTTCTTTAGTAAAATATTTTTTGGTATCCACTATTTCATAAACGGTATTAAATATTATTTATACTATTAAATATATTTATTACTTGTAATTTAAATACTTGTTCTGGTCTTGGTGTTTACCTACGTATATTAAGTATGTATGTACAAAAAAAAGTATTTATGTATGTTTATCCGTTATTTAGTATCCATAACACAAGTTCTTAATTAAAACTTATCTTGGAACTAAGTAATTGTCAGAACTACCCAAAGACTGGTCAAAATGGAAAAGAATTTCCCAAAACACTTTTTAGTCAGTTTTCACCGAAACTCGCAACAATTCTCGGCGAAATTATCATCATTTCTACTAAAACGCTGTACATGCACAATAAATGTTCGTTCAGTAGAAAATCTACTGAAATAGTCAAATATTAATGTTTGCTGACAGATTTAGACGTTTGCTTTGATTATGTATAATTTAGCAAAAATTGGGGGGTCTTGCTGTTTGACCAAAAGTCATTTGGCAATATTACCCTTGACAATCGAGGTTTGGCAAAAAAATGGTTTCACCATCTGATAATTTTACAACTAATCATTGTACAAAAGACTCGCTTTTCCAAATGATCAACACTAAAATTTACATTTTATAAAAAATTATTTGACTTAATTAACATTTAGCAACTGAGTTATCAGACAAAAATACTATTGGTCTAAAAAACGTTTGATAAAATGTCTTTTAATCTGTTAAATATATGCATAATGACAATCAGGGCGAAACCTTCGATGATAGATTAGGTTGAGTTTTTTTTGTTGACTACCACAAAAGTATTAGTTTTGACTGTTATGGTTGTAAACTTTAACAACATATTTTAGACAAATGCATGATTTGCAAAACATATTATTTGGTAAAATAAAAAAAGGTTAATTGTCATTTTAATATTTAACAAATGCAGTGTTTTCTTATGGATAATTTGCTAAGTTAGTTTCTGTATGATGATACTATTGTCAAATGCCTTGTTTGCTTAATGAATATTGGGTGAAACGTTGTTTTTCGAATGACCTTTGTCAATAATTTTTTGGTCAAACATTAGTAATCCAAAAAATTGTGACTTAGGTCTCTGTTCAAAGTAAAACATCTCAGTGTAGTGTTCTCATCTTCCGTCCTCTACAGCCGAGCTGGGGCCTATGTCTCCTATTCAAATTCAATTGTATTTATAGGTCACATCGCTTCAAACTCGGCAAGCTTAAATTCGAGCTTGTCTTTTTTCATTCAAAAAAAACCTAATTGTTTTCTGCTTCCACGACTGCTGATTTTTAGCCAATGTCTCCCGTACTAATGGTTCTGATCATCATTATCATAATTTCAGCCATCTGAAGTCTACTGCTGAACATAGGCCTCTTCAGTTGTTTTCCACGGCTCTCCGTCGCCTTGACCAGATCATCGGTCCGTCGGGCAAGAGGCCGCCCTCTACTACCCTAGCTGGTTCTAGATCACATTGTTTCATCTGGCCCCAAAGCACATCGAATAAACCATCTGAAAGTTTTAAATAGAAGTAGCGCTTAGCCTGTGTGTCACTTAGAACCTTGATTCTCTTAGGTATTTTTGTTGTAACAAAACAAAACAAAGAAAGTGCACAAAAACATTGGAGCCTTCTACATTAGTCTGGCATCAAATGTGTTACTCACCGTCAGTGTGTGCGTTGTGCGAGAGGACCACTCAGTTAGTCCTATTACTTTAGAGAGGAAAAAATACTTTTCGCCCGAAAATTGGGTAATCGCAGCGCGGTCGGTGGTTTATTATTTTTGATATCGCCCGAGAGAAAGGATCGTTAGTGTAATGCAACGCTCACTTTTATATCGGCAATTTAGAGTAAAGCGTTTATTGAGCACCAACAGGCGTTTTAAGTACCCCGATGATGTTGCCACTTGGGTAATGCTGCGCTGAGGCATAAGTATTTTCTTTTTTAAGTTTAAAAATATCAACAATATAGTATCGCTCTATAATTTATTCTGTATACGTCGTCTTTTATAAATGCCTTCTATTTCATTTAAAGGAAATTGGATACAGGCGGCTTGAGTTCGAACGACGTGGACAGTGGATTTCTAATAACTGAGACGATGAGAATGATATCATTTTAATAATGATTTCACCTACTTGATAATTTATTGCAATTTTTCATTTTCATATTTTCGGCTTACATTGGTTATTAATTTCTATGATTTTATTAAAATTAGAATATTATTATAACGTGAGTGTATATTCCCCAAAGGGGAAAGTGTTGCAAAGTATATCTTAACATGTACGCTTTTAGTAAGAATGTAGTTTTGTAATAGACTCAGCAGATGAATACATATGCAGTGTCGTATTAAATACTAGCAGCTTCAGTTTTACCCGCATGGTCCCCGTTCCCGTGGAAATTTCGGGATAAAAAGTGTCATATTTGTTAGTCCAGGACTGCAGCTATACACGTACAAAGTTTCATCACAATCGCTCCAGTAGTTTTTACGTGAAATAGTAACAAACAGCCATCCACACATACAAACTTTCACGTTTATAATATTATATTATATAATAAGTAGGATAAGAAATATTGTTAATTGTTATATTTCTTTTACTGGTAAATTGTTACCTACTTACATTAATCAACGTTTATAAAACAATTGACATTGCGTAGCATTTATCAGCATTTTAGTGCGTAGAAGTAATATTTAACTTCTGTATTTTTATTTGAAATAAATAATTTTAATTTGAATAATAGCCTTTAAGTAGTATTTGTCCATTTGATGCTGATGATACCTAATGGATTTGTACGCTTCACTATTGATAATTATGAGTATGAGATGACAGTAGAATTATTATCATCTGTCCCGATATAATCAATTGCCCTGCTTTGCGTTAAGATTCTTTACAAGGCAAAATGACACTCAGACTTGATTTAGATATGTAATACCTAAATCTACAGTCTCGCTACCGGACACCCACCGTTTCCGCGTTTCAAGGCGGCGCGTGGCAAGGAGGCCCGTCCAGCAGCACCCGGGGGGCGGCGGGGGCAGGGGGCCCCTTCCGTCTAGCCATATAGACCCTCCCAGAAGTCGTACAGTTTCGCCATGACCGCACAAAGAGGTAGGGGGGGCGCTATACATCGCGCCTCTCTGAGGAGGTCCTTCCGGTCATCAAATGCATGAATTAAAGTAATATTTTTTAAATAAGTACCACATACTATATTTTTACAACATAAATACATTTTGGTTATACTGTTATGTAAAAGAGATGTATGCATTATTTTAAGACATCTGAAAATCAGTGCCGTGGCACAAGTGGTCCATGCTGTTTACGCACAGCCTCCCTCCAATGGGGGGATCGAGAGGGAAGTGTGGGAATCACTGCGGCAGACGCGACCACAGCAGTCCAACCAACTAAAAAACTTCCGATGACGCCCACCGCTGTTGAAAAGGGGCCAGTGCCTGGGTTTATAGCTTCTGGCATCCCGCCCGCGGCCAACATCCCCAAAGTCAGTCGTGGGTTCGATTCCCACACTGGGCAAATCTTTGTGTGCATAATCACAAATATTTGTACTGGTCTGGGTATTTTCCTATGTTATTTAATATGTATTAACAAAAAAAATTGTATATATGTATGTTAATAATTATTTAAAATCCATAAAACATATTCGTAATGATACTTGTCTTGAAATTGGAGTGATTGTAAAAGAATATTCATTTATTCTATTTATTTGTAGGATTGTCTCTATAATTAACGCGGCTTAAGCCGCGGGCTCAGTGAGTACTTATAAATCAACAACAAAAACGTAACGCAATAAATTGTCGAAAAGTTAGCACAGCGCTTATGACACGTGTAATTTGCGTGAGGTAGGCGGCCCGGGACACGGAATACTAAAGTAAACACGGATGAAGTGCCAATTTGTAAATGGGCCGCTGTCAGCTGTCACGCGGCGTGACACGTCGGCTGGACCGGGCGCGTTCATAATGGACGACGGATTGCGTCTCTACGGCTCCCGCACTGTTATAATATTGAAACATATATCTACAAAGGTAGTTTGGTTAAGACTGAACTTAAAAAACCTACCTTTTTTAAGCATACATTTGCGGTGAGACGAAACCTAGCTACACATTTAAGAGGGTTTACTTTTCATGTTTACTTCAAAACTTGAATGAAGTGCCAATTTGTTAATGGGCCGCTGTCACGTGGCGTGTACGTCGGCTGGACCGGCCGCGTACATAACTGTCGTCGGATTGCGTCTCTACGGCTCCCGGACTATGATATTATTGAACATTATAACTAGAAAGCTAGTTTACCTAAGAAACTATCTTTTTAGACCACATATACCTATACCTACCAAGACCTAAGAAACCCAAGCCAACCTCACCTGAAAGTGTGCACCTGCCGATTAACGGACGAAGCTCTGGTAACAGTGCCCGGTAAGCGGCGAGAGGCTCGCCACCTAATTCTTGGGACCAACTATATAAGTGGCGAAGTGTGGGCGTATAATAAACCTCTGTCTACCCCAACGGGGAAACAGGCGTGAATGTATGTATAAATAAATAAATAAATATATATTTCTGACACTTACACCAATTATTTAGTTCCAAGTTAAGTATCATCAAGAACTTGTGTTATGGTTACTAAATAACGGATAAACTTACATAAATATATTTTTTTTGTAAATACATACTTAATATACTTAGGAAAACACCCAGACCAGAACAAATATTAATATTTATACACACAAAGATTTGTCCTGTGTGGGAATCGAACCCACGATCTCTGGAGTGGAGTGCGGGTATACTGGCCACCACGCCATATCGGTCGTCAAAATATGTATGTATATACAATTTGTTTGTATTAATCTTCACACTTATTTGTGGACAAATCGTTACGTAAATGGCATGTCAAATCTACGTTGAGCTAGTTGCCACGACTATGGCAGTAAATCACGCTGTCACTACTCGCAGCACGTCGCACAGCGTCACGTTATCACGATGGATCACGTGACAGGACCCATGACGATCAGTCGTCGCAATTATCTTGTTCTATGTTTCAAGTTATTATTACAATTCTTGAATGTTTCATACTCAATCACGTTTTTCGCAATTATTTGTCAATATATCAAATCCCTGACAGGTGCCTATAATCCGTTCGTTTCATATTTTATTTGGGTGGAATACATAATAATGTTTTACCCGTGGTAACACCATGGGGTAATAACGCATCGGGATTATGAATGGATTGAAGTATATAAGCCGTGTGGTATCAGCACTTCCGAAAAAACTACCAGCTCATGGTTGCCAGAGGGAGTAGCAGAAAGAGACTAACGGAACAAAATCTCATATAGTGTCAAAGTGGGCGATCCACACCACCGCACCGATGGACATGATGGCCAAAGGTGAACGTTGCTACAACTGTATAGATGCTATTTAAATAGTTTTGCAGGATTTCTGCCCGCCCTAAATGGAATGTGAGTCAGATTATATATCTCACAAACACATCAACGTAATTTGAACTCCTGCAAACATTTCAACCACTTGACATATCGCAAAGCGCCTTGGCAGAGCTTTTACTAGAAAACACTCTAAGCCCCCCCGACTGGTCTGCACCATGTCGTGGTGGGGGGGCTGAGTACTCCCGGTAGGGCGCGGAGCACGCTAGGGAAAAGGTAACACCCAGAGATTGGCGACTCTGGGGGACCTGTGGAGGGCGCAGCAGACGTGCCAGGAAGCAGCGCCAGTTGGGTCTTAGGCTTTAGTAGGTATTACTGCTGGCGGTCGTGTCTGCCGGTGGTGAGACCCACACACCTCTCTCGTTCCCCCTTTGGCCGGGAGACAGTGCGTAAAAGCCTTTTGTTACCGACGTAAATCAAAAAAAAAAAGGAAATACTCTAAAGAAAATGAAATGCAAAAATAAACAACCGCAGCAAAAAACTACAGTCACAGTACGACTATTATATCTTGTGACATATTAAAATATTTCATAAAAATCGTTTCCGAAAGTGCAGAGCGAGCGGTTATTGCGTGTCACGTCACCTGACGTCAATGTCACGCAACGTCGGCCCGTCAAACATTGTCGGGCGCGACACGCCACACTTTGACGGTCGGTTTCACTAGTGGGTTAGATTTACGAAAATAGGATTGGCTTTTTCTATATTTCTCGTCTGTCAGAATTTAATTCCCACGGGACATAAATAGTATTTTTGTAATGTGCTAAAATAACTATTCGAACTAACGATATTGTATTGCTGTAGTAGACATAAAGAAGACTATGTTTCGATTTAATATCAAATTATTATATATTGATTGTCTGAGGACTAATAGAATTATTTTGAAGATTGAATATATATTTTTCTCTACTATTTACGTGACTATTACAGAAATGAAATAAAACACACTAATCTTAGCCTATTAATGATGGGCTGCTATTACAAGTGATAACCTTCTAATGCAAGCTGATCATAATAGGCTCAAAAAGTATACAAACCTGTGACTAAGTTATCAAAACTAAACTATACAATCGCGATTCTTCGAACAAAAGCCATCGATTCGCAAACAAGCGACGATCAACCATCTTTGAAAAATGTTGCGTTGAAGTCGAAACAAAAGAAATAGCAAATGCAACCGCAAACCAAATAATATAATATAACTTCTTGGACTTAAATGAACGAACAAACCAGGACTAGGATTTTTCTTTAAACTAGTGTTTTATTTTCCCCATTCAATTGCTCGTAGCGTGGCTAGACCAGATGGTCAGAAAATGTCTTAGAAGTTAAGACGAGCTTACAGAGGTATATTTTTGGACCTGGAGACCGTTTTTCAACCATTAAAAAGACTTGCTCTTTCGTACTTCCGAAGGCACGTTAAGCCTTAGGTCCCGGTTAGAGGTTGGCTTGACAATTATTTACCTTACCTTGGCTTGTGAGAAGAGGCCTGAGCCCGGGACATCCATAGGCTGCTTGATATTGCAAACGTGAAAGATCGTTTCGATCTTAAAAGATTTAATTAAAAATGTTTTTATCAGAAAATTAAATCTGTTACAATTTATGCAACTATATTTGCTACTCGATTTTTGCCCATCCCAAATATATTTAGTATTTATATGGTATTATTATTATTTTCTACCATTTTAATCTGTGATTCGAATATCTGGCAAAGCGATTATAGTTTTCTAAGCGTTGTCCATTTATTTTTGTGTCAATCACTTCTTTGCCATGTCTATTTTGGTGTACGAAAAAGACAAGCTCTATAGAACCGACAATTGCTTCGATAGAATGACGCTGCATCCGCGGGCCGTGACAAAACACAGTGATATTTCCCGGAAAGTTCCCGTGCGGGAATCGGGAATCGGGACACGACGGGATTAATAAATACAAAGACACATCCATAAATCCGGCTACAAACTTGGGCCGATAGTTGGTGATAGTTCGTGGTCTCTGGTTGCATAGTGGGGGAGGGATAGTAGAACCGCTGACCAAAATACGGTTTTATGTTTAATGACCATTTAAAAAAAGAAAATAGATTTAAAAATCACTCCGGAAACCAATCATTGGTTCGTAAAGAGTGCCAAAAATTTGGATAAGGCTGTCTCGAAAAAAGAAAATAACAAACTACACTGAAATAACTACTTAAACAAAAATTTTAAAAAAACAGAATGATTTGTTACAAATTTAGGAAGTTAGATTTTAGTTTTGATTTCATATTTCTAATGTTAATAACATTTATTTATTTAAAGGGTAATAATATATTAATGAATCGAAGAACTAGGTATTCTGTTGTCCGCCCACCGTAGATATCCGTAGTACGTACGAACATACATACGAACATTAATCTATTTTCCTGAAAGTGGTAGGCAGAGGTATACTTATACGCCCACACTACGCCTATTGTGTTGTTAGTCCCACGTAATATGTGGCGAGTCTAGTGCCGCTTATTCTGAACTTATATTCGCCATAGCCTCGTTCGTTGATCGGCAGGTGAACCAATTGCAGGCGAGGATTGTTTGGGATCCTCATACACCAGAATATATACATATTAAGTGCATATAATTAGCAGAGCCTAGATAATACGCCTCAGACATTATACTACTCTTTTATCACTATGCTCTAGTGCCACTAGGAACGTGTGTG
Organism: Musotima nitidalis; assembly: GCA_949126915.1. NCBI lineage: Eukaryota > Metazoa > Arthropoda > Insecta > Lepidoptera > Crambidae > Musotima > Musotima nitidalis. The sequence goes on along the minus strand of OX421432.1, from coordinate 7,147,564 downwards.
AACAGGTTTCAATAATTTCCCATCCGATGACAACTTTATGAGCTGTGCTTAATCTTCTCTCAAGCTTGATATACACTTCTTACTTTGATGAGTAGCTCGATTCAAGAGTTTATTAAGCTGTGTATTTAATGTTTTTCATAACTAGCTAACCAAGCATACATATTAATCCTTGCCGGCTCAACAAACTTCTAAATACTTTGACGACCGATATGGCGTGGTGACGAGAATACTCGCTCTCCGCTCCTAAGGTCGTTGGTTCGATTCCCACGCAGGACAAATTTTTGTGTGCATGAACATGAATATTTGTTCTGATCTGGGTATTTTTTTATGTATGTTAAGAATCTATTTACAAAAAAAAAGTATATATGTATTTTTATCCGTTATTTAGTATCCATAACACAAGTTCATAATGGTACTTATCTTGGAACTAAATAATTGGTGTAATTGTCAGAAAATATCGATTATTATTATTATTTATACTTTATAAAATGCATGCGAAATTAAATAATATCGCACACCTAGATGAAAACGTCACTAACTCAAAAAAAATACTTATTCTGAATTAGTGTCATTTTCGTATTCTCGGCACACCCGGCTATCCGAAAGTGCCACTATTTGAGAATAAGCTTTTTTTGAGTTAGTGACGTCTTCATCTAGGGGTGCGATATGTTTGTTTCTTCCTTTAAACCATTGTAATAAATTTGATGTTTATTAATACATATAGAGCCTAAACGATAACCCTAACAACGGGACGATTTTTTATTAGAAAAAAATACGAACCTATGACTTTTGGATAACCGGCCGACTTTTCTTTCTTGTTGTTTTACGTCGGTAACAAAATGCATTTACGCACTACCTTCCGGCCAAAGGGGGTGTAGGACTCACCACCGGCAGACACGACTGCCAGCAGTAATACCCACTAAAAATCATCCGACGATGCCCGCCACTTGTTGAGAAAAAGGCGGGGGCCAGTACCTGGGTTGCAGCGTCGGACACCCCGCCCGCGGCCAACGTCCCCCAGACCAAAACCGGGAGGACCTCCTCAGAGAGGCGCAGTAGTTCCGCCCCTCCTGCCTCCTTGGGCGAAAATAGCGTGCGTGGCCGACTTCCCGGAAAGTCCATGGTTAGACAGCAGAGGCCTCCTGCCCCTGCTGTTTAAGACCCTCCTGGCGCAGCTTGGCGGGCCCTCCTGGCCTACCCGTTGCGCCCTCCATAGGTCCCTTATTGTTTCCCCCCCGGTAGTCGGTACTAATTGCACCCAGATTCGCCAACCTCTGGGTGTTACCTTTTCCCGGCCTCCGGGAGGTACTCATACACTATTTCACATAAACGTATCAAATTTTTCTCATATATTGAGACTTGTGAGATACACATGGGTTCGAAATTTGATATGCTTATCTCAAACGGTTATTTAGATATTAATGTCAAAAAATCCCCCTTTTTATCATTGACTGACTGACCTATAGATCAAAACTCTAACCCAGTTCCAGATGACCTAGAGAGTTAAAATTTGGTATGCAGATAGGTAATTAGATGAATACAATGGCGTAAATAAAAAACTAGCAATTTAAAAAAAAAATACTTACCTACAAAAAGTAATGATATTTAATCAAAAACATATTATATATGTGAAATGAGAGCCGAGTTCAATATTTATGATAAATGCCTAGGTTGTTGACTTCAACGACATAGTAAGTGGGTGCCAATTTCAATAGTCCTGAAATGTTTTTATAAATAACAGTTTAACATATCATATCTTCTAATAACATAATATTGGATTGGATTAAATATTCTCGGACACATCATTATTAAGATTAGATTTTAAAACTTTTGACTTTGAGAAAATGACAGATTCCTATTAAAGAACATGAATACACAAAACCAAAATCAACGCGGGCGACGCCATCTTCAGAAGTTCGCCTACAATACGTCATCAAGAAGGCAAGGTCACATTTATGAAGCTTGCCACAATTTTACAAAAGATTTGCACAAAAAGTTATAATTTGCAAAATGATTTTCTTTCCTCTGGAGGTAAATTCTGCTAACAATAACATTACATTAGGACAACGGTACGATATACACTTGCGAGCAACTAAACCGACACACACCTTTTTTTTCGAAGAAGGGTGTTGCAGAATTTAAATGACTACAAAACATTCATGTCTCTACTAGGGCCTTAAAATCGTTTATCCCATACAAAGGTGTTATTATGTCTAAAAAAACTCTGTATTGTTACCAATCTAACTACCTCAACGGTCAATGATTAATATGCCTCTGCCTACCCCTTCGGGCAAACAGGCGTGAATGTATGTGTTTATGTCAACGGTCATAAAAGTTATTCAATCATTCATATCAGCTTTATAAAGTCCACTGCTTAACATTGGCGTCCACAATTGAGTACATTCTATTGGGGGTATTTGCCCATAATCACCACGCTGGGCAGGCGGGTTGGTGATCGCAGTTCAAGCCACTACACAGGTGACACTGCTGCCCATCTTCCGGTAGGATTTCTCTATATCGACTGTTACGACTCCCCATGAGATGAAAAAAAAATAGTTGAATATTTTTAAAGGATCAATATTATATAGATTCAATGTGTTTTGAATTAAACAATCATTTTATAAACTGTTGGAGTTCTTTACGAATTTACAGCAATTATAATACAAAATTAGCATGTGACATCTAACAATTACTTATTTTATATCTTTAAAGAAAGAAGTCTTAACAGATGTTGAGTCGGTTTATTCGCTTCCAAGTGTAACATCCCTCTGTAACAAAAATCAGGATATTTTGCGGAAAACTTCCCGGTCCGAATACGGTGAACGGTTCAGTTCACATCACGGATTTATTACAATATTATGGGAATAGACTTAGATAAACATTTAATTTGGGTAAGTTATTTCATTAGGGAAAGCCTTTTTTATATAACGTAGACGGCTGTTTCGATAATTGATTGTTATCGTGACTGTTTGTGGCTAACAATAGGCTAAGGCTTCGCCGCTAAGCTATCTCGGAACTATTAATATGAATATTAGTATTACTCGATAAAAGTATTGACATAGTATTGAGTTTGACGACTGATATGGCGTAGTGGCAAGTATACCACTCCACTCCTAAGCTCGCGGATTCGATTCCCACATAGGACAAATCTTTGTGTGCATAAGATTTTATATTTGTTTTAGTCTGGTGTTGTCATATGTGTATTAAGTATGTATTTACAAAAAACATATTCTCATTAATGTTAATCCGTTATTTAGTAAACATAGCACAAGTTCTTAATGATACTTATCTTGGAACTAAATGACAGTGTAATTGCCAGAAATATTTATTGTTAAGTATTAGGTGCTCAACGATACAAACTCTCCTATCGCAAAAAGTGTTTGCTCTGTATGAAAATGTATGGTATAATATTGATATCATAATTTAGCCACGTTATAAATAATAAATGATTTGCATATTCCGAGTAATCTTTTTGTAATCTCTTCTTATAATAATATTTAGTTTATTATTTATAGTTATATGAATTATCAATAAATAATAATGATAAATAAATATTTTCTCAGACCAATTACATCGTTCTAAAGATCAAATCTTTTTATTTCATTAACTATTACATAGTGCTTGAAAACGTCAAAATTAAAAAAAAAGAAATATGATTACTCTGAAATCACGAAGGTTAGATTCAGTTACATGCAACGAAACAATTAAAACTATTTTACTGTAAGTGAATATAAGTGCCAGTTCCGAGCCGCCCGCTCTGTAAGAAGTACTAGCAAGGAACTCACAGGCTATGCTCTTTTAAATTATATTATCAATTGCTTAGTTACAACCTTCATGTGTCTCTGAGTTATGGATATTAAATAACGGATGAACACTTAAATATCGTTTTCATTTGTAAATACACACTTAATATACACAGGAAACAATCAAATAGTGATGTATCCTGTACTTTCTTGATTTCGAATATTTGTGTCTCGTCTTTAGATTGCCTTTATTGTTTCGCTCATTTCAATACAAACTTTGAATCTTACAGCAGTATTAATAACACGTTGTTCAATTTTGGATTCAATTACTGGCAATACAGAAAAAAGTTTTGTTTTACGAATAAAAAAGAGCATAAAATAAGTTAAGAATATACTTCGCAGTACCCTCTCCCCGCGACTAGCCCACCACAATGCCGCACGCAATGCGGTGGTCTCACGTCGGGCATCCAGACATGCGTCTAACACAGGGTTGGCACCTTAGAGGTATTGTATGAAATAATTGTTTTAGTTGATAAAATTTTCTTAATTCAGTTATAAATATATAATATTTTTTTATAATATTTAAATTATAAAAGAAATGTTTAGTTGATTATAAAAATTATGACTATATAAATTAATGTCATTAAGCACAGGATGGTCTTATTGATTCTGATTGACAAAAAGTTCTTGTCCGTCACCTAATAGTTTTTGTTTTGATATGAAGTTAAAAAAATATGATATCAAAACGTTAATGATTCCAGATGAGTGACTAGGACAGAGTCTGTCATGTAATAAAATTGTTTGAAAAAGATAGTTTAGTTTAGATTAGTGTAAACTATATAAAATATTCATCTTCTGAATCGAATACTAACAATAATTAATAACAAGCACTTACAGTACCAATGGGATAACATTATTTTCCACACTATCCTAGTCGCGCCACTACCTTAATTTTCGAATGCCTAGTAAAAAAAATATGCCTCTGAATTTTATTTAAAATATAACCTTTTATAATATAGAGACGGGTTAGCCGTTTTTTACTGCTACAAATAAAAATATCTGCAAATTAGCAAATAAAACAATATACAGCTCATCAACCAAATATTATTCGTAGTTACGTATAAATTTCCTTTTATATAATACATACTTATTAATTTAAAATTTTCGTCCACAAAAGTATAATTAAAGGATTAATGCGACGCTCAGTTCATAAATATTATCTTTAAATTTATGCTTAATTCGGTAAGTGAGCTCACTGCACAATGTGGCGAAGTCGCTTCCTGCTGTTTTTGTTTAAAATGTAATACTCACATACTTTACATTTTAATTGCACTTTAATTTTGGTGCATAAAGTAAAATGACGTCGCCATGTAAATGCAGCGTTCAGTGTAATAGTAATAAAATATTCTATTGTGTAAAGAGTACTTTTTGCGACACCTTAATTATAGCAAAATTCGAGTTATATAGTCTTACCGAATAGGTATTACAAAACTGTACGGGTACAAAAAGTTGCGGTTTTGAAGATTAATTTATGACTAAGACCATTTTCTATAAAATTTACAAAATTGTAAGTGCGAAAGGTGGTATAATAAAAACTTAACTACTCGAATCAGTTAATAGAACACATATAACACACACACACACAATAGAACCCTTTGCGACACTTTTAAGGAGAGGCTTCATTTCTGATAACTATCGATTTTATACAATTTTATCCACGATTTTTCAATTTTTGCGACTGGTTTCCCTGTTCGAGTTCAAAAGTTGTGGTTTCGAGTTTTAGTATACCTACCTATAATTATAAGTTGGTATATAAAAAGGTTCTGCAAGCATTCGAATGCTTTCTTTCACAAGAGAAGAATAAAGCATACGTGCATTTAAATCCATTAATAACTGTCATTTGGTAAAAGGGGGCGGGCGTTTTTGTTGTTTGACAACCCTGGCGTGATATACGTCGGCCCGCGCCTGTCGTCAGTCAAAATGACAAATCCAACTGCGCCTATTTTTTTATTTTTAATCCTAATCGGGCCGTCCATTTTGCATTTTGCTTCCGTAAAATAATGTTTTATTTTTTTATGTGATTTGTACACTTTAAAGAATAGCATTAAAACATGCTAATCAAATTCTATGAAGTATATTTTTAACATGTAAATACCAATCGATGAGGACAATAATTAAAAATTCAATTTGCCAAAATGTGTACGAATTTGTGCGTGGCTTCTATCTATCTATCTTACTTAGGCTTTGTTTCGATTGTATCAGTTGTGCCACGGGGACTTTCTGCACGAACCCATTATTAAAAAATAAATCTTTGCTGCGTGTGTCCAGGAACAATTGACATTCTACAATATCCTATCTCTCAGCAGTCCTCCGCTCAGATTAAAAAAAAACCTAGTGCAGTAATAAATAATTTGGCAAACAACACAAATGGCGTGGCGGCCTGTCGCACCACCGCTAACCCCCCTCGAACTCATTTTTCATCCACACCACTAAGTGATTGTCCACACTAATGACAACATAATGGCCTTCTATCATGAATATTTAAATGGAAAACTCATATGCAAGAACCACATGCACGACGAATAAATTACAGCACAACTAGTAATTAAGATGTATATAGGTATGTATCCTTAGTCATTTGCAGTTAAAAAAAGATGGGACATAGACAATTTAGGAAAGGACACATTGGAGTAAATTTTTAGATACATTATCTTATGGGGAACTTTATATTTTTTTAAGCCTTATAAAGTTCACTACTGAACATAAGCCTTCCCAATAGTCTTTATTATATTAGGGGTTGTCTCTTGTTCTCGTGAAACTCGTTGTCGTGAAAATGGTTCTGACTCGAGCCACCGCTAACAAGTAGATTATTTTCTAGTCATAATAATAAGGTCATCTTATAACAATAAAAACGACAATAAGCTCGCGACCTCGCCACCTATTACGTTGACACATATAATTGGCGAAATGTGGGCATATAATGCCTATCCTTTCGGGGTACATACATACATACATACACTCACGACTATTATCTCCGAAGGGGTAGTTAGAGACTAGGCAATAAGGACTGCAAAAGCAGTGCACTGTCACAGTCCACTTTTCACCAAATAACAACTGCACATGAGCTCAGCGTGATAGGTGGTGAGCCCGTCGCTTCTCTAAGCTGTTGGATGTATGTTGTGCAGCCTTTAGTCCTTTAGTCGCCTTTTACGACACCCAAGGGAAGAGATGGGTTGGTAGTTTTCTTTGAATGAGCCGCCACCACACAGCTCCTCGGGGTAACAGGCGTGATATTAGGTACATATGTAAAACAATAAAATTCCTATAAAAAACCCAAAAGTTTCAGTTTAGTCCACACCGTTAATTTATTATTCATAACATTAACGAATCATTAATTAGTCCCAATTAATTACAGTAAAATGAATGAGTTTTATCGAGTTTACACCTCATTTGGCGACCATTATGTTTAAATCATGTTGAAATTTTCGATGATCTGATAACAGGCAATTTAAACAATTTACCGATGTTGGAATACTTCGATTCGCATTTTAAATGATAGATAAAAATCTGTAAACACGTGTAAAATAATGCGGGTCAGTAGGCCATTGTACGTACATAATCTCACGGACATACAGAAACCTTAATGGAACTTATGAAAAGAAATAAATTATAACAAATATTTTCTGGCAATTACACCAATTATTTATTATAAAGATACTTATCATTAATAACTAGTGTTATGTATACTAAGTAACGAATAAACGTATATTTTTTATTGTAAATACATACTTAATATACATAGGTACACCCAGAGCAGAACAAATAATTATGTTTATGCACACAAATATTTGTCCTATATGGAAATCGAACCCTCAACCTTTGGAGCGGAGTGCGGGTATACTCGCCACCACGCCATGTAGAACGTCATGGAACCTGTAAAATTCCCTCTTAAGGGAACTAGCCCTTCGCCTTTTATGTTGACACTAGACGATATTCCATTACTTTAGTAGCATGCTTATTTTTTATTTATTTATTCACGGTACAGCAACAGAGTACAAATCAGAAATCATAGTTTTTATATTATCTATATAATTAAAACCTGCACTCCGATTACAGCCGAACACGATATTCACTTATCCTAAGTACACTTTAGATAAATATTCAATCAGGTATGAAAAAAATACACAGACAGACAAATTGCTTAAAAATATAAATTTTAAAAATAAAAATGCACAGACAATAAAATTTACAATTTACTTTCTTAGAATAATAACACCTAGAACGATAGTTCCGAACAAAGCGGCCTTTCAAAGGCGAGGCAAGAAAAAAATCTATGTGTGCGTAAGATACTTGTATTTACGCTCGACGAAACGCACACAGTGAAAAAAATCATGTTGTCATTTCATTCCATTTTCCCTAAAAGTAGGGAAGTTGAAACTTTTACACTTTAGCTTAGCTATTTATAGCATTTAGTTTATGCGAAAAACCACTTACTTTATAATTTCATTAAAAATGTATATATATTTATCCTGCCTGGGGTGAATAATTTTTCACTAATTATTTATTTAAGATATTTAGAGCTATGAAACTCTTAAATTGTTATAGTTAGTCAACTGTTTTATGTAGATAGACCAGAATCGAATAAAACTATTACACCTTTTTAAGATGTGATTTATGCCATATCAATTGAAATCAATCAATGATAAAATAAAGATTTTTCTGTTATCGTATATTAAAGAAATTATTCCACGCGAACAAAGTCGCGGGCGAAAGGTAGCAGATAATTGTCAAATAACATTTGTGCAATTTAATTGTTGAGACGTGTTTCACTTACAACAAAATGCAGGAGATTTTTTCCCCTTAATGGCAACATTTTCGTTAACTGTCAAATAACAAATATTGAAATTATTTTTTTCATTTTAATGATTGTTTTACTTCAATATTTAAGTTCAAACGCATAATTTACCCTGTAACGTTATGTTAATATGTTTCTTGTGCTTTTCCGACGTATTGTGATATCTGTTCATAGCGCAAACCGTCATTTTTAATAAAAATATCAGGAGTAGTTTTCAATACGACACGACCTTGAGCACTGACGGGCCGCGTAACAAACTTAGCCAAAATGGCTAGGTTTTAGTTGCCTCACTTTGACGACGCATACTGGGCTTCTAGGTGTAATTATTCTAAGTTTACTTTTTACTTTACTTTTATATAATTAAAAAAAAATGATGCATGCGATTTTCAATTCTCATTTTTTTCTTTCCAAATGGCAATTGCCAGTGTCGTCTAGTGTTCGTCGCATGTTATGATACCCCGGACTGAAGACATAGAGTGGTAGAATTATTTTGAAAGTTCTGATAATTTTTTATTTACACACATACATACATTCATACCTGTTTCCCCAAAGAGGCAGACAGAAGCCTATATTAAACACCTACACTTCGCCAATTATTTAGTTCGTCCCACGTAAAAGGTGCGAGCTTATTGCCGCTTACCGGGCACCTTGTCCGTTGAGCGGCAGCGGCGTTGATCAATAAAACGACATACACTTAGATTTTATTTTTTTTTGGATGGAAAATTATCGAACGACCTTCCCCCGCTGTGGGTAGAGCGAAAGGGTGTGTCAGACTTCTACTGACTAAAATCATCCATGTTCCTTCTTTTGAGCCTGCTACGTACCGAGATCGCGGTAACCCTTTCGAACAGTCCCGCAACGACATACACTTCTACAATCCACCTTAATTGCAACATTGTAATGCATACAGAACACCATAAAGCCTTATTAGTTTGTTTTACGTTTATTTGTATAGAACTTGTTCCTCATATACGAAATGAAAAAAAAATTATAACCTAAATATTATTATTATAATTGAAACCGAGTCAATTTATTGCGCTTAAATTAAAATTAAAATCTAATCCGATGACTACCAACGGTCTCGCTAATGGCCGTTAGTAAAATACTACGGGGCTTATTACAAAACAAAATCTAAAGTAAACCAGGTTTAAAACTAGTGCAGTCACTTTTGTTTAACAAAAAACAACAGCTTTAGTTTAAAACCTGGCTTAACATTAGATCTTCTTTTGTAATAAGACCGTACATGTTTTACGTGATTGCTGTTTATTTATTAACATTAAAAACCTATATAGATTTTCAAAACTGATAAAAATTGTCTTGCAAAATCTGATCGTGAGGATTTCATATCGTTGTTGAGTGGCTCATAGAAAGGTGAAAACAACTGCCTTCGCGAATCCACACAGGGTCTGCGTGGTGGTGGTTGACCTCAACTCCCCATACAGACGAAGGCTGAGATGATATTAATAATAATATACCTTTTTATACGGTGAACCATCCACATTAATAAAAATATATACCGTTATAAACTGAAATAATGTGGTATAACTCCTCGATCCGTTGTACTAGTACCGATTTCTCAGACTTGGGAAGTGGAAACTATCCTTGCCGAAAAGCTTTGCGGTGACTTCATAACTTGAACATCTATTCATCTTGTTCTTGAGCATCTGCTCTCACGAGTAGTTTCTAAACAAATGGTAAATAGAAAAGATATATTGTTTGATTTGGGTTTACATTTTTATTATCAACTTAATGGCGTTTTGACCGTACAAACAACCTAAAAATAAATGAAAAATTATTGTTTCCAAAATCCAACAAACTCAGAAACATAATAACAAAAATAATAAAAACAAATAATAATAAATATAATAAATATTCTCTTACAATCACACCAATTCTTTAGTTCCAAGATAAGTATCACTAAGAACTTGTGTTATGGATACTAAAGAACGGATAAACATACTTAAATACTTTTTTTTTTTAAATGCATTCTTAATATACATAGGAAAACCCCCAGACCAGAACAAATATTCATGTTCATGCACACAAAGATTTGTCCTGTGTGGGAATCGAACCCACGACCTCTGGAGTGAAGTGCAGGTATACTGACCTCCACGCCAAATCGGTCGTCAAGAAATAGTACAATACACTGGACACGTACAGGTTGCATGGTTTTGACAAAGGCTTCTGCTCAGTATTTGCAGTGAGTTTGTGAACGTGTACGAGTTAAGAACGTTGCGACTTCTTGGCGGGAAAGTGAAGAGTCATGTCTGTACTTTTGTTATTTTTTTAAATGTGTGATATTTTGAACATTAATGTGTAATAACGGTGGATTATTAACCGTTAAGCGTTTGTGAACGTATATATGTTTGTAAATGAAACAAAACAGTGCAACATCACTTTTTGAATTCTTTAAAAAGTCCATGTGAGATCTCAGTGAAGTCCACATCTTTACTGAGGACTCATGGGGCTTAGGAAAGAGCATCTCAATTATCATTTAGATGAACACTCAATATCATTTACTTTGATTTAAATGTAATTAATATATATTTTAGTTGGCACTGGCTAAATGTGCTAAACGCATGAAGTCATTATTTAAAAGAAAATTTAAAAACATATGACTTTAATTAACTTGACTTTAATTAGAAAATTTTGCACTGACTGTACACACAACATAATTTATTTATTTAAGAGTTACTTTGCAGACATTCATTGCAAACAATTGGATGATTCAAATATCTTTAGGCTCCTTTCGTTCCCTTACTTAAAGAGGGCCTTAAGTCTCCCTTTCTCGATTTTTTGGGAGAATAACAATGGATTTCAGCAAAGTAGTTCAGAAGTTAATTTAATTATGTTGTGTGTATAGTCTGCGCAATAGATAGAAATGAACATAGGCCTTCCACATAAACATTTAATGTGACCTACTGCATTCGGTCTGCTATCAGCGTAATCCTGCGACCTTTATCAGAGCGATACCACTAGCTAAGTATTCTTTCGAAAATCCTAGACGACTCGTTTACCTATCAAACACCCTAATATCAAGAAAAAATATCACAGAAGTCTTACGCAGAATCGGACACCAAATTTCTTAGGGACAGAGGTGGGGTGGCTGGTAGGACGGCCGCAATGGCTTACTTACGGTATACTAAAAGTAAAAAAGTTACTTTTACTTTTGAATACTGAATACTGAATGTATATAGTGCGGAAGCCATCGCGACTAACATAGAACGTACTAATGAAACCTCATTTTTATTTTACAATTATTGCTGCTTTGCTCCAACCTTACTCTTCTGCTTGATTCTTATATAAAGTTCTAATAAAACGCTTTGATGGTTTTGAATCAACTGAACTTTTATTTCACTCATTCATATACATTCTCATTCCCGAAATAGAATACATTCATTCCTACACTTGCTTAGGAATGACAACAGATAGCGCTGTTAGACATATATAAGTTTTGTTACAATTAAACAAGTTCGACTTGCTTCAACCTCGACTTTTGATTCAACCAGTCTAATATAAAGTACACATTGTATGCGAGTTTCATTTTAATTTTACATACACATTATCGCCATCTCCATTGCAGTTCAAACAAATTTTCGCGAGTTACACGACATTAGTATTAAAATCGCGCCAGGCAGCATTTTCAGCAACACCCAGCATTAGGCATTATTTATTACTGAATATTACACTAAGCACCACTTACGGAGCAATATCGCAAATTATGTACATATGTTAATACCGCGAACGTACGGTCGTGTTACTAAAAGCTACGCCACAGTTTAAGAAATTACAGTTGGTATGTAAGTAATCTCTAAGAAATAGCAGTCAAGAAAAGATAGTTATAATTATTATTTATGAGATAAAGAAGCAGCAAACTGTGCGAAACCCCTATATATACCCCTATAACCATTATTACAAATTATTGCACAAATATAAATATGAATTAAAAGTTCAATTTTATTTACAGGGAAGAGAAGACTCGGTTAATCATCGGTGGTAAGCATCGTGATGCCAGCTTTATTTTTAGAAAAACTTAAATTTTTTAATTATAATTGATCATATAATTACTAAAATTTAATTATGTATGAAATTAGCATTTTAACAAAAAGGCCACTTTCATCTCAAAAATTCGGCGTTTGGCTAGGCGTATTTTTTTAAAATTCTAATTTACTTCAATTTAAAGCTTGTCTATTCGTGTTCTAAATGTGATAATTCATTTGCTTTTGCGCGATTTAATTTTGTTTTGCCATCGTTCTGTGCTCAATATGGAATTATCAAATACCGCATTATTTTTATTTAATTCTGGAAATTTTGAACCACATATCAAACCCTTGTGAACGGCCGGAGACCCTAGTTGTCAATGAAGAAAAGAAAGCGATAGGGGAAACGGATCCATCTCAAATCACATCAGAGAGTTGACTGCAGGCTTCATTGTGAATGATAAAACAATCTTGGATCATTTAAAACAAGTTGGAAAAGTGGAGAAGCTTGAAAGATGGATAACACATGAATTAAGAGAAGCAAACCAACAAACACACATCGATTGCTGTGTCACGTTACTCAAACGTCACAGTAATGAGGGGACTTCGAATTGTATCATTACTTGTAATAAAAAAATGATCCTGTACGATAATCGGAAACACTCATCACAGTGGTTGAAAAAAAGGTTCTGGTTAGTGTGTGGTGAACCAGCGTTGGTGTCATCCACTACAGCTTCCCAAGATCTGGTCAGACGATTACTTTAGATCTGTATTGCCAACCAGTAAAAAAATTATAGAAAAGCTACCCGTTTAACAATCAAGATTGGTCAACTGCTCTAGTTCACTGTTGCTTCAGAAGCTAGGATTGGAATGTCTCCGTCACCCACCATACTCCCCGAACCATGCTCCAACCGATTACCACTTTTTTCGGAATTTGTATAATTTCTTAGTTGGAAAAAAAATTCAATTCAGATGAGGCAGCGCAAAATGCCTTCAAAGATTTTCTTGATTCTCTTTTTTCAGCAAAGGAATGAATGAACTTCCTTTAAACTATTTTTACAAGTAAAACATCAATTTTATATGTAGAGAGATGCTATTAACTGATTACTATACAACTCCTCTATGTGTTTTAAATTCTTTTGTAGAAAATCAAGTGCGCGACCTCAGTTGATTGCTTTACCATATTTTGTCTACTTTTTGTTTTATGAAGTTTTTGTTTTTGGAAAACGATGAAACGATAAAATCATAACTTAGTGTGTGGCAAAATAATATTTTAATCACATAAAAACTCTTTATGTGCAATTAGCATCGGCACAGTTATGTTTTGGCCGGCACGTTTAAATGTACTGCAGCCAGTAATTAACATCGCCTATATCAGAAGGTATGCATATAAATTCAAACTATGGATTACAGTCCTAATTTAAAAAAATATATTTATTGACTTACGACACTTATAATTTTGATTTTTTAGTTGTGATTCTGTGAAGAAACATTGTTTATACTGTGGTCGCGGGTGGAAAGAAGTAACTAGTAATGAAATGTACCTACAACAAAATTACTTCACGAGAAAGAGTGCATTACACAATGATTACGTGAAAATAAAAACCTTCGCAATTATGCACCGCATCTAAATTAATTTTCATATTGTTTCCAAGGAAGATTGATTTTTTATAGAAAACCTTAATTTGGCTCATGTAAAATCTTAGCGGAGCGGAGCTACAAGCGCTTTTATCGCCCTTGTGTTTGGTTGTAGCATGCCCTTGGGAGTGTCCCCTTAATATTTCCATACGGCCTGTGGAAAATCTTTTCTTTAGAAGAGAGCACACTTTCGCTTTCTACAGTAGTAACCACTACGTGAACGAGCACATTCTGATAATTGTTTTACAGTAGGCAGTTGAGTGTTGTGTTGCGGGATTGTTTGGAAGGGTTACTGCAGAGCCGGAAAATAACGGGCTCAAGAAAGAACATGGATTGCTCCGCTTCACCCACAGGATATTTGGTGATTTTCCATCCTAAAAAGGAACTTGAGCCTTGTTTACTGCATTGACAAAAGTGTACAGTCACGTACTAAAGTATAAATCAGCTATTTATCAGACAGAACATCGTACAAACAAAGGGAAATAAAAAACTCGCGATAAAATACTCTGAAAATCTGCTATTATTCCCGTATTTAAATATCCAGGCAGGTTATTTCAAAGGATTTCTGTAATGCCTTTGTCCCACCCTCTCACACCCTCAGTGTTGTTGGAGTATGGACAACGGGAGCTTGGGATCTCTTTAGCCTTTTGTCAGGACTTCAGAATAGCATAAACGATGAAGGCTAATAAATAAATACACAAATATTGCTGTGCTATGGTGTAATGATGCTTTTGAATGCCAGAGATATTCTTATAAGAAAATTGGTTATTTATCAGAATAAAGTGTAGACTTATAGACGAAAAAGCGTTACAGAATTTATTATTTTCCGAGTATACGTAGGAAATATCTGACATTTTGAAATAAAAATTGAAAAAATATTTTATTACATAAAACATAGTAATCTAATAAATAGGTATAATGGTCAGTGTCTCCTTTTAAGCTTATTTAAGCCTGTGACAGAAGACACTACTTTTCCTTAACGTATAAATTATTAAAACTTATACTAAACTTTCACACTTCTAATAACTATGAAGTAACATATTAAATTAGATAAAAAAGGAACTAAAGGAACACAAACAAGAAGACATTTTTCATACTTCTAATAATTATGTAGTAACATATTCAATTAGATAAAAAAGAACTTGAAGGAACACAAATAATTAGTGCATAATGATAAAAACCTGTTATAAAAAGATGAAAGTCACGCTGAAAACGTTCTGGAACAAAAGGCATTCCGTGCAGGT
This sequence comes from Musotima nitidalis, assembly GCA_949126915.1. Classification (NCBI taxonomy): domain Eukaryota; kingdom Metazoa; phylum Arthropoda; class Insecta; order Lepidoptera; family Crambidae; genus Musotima; species Musotima nitidalis. The sequence continues at coordinate 7,132,104 of OX421432.1, read as the reverse complement.
AAATGATAGCGCTGCTCTGGTAACCTAACAGGGCGGCATGAATTTGCAAACATAAAAGGGTTTTTAGTACAACGTGGCACACCACTAATATACGCAAGCATGCATTTAACAATCGATTTCTAGCAAAACCGATTTTTAGATCAAATCATCTTACTAAAATTAAGATCTAATCTGACGATCAAAATAGCGTTAATTTTTTCTTTATTGTGAGTTTTTTAATATCACAATTATTTAAGCGCGCATGGTATCACGGATATGCCTGCATTTATGATAGCCGGCGTAAATTGTGAGCACGCACGGTATCACGGGTATGCGTGCATTCATGATAGCCTGCATAAGTAAGTTAATAAGAAAGAGAAAAGAGCGCTTCTCGCCTTTAAACGTAATGTTTGGCGAGGATATTAGTTATAAGAACAAAATGTATTTTTTAAATTGTACTTTTTGTAAATAAATAAAATAAATAAATAAATTAAAAGCGCGCATGGTATCACGGGTATGCGTGCATTCATGATAGCCTGCATAAATTGCGAGCACGCACGGTATCACGGGTATGCGTGCATTTATGATAGCCTGTATAAATTGCGAGCACGCACGGTATTATAGCATACCTGTAATACCGTGCGTGCATTCATGATAGCCTGCATAAACGTTTCATCAGACCTTGCTATAAAGACCAAGAGATGCTGCTGTGCTAGCAGTAAAACGATAAGGCCGGAAGAGAGTTCCAGATGGTTTTACAAAAAAAAGAGTTTCCTAATTCCCACGCAGGTCAAATCTTTGTGAGCATGAACATGAATATTTGTTCTGGTCTGGGTGTGTATGTATTAAAAAAAAGAAGGTATTTATGTATGTTTATCTGTAATTTAGTATCCATAACACAAGTACTTAATGATACTTATCTTGGAACTAAATAATTGGTTTAATTGTCAGAAAATATTTATTTATTTAATTACAAATCATTTTAAAATAAATAATAATCAAATCAAATTATTTCCAGCATCCTAGCGTTATCCTGGTTGTGACCTGAAGGGTACAAAGTACGCTACAGGCCCAATTTCGTTTAATCAAATCACGTCAAATACTAAGTACTTATAATTTTATCAAATGTGTCAATTGATAAAATTATAAGGACTTAGTATTATCACGCCTGTTTCCCGGAAGTAAAGTCTTAAACTTATACAGTAAAAAAAATGTGGGCGTATAGTATGCCTCTGCCTACCCTCCCGGAAAAACAGGTATGATTGTATGTATATAACTAATAACTATACAGAGTTTATAAATATTTATTGTTCATAAAAAATTAAGTCTCCAACGATCACTAGCTTTCGGGCTGTTGTTATTCCAGGCATGCTCCCATATTTACGGCGCTTTAATTAAATTCCCATACAGAAGCATTTTTCAACAAACCTCTATTATGGCGAGAACCAAATAACAGTAACCTTCTTAATTATACTCCACCTCGTAAATTCGCTTTTCATTATCAATGATTGACTTTTATATTCAACATTAACGGCTAGTTAAAATGGATAATTTATCGGTTCAGCAACAAACTTTGCGGGGAACTAATAGAAGTTATGAGAAAAAAATGCGAGAATATTTTCAATAGTACGAGTAGTAAAAGTTGGGAAAGTTAATAGGAATTCGATAGTGGTGTAACCCAATCAGATAAGATCTTTTTCTATAGTAATAAAAGTTGTGGGTGGGTATATAGGGATTCTACCAACATCTTAGGAACCCTTTGTTTTTTTATTATTTACGTCGGTAACAAAATGCATTTACGCACTGTCTCCCGGCCAAAGGGGGACCGAGAGAGGTATGTGAGACTCACCACCGGCAGACACGACAGCCAGCAGTAATACCCACTAAAATTCTTCCGACGACGCCCGCCGCTTGTTGAGAAAGAGGCGGGGGGCCAGTACCTGGGTTGCAGCTCTGACACCCCGCCCGCGGCCAACGGCCCCCGGACCAAAACCGGGAGGACCTCCTCAGAGAGACGCAGTGAACGCGCCCCTCCTACCTCCTTCTGCGACGATAGCGTGTGTGGCCGACTTCCCAGAGGGTCTATGGTTAGACAGTAGGGGCCCCCTGCCTCCGCTGCCTAAGACCCTCCTGGCACTGCTTGACGGGCCCTCCTGGCCCACCCGCTGCGCCCTCCACTGGTCCGTCTTAGTTTCCCCCCGGTAGACAGTACTAAGGGCACTTTATAAGGCTGAAATGTTGATGATGATAAATACTTATGGTAGATGGCGCTAGTTGCCACGACAATCACCTAGCTCTGTAATAATATTAATTAAAAATAGTAAAAGTTATCAATAAACGGTGAGAACGTTTATATTTTCATAGACGGATTACTCCTGAAAGTGTTATATTAAACAAGAACGAATTGTTTAACGTGATATATTTTCCACCCCGTATTATAGAAAAATATAATTATGTCGACCGATATGGCGTGGTGGCGAGTATACCCACAGTCCACTCCTGAGGTCGTGGTTTCGATTCCCACACAGGACAAATATTTGTGTGTATAAATATGTATATTTGTTCTTGTCTGGTTGTTTTTCTATGTATATTAAGTATGTATTTTAGCTTCGGAATCAGATTTAACCCGTCTAACTCCGCCGAGCTTTGCTGCTCAACGTATTAAAAGACGCAGAACTCAAATGGAAGGCTCTATTGCAGAACAAATGGATGACTTTAGAGAAGAAATGCGAAAACTAATTACATCTTATTTTGAATCGCAAAATACCGAGTTGAAGCATGTAAATACTACTCTCAAAGACATACAACAGTCGAATTATAATATTGAAAATTCAATTACTAATCTTAGTATGCAAAATGAGGAGCTTAGGCAAAGAATTGATGTGCTGGAGGCCCAATCTAAACAGGACCAGGACCATATTATAATGCTTGAAAATAAAATTGAGGAATTCCATATGGACTGTAGAAAGTCTAGTTTTGAAATTAAAAATGTCCCTAAAAAACTTACCGAAAATAAAGACGACCTTATTGAGATGGTCATTAACCTCTCGAAGTCGATTGATTGTAACATATCTGAGTCGGATGTCAGCGATATTTACAGGGTGAGATCTAAGGCATCAGATATCAAAAAGTCGCCAATTGTGGTTGAAACTAACTCAACTTTATTAAAAAACAGAATACTAAAAGCTGCGAAATCATTTAATTTCAAGCACAAAAGTAAGCTCTGTGCCAAAAATTTGGGCTTTAAAACACAGGAGGACACCCCCATATACTTGTCTGAGCACTTAACCCCAAAAGGAGCGCGCTTATACTTCTTAGCGCGTGACCTGGCTAAGTCAAAGAACTATAAGTTTGTCTGGACCGCCTACGGAAAAGTGTATGTGAGAGAAAACGAACACTCGGCAATTATTATGATAAAGAATGAAAATCAGATTCACCAACTCTTAATAAACCATCGTCGTGTAGAAACGCCAGTGATCTGACTAACCGAACCCACTAGGACTGTCCCGGGTATAAGTGTTATCAGAATAACACTTAAGCTATTACTGTTGGAGTGTTTCTTTCCTTTGTTAATTGTCTCTCTATTGTTATTATATCTTTTTGTATCAAATAATAGCTTTGTAAATTCTTATACTATTGTACAACAGTTGAATTATATAAAAGCCATCTACGCACTCATCTACTCGTGCCCTTTACACGTACTACCTCATACAGACACACAAAAGCCTTCACAGATTGTTACATTAGATCAATTACTTACAAATTCTCCACACACGTATACAACTTTAAACAAACTAAAAAATAACAACACTAAACTAATATATTGCATTTATTCGTACGCAAAATTAAAACAAAACTTTATAGGAATATCTTTTCTGAGCATAGAACCTGTATTAACGTGCACTCTGTTCACTATCTCAAATGGGTGAAACACTCTACAGCTTGCACATGATAGACGGTACTGAAATTGCTAATGCGATAGAGTGTGACTGCTCTGAACTATCTTCATATAAAACAATTCAAAAATATGACCTTACAATAATTTCCCAGAACATACGGAGTATATATAGGAACTTCGATGATTTTTTACTGTCTATATCAGATCTCTCATTTGAAGCCGATGTTCTGATTCTTACTGAGTGTAGACTAACCCCAAACAAACTGTTACCACAAATTAATAATTATAGCTCTTATTTTACAACGTGTCGGCGGAACCAAAATGACGGAGTGGTTGCTTATATTAAAAAATCTTTGTCACATAAGGTTAGGGAAATTAGTCTTACTGATGCATCTTGCCTGCAGATTGATGTACTTAATAATATTATTTTAGGTATATACCGCTCTCCGTCTAAACCAAATGCTGATGGTTTTACTGATTCACTCTGTTCACATCTAGACAGTTTTATTTCACAAAATAACATCATCACAGGAGATATCAATATTAATATTGCACCCAAAGAAATCGAACCAAGTAGTGAATATAACAATAGAACAAACTATTTGAACTCGCTCTCCGGATATGGTATACTTGCAGGTCATACTCTACCTACTAGAGATAATAATTGTCTGGATCACTTCATGGTAAAGATCAACAAAAATAAATGCTCGGCCTTTATTGCAGTTCTTCAAACTACCATTACCGATCACTTTACAATTTTCCTTTCACTATCTAAAACTAAAATTAAAAAACCCATAACTAAAATTAAAACTAAAGTAGATTATATAAAAGCTCTTGAACATATACAGCAAAAAAATCTAAGTAAACTGCTGTTTGAGAATGATCCGAATATTATAGCTTGTCGTTTAGTGGAAGAACTAACAGAATCTATGACATCAAATTCTGTAAACATAAAAATCCCTAAAAGTCAACGCACGCTTAAGCCCTGGATTACGACTGGAATCCTACGATGCATTAAGCAAAGAAATAAATTACAAAAACAATTACGTCACGACAGTCAAAATGCAATCTTAAAAATAACTTATACCAGGTACAGAAATTATTGTAATAATCTCATTAAAAAACTGAAACGCAAATACGAAAGAGATTTAATTACTAAGTCGATAAATAACAACAAGCTTTTATGGAAAAATATAAAAAACATGGCTTATAGCAATACCGCACAAAAATATAATGAAGAATTGATTAATTTTAAGGATAGTCCAACGGAGTCCGCTAATTTTATTAATAGCTACTTCTCAAATATAGGAGAACATCTTGCTAGAAATATACATCCATATCCCATCACCAACCAAAGAACCATTGACACCCTTGCGCAGACCAATTCTTTCGTTCTGCTAGAAACTGATATGGAAGAAGTTGACAAAACCCTTATGACCCTGAGATCTGATGGTGCCCCGGGTTGGGATAACATTCCAGTAACTTTTTTGAAACTTGCTAGGTGTATAATTGTTCCAATAATTACTCACCTTGCCAATCTCTGTTTCCAGCAGGGAGTATTTCCAGCCCCGTTGAAAAAATCTATTATTACACCAGTCTACAAGAGTGGGGATAGACACGTGGTCGGTAACTATAGACCAATTTCTGTCCTTCCTGCCTTTTCTAAAATACTGGAGAGACTCATAAACACTAGATTAATTAAGTACTTAAACAAATATCAACTTCTCTCCTAGTCACAGTTTGGCTTTAGAAAGGGTAAATCCACTGAAGACGCGGTGGCTGCTCTAAGTCAGCTAGTGGCTGAAAAGGTTGATAATGGTTCTAAGTGTTTATCGGTATTTCTTGACCTCAAAAACGCATTCGACACCGTGTCTGTCCCTATTCTTGTTCATAAACTGGAACTATATGGGATTAGAGACACAGCGCTAGCACTCTTCAAAAGTTATCTTTCTGAAAGGACGCAAAGAGTAAAACTGGGTCAGTATACTAGCGAAGACGCCAGTGTATCATTTGGCGTACCCCAGGGAAGTGTATTAGGACCAACACTTTTTTTAATTTATATTAATGACCTAGTTAATTTAAAAATTGACAACGCGCACATTTTTTCTTATGCCGATGATACTGCTGTCGTTTTCGCTGGTACGACTTGGGATTCCGCAAAGAGAAACGCAGAACGTGGCATGTCTTTGATATCGAATTGGTTAAATAATAATTTATTAACTTTGAACACAATTAAAACCAAATACATGTGCTTCAGTATACAAAATCACACACAACCTAATATAAATTTCAAACTACAAATCCACTCTTGTAATTTATTAACACAGCCTGACGAATGCAACTGCCCTGTAGTGGATAAAACTGAAAAAATAAAATACCTGGGAGTTATGGTTGATCAGCGGCTTTCCTGGCACTCACATATTGACCTAGTATCTGCTAGAGTACGCAAATTAATTTGGATATTTAAGAATTTAAGACATGTGGTGCCGGGCGGGAAGCTGAGTGATTCTGACTCCTCGAGAAATATTCTCAAAGAAATATACGTAGCATTAGCGCAATCAATCCTAACGTATTGCATTTCTGTGTGGGGAGGAGCCGGTAAGACGAAAATGAAGGAGATAGAACGCGCACAACGTGCTTTGCTAAAGGTCATGCACTTTAAACGTAGGCGATTCCCAACGGTGTCTCTATACGCCCTCAGTCAAGTACTATCGGTTAGACGGCTGTATATTCTCGCCTCAGTACTGAGAAAACATAAAAATACTCCATATGACCCCAGCATATTACGTGCTAGAAGGAAAAATGTTGTTTCCATCCCCCGTACTAAGACTTCCTTTGCACGCAGACAATTCGACAGACTTTCATCATATTTATATAATGAAATTAATAAAACAGTTAATATTTACGACAAAACATTGGACAAATGTAGGTATTCCGTCACAAATTTTTTACTATCATTAGATTATGAAGAAACGGAGAAAATAATAAAAAGTTGATGAAATACTAACACTTACCTAAACACACACGCGCGCACACAGTCATACATACACACATACATATACACACACACACACACACACACACACACACACACACACACACACACAATGACCTATAGCTATGGAAGAGCGAGGTCATCTGGTACAGGCATTATTTGCTTAAAAGATGACCTCGGTCACTGTCAATTTAATGTAAAACTTTTTATCGCAAATAAATTATTATTATTATTATTATTATTATTATTTACAAAAAAAGTATTTATGTATGTTTATCCGTTATTAAGTACCCATAACACATGTTCTTAATGAAACTTATCTTGGAACTAAATAATTGGTGTAAGTGTCAGAAATATTTATTATTATTTTTTTTCACTATATCAACTACATTTGGATTGGCATACGCTTAAAGACAAAACTTTACGTCACTACCGTTGTGGTTAGAGCGGAAGGGTGTAACAATATTACTGACCAAAAAGCATAGGTACATGTTCCTTCTCGAGCCTGCTATATTCCAGGCCGCGATAACCCTATCGAACTATCCAGCAATTTTTTTTTTTTATCTAATTACATGAAACAGGAGGTTTTCAAATTATTTCTAAATTTGTGTAGATCCACTGAGACGAAGACACGCTAGTAACTAAAACTATTTATTCAAATCATCGCTTTACTCGACATGGTTGCTGGACAAATACCTCTACTCTACTAATGAATTTTATGACAGGAATGGTAATAGAATAGTTAGGTAGACTGTTTGAAATTATATACTTGCTTTCAATTTTATTCTTAGACCTATATTTGTAAAATATTTGCACGCTATTTTGGCAAAAATGTGAGACGCCTATATACATCAATGTAACTATTGTACCATGTTTTGTGCAAATAAATTATTATTATCGAATGAATGAATACTAATTTCCACGTACCGGTACTGTGACAAGACTAGTGTGAGCTGATGGCTGTGACCTGTGCCCCTAACACCTGATTTGGATAATGAACATTAATCTCTAGACGCATATTGCACGCTAGGCTGATTAAACTGGGGCATAGTCAAATGTAGGTGTATTAATTTACGGAATTACATATATGTTGTTGCTCAGTCGATAAATTAGCCAGTTCGTATGATATGCCTAACATTGTTATCTACTATTTTCTGCATACATACATATATTCTCACTCCTATAAAAGAAAGAAAATAAATTAATTGAGTATCACATAAATAACGCATCTTAAATTATGAAAAAAAAAACAAATAAATCAACTAGTAGAGTTTCAAAGTTTGTAGAGGTGTATGGGGATCCTAACAAAACCTAAGGATCCCATGTAAACCTCAGCTACAAGTGGTGCACCTGCCGATTAAAGGACGAGGCTCTGGCGAATATAAAAGGTCCCGGTAAACGGCGACAGGCTCGCATCACACGGTACCAAAGATAATTACGCGGTACCAAAGATATAATTGGCGAAGTGTGTGCGTATAATATGCCTCTGCTGTTGCTGCTGCTATGGATGTTATCTATGTGTATGTTACCGGCCAAACCCGATTTTAAGACAAACTAGTATAGCCTAGTCCAAACTAATTTAGGTGGGCTGCATGAAATGTTTTTAATGGTAAGAAAAAAACATTTTATTGTAATAGTTGCAGCCCACCTAAATTAGTTTGGACTAGGCCATACTAGTTTGTCCTAAAATCGGGTTTGGCCGGTAGCATATATATGTTGAAAATTTCTCAGCCCAATTACACACCAATGTTATCAACATGCAATGTTAGAAAAAGATCTTATCTTGCTAGAAAAAGATCTTATTAGCCTAGGCAGATATGGTACTTACGTCTTGCTATACAAACGTTATCAAGTTGTTTTGTTGCATGTAAGTGAATCTAAGCTTCGTGATTTAGTGTAATATTATTTTGATTGTTTTATTTTTTTCATTTGTAATCATGACGTTTTCAAGTACTATGTATAATAGTTTATGAAATAAATAATTTTTTAACTTTACTTTACTTTACTTTCAAGCCGCCCAATATTCCGTCGCCCGGGCATCTAACTTAGCTTAAGGGACTATAACATTGATTTTCGGGACCACGAGCACGGTCCGAAGTGGTCATCACCCCCCGCCCTCTCCCAAATCAAATACACGTCAAATTACAAACTAAACTATCTACTAACACGAAATAAAAATTCTAAATTAAAAAAAATTAGTATTGCACCTAGCCGCTCCGGATGATTAGCGATCAACATTACAACCGAAGCAGACATATCAATCTTTCCACATAAATTTAATTGCTTCTTGTTTAGGGCGTCAGTGGGGAGTGGTCAGTGGCATGTCTCTTACTACCACCCTTTTCACTATGCCTCAGTCCCTACGCACTGTTACTGACTAGCATAACCGAATGGGCTTTGACGGATAATTATAACAGTATTTGCATTGACATAAGCACATGACATGTATATATACTTAATTGTGTGGGTCCAGTGTAATATTACTCATACGAAAGCGTCTGTCTATTAAGTTTTCACACGTAAACCCCTATATACGAGTTTTGATGAACTCTAGTAAATGCAATATGAAATTAATGTTTTACATGGAAAAAGGCAAACAATTTTTTTTTAAATTAATCTTTTAAATTTAGTATGTACCTATGCACATTGGCCATTTTATAGGGAGTTTACTGATTTCTTTGCTGAGAAAACTGAGAAAGCGAGATTTGAGAAAATCTTTGTAGGCGTTTTGAGTTGCCTCATATATATTGAATTTACTACTTGGACCATGCTCCAACCGATTACCACTTTTATCGGAATTTGATCAATTTCTTAGTTGAAAGAAAACTCAATTCAGTGGAGGCAGTTCAAAACGCCTTCAAAGATTTTGTTAACTCTCGCTCCCGCAGTTTTTCCAACAAAATAATCAATGAGATCTCAATAACATGGCAAAAGTGCTTAGATAATATCGATACATACTTTGATTGATTAAATAAAAAAAAATTAAAACATAATTTAGTTTTGCTTTTTTCCACGTTACATATCAATTTTATATGTAGAGACCTGTCTTGGGTATCAGAATAATTAAATACAAACTAAAAATAAAGATACACAAAATTACAGGCCAGCAGTCCACCTATAACGAGATTACAAAGCATTTTAACGACAAACGGTGTACGTTTAAAGAAATTCAGTTTCCTTATAAGTGAAGTGAACAAGTTAATTAAGTTTTTCTCTTTGTTCGCAGGCCCTGCGGTTAGTCCCGCCGGTTCTTCAGCCTAACGTCTACTTGACGATAAATTAATTTTTTATAATAACACTGGGTGTTTTTAAAAGGAATATTTAATCAAGAAACGTAAGTACATACTAGTTTTAATAATAGTGAAAGTAGTTCTTTTGAGAATACGCTTTTAATTACTGGCGTCGTCGGCGGCTGGCGTGGTTTGAAACTAAAGCTGCCGAAAGTGTTTGTTTATTTTTTTCTTTATTAACATGTTATAACAAGATTTTTTATTATTTTTCAGCGTGCTAAAGAATCCTTTTTTGTAAAATTTTATTTTACGTTGGTAACTAAATGCATTTACTACCTTCCGGCCAAATGGGAATCGAAAGGGTGTGTGGGACTCACCACCAGCAGACGCGACTGCCAGCAGTAATATCGACTAAATCTTCCGACAACGCCCGCCACTTGTTAAGAAAGAGGTGGGTACCTGGTTACTGTGTACCTGAGTACCTGGGTTGCAGCGTCTGCCACCCTGCCTGCGGCCAACGTCCCCCGGGCCAAAACCGGAAGGACCTCCTCAGAGAGGCGCAGTGGACGCACCCTTCCTACCTCCCCGTGCGACCATAGCGTGTGTGGCTGACTTCCCGGAGGGTCCATGGTTACACAGCAGGGGCCCCTTGCCCCCACTGCCTAAGACCGTCCTGGCACGCCCGCTGCGCCCTCCACAGTTCCCTCTTAGTTTTCCCCCCGGTAGTCATTACTAAGGGCACCCAGAGTCGCCAATCTTTGGGTGTTACCTCTTACCGGCCTCTGGGAGGTACTCATCCCCCCCACCACTCCAAGGTCATCATGGGGGTGAACATCTTAGGAGGCAAAGCCAACCTCACCTGCAAGTGGCGCACCTGCCGACCAACGGACGAGGCTCTGGCACTGGTTCTCGGCAAGCGGTAATAGGCTCGCCACCTATTACGTGGGACCAATAATTATAATATGCCTCTGCTTACCCCATCGGGGAAACTGGCGTGACTGTATATATGTTTATTATTTTTCTTATTCATTGGATTTGTTAAAATGTAGGTACTCTCAGTAAGTAAGTAAGTAAGTTAATTTTTCAAGTAGTAAAACCAGGTGGTGTACGCTTGTAATAGTTCGTAAGAGGACGTTAATATACTGAGATAAATATACATAAATACTTTTCTGATAATTAAAGCACTAATTATTTCCAGTATCATTCGGTAATTCCAGTATCATTTCTTGATTATACTTGTCTTTCCAAATTCTTATTTGGGTTATGGGTTCTGAATAACGGACATCATCATATCCTAGCATTATCCCGGTTGCCCTAGACTTTAGCTTAGGGCCCAGGGTCTGCTTATTAATTAAACCAAATTTGACTGAATTTCAGTTATTACGTAGAGCGACTGCCGTCTGACCTCCGCAACCCAGAGGAAACCATCATTCTATGGTTAAACCAGCTGTCAGTCTGTTAGAAGGACAGACTTCCTAAAAACGACTGCCATAGATGTTCATGACAGCCGGGACCAACGGCTTAAGGTCCTTACCGAGGCACGGAGCAAGCGATAATTATGCACATAACTTCGAAAAGTCAATGGTGCGCCACCAGGGTTTGAACCCAGGACCCTCTGAATTTAAAGGCAAGAGTACTGAATAACGGACAAAACATTCATTAACACTTCTTTTTGAATACATGCTTAATGTACATAGGACAACACCTAGAGCAGAACAAATATTCATGTTTATGCACACAAAGATTTGTACGGTGTGGGAATAGAAAACACGACCTCAGAAGTGGACTGCGGATTTACTCGCCACCACGCCATATCGTCGTCAAGATTGTTGAGATCATGATGATATTCAACTGCTGAGCACGGAGCCCAAGAAACAAGTTGAAAGGGATTCAAGTTGAACGCGAATCCAGTGCGGATTGGGAGAGGTAGCTGTGTTGCGTCCTGTTGTTAGAATAATATATAAAACCGTCCAATACGCCCCTGTAACTTAGCCTAAAAAAACAATGGTAATGAATTGATTTTCTCGTTTACCTAACGGAGTAATTAACAAGCGACTGCTAAGGAAGCCTGTTATATAAAAACTTCTTGAAACCAGAACGCTAAAGAAAATTTTAAAATTTAAATTCCCGACCCGCATCGCATAATCTGAAGCGAATCGATCCGATGAATGTCTTCATTGAATAAAGTGTGCTCTTTACAAACTACCGTCTCAAAGGTGAAGATAGAAATCTCTTTTATTTTTAAAACGGAACAGATCATAGCTCTGAGCTTTACTATTGTATTATGAGTGATGTTGAAAAGAGGTTTTTATTCTTACAGTTATTTTCAGAGACCAACTATACCATTGGCTACAAGTAATAATACGCCTTTCTTTTCATTTTTGGAATAAAAACCATCAGATGTCGGTCTTCCGCTGTGGGTGGAGCGGAAGGGTGTGCCAGACTTTTTACTGACTAAAAACCATTCATGTTGCTTCTTGAGCCTGCTATGTCCCGGGCCGCGGTAACCATATATATCCTATATTGCACATTAGACAAAACAAAGAGACACATATAAAAATTAAACAAGTACAAAGGTGGGCTTATCTCTAAGAGAGATCTCCTCCAGCCAACCCTAACAGGAGTGAGAATTTTTTATGTGGGATAAAAATTATTACAATAGCACAAAAATATTGTGTTTATACTAAATACAAACAAATAAAAAATAAAATTTATTTACAAATACACCATCATATTATACAAATACACTATAATATTATACACACATATATATATATATATATATATATATATATATATATATACATATTTTCGAACATTTCATTTCCATTTCGAACTGTCCCCTCTAGAAAAATCCCTTCCAACCGTGAAAAGTGTGGCGTATAGCGCTGCTGTTACGAAGCAAAAAGCGTGATGGAATATTATCAAAAATTGGAACATAACGAAACAGAGTCTCGTGTAAAATTATTACATGAAAAATAATAAATTTATGTCGAACAAGTATAGTTAAGGTTCGAAAGATATTACAAAGATTAATTATCGCTCTGATATTCGATAAATGCTAATCAGTTTACCCACACAGAAATAACGTGTTTTCCGACGCATAAATCGCTCGAGATTATATCGCAAATATTCATCCATCTAAAGACATAGCCCAGATGCGAGACCCATACACTTTTAATTCAGAGGGCCTCGTGTTCAAACCGCAGTTGGTGAAATGAAACGCACCTATGACTTTCGAAAGTTATGTGCGTAATTATTGCTTGCTCCATGCCTCGGAAAACAAGTTAAACCTTTGGTCCCTGCTGTCATGACGTCAGAAAGTCCGTGCCTTCTAACATTCTGACAGCTGATTTAATCATTGAATGATTTCCTTTAGGTTTTCGGAGGTCAGCCGGCAGTTAATCCATGTAATAACTGAAATTCAGCCAAAATCTGGTGAGCTGACCCTAGGCCCTAAGCTCAAGTCTAGGGCAACCGTGATAGTGCTAGGATATGATAATGATTATTAATCTGAAGACATGGTACATACTTCATACTCTGCACTAACTTTAGAGGGAATAATCAAATGTAATGCATTGCGTATTAAAACAATACATTTCTAGCGCTTCTACAAACCCTAACACAAAATATCACCAGCATGTCCCATTTCGCTTAGACAACTCGTATGTTACGTGATATGCAACAATGAATACGAAAAACAGTAAATATCGTATGAAAACAGTCAATTTAACATTAAAACCGGCGCCGGAGCGTGCCAGTAATTGCACAAAGAGCTGCCGGCGATGCAAAACACGTGGCCATGTGGACATGTTGAATAACTTTTAAATGTTAACTTGCTTATGATATATGTTTGTCACTGACGAATTTTAATGTTTGTCTGTTTATGATTAGTTTTTTGTCATTTATTAAAGTTCTTTTTTTTATTATCTTCTGTAACAAAATGTACGCACAGTCTTCCGGCCAAAAGAGGACCGAGAGAGGTGTGTGGGACTCATCACGGGCAGACACGACCGCCAACAGTGATACCCACTAAAAATCTTCCTACGACCGCCGCCGCTTGTTGAGAAAAAGGCGGGGGGCCAGTACCTGGGTTGCAGCTCTGACTCCCCGCCCGCGGCCAACGTCCCGCGGATCAAAACCGGATTACCGCCTCAGAGAGACGCAGTGGACGCGCCCCTCCAACCTCTTAGGGCGACCATAGCGTGTGTGGCCGACTTCTCGGAGGGTCCATGGTTAGACAGCAGGGGCCCCCTGCCCCCGCTGCCTAAGACCCTCCTGGCGCTGCTTGACGGGCCCTCCTGGCCCGCCCGCTGCTCCCTCCACAGGTCCCTCTTAGTTTCCCCCCCGGTAGTCAATACTAAGGGCACCCAGAGTCGCCAATCTCTGGGTGTTACCTTTTCCCTAGCGCCCTCTGCGCCCTACCGGGAGGTACTCAGCCCCCCCACCACAACAAAGTGTAGACCTATCGGGAGGGATTTATTAAAGTCCTTGTCTTTCAGTTTTTATTATCCTCATGTCCTGGTTTTATCTCAGGTCGGTGCATTATAATTTTCTCTTCCGTTTACCTTAGTTATTTATTAGTTGTATCTCGAATCCCTGGATTTATGGGAAAATATAAAGAATAATGAAATAATAGGTCGTGACATCATCTATTAAAACTAGCTATTTGGAAGTGAGAACATGTAGCATTATAAGGGGCCTTGTCCAACTTATAATATCACGGAGGCCACAGACGAGGCTTGGGCGCACTATGAGCCTTTAGTCGGATGTATGAAGCATCTCCTTGCCTTTCACTCCATATTTCCATATAATGAGGTCATAATTTTTATGACAACCTTGGCAGATCGGAGTCCATTGTCTCTTGGCTTTGGGTGGGCCACCCCAAAGAGACTCATTCGACAAAGGGTCTTGCTTCATTTTCATTGTAGAACCATGCTCATTTTGATGTGTGACGTTATTCTCTTTCAAATTTTTTTGCTTAACTATACTATAAAACAGAGATAATCGGGGACAGACAGCTTAGAGTGCCTTCCATTAACAAACAGTCACCCATCTTAAGATTGATTTCGGTGTACGCTCCTTAACTTTTGTGATTGTTTACAACCGTTTCTAGTCGTGCTACTAACGTTTACATTGTGATTATTTAGCTATTATAGACACGTTGAAAAGAAATAATGGGAACAATTCGACCATTGTTGAGAGCAATATAAATATTGAGTATTTTTCTCAGAAATACTTTTTACTATTTTCTTTATCTATAAAATACATATATTTCTGTTCGAGAGAAATAGCTTTACAACTAGCTTAAAAAAAACTGGCGTCAACAAAAGTACAGTAATGTACAAAGAAATTAAGCTCACAAAAGATTTTTCCATAAAATTCACGCCTCGTATTTTCGTGTGATGAAAACGCCGAGTGAAACAGCGTGCGCGGGCTATCTCTAAAATGGTGCGAGTAACAATTAACCGTCCCTTTGATGGGTGACCCGGGGAGAATGAAATCAGGGATGCGGACATTATTTTTGTTTACTATTTGCCACCTGGCCGTGGGCAAATAGTTTAAATTAAATTTTTGACATATGAAATAAGTTATTTAATGTTTTTGTTATCGCGAAACACGAAGAATGGAGTTGATATGTTCTAGCATTTAGTACAGGTATTTCTTTCTACTTTTAATCTTCAATAAAATTTGTTTTCAATCACACAGTTTCGATATCGGCTTGCTTTGCCGCAGAATATTTCCAAAAAAAGTTAAACTAATTATTTTAGAAAACAATCGTTTTTCAATTCAGAACAATGTTCTTAACTCTTCATATTCTATTTCAGCAACTGTACCTGCTCGAAGTACAATACTAAATACGCCGCCATTTTCCAAAATTAGACAGTGTCATACACAGGTGGGTAGTTTCCTTTGTGACGTCACGCGATGATTACACCACAGAGGGCGAATCATAGCGACTTTGCACGTACGCGCCGAGTTCAAATGACGGATGATTACATTCTGATTGTTAATTTGGCTGGCTTACCTAGCAAATGTATGTAACATACGCACATAATCTCACTAAGGAATATAAGGAAAATTTTATTTCAGGTGGGCAGAAACCTTACCACAACTATTTAGAAGAGATATTTTATATACTGCAGTACTTGGCGCTACAACAGTATATACTTAGTAAATGTGAGTTTGAAGAAAAATGTAGTTTAGCAAATAGAGATTTGATATAAAAATGGGACTTTATATAAGGTTTTTCATATGTTTTAGTTAAGATACCGCCTTATAACTTAGTTAATGGAATGCGTATTTTTAAAAGGTATCCGATGACATAAACATTAGTTTTTGATTTGAATACCGGTTTTGCGCTTAGCTGGGCAATATCTTTATGTAGCAAAATAAGCTTTTAGCACAGAGATCTATAGGTAAAAATTGTTAAATGATAATAAGTATCCACGTGGACACTACTCAAGATTCCGTGCCCTGGCGCACATATAATCATCATGTCCTAGCTTTATCCCGATTGCCCTAGACTGAAGCTTAGGGCAAAGCGTGGTGGCGAGTATACCCGCACTCAACTGCTGAGGTCGTTTGTTTCTATTCCCACACTGGACAAATATTTGTGGGCAAGAACATGAATATTAGTTTTTGTCTGAGTTTTTTACAGGCAGCTGGGCAGTGCCATTTGTGATGTATTGCAGTAATTACACTACAACGCCAGTATAAGTCGGCATAGCGAATTTTTAGCCACATCCTGATTTTACTCTCCATTTATTACTAGTTTAATATGTATATTACTCATAATTCACATTTCAAATTTTTAAAATATATTAATCAAAACTATAATTCCCAATAAATTAAGGGTGTTTCCCTATGTATATTAAGTATGTATTTACAAAAATAAAAAAGAATTTATGTATGTTTATCCGTTATTTAGTATCCATAACACAAGATACTTATCTTGGAACTAAATAATTGGTGTAATTGTTAGAAAATATTTATTTATTATTATTTATTTATAATTTACCTAATTAAGTGATTTTTTAAGACGTAAAACTCGAATAGGATAGTTACCTTAATTAATTAAATATTTTTAAATAACTCCTTAATTAAAGGACTTTACTTAAACATAATTCTCTATTCACCTTCTGCATACACGCTTTATAGACCTACAAAACACATTTGGCTTAAATTAGACAGTGTCACACACAGATGGGCAGCGTCCTTTGTGATGTCTCGCAGTAATTACACTATAGAGGCAGAACCATAGCGACCTTGCCGGTTGCCAGTGTAAGGTCGGCATAGCGAGTTATTAGGTACATCTTGATTTTACACTCCATTTATACGGGTTCAGGTTAAGGGACATTTTTTTGACAATCACACCAATTACTTAGTTTCAATATAAGTACATCGTAAAAATCTAAGTATCTTTTTATTAACTATCTTTGTGTATCTTACTTATTTCTTTCCGAAAACAAACATAAATATACATATAGTTTACAATACAGTTACAATAGTTTTGTGCAGCCAATTAGGTCTTTGTATCAGTAGTCTTTCTGCAGCATCAAGCTACAGGAGAAGTGGTCTTTCGACAGAACCTTGGGGTAAGAAATTAAATATGATATTTAAAAAAATATATATGTATAATATTTGCAATAACAAATGAATAAAACGAACTGTAGCTATAACACAAAAATATATAACAATTGAACAAGATAATTTTGTGTACAATAGTGTTCATTTGTTCATTAATTCTATATTAAATTATATAGAGGAACTCAAACATTAACACAGTGTATTTTAAAAGCACAATTGAAATTGGATTATTTCAATCGAAAATGACATTAAAAACTATTTCGATTGTAACGATGCTGTTCCAAAATGAAATTTGAATTTAAATTTGGGGGTTTGTTTAAAGGTTATGTCTAGTGTCGAAGATTTATTTACTTAAATAAAGTAGGTAATATTTAGTAAAAAAATACATGTTTGAATATTTTGCATTTTGTGCTACCTAATAAAAAATATTTCAAATTCTTTGGCAATTTGCCAAGTCGTTTTATAAAACGACGCTTTCTATACTTTGCCTACGACATATACATCGTGTAACAGAAATAGAGTTTCATACCCCAAATAGGTATACATTAAACTAACATTCTTTTTCTGCAAAATGTAACACAATTACCAACTCATTTGGTGTTCGTACTTTTTTAAACTTCATATGGATCCCAAACTAGAACGAGATAAATTATTGTAATTTCATTTTAAGCAGAAAACATAAAAAATGTCTGCAGAAAAATTCAGGGCTGCTGTAAACTATAAGTTATTTGAAAAATAACGAGATAAAGTGGAAAGACTTCACCATATTTCTTGTAAATTAAATAATAAAAAATGCAGGTGTTAGATTGATGGGGATCTATTAATAATGTCTATGATAAGAGTATATTCAAATATTAGAAAATATGTTCTACTAAATGAAAGGAAAAAACACTCTTAATTCAAATAGTTGAAACAGCGATCACTAACCCGCCTGCCAGCGTGGGCCTATTACACAATTATAGTCCAAAAAGTTAGTCAAAGTATAGTTACTATGATAGTATACCAAATAAAAAAAATATTACGAACAAATATCTTTATAATATCTCTTGGGGACAAGAGCTGAAGGCCTAAGTCCAGCAGTGGACAAATGTAAGCTGATGGCGATGATGTTCTCGTGGGGAGGCCTATGTTCTTGGGGCTAAATATGGTTGTAATGGTGATAATAATGTATTATAAGTATGTATTTACAAAATTATACTGCTTAATAGATAGTATGATAAAGCTCTGCTTAGTTTGATCCTAGATGGCACTGTGTGAAATGTCAATTTTCTTTTTTTTGGTGTACAATAATGTGTTTAGTCATTTTTACATATGTAAGTAAGTTAATGCCTCTTTCGCTTTGGAATGCAGCGTCAATCTTTCTTGGCTCTCAGATAGCGGCTGTACATGCTATCTCACTCGCACTGTTACTACCATGAAATAGCATAGTACAAGAGGAAGTTTCTGAAACTACTAAGGGAAAACATGGAGATAAATCGACAAACGCTTTTCCATTTCGGAACGTTTTTATTACTTTATTCCACTTTTTATCATAACATAACATCAAACTTTCTAATTCCTATATAAGCTTAAAGTTCTCACAATTCTGATACTTTCTCAACATTTTCCCTTAACTTCAATACTATCGTATATCGTATCACAAACCAATAACATGTTGAACATGTAAGAGAATTGTATCAAAATAGAATTCCACGTCTAAAGCTTTGCAGTGCATTTGTACCATCCCTGTTGCAAGCCGCAAGTTCGCCGCACTAACTGAGTTAACTCATTGCACATTGCTATTACAGCTAGTGGCAAAAGAAAGTGCAAAAACAACAAAGTTCCGACTATACAGTGTAATTGCAGCTCAACTGAATAAAACGCAACTTCTATGCAACTTTCTTTAACAGCTGAAGGAAAACATGGCGTAAATTGTGGCTAGCTTTTCCATTCTCTGATGTTTTATTGCTGCTTTTTAATTTGTATTGGATTCTTCTTTGTTATTGATATTGTCTTTATTAGAGTTCAGTTCATTTTTAGTTTTGCCATATTAGTTGTCTGTCTTTCTTTTAAGAGTATACACTTAGATACAACTTTAAAAACTGTACTATTAGTGAGAAGACTGAGAGGGATAAAACCAGTCGAATTACTTTAGTGAAGTGCAATACTGGGACTAACAAAATATAATTCTAAAGTCTTGCGATTTATTGTCAGTAAACAATTTTAGTTTTGCGACCTAGGTCGGAGATTATTTGTACTAAAATGCTGTATTTTTTCATGAGTATTAGACAATTTTCAATCTGTCACCAGGCAGATGCAGCTTAACTAAATAAAACGCGACTTCTATGCGACTTTCTATTATGACGGAATACATGACGGAAATTGTGGCTTGCTTCTCCTTTCTCTGATGTTTTTATTGCTGCTATTTAATCTGAAAGCTTGTTTTGGATTATTAGTGTGGTTAACAATCTTCAGTTTTGCTATACAAGAAGTGAAGTGTCTATCTTTCTGTGGCCAAGTTCGGAGGTTATTTGTACTAAAATGCTATAATTTTAGAGGAGTATATTTAAGGGTATTAATCACGCTATCAAAATGTCATGTAGATGCAGCTCACTGAATAAAACGCAACTTCTAAGCAACTTTAACTACTGAGGGCAAACATGGAGTAATTTGTAGCCCGCTTTTCCATTCTTGTTATTGTCTTTATTAGGGTTAAGTTAAAGTCAGTCATTCTGTGGCCTGAGAATTTTCGTATATTAATCACGCTATCAAAATTGTACTTAAAACTATCCAAAAAAAATACCTGCACTTACTTTGGAAAATTAGACAAATATCACTCTTCCTAACTCCTTAATCCGGAAGCAATGAACAGGCGTACACTAATAGAAATATATGAAAAAACAAGAACCTTTTTCTCAGGTCTGTAGGGTGAAAATGCAAGTAATTTTCCGTGTTTTTTGGGGTTTTTTTTTAAATGCACCATGAAATACGCACCTACGGCATTGTTTTAACAGAACTACAAGTTTATGACATAATAGCAACTGAGGACCATTAGAAATGGTTTATTCTTTAAGAACTATGTAAAATGTGGTAAAAAGTTATATTTGCTTGAATAATGCCTTAGCCAAATGAGAACGGTAAATTGTGTCGATACTATCTTCGATTTTGTTCGTCATGAAGTGCCTTCAGTAAAGTATCTTTTTATTTCTTTTATAAAATTATTTATGTATATTTATCCGTTACTTAGTGTCCATAACACAAGTTCTGAATGATGCTTATCTTGAAAATAAAATAATTGTATGTAACCTTTTTTTTTGTAAATACATACGTAATATACATAGGAAAAGCCCCAGACCAGAACAAATATTCCTGTTCATGCATGCAAAGACTTGTTTTGTATTAGAATCGACGCCACTATCTCAGGAGTTGCTATACTGACTTCCTCGCCATATGGGTCACCATTTGTAATTGATATACCACAGAAACAGTAACCCATTCAAGTAGATGTATCATACCACCAAGATCCTATATTATATTACATGGGATCTGAGGTTAGATTTTATTAACTTTAATGCAAATAGAAAGAGTCTAACAAATATAGTAATGGCAGATCGAATCATCCGTTCTCGTGGAATTAAGTTCTGTGCTATGTGCTAATTCAGGTCATTAAATTTTTCCCCACATATGATATTGAGCAGACCCTACATACATCCAGAATGATTAGTCAGTTGATAGATATGGCCTCCAATATTTAAATATTAATATTCAGTGTTTTAATTGAAAATTTAACAAACATATCTATTGTATATTTACCTCTGCATCCAAAATTTCGCGTAAACAAGCTATTTATGATTATTATACTGGTATTTTTAGGCATCTTCTCTCCAAGGATAATTACTTTACAAACAAAGAGTATATACCTCCTGCTCCAACTGCACTATTGAAATGCTTAATTTCCTTTGTGGTTGCGGATACGAAGACGGTGAATCACAGACAGAGCCCCGTAATGTGCGCGCTACCGGGGAATATTCTTCACTATTTTTACTATTTATACATACATACATTTATACATTTGACGACCAATATAGCGTGGATGTTAATATACCAACACTCTGCTCCTGAGGTCGTGGATTCGATTCCCACATAGGACAAATTATTGTATGCATGAACATGAAAATTTGTCCTGGTCTGAGTATTTCCTATGTATATTAGGTATATCTTTACAAAAATAGTATGTAAGTATTTTTATCTTATATTTAGTATCCATACCACAAGTTCTTAAAGATACTTATCTTGGAACTAAATAATTGTTGTAATGGTAAAAAAAAAAAAATATACATGCATACTACCAAGCCTGTTTTCCCAAAAGGGCATGCGGTAACATATTATACGCACATAAATCGTCAAATAGATTGTTGATCCCACGTAATAGATGGCTAGCCTCTTATCGGGAACTTTAATATTTGCCAGAGATTTGCCAATTATAATCTGCCCACTTGCAGGTAAGATTGACTTGGGATCCTAAGGTCTTCGTAGATTTATAGAGCTTTCGTAGAGCTTCGAGACAAATCGGGAATTATTATGAAACTGGCTATTTTGGCAGGAAAGTCCACAGAGATTTTCGATAGCGTATACAGGCTGTAGCATTCGTTGCTCCGTCACGGCCTCTGGTCTTTTAAACGGGGGATGAAACGGCATTTTCGCAGACCGTCATGAGTGGGTGCGCTTTTTACCCTACGTTCTCCACGGTATGATCAGTTGATATAGTTATATGGCAACAGAATTTAACTTGGCTTAGGGTATGCAATGCTTATTTGAATGTATGATGAGCACGCCCCTCGTGACTAAAAGAGGACCAAAGCCGCGTTTACTCCTTGTTTCCTATGTCTATTCTGGTACTCGTGGCCTCAGTCAAGTCAAAGTTACTCAGGGCATCCAGGCCTGCTTAGATACAATGATAGTATGCTGATTTGGCCTTATAAAAACTGATGGCGGTTTGTTCTTGTGTTTCCAGATCCTTATTGCATATAGAAACACTCAGTGCAGACGAAATATTCATATTTATGAAGACCTTAGAAGTGGCGTTCAGGTCAGGCATACAGTTTCTTATGTTACTTGAATTTATATTTCGGGTAAGTTAGAGTATCTGCTCGTAGCTGTTCGAGACGAGTCGGAAACGATTACAATGTGAGGCAACCTTTGCGACTGAAAGTGGGTCAAGGCCGCATTCTTGGTTTTCTTATTCAAGCTTACTCAATGCATCTAGACCTGCTCAGATTTATGTGATAATATGTAATATAACAGGACATAACATAGGCAGCGATAGCCCAGTGGTGAGACCAATAAGCTGCAATTCAGAGGGTCTCGGGTTCAAACCAATGAATTTTTCGACGTTATGTAAGTAATTATCGCTTGCACCGTGACTCCGAAAGCACGCTACGCTGTTAGTCCCGGCTATCATGAACAACTATGGCAGTCGTTTTTCAAGTGAAAATGCGCTAAAACATGGACATAGCTGTCAGGACAACTGGCTTAACCTAGAAAGATGTTTCCCTCTTGGTTTCGGACGTCAAACAGCAGTTGCTTCGTGTAATACCTGAAATTCAGCCAAATCGAGATGTGCCAGGAAGCGGACCCTGAACCCTAATGGGAAGTCTAGGACACAATCGGAATAAGAGGCACACAATCGGCGGTAGAGGCGACAGACTGGTGGTGGTCTCTTTTATTGCCTATCCACTGCAACCAAAAAGGAACACACTCTCACCACCTTGACGCGTTGAAAGCCTGAGCGCGGGACTATTTCACTACAATCTTGGGATAAATTAATGATCAAATCATTTAAATTAATAGATTAGATAATGGAATAACATAGAGTGGAGAACATATTTGAATTTTTTTTCTGCCTGCAGTCACTCGGCGCGTTGGTTTTTAATGTGACTCTTAAGAGCTCTATTAACTCAAACTTCTATAACAAACTATTTTGACATCGATATCCCCAGTCCCCCCCAAAACAGATCAAGCCTACTGAATATTCAAACAGATTTTATTTCCATCTCAAACCCGGCACAACTGTTTTGTATTCCAAGCGTTTATTGTACATTTTAGAACATTTTACGACATCTGTAAACGCAGAAAAGATACCGGCATCCCACTTAGTTCATACGCCCGTTTACGCCGCAGTAAAATATGAGAGAAACGTCCAAAATAAAGGTATTTCGTAAAACTTGCCCGATGATAACAATATACCTGACTCGTAAAAAATTTAGACGTATAAAGTTTTATTTTGTTTGTCGGTTTATCTGTGTGTCCGGGATGGTATCGCGCTGGTTTATGGTCCATTTGGGCATTTATTGCATAAAGAACGCTCGATGGTGGTAATGATGGAGTTTCGGGAAATATATGAAGTGGAAATTCTGGTACGTGAATTGAATCAGCATTATGCTTCAAGAAGCCGAGTAGTGGTTGAAAGAAAGCTTATGTTAACCTTAAAATTTCTATAATCTAGAAATGTATATTTTATATTCTATCACGGGCCTTGAGCGTGAAGACCGAATCCAGAAATTCCGTAACGAAAAAACCCCCCACTCCGACCGGCACAGCGGTGATACTTTTTAGTTTTTCCATCTATCGGTAAATGGCAGAACTTTTAATGACTTTTTGAAATATCACGCTTGTCTCTGTAGCTCAGCAACCCGCCTTTAGAAGGCATTGGTTGTATAGGCGGTACGCGTAATCCCCTTCTCGCCCCGCAATCTGGTGACTCATGCCTGCTTAAAGTTTCGGCGTTAGGGCACCTCCTCTTTGTATTTACTCAATGGTAATCAATGGCTCTCTCTCTTCTCTCTCTCTCACTCACTTGACTCTACGAAAAAAAAAAAAACTGGATAAATAAAATAAATAAATAATTATAATTGCGTAAGTTGATAAAAAATGATATGCATTTAGCTTTACCGCGGCAGTCTCCGAGTGCCACTCGTTTTTTTATTATTAGATAGATAGATAGATATACTCTTTATTGACCAAAAATAACTTAAAAACTTTATTATAAGAATACTCCGGCCTGATGGACCGACGATAAACGCAAAGCAGCCGGCAGTATTGGAGGCGAAGACCTGAAAATCTAGCTCAGTGGCGTGAAATTGGAGAGACCTAAAGTCCAGCAGTGGACCAATGTAGGCTGATAGTGATGATAAATCCTTGTCTTATAATCACCAATTATTTAATTAACGGATAAGCATAGTTCAGAACTCTTTTTCTCTTCAGAACTCTTTTCAAAGAGTCTTATGATGCTAATAAACGCACCGCGGACAATTTGATTCTTTCTAATAAAAGTTCATCGTAAAATAGACGCAATAAAATTGACTAGCTCTGTTAGTACTATTCACTGTTAATAACGCATACCGTTTCGCGTGTTGCGTCCTTCGTGTAAATTTCGCCGTAGACCACCTATTCTATAAGACATGTAATTAATAAGAAAAGTCTGCCAAAACACTCGCGCTCACGCTCCCATTTGTGTCTCAGAGGCCTGAAAAATTTAAGACGCAATATCGTCGCTTAGCTTACAATACCACGCAAATCGAAATTTAACCCGTTTTTACGTTATTACGTTTGATACATGATTGAATCGATTGATTGCACCTAATTTCTATTATTTCCAAATTATTTAAACTCAAGGAGTAAAGAAATCCTGTTTCCTGTTTCTTCTGAAAACTTGTAAAAATTTACTTACGCGGCATTGTTATGTAAGTACTGTACGATATGTACATATAAGCCATACTTCAGATTGACAACCTTGCTTACCTAAAACATGTCTATATATTGTTTCCTTCCTATATATTCAAACACTCGTATCACTAACATTTCCATTACGTCTTATATATTATTGAAGGGCTAAAGTTACGATACATTCTCTCAACTGTCAGTGTCAACCTTCAAAGGCATTATTGCTAATGTCAGACAAAATATTTCACGCGTTGACGACAAGTAAACATGATTGTTGTACGCCACAAGCCAATTGAAAACAGCTTTTCAGTTGTTTTGAGTGACAGTTACAGTATTATCTTAATATGGATAGGAAAAAGATGTCAATGCATTGGCATTGCATTTATTTATTTTATTTTGTTTATTTTTTATTTAGGTACATGGACAGATTATTATCATTAAAAATTAAGTACGACTAATTAAAAGAAAAGAAAAACTAAGGCTAGACAATAATCCACAATTAGTGTACACAGCATGACTTATAAATAAACAGTAATTAAAAAAAATGCTAATATCTAACAATTAAATACTAACGGGAAAATATAACAAACAATATAATATAAACAATAACTACACTACTACACACGGAAAAAAAAACTATATTAGGATTTATGAGAGGAGGATGCTTGGTCTGTGAAAAAGTTAGATGTCAACTTTTTGTACTGCGCAAAATTGGGATCAAATATATCGATATCATTGCCACCACACGTTACCTCATTATAATTTACGTTTACGGCACATTCTGACTAGAGGGCTGTAGTAGGACGTATTGTTTTTATAGACTCGCATTACGAAAGTATTAGGACTGCGCGACTTGTATCTAGTGTTGATGTTTAAAGATTCACATTCAAATACATTTAAAATTGAAGAGATTATATTATACCTACTAGTCGAAGGAGTAAATGGTTTCTCCAAAGTAGTTGGAGTGCAACAGCAAAAAATCGTCATTGCAATGTCGTGTATTTTATTTTGAATGTCCTCTGGTTCCTGAACTAGGACCATGCACACAATTTTTTATACTGTGTGGGAATCAAACCTACGGCCTTACGACCTCCGTGCCACATCGGTCTGTACTGAACGTTTCTTCTTCGACATAATTTTGTGTGGTATATTATTTGAGTAGACTGAGATGATTATTTTTACTATGAGTTTAGGTTTAGAATTGACTGTTCCATCAATGATTCGATGAAGTGGGCTTAATATTTTTTCATATAATACTGATCCTTATGCGTAATACGCGACCCCGTAAAAAGTTTATTGGCCCTTATGACTTTTATTGCTGGAACAACACAGCAATAATACGGTGGCAGAGTTTACGTATAAGATATCTATAATATTTAAGTTGTTTTTGATAAATATCGCGGTAAATAAATATTGTTTTTTGTTGATTTTATATTTCTGTTTTAGTGATTTTGTTAGTTTATAGAATATTTAAGTATGTAGTTTTGTAATATGTTTAAGTTCCCTCTCAATTTGCAGTGCCCCTACGGGGTATCAGTGTTCATTGTATTACTTAGGTACCTATTTGATGCAATAAAGATTTATGATTTAAATTTACTTCAGGCTTTGAAAGTTTCTCTACTAAGCAGAAGGCTCCAATCAGGAACCGTGGTAAGAGGGATTCATGTCATATTCCACCACGCGGATAACAAAAATGTTAGGGTCTGCTCGGGTCTAACTGTTTAAACCGTATCTGAACCTGGGCCCTAAGATATTTTTTTTTTTTTCCGCCGGTAAAAAATCTGTTTACGCACAGCCTACCGGCCAATAGGGGGACCGAGAGGGGAGTGTGGAACTCACTGTGGCAGACGCGACCACCGCAGTCCTACCCACAAAAAACCTCCGAAAAAGGCTTAACTGCTGTTGAAAAAAGGGGCGGAGGGGCAGTGCCAAGGTTTATAGCTTCAGACACCACGTCCGCGGCCAACGTCCCCCGGATTAGAACCGGGAGGACCTTGAGTCTAGGGCAACTGAGATAATGCTAGTATGATGATGACTCCATCAGGCGAACAAAGTACGAATTGGCAGAGGCAGCCGCGTCGTGCTTTTAGATATTTTTCAAGCCACCCAATAGAACCTTTATTGTGGCTTAATGGCCATCACATACTTTCTTTTTTTCTGTCAGAGCACCGCTGGCCGTTGGCAGGATTTTCTTCCTCACACCTTGGAAATGCCAGTTGCGCGTACGATATGTTTCAAAAGGAATCTTTCTGCCTCTACCGATGCTCCTGATATTGGAAACATCCAAAGAAAAATTCCCCGGTAAACGACAATAGGTGAGAATAAAAATACAGTTGACCAAAATTTAGGTGCATTATAAACCTGCGCCCCTTTCGCGAATAAAGGCGTGATTATATGTATGTAGGTTTGTCAAACTCGCTGTCCTCAATCACCTATTGGTATGAATGAGCGGGGACTCGGAAAAGGGGAAGGGGGCTGACCGCAAAACATCCGCAGACAGTATTGTCATTCTCCAAACTAATTTATGGCTTTCATTTGTCGATATCATATTGATCTTATTAATATCTAGTAAATTCTGTCACTAGTGACGAGCTATCACAAATAAAGTTCTTACTTTTCGACCAAAAGGGTAAATTCATACATTCTCGCCTGTTTTCCCGAAAGGGTAGGCAGAGACATATTATACGCCTACACTTTGCCAATTATATAGTTGGTCCCACGTAATAGGTGGCGAGCCTTTTGCCGCTTACCGGGCACTGCTATGTTCGCCAAATCCTCGGCAGGTGCACCACTTGTAAGTAATGTTGGCTTGGGCTCCTTAGGTCTTGGTAGGATCCCTATGCACACCACAAAATACATTTGGTACTCAACTAAACAAGACGGTTTTTGATCATTATGTCGGCCTCGGAGAAGTTAAATACAAACCAGTGCTTTACAAAAGAAGAGAGAAAAAAAATCTTTCGAAGTTATGCGCATACACACATTAAGACATAATAAATAAATATTTCTGACCATTACAAAAAATATTTAGTGCCAAGATAAGATCATTAAGAACTTTTGTTATGGTTACAAAAAAACAAATAAATATACCTATATATATTTTAATAAATACTTAATTTACGTAGAAAAAAACCAAGACCAGAAAAAATATGCATGTTTACGTACACAAAGATTTGTCCTGTATGGGAATCAAACCCACGACCTTTGGAATGACCTATATGAAATATATATTAATTAATAACATAATTACCATCAACAATTTTAAAATAATTGCGGAGTGTTAAAATAAAGAGTCTTTTTGCATCATAAGATGTACGGATGAGAATTGACCTACGTTAATTCCGTACGTTCATTGTCATATCATATTCGTCACTAAAGTTGTGTCGAGTACTTGTATTGCATGTCAGGGTGACATCCGTGTTTGACGGAGAGCATTGGCGCCAAAGTAAACGTTTGGTGAGAAATAGAATTGGCCCCTCGTCACTACTTCACGTCCTCCATGGCGAGGCTTCGTTGGGCAGGTACTATCGATTCTATCGCTAAACAATCGCTTTTGTGTCGTAATATTGTAGAATAATCACCTTCGAATAATCACTGGCACCCCTGTCATCTTATCATCGTCATAAGAGTCGATGAAGAGGAATCAACCGGATAATAGGTAGCAGCGTTATCCTGCGATCACCAACCTGTCCAGGGTGGACATCATATGGCTGAAGTGATGAGTATGATGACTGTCGAATTTGTGTCGCTATAGTATCGCATTTGATTCGTAATACTGTTGAATTTATTGTCGTAACAATATCGCTTCTATATCGTTATACTGTCGCTGTTATGTCACTGTTAAGTCGCAACTTTATCGTTGTATGACTTTTCTATCAAACATCATCTAATTGTAAAGTGTGGTAGTGTGCGGTCAAAGCAAAATTATCAGTATGCAAATAAAATTACATTTAAGGTATTAGTAATGTTATATATTTAGCTATGACCGGTAATTGTAAGTTTTCATAAGGCTAATATTTTAATTTGTGGTTGTGTAAAAAAGTTTTATAAGGCTTATATCTAAAGCAAAAACATTTATAGCAACGTATCTTTTCCACTATGACATAAGGAGTCGACTTTGCATTAAACATTTGGTGAGAAATATATTGGGCCCTTTATCCCGACTCCACGTCTTTGACAGTGAGCTTTCAATAAGGCAGGTACTAGCAATACTGTCGCTTTTAATTCGCCACTGTTGCTATTAATAAATAGTTTTTTCTTTTTTTTTCGTTTAAATAATGGCTTCGTGCGTTCAGCACATTTAGCCAGTGTCAAGTAAAAGCTAATAACATATAAATCATAGTATATGAGTGGTGATAAAAATTATAAATGGTAAATGAGATGCCCTCTTCCTAAACCTCTAGAGTCAGTAAAGATGTGTGACTATACTGAGACCTCACATGGACTTCTTGAGAGAATAATGTCGCACTGTTTTGTTTCAGTTACCAACACTCATGTACGTTCACAAACACTTATCGGTTAATAATTCACCGTTATTACACATTCATGTTCGAAATAATCACAAATTTTAGACGCTTATGCTATGACGCTTCACTTTCCCTTCAAGGAGTCCTCATTAAATCGTTTAAAATTACGTTTTTCAGTTAGGTTACTGCTGATAAATATTTTTTTATAAATTGGGGAAACATAGTAAATATGAATAGAATTCATACGTATATACGTTTATTCATACTTGTTTGTAAAAATTTTACGAATCTAAAAGATCCTGTTGATTTTAAGACAATAAAGAATATATTTTTATTTAATTTTTATTTCAAAAGAAATAATTTAAACATCAACAATAAATCAGTATTAAATTCTTCTTTAAAATTCTACACCTTTTAAATTCCGCAACCCCTTGGGCAACCACAAAATTTTATCAAAAATTAATTCAAAATCTTATTCTCATGACTTAGGTATCCTCTGATCTATAAATAAAATAAATCAGTCAAATCAAAAAACCTTAATAAAATAAAAACGAATTATTTTTTAGAGAGCTCATACACGCTACGAAAAAAAGTTAGTAAAGACTAGTTGTAAGAGTAATAAAACATCCGTGTCATGAGTAGAGCTATATTAAGGTTAGGTACTACTATATACCGCATTTGTTTGTTATCCACATTTGATCTATACATTTGACGACAATTTCACTAGGAAAAATCAACTTAACCGCGGTAGCCTGAGTGGATCCCTGAATTGATTTTTGTAATAAACATATCTTCTTAAAACTATATCATCATATCCTAGCATTATCCCAGTTGCCCTAGACTTAAGCTTAGGGCCCAGGGTCTGTTCACTGGTCTAACTAAATATGGCTGAATTTCAGTTACTACGTGAAGCGGCTGCAGACGGCCGATCCGCTATCCAGAGGGAAACATTATTCTATGGTTAAGCCGGCTGTGATGCTGTTAGAAGGCACTGATTTCCTAATAACGACTGCCATAGATGTTCATGACAGCCAGGACCAACGGCTTAACGTGCTTTCCGAGCCACGAAGCATAATTACACACATAACTTCGAAAAGTCATAGGTGCATCACCAGGTCTTAAACACGAGACCCCTTTGAATTTGATGGGTTCGCCACTGAGCTATCGCCGCTTCTCGTCTTAAAACTATATATAGAATTGTAAATGCAAAATTTGCAATTATAAAAAATCTACATCGTTTTCAAGCTACCGCATCTTATACTAACTTTCACTATTGTCTGTTCAAACGGACGCGGATTAAAATCAAACATAATTTAGAAAATCCCATTTGCAGCGATCCGAATCAGCACAGCATTTTCCAACTACCCGCTCTATGAACAAAGAAGCGAACGATTGAGTTTAGCTAAGCGCGTCGCGTGGTACGTGGGCAGTTTTCATACCGTCTCGAGTGATCTCCAAACACCGAGGGGCACACACTGAGCTCAAACTAATAAGGAGAGAAGGCTAACTTTTTAACTGGCGAATATAGGCGGATACACTTACACTTTCACACACACACACACACTTACACCTACCAGCGAGTATAGATCACCCGATGGTGTTATTTGCTGATGACAACACAGCCCGTTTTTCATTTTTTTATTATGGCGACATATGGTTTCACATTTAACCAGTGTTAATTAAAGACATATTAATTCTATATAATTCATATTAAATGAGAATGAGTGGTGATATATATGATAAATGTGAAATGAGATGCCCTCCTTCGAAACCGCTCTCTCACATGATCACATCTCACAAATCTCACATGGATTCATTGAGTTGAATTTGATAAGTGATGTTGCACTGTTTTGTTTCATTTACCAACACTCATGTTCGTTCACAAACTCTTGACGGTTAATAATTCACCGTTATTACAAATTAATGTTCGAAATATCACAAATTTTAGAAAATAGAACATAACTGCACACTTTACTGCTTCACTATACATTGTAAAAATAAAACCACTTATTTAATGGAAATAAATAGCTTGACAACAATAATTTAAAAATAAACTGAAGTAAAACTAAAATAATGCACTTTCAACAGCGCAGTAGACAATCAAATTATTCAGGCATTGATATTGAGCTAGTGGTTGACACAAAATTTCATGGCCCAAATATCGATAACGCTCTGAATGGGAAATCTCACACTCATCTCTGTAAAAAAAACCAACAATTTCGTGTATGCTTTAAAAAATCTTACACGGATATCTAGTGTAGACACAACCATTAAGGTTTTGTTGACTCAACATTGCGGTACGCTTTTACATTTTGGGGCCTCTCTACTAATTGGGACTTTTGGGTCGCCAAGTCTTAACAGAGTAATATTCGCGCAGTCTGTGGTTTAGCTACGACTGGCTTCAGCACGGAATATTTAAAAGATATATATACATATACTCTTTATTGACCAAAAAACTTAATAAATACAGATTACAATATTGGAAAAAATGAAAAAGCCGATTTAGGTGGTCTTATCGCTAAAAGCGATGTCTTCCAGACAATCCGACGCAAAGGAGAGAACAGGAAAGCAGTAGGCAGAGCACATAAACTTTAAAAAGCATAAAAACTAAAACTAAGGCAAGGTATTCCCAAGAGGAAGCATGGAGCTCATCAAAAAAGGCGTGATAGGGGGGGTTTTTTATTGTTGGAAACGGGCTAGCTATTAAAAGCATGACCACTTTCCACCAGGTGGACTGAATGCTTGAGTGTAAACAAAATAGTAAAGGTCAATATGAAGGCTAACATAAACGTTACTTCAGACAGAAGACCTTCTGCTCCTGTCTATTGAGTACGCGAATCCAGCGATGGTTCAATATGCGACGCCAATATCCTAGGCGGCCGCCTAAGTCTAGTTTTATGAAACTCCGAACAAACACTCTTTAGATATATTTTGACACTTGACGCTTTTATCTTCGGATTAACAATATCGTGGGGTGACATGGGGTTATTATTATTTTTGAAGTATGGATTTATTTAATCCTACAAATATTAAATAACGTCCCGAATAAAACAAAATAATTCAAAAATAATAATTTCAAGAGAGAAAAGAATCCATTTTGCTTTTCTTTCTTCAAAAATATTTATTTATTTAATTAAACCATTTGACTCTTGACGCTGACAAATATTAAATTGCCATTTGGGGAGGGAAAAAAAATAAAAAAATTAAACCACCTTCAAGTGTTGCACCTGCCGATCAACGGACGAGGCTCTGGCGAACATAAGTTTCCAACATAAGCGGCAACTATATAATTGGCGAAATCTGGGCTTATAGTATGCCTCTGCTTACACTTTCGGGGAAACAGGAGTGATTGTATGTATGTAATATCATTTCAAGGAAGGATGTGATCTCTGCCTACCCTTACGGGAAAGAGGCGTGACATTATGTATACGTATGAATCACGAGATTTAGTACTAATTTATCCCGATGTTTCTAATACTTTGCAGAGATTCAGGTCAAGAGATCCCAAAATTATCTTTTTTTCGTGTCTGGCAACACTCGATACTAGATGTCATAAAATTGTTCTGTATAATTTTAATTAAAATTTAATTAGTTAAGCATAATTTAACGATATAAAACCAATATCACCACATATTTTAGTGTTAAATAAGTGTTACATATAATTTTTTTTATGTGATTTGTGTATTTTAAGTGTAAAAAGTGACAAGTCCTAAAACCGTTGTTGATAGTCATTTCTTCACGTAAATACTTAATAAGTCGATTGTTTCTCCTGAGTAGAATATTATACTTGTATAAGCGTTTATTCAGTGTTGACGACAGTTGCTGTGTTTGCGTAATTTTATAAAATATTAATTTAAAGTAATTACCGGTAACCTCAAAATACCCACTTGTCACTTCGTATACTGCAAAGCAAAGTGCTCCGTTATTTTTTTTAATTTAATTCGCGTTTGAATTGTATTTTATGCAACACAATATGAATACTCGTAGCCGCAAAGCGTTGTCTCGCCAGCAGGAGGAGCCCAAACTCCAGCTGGTGTTGCAGGAGCTTAAGACCAAAACGGAGCTCTGTGCAGAACTTTCAAAGGAAAGAGAGGAGAACGAAAATCTGTTAGTGAATGCGTTAGATGACACAAAGAAATTAAAATCTGAACTTTCAAGGCTTCATATTAGTTATGAGGATGTTGTTATTGAGCGGGATCACCTACAATCTATAGTAGATAGGTTTCAAGAGTGCAGTGAAGAGTATGAGAGGACCCTGAGGAGGACTTCAGTACTGGAGCAGGAACTACGAGATGCCCATGTGCACATCTCCGACTTGGAAGTGTCCTCACAGGAATCTGCTGCTCGTGAAACAAATAATTTATACAGTGAGTTAATGAGTGGTGCCCCGCAGTTTATTACTTCTGCAATTGTTTCAAACCCGGACTTGTCTACTATTGATCTCACAAATGATAACTCATATCAACCAGACAAGTCAGTTCTATTTTTCAGCAGAAATAAACTAAAAAAATATATTAAAATTAATAAATTTATCTATAAATCAAAAAAACAATTAAAACATTTTAATAGCCTGATGAATAAATGCAAGAATATTAAATCTAATCTTAAATTAAGAGAACAATGGAAGTTGTCTGAGCTAGAGTTAAAACAGTGTCATTCAAAATACTATACTGACACAAAGCACTTAGAATCAAAAATACAAAATTTGCAATTTGAAATTCAGTATCTAACTAGGAAATATGAATTGTCCCTTAAGGACTACAATAAATGTTCTTTAACAATAGATAAGATACTTAAAACCTCAAATGATAACACTGAGCGCCTTGATTCTTTTATAAATCAAAACTCTTGCAACGACAACTGCTTGAGTTCTCCACAGTGTGTTCCTTCGGTCTGCATTGACACCAAAACCTTATGTGGAAGCTCCCATACTAGTGTCAGTGCAGAGCAGCCGTTGTGTGCATCAATTGATGTAACATGTTGTACACAAGGTGATGTACATAAAAGAATTATGTTCAGTGATGATATTGGTAGACATATGGGCTCAAAATTGAATTCAGAGTCTAAGGGACAATCAGTTGTGAACTATTGCATGCCATCTGCAACATATGACAAAATTATGAAAAAAATTTTAAATTATAAATTTAGTAATGAGAATACTCTTATTATTTTAGTGGAGAATAGGGGTAACGTTAACAAAAGGGATTTAATTGAATATATTAATAATTTATTGTCTCTTGATTTAAGTAAAATTATTTTGTTCACATTCCCCTACTCAAAGAGCTTGCCAGACGCGGAAAATAATCTTAGATATAAGTTAAACTGTGTACTACATACTATAAGTACATATCATGATTGTATTAATTTGATTGATACTAACAGTTTTGTTAGCAGCAAATTTATGACTAAAGGTAGATATTACCTTTCATCTAGTTTTAAGCGACAGATAGCAAATTCGCTATCCTATTATTTTAGTATAACAGCCAAGAATTTGGCTAAACATATTGCTTCTATTGAGCAAAGCAGTAGTGTAGATAATAATTGTTGTGTTGACATTAATTATTCTGATTCTATTTCTAATATAGAAAATCATTTAAATTAAGATCTAAGACAACAGAGACAAACTCTGGCATAGTAATTACTAAACAAAATAATGTTATAAACCTGGTGCACCAGAATATTAGAGGAATATTGGGTAAGGAACTAGAAATTGAATTGTTCATGAACGGTAATCATATTGATATTTTTTGCATTACTGAACATTGGATTAAAAGTAACCAGTTCATGTTCAATTTTAATAATCACCAGGTAGGTAGTTCGTTTTGCAGGGAGGGTGCTATACATGGTGGATCATTAATTATAGTAAATAAGAAATTTAGATTCAAGGAGCGCCATGATATAGTAAGCTTCTCAGCCGAACGGATTATTGAAATAGCCTGTATCGAAATGGAGCGGTTTGTTGTATTGAGTGTATACAGACCTCCATCAGCTTCATATGATTTATTTGAAAGTATTATGGATGAAGTGCTGGGAAAAGTTTATAATGCTAACAAAAATGTTATTGTTTGTGGAGATTTTAATGTTAATTTGCTAGAGTGTTCGAGTGCATGTACAAGAATAAAAGCACTTTTTAAATCATATAATTTGATAAATGTGTTTCTAGAGCCAACAAGAATTACAGCCACTACTGCCACTTGCTTGGATAACATATTTACAGATATTATACTGAGTGATGACAGTAAAAAAATTATTAATCAATTAGATTCAGATCATTGTGGTCAACAAATATCTTTGCTTTGTAGAAATAAAACTGTGGCTAAAAGAACAATAACATTTATACCAAAAACCAATAATCGTTTTGAGAGGTTTAACAATAAATTATTATCATTTAGTTTACCCATCTATACTAATATTATAAAGAGGAAAGATTTGTTTGTTTGTTTGTTTGTTTGTTTGTAATGAATAGGCTCCGAAACTACTGGACCGATTTCAAAAATTCTTCCACCTTTGGAAAGCTACATTATCCCCGAGTAACATAGGCTATATTATATTTTTTTAAAAATTAGGGATCCTTACTAAAAATCCAATAATGTAACCCAAGGTGTAAAAAAATGACCTGAAAAATTCCTTACGTAGCGTGCGCAGCGAAAACTATTGATGATAGAACAAAATCATGTTCTACGACTTTGCAGAACTCATCATTATCTACAAAAAGTGTCGCGACAGCATATGTCTAAATATTATAGTTACGTCACAGTAAGCGGTTTTTTATTCTAAAAATTTTATTTATATGCCGCCGCTTGAAAAGGCTTTATATTTGTACTTTGGTATTAATCCTTATCAAAAAAAATTACTTTATATTCAAGACGGCTTCAATACCTTTTTATAACTTTTTGAATTATTCAATTCGGACATTTCATTTGGAAGATATCACGAGTTTAAAAATGCAAGTATTAGATTAGTATTAGCCAGCATGCGATGTAGGCTCACTGGGGTACGGGAGGGGGGAGTCAATGTAATAATATTATAAAGAGGAAAGATTTGTATTTTTGTATGTAACGAATAAACTCAAAAAGTACTGGACCGATTTTAATATTTTTTTTTTTCATTAGAAAGCTACATTATTAATGAGTAACATAGGCAAAATTTTAATTTGTAAAAAAAATAGGGTTTCGTAAGATATATGGGTTTTTCGGACACAAAGTGTAAAAATCAACCAGGACAGTTACTCATTTTGCGTACGCAGCCTAAACTATAAAAGATAAAATAAAGAAATAAATATTCTTTTACATTAGATAGAACCACAAAATGTGCTAATTAATTGTAGATCTTATAAATATCTACTAAAAAATCCGCGACACACTATACCTATCTATGTCGAGTGAGGCATAACAACCATTTTTTTATTGTACTACATTTAAACGCATTTAATTTACTTATGATATTAATCCTTATCAAAATAATCTATTTCATCACTAAGTGCAGTTTATGTAGATAATATTTAGTATTTGAATGATCAAAATTTGACGTTTGGTTTTGAAGTTATGGCGAAATTAAATTATTACGATTTCTGCTGCACGGCGCCCTATCACGGGTCGAGGCTCCCGGCCATCAGTTTATTTTGTTACCTGAAAATAATTTTACGTCAAATGTTGTTTATAGAGAAGCTTTACAATAATCGCTTTAGTTATCTATCCCAAAACAACGGGTTGCACTCCGGGCCGGTAGGAGTGAAAACTTAGTATTAATTACATTTAAATATTTTCATCATTAACAACTTTAACATCCACATAAAGACAATCTATGCAGCCTGCGGATAATGACTGCGTCGTCGTAGAGTCGGTGTCTGTGAATTGACCTGGGAATCATTTTGCTGACCGTGTCTTTTCTGGGCAGGCATTTTGTAGCGGTAACCGACATCCACGCGGGCGGAGCCGCGGGCGACCGCTAGTGGTAGATAAAAGCAATGACCCTAATATTTTATATAATATGTTTTTTAGCGACTTTTGTAGTAGTTTTCAATCAACATTTACTCCCAAAACGATTAAGGTAAATGATAATGCTGCCTTTAGTGAATGGGCTACTCCTGGGCTACATAAAAGTAGAAAGAGACTGTATGAACTGTATGACGAAAGAAATGTTAACAATAGTGAACAATTTCATAATTATGTAAGGAAATATTCTAAAATATTTAGAAAAGCATGTCATACGGCAAAGTCTTGTTATTTGAGCTATAAAATTAAAAATAGTGATGATAAGATTAAAATGACATGGAATATTATTAATAGTGAAACGGGAAGAAATAAGAATTATAATAATAAGTTTAAACTCAACATTGATAGCAAGACGCTTACATCTGACTTAGATATTGCCAATGCTTTTGAAGACTTCTTTACTAATATTCCAGTGTCTACTACAAAAACTTTAAATTCCTCGCCTACTTTAGCGGAGGCTATTTTAAGAGATAATGTAAACATTTGTACAGAAGAGTTTATGTTTAATCATGTAACACCCATAGATATAATTAAGACATTTAATACTCTTAATGTTAAAAAGACTGCAGACCTCTGGGGCAATTCCATCGTAGTTACCAAGCCTATCATTGTTTCGGTGGCGCACAGTTTAGCTATAATATTTAATAAATGTATAGATTGCGGCACGTTTCCAGATTTAATGAAAAATAGTAAAATCATTCCACTATTTAAATCGGGCAGTACAGCAGACCCAACTAATTTTAGACCTATTTCAGTGCTGCCTACTTTTAGTAAAATTTTTGAAAAACTTATTTACAACCAAATGTTAAGATTTTTTAATAAAAATGGCTTAATGCATTCAAAACAATTTGGATTCACTAAGGGTCGCTCCACAACCGATGCAGGTGTTGAGCTTTTGAAACATATTTTTGATGCTTGGGAAGATTCTTTGGACGCTTTAGGTATTTTTTGCGATCTGTCCAAAGCTTTTGATTGTGTTCCTCATGAAACATTGATAAAAAAATTAGATTATTATGGAATAAGAGGCTCCGCATTGGATCTTCTTACTTCTTACTTAAGTAATAGGATTCAAAGGGTTGAAGTTAATGGAAAGCGATCTCAGGGTTCTGTAGTAAAAATGGGGGTACCGCAGGGCTCGATTCTCGGCCCGTTTTTGTTTTTAATTTATATTAATGATTTGCCACATTTGGTAAAGGAAAATCACGAGATAGTATTGTTTGCTGATGATACATCATTATTATTTAAAATAAAGCGATATCAGAACCCAGACGATGTAAACAATGCGATCTCAAAGGTGGTGCACTGGTTTGACGTTAACAATTTATTATTAAATGGGGCTAAAACGAAATGCATTAAATTCGTGACGCCTAACGTCAGACAAGTAAACACCACTATTAAAATAAAGGAAGATGAGTTGACCCTTGTGGATACCACCAAATTTTTGGGTGTTATATTAGATTCTAAGTTACAGTGGGGCCCACATATTGGTGAATTGTCGAATAGACTCAGCTCTGCTGCATACGCGGTAAAGAAAATTCGCCAATTAACAGACGTTGAAACAGCTAGGCTTGTTTATCATTGCTATTTTCATAGTGTTATGTCGTATGGTATTCTTCTGTGGGGTTGTGCCGCAGATATTCAAAATATTTTTGTACTGCAGAAGAGGGCCATACGAGCAATTTATAATCTACCATGTAGACATTCACTAAGGGATAAATTTAAAGAAATTGGTATTTTGACAGTGGCGGGTCAGTTTGTTTATGAAAACCTAGTATATGTACACAAAAATTTTGATAAATTGAGTAAGAAAAGTGATATACATAACCTAAACACAAGAAATAAGCATAAACTAGTTGTACCTGCCACTAGGCTCCAAAAAATTAACAAATCTTTTAAAGGTCAATGTGTGCGATTCTATAATAAAATCCCAAGCAATATACAGCAATTAAGCCTAAATAAATTTAAATTAACAATAAAACGCAAGCTGTCTTCAAAGGGATATTATTCTATTAAAGACTATATGGCTGATAAAAATGCTTGGGATTAAACCGCCGTTTCATACAGGCTATTCTAATATGAATGACTTAAAGCATGAATATTGTTATATTATGTTGCATTGTATAGCGTCACAGACAAATGAAGATTGTTACTAACCAATCGATAATTTAAAAGAGCATAGCCTGTGAGTTTCTTGCCAGTTCTTCTTACAGAGCGGTGGCTCGGAACTGGCACTTAGATTCGCTTGCACTTAAATGTTTTTTGTTTTTTTAAATTATTTGGTTGCAAGTGAATCTAAGCTTCGTGATTTTAGTATAGTTATATTTTATTTGTTTTTGTTATTTTTTTATAATTTTGACGTTTTCAAGTACTATGTAATAGTTTATGAAATAAAGTATTTTTGACTTTTGACTTTTTATCAGGAGTGTGATAAGATTAATGAATGTCAATGAAGCTAAAATTGGGTGCCAGGGCCATTGTAAATAAATAAATAAATATTTTCTGACAATTACACCAATTATTTAGTTCCAAGATAAGTATCATTAAGTTGTTATGGACACAAGATAACGGATAAACATACAAAAAATTTTTTTTTTGTGAATACATACTTAATATACATAGGAAAACACCCAGACACAAGAACATTTGACAAAAACATTGTAAGTGGTAAGATACGATCTCCTATCGCTACTATAATAAGGCGTCACCAACTCACCATACTATGTGCGTATGTTCTTCACGTTTGGCGACCAATGTGGCGTAGATATCAGTAAATCTGCAGTTCGCTCATACAGGAAAAATCTATATATGCTATTAGATTAGTACAGAGATATTTAACAATTTATTTATTTAACAATTTATGCGCATAAGGAACATACACAAAGATAAAAGTTATGAAAGACATGTACAACGGCACTGCTTATCCCTAAAAAGAATTTCTTCCAGCAGACCGAAAAAAGGAAAAAACACATACAAAGTAGAGACGTGCACAAAATACGTCACAAAACAAACTCAAATAAAACAACAATAAAAAACTAAAATCAAACAATAACATTAGCAATTAGACAAAAATTTACAGCTAGCAGGCAGCAAGGAAGTGTTCCTTTATTGCCTTCTTAAAAATGGAAATACTTTTGGAAGTGCGAATAATGACTGGCAACGCATTCCACAGCCTAACCGCATGCACAGAAAACGAATATGTTTCAGCTGCATATTTCCTATGTATTTTAAGTATGTACTCACTGAGAAAAGATCTACAAATTTCATATAATCATGCCTAACAATATATCCTCGCTAATTGTTTATTAAGTTTCATTAATTATTCTGAAACTAGTGGCATGTGGGAATGACGGCTTCTCATGGTACAAATGCATAACTAGGGTATAGTGGACGATCTTTTTTCCATTAATTATTGCTAATGTATATATCCTGGGTTCCTGACAGGGGGATAATTACATACTACGCGGGGCCATAACTGGTTTAGGGGGTAATGGGCCGGTGTTTATCAAAAATACGAATTTTCCTGGGCTTAGGCCAGTAAAATGATGATGTGGAGGCCGGACGGCAATCACTCCATATAATCACTTAAATTCAGACAAAATCTGGTGAGATCAGCAAACAGACCCTGGGCCCTTAGAATAAGCAAGTGCAGCATTTCAGACAACATAAGGGTATCGGCAGGGATTTCATCCCACTCACTCACTACTTAAGCTTGACAGGCGTTTCGAAAGGAACTTTGAACTGTATACACTATCGTTATTGGAATAAGCTCTCTGGTTAAGTTTTCTCTAAAAATGACAGCATCAGGACTCTGCTAAAAGGGCTTGTTACGATTTGTAAAAGGACGACATACATATGCATGTATGTGCATGCGCATACATTCACACCTGTTTCCCCGAAAGGGTAGGCTGAGGCTTACGCCTACTCTTCGCCAATTATATAGACCCGCGTGGGCGCATAGGTGGCGTGCCTATTGCCGCTTACCGGGCACTGTTATGTTTTCCAGAGCCTCGTCCGTTGATCGGCAGGTGCACCACTTGCAGGTGAGGTCGGCTTTGGCTCCTTAGGTCTTGGCAGCATCCCTATACCCCCTCCCATACCTTATCGTGGTGGAGGAGCTGAGTACCTCCCGCCCTACCGGGCAGAGGGCGCTAGGGAAAAGGTAAACCTATTGGCGACTCTGGGTGCCCTTAGTAATTACTTACGGGGGGGAAACTAAGAGGGACCTATGGAGGGCGCAGCGGGCGGGCCAGGAGGCCCCGCCAAGCAGCGCCAGGAGGGTCTTTGGCAGCATGGGCAGGGGGCCTTTGCTGTTTAACCATAGACCCTCCGAGAAGTCGGCCACACACGCTATGGTCGCACAAGAAGGTCGGAGGGGCGCATCCACTGCGCCTCTCTGAGGAGGTCCTCCCGGTTTTGGTCCGGGGGACGTTAGCCGCGGGCGGGGTGTCAGACGCCGCAACCCAGGTACTGGTCCCCGCCTTTTTCTCAACAAGCGGCGGGCGTCGTCGGAAGATTTTTAGTGGATATTACTGCTGGCAGTCGCGTCGGCCGGTGGTGAGTCCCATACCCCCTTTCGGTCCCCCATTAGACGGTAGGCAGTGCATAAATGTATTTAGTTACCGACGTAAAAAAAGAAAAGGATCCCTATACACCTCTAAAAGGTCGACAACATACTAGTAATGCTCTTGCTGTTAAATCCTAGTGGTCTATAGGCTGCGGTCACCACTTGACATCAGGTGATAACAGTCCTGCAACCCAATTTGCAAATATGACGTACTTGTTTCAATTTAATAAAAATATATTTATTTCATCTTACGTTCCCCATATACTTATTATATAGTCGTAGAAACGGAAGAAAGGACGACACGGCAAAGAAAAGTAGGATGAAAGAAAAGAATTTAAATGATCATCTAATTGAAAAAATAAAACCGAATGCAATAACGACACCCCAAATGTTTGGGTGTTTTCTATATAGATTAAGTATGTATTTACAATAAAATATGTGTAGAAGCATTTGTTTCCGTTATTTAGTCTCCATAACCCAAGTGATACTTATCTTGGAGCTAAATAATTGGTGTGTTTGTTAGAGGGTATTCATTTAAATGCTTTAGTACAAATCAAAAAAAAAAAACAAAATTCATTTATTCAAGTTTGGCTCAATAGAGCTCTTATGAATATCATACTTATAAACTAACGCACCCATTCACTGCGGGCGGGAGCTTGATCGTAAAAGAACGGACAAAAAAATCGTCAAGGTTGGTTTTTTCTCCCGCCAGTTACAGCTAGGCATTCGAAATCTGAGTCAAATCCAAAACCCAAAAAAATCACTACTTAGTATAAAACAAAGTCCCTTTCCGCGGTCTCTCCTCATATATGCTTGGATCTTCAAAACTACACAACAAATTTTGATGCGGTATTTTTGAATAGATGAAATGATTCAAGGGGAGGTTTATTTTGTAGGTGACGCGGACGAAATCGCGGGCGGCCGCTAGTATTTAATAAACAGCTACTGAAGAGAAGCGAGGGCGTGGCACCAGTATTATATAACTCGGCATTGTATAGTTGTTTGTTTTCCTTTCATTTGTTGTGAGCAGTGTTAATGTATCGATCATAAATTCAGATTAGCTTAATTATAGCACCACTTCCTTACAAATATGAGTTATGCTGATGTTGCCATGAATAAATTGGCCATTACCCACGCCAATTTCCCCAAAATGGGCAAATATTATTTTTGTGAATGCCATCAGTACCTTGTGATATTGAAATGTTATATTTAAGTATGAGGTTAGTAATTTATTCATTGAGACAATTATTTTGGTAATAAACATTTATAGTTTGTCGTAAGCCGATCGTAAAAATGACCTCAGGGCTTACTCTAATTTAACGAAAACGAAACTTCGTTGTACCCATCCCTTTCGCTCGATAATAATATACCTAGAGAGTGAAAGAGATAGGAATACCGGGTATTGGGTCATACTCCACCACGGTGACACAGTGCGGATTGGCGGAGGCAAGTAAATGGTGTCCTGCTGTTAAAATATTTCAAGCCACCCATTAGGCCTCTAACATGGCTTAACGACTATCACATTTAGTGATAACCGGGACTAATGACTTAACGTGCCTTTCGAAGCTCGGAAGCGCTCGATATCAAAATCCACACAAACGGTCACCCATCCAAGGACTGACCCCTGTAAACTCTGCTGT
The DNA here is from genome assembly GCA_949126915.1 of Musotima nitidalis. NCBI lineage: Eukaryota > Metazoa > Arthropoda > Insecta > Lepidoptera > Crambidae > Musotima > Musotima nitidalis. The sequence goes on along the minus strand of OX421432.1, from coordinate 7,088,047 downwards.
ACTTCAAACAATGCAACGCAAAGCTACGAGCGCTCTTCGCGATTCTCAATATAATTTAATCTATTGGGGAAGGTAATGTTCAGCAGTGGACTTGATAAGGCTGATAGGTTGAGTCAGACACCACTACGCTTGAATTTAACATAATGTGCGTGTGTATTAATGCTAAAATATTCCTTTAACACCTGTAAAGAGGTTGAAGAAAGTATTCTTGTTTAGAAGTAGGTGTGCAAGCATACATACTATAAACTAGTACTGTTTTATACAAATCTTCAACTATAAATTTCAAGTAAGTTGGTAAGTTACGTACTTAGAGATAGTGTATGCAAATAATTAGTTTGTGAGTATACAACAATTTAATCCTATCTCCATAGAAGTGGAGTATTCGTTGCAAATAAATACATATGAAGAATTATATAGCTTAAAAATTGCATACCAGTTCTAAAAAGTATAGCTTGAAATATCGCGAGTTCGATTCTTATGCAAGATAATCAAATGTTGTTTTAACATAATATGATAAACCTTTTTTTATCTAAATAATATTATTATTATTTAAAAAATATTAAATTACAGTTTAGCCTCTAAAGATTGATAGGCGTTGATAAGATTCTTTTTACTAACGTTATTGATAATAGGTTTTTGAAAGTGATATGAAGACACTTTGGTTAATTATATAAGACAAACCATAAAAATTAGGCCCATATGTAGTATATAAATAACTGCTAATATATTGCACTTCAAAAAAAGAACGCAAACTACAAATATTCAAGGCCGACTTCTTCTTAGCGGGGAAGTAAAGCGTCATGTCTGCAGTTTCACAAGTAGTCCATGTGAGATCTCAGTATAGTCCCACATTTTTACTGAGGACTCAAGGGGTTTAGGGGGAGGGCAGCTCATTTACCATTTATCATCTTAATCACCACTCATTCTCATTTACTATAATTTATATGTTATTAATATATCTCTCACTCGACACTGACTAAGTGTGCAAACCGCTCGAAGCCATTATTTAAAAAAAGAAAAAAAACATTTAAGGCCTCGTATCATCAGCTTCGTCTACTGCTGGATATAGGCCTCTCCAATAGCACGCCACTAAGCTAGAAATGGCAGGAAGCTACGGTCTTTATATTATATATAAAATTAAATTCCGTGTAAAAAGTTTCTATCTCTCTACTTATCGTAGTTCCTCTTGAAATTGTCTCACAACTGTCAACACCAATTACTCTGAACTAAAGTCGGATTCCCAAGCATACTCATATTTGACTCAACAATCGGTCACCCATCCAAGTACTTACCTTAATAAACTCTCCCTTATTTCGTTGACCACTGCCGACCTCGTAGTATCGCAGTGAGCGCTACAAAATCCTGATGTCAAATTGAATGTGACGTAACAAGTTTCAATCCTTCAACTATTCGTAGTTCCTCTTGAAAATTTGCCTCGCGATTGTCAATACCACTTACTCTGAACTGAAGTCGGATTCCAAGCACACTCGTAATCGAATGTGAACAAGTGGGGAACTCTCTCAATCAAAATTTAAGTCGATATTGGAAAAGTTCTTCGACGAGATTGATACGCAAGTACCTACTGAGTTTTCCGGGACAAGGACTTTATGCAAGTAAAAAACTTCAAAATGACTTCCGCAACTTATTATATAGTAGGCTACATTGGGTATAAACATATATACAAAAGCATAAACACATATGTACACAAATTATTTATGTAAAACTATAAAACAAAAACTTAACACTAACTTAAATATAAGACTTACAACTAAACTATGATATTAATATGTGCTATTTACACTTATCCACTAAATATCATTTCTATATAATTATAATTATTATGTAACTATAATATTAACATTTCATCGAGTCCTTATAGATATTCACGACACACAGCTTCAAGATGTTTTAAATAAGACCATGCCATTTTACAATCTGACGGTGTGTCTTCGATAGATTATAATCTATCGAAAAATAATGCGTTAAATTGTGAGCAGTTTGTTACGGATCACAATTTTTCGACAAATTACAATATCGCGGGATAGATTATAATTTAACGTTATTTACAATTTTACGGTGACATATATATTACATACATACATACATTCGCGCCTGTTCCACCGAAGGGGTAGCCAGAGGCATATTATACGCCCACACTTCGCAAATTTTATAGTTGGTCGCTCGTAATAGATGGCGAGACTATTGCCGCTTACCGGGCACTGTTATGCCAGAGCCTCGTCCGTTCATCGGCAGGTGCACCACTTGCAAGTGAGGTTGGCTTGGGCTCCTTAGGTCTTGGTAGAATCCCTATATACCCGTAAATATATATATTGATGATTTGATTTCTATTTTTTATGCATACACTAAAAACACAACATATATTAATATTCAAGCACGGAAATATTACTCCTATGTCAAAATCAAATTCACTACCTTATTTACCTATTTGTGTGGGGTGTATAGGGGATCCTGCCATCATCTTTTGAGCCCAAGCCAACCTCACCTGTAAGTGGTGCACCTGCCGATGAACTACGAGGCTCTGGCAAATATTGAATTTCCCGGCTAGCGGCAATAGAGTCGCCACCTATTACGTGGGACCAACAGAATAATTGGCAAAATGTGGGCGTATACTATGCGTCTGCCTACCTCTTCGGGGAAACAGGCGTGATTGTATGTATGTTATTATTTATTTAATAATTTGGTACACATTTTGCACATTATTACATTTCGGAAACAATATATAAAAAAACACTTGTACACAACACCTTAAAAACAGAGTGCAAGTACAAATACGGAAATATATTTACCCATATTCCTTGTTTTATTTAGGCACAGAATTTACAATATAAAAATGTATTAACAGCAGAAAACAACGTTCATCGGCGCGAAACTTAAATCCTCAACGTGTTGCTTAGTGAGCGGCAGCGCCACCTAGCAGCAACCATTAGTTTTTAATTAACTCAAAGAAGCGATGTGTGGAGTCGGCGCTAAGTTTTAATGAAATTTATTAACAACAAAATATGAAACTGTAACATGAGGTTGTGGGAAACTTTTCTACAATATATGACGGTCTATAAGAGGTTTTGTTTGCGGATTCAACTACTTTGATCATTTAAATAAAATATATATCTATCAATCTGTACCAGCGTAGAATAGTGCCCTCTCATCTCACGGGGAGTCGTAAGAGTCGACGAAGAGAAATCCTACCCGAAAATGGGCAGCAGCGTTATCCTGCGTACTGGCTTTAACTGCGTTCACCAACCCGCCTATTCAGCTTGGTGTTTATGGGCAAATATCCTCAATAGATATCTATCTATTGGGGAGGCTAATGTTCAGCAGTGGAATTTGTAAGGCTAATATGATGATCAATCTGTTTCTAAAACCAGTAAACTCTGGAATTCTCTGCCGGCTTATGTAATTCCTAGCTCCTATAATTGCAGGCCGCCATGAGTGGGTGCGTTTTTTAGCGTGTGTACTCCACGATATGAAGCGCCTTCATTTTTTTTTGGACTGCATCGACTGCTTTCCATGAGGCACTGCTGTCCATGAGGCAGGATGTAGGTAGTCATTATGACGTGTCATATAAAAAATCATAATCGCATGCCAATATATGCCTTAGGGGTATGGCGCCAACCCGGGAAAAGAACATCGCGGCAACATTTTATTTCTACTAAATTTTAAAACTGTAAATTCGAGTTTTTTTGTGTGAAAATGTAGTAGGTTTATAGAAATAACTTCTTTGGCAATGTACACAAATGTGGGAAAGTGACATATTGTAGTGAATTATGAGTATTGGAATCTGAGCAATATACAGCAATTAAGCCTAAATAAATTTAAATTAACAATAAAACGCAAGCTGTCTTCAAAGGGATATTATTCTATTAAAGACTATATGGCTGATAAAAATGCTTGGGATTAAACCGCCGTTTCATACAGGCTATTCTAATATGAATGACTTAAAGCATGAATATTGTTATATTATGTTGCATTGTATAGCGTCACAGACAAATGAAGATTGTTACTAACCAATCGATAATTTAAAAGAGCATAGCCTGTGAGTTTCTTGCCAGTTCTTCTTACAGAGCGGTGGCTCGGAACTGGCACTTAGATTCGCTTGCACTTAAATGTTTTTTGTTTTTTTAAATTATTTGGTTGCAAGTGAATCTAAGCTTCGTGATTTTAGTATAGTTATATTTTATTTGTTTTTGTTATTTTTTTATAATTTTGACGTTTTCAAGTACTATGTAATAGTTTATGAAATAAAGTATTTTTGACTTTTGACTTTTTTGACTTTGAACTGGGCTAAACTGGATTGATTTGGTGGAAGTGCCACGAGGGCTAACAAAGGTGTTTGTGCGTAGAGTCTGCAGAGAAAATGGAGAATGTATGTTATAACACTTTTTGGCTATTTCAGTTCGTTTTTCAAAAACTTTTCACTCAATTTGTCGTTTAAAATAAATACTATACCTTGGCTGTATATATAAGAGTACCCCACTCACGCTTCCTAAATCGCTATAATCTTTTACGATATCTGTAACCAAAGTACTTTGTGATATGGCCTTATTATGTAGTTAAGCACCCTACAATGAAATACATGCATCTTTTTACATCTCCCTGGGCCACTTTAATATTGCGTACTATTACGACAATAAGTGTTCACTTTTTACTGTCGCAAAACAGCGCTTTAATTAAAACGCTAAAAAATATATATTATTATCGTAACCTAACAGTTTACACTAAATTTAAAAACAGACACATAAAGTTCATTCATTTGTATTGGTGTATAATAATTGCGTAAATAAAAGACCATGAAGGACTAAAACTTTGATAACTTGAGAAACGTGAAAGCCTTTCAATTGATGACGTCACTCGCTCGATGCCATAAACTCGCAGTGCAATAAAAACTTTTCAGTGTCCTAAATTTTCGTGTTTGTCTTATTGCTTCCTGTTTTCCTTTATTTTATTGATATTGAAATGTTTCAAAATGTTTGGTCTTTTTGACCAAGATTTAGTTAAATGTATAAGATAAAATAAACTGGATGAAAAGATCTTAGGGTGTAGTAAAAAGAAACAGGGCTTATTTGTTAATTTTATCACTTAAACCTAGAAAGTAAAATATCTTAACAAATACAAATTGGTATATATATAATAATTTATCAAATAAGTTCACATTCCTATTATCCTAATCCTGTCATAAATACCAAAATTTGGCCTCTCCAATAGATTTCACTCTGTTAGAAGATATACATACATACATACACGTCTGTTTCCCCGAAAGGGTAGGCAGAGGCATATTATACGCCCACACTTCGCCAATTGTGTTGTTGGTCCCACGTAATAGGTGGCCTATTGCCGCTTACTAGGCTCTGTTATTTTCGCAAAAGCCTCGTCCGTTGATTAGCAGGTGCACCACTATGCAGGTGAGTTTAGCTTCAGCTCCTTAAGATCTAAGATCCCTATGCACCCATTTGCCCATAATCACCACCCTGGGCAGGCGGGTTGGTGATCGCTGTTAAGCCAGTACGTAGAATGACGGTGCTGCTCATCATCCCGTAGAATTTCTCTTCGTCGACTCTTACCGCTCCTCGTGAGATAAGAAGGGATGACACTATTCTAGGCCGGCACAACACGGCACATTTCTATTTAAGTTACTGAAATAACTTAAATTAAACATATTAAATTTCAATTAGGTTACTAAAGAAAAGCTAAATGGCGATAAATAAAATTATAAATTAAGTATTATTTATATCTCAACATCCCTTTTAAATAACGTTCTCTATCTATACTCTGCGAGAGAGCGTTGCCAAATACTGTCCGAGTATTCAGTAATAATTTACTCGGAATGGTTTTACTAAATTATTTCTATGGCTCCAGTAATGTTGACACAATTTTTATTGCCTTGTTGTGCTGTTTTGGTACGTGTTTATTGTGTCATTTTCCATTTTCGACCAATAATTACTGTGGTTACAGGTGTTAGATTACAAATAGTGTTGAAATTTCCAAGTACTTTTGGGGTAAATAATGGTTTCGTGCGTTCAGAAATTTAGCACATTTAGCCAATGCCAAGTTATAGATATAGTTATAATATATAAATCATAGTAAATGAAATAAGTGGTGATAAAAATGATAAATGGTAAATGAGATGCCCTCCCTCTAAGCCCCCTGAGTACTCAGTAAAGATGTGGGACTATACTGAGATCTCACATGGACTACTTAAGAGAATTTGAAAAGTGATGTTGCTCTGTTTTATTTCATTTACCAACACTCATGTACGTACACAAACACTTAAACGGTAAATAATCCACCGTTATTACATATTAATGTTCGAAATATCACAAATTTGAGAATATTAAACAAAACTGCAGGCATGACGCTTCACTTTCCCGCCTAGAAGTTTTTGGGGGTTAACTTTTTAATAATATGTGGTATGACATCAACAGTCTTACTCATTTTTGTATATTTTTTTCCGTTATTGGTGCACTGTTGAGCCTGGTCAAGTCTACCCAGCTATGTTAAACATCGCATTGTTCATTCAACCTTAACCATATCTACTTCCCGACACCCATACCCTACCCTACGTAATTCAACTTTCGCAAAATTTGAAACGTAACTGGCACGGCAACCCAAGGGATGCATTGCACGCCCAGCTTAATAGACACATACGTAGAACGCAATCCTTTGGCCAATGAAAGGATAAACTGGGTGCCAGGGCTCCAAATATTCTGGTGAACAAACCTGTCAATATACCAACACTCTAAGAAAACTCCACCAAAGTTTTCAATGGAAATCTGCAACATTTTCCAACTGGAAAAGTGTTGACAGCTAACGTGGTTACTCAGATCGCTTGGGGTTTTTAAATATTGCAGGTTTAGGGAACTCTCTTTAGGATGCAATACTACCTATATTTTTAACTTAATGTGATTTGATCTTGGTAATGTTACAAAGCCATTATTTAGTATCCCATATAGTAGAACTGCCTATGTAATATTGTTTATCACCTAATGTACCTTTGATTTGCATGTATGTAATTTGGTAAATTCATTTAAATCATAATCGAGGGTATTATCTTGGTATATGAGAAGAGGCTCGTGCTCAGAAGTGGGACTTTACATACATATATACATACAATCACGCCTGTTTCCCCGAAGGGGTAGGCAGAGGCATAGTATATGCCCACATTTCGCCAGTTATATTATTGGTCCCAATTAATAGGTGGCGAACCTATTGCCGCTTTTCGGGCACTTTTATGTTCGCCAGAGCCTCGTCCTTTGATCGGCAGGTGCACCACTTGCAGGTGAGGTTGGCTTTAGCTCCTCAGATCTTGGTGTGTAAGGCACTCACCCATAATAAATATTCCATAATTACATACATTTCAAAAATTACTATAGCGATATATTTGTGGTTTATTAGTTATGCGCATTTCTCTTTTACAATAATAAAGTGAATTCAGTTATTTTCAGTTATTTTGTTACAATTAACTGAATCATGTAAATGTTTTTACCAATTTTCGTTAATTTGGTTAACAGATACATGTAGATATATTATATGAAAAGCATATAACATTTTTTATCTCTACAATTGCACGATTTTTCCGGGAGGCAATAAACTCAAGGTCAAGAGAAAGCAAAGCCCAAAGCTAGTTAATTGATGTGAGGCGATTTAATTGCAATAAAACAAAACATCAGGAGAACATCTTTTCGTAAAAATATATTCTCGTTGTATTCTCAATGTTTTCCTTAAGTATTTATAATACCTTGATTGTATATATTTGATTTTATAACAATATTTGCAAAGGTTGTATATAATAGGTTGGGGAAAAAGTCTTTTCGTATTTTTGTATGAAAAGTCAAGACATTTTTTTCAAAGTTTATTTACATTTATTTACAATATATATGTACCGTTTTGTTGAATAACTTTCTGCCATTTTGTGGGCATAGACATTATCCCGTTACTGTAGAAACTTTGGGACTTCTGATCAAAAAAACGGGACAAATAGTTTTGGCAGTCCTCTCTTGAGGTCAACCTTACAGAACCTAAAGAATTCTGCAGAGACCGAAACAGGTGAAAATCTGAAGGCGCAAGGTCAGGGCTATATGGTGGATGCACTAGGACCTCCCAGTCGAACTCTCTTAATTTTTGCTGAATGGCTAAAGATGTGTGTGGTCTAGCGTTATCGTGATGAAAGACCACACCCTTCCTGTTGATCAATTCCGGCCGTTTTCTCTCGACTGCTTCCTTTAATCTCATCAGTTGCTGGCAGTAAACATCAGAATCGATGGTTTTGCCGGGCGGTAAAAGCTCATAACAAACAATGCCCTTCCAATCCCACCATACACACAGCATCACCTTATTTCGTGTTAGGCCAGGTTTGGCCACAGTCTGTGAAGCCTGGCCAACTTTCGACCACGACCTTTTTCGCACGTTCTTGTCGTACGTGATCCACTTTTCATCGCCAGTTATCAATCTCTTCAAAAACGGCTCGGTTTCATTACGTCTCAATAATGAATCGCAAATGAGTACACGGTTCATTAAGTTTCTTTGAGTGAGCTCGTGTGGCACCCAAATATCGAGCTTTTTTGTATAACCAGCTTTCTTCAAATGGGTCAAAACTGTTTTGTGGTCAATTCCCAGTTCTTCAGCTACATCGTAACTACTAATATGCCGATCTTGCTCCACTCTTTCAAAAATGGCGTCCATTTTATTCGTAACAGGGCGACCAGAGCGAGGTGCATCTTTAACATCAAAATTTCCGGACTGAAAACGTTTGAACCAAATTTGTGCTACTCTTACTGACACTGCATCAGGTCCATAAACATCACAAATTTTTTTCACTGCTTGAGTTGCATTTTTGCCTTTTTTATAATAAAATTTTAAAATGTATCGAATTTCTTCATTAGATTCACTCATTTTAACGGAGAGAAAAACAAATGAAAAATAGCGGGAAACAACTTTTTTTTATTTTTTTCTTTTCTTTATAATGGCACCTTTTTAATGTTACCAAAACCAGCCAGACACAAATAGTACAGTAAAAAAAAATTTATAATAAGTTTATACCTACGTTATGCGAAAAGACTTTTTCCCCGACCTAATATAACAGTTATAAGTGTTTATATTTGCTACTTTGTTACATATGTTTCCTTTTCACTCATCGTTTACTAAATTAAATCCCACACAATTTATTCTACAACTGCTAGTGTTGGCTGGTAGAGATCTCTTCTAAAGATAAGTCCACCTTCAGTTTTTTATGATTATTTATAGCTTTATATTTTTATTGTTCAATATACTTTATATTTTAAAGGACATTTCACACAGCGTGTCTAGCCCCAAACTGCCGGCTGCAATCGTTCACATTCGTTAAAAGTATGATGGAAAAATAATCTCTTTATTATTAAAAGTATGGGTTTTTATTCTAGTATTTGATTTCACTTGGATTTTCTGAATTAGCTTTATTTCTTTAATTTGATTATTTTTAATTAAAATGCAATAGCTAATAACGCGATTGCTGTACAGTTAGCTACAAAATAAGGCGGAGATTCCACAAAGCATAATCCGTGGTGGAATTTTTAGTTGGCTTACGGCCGCGGATCCTGTCGCCTCGGATGGAATAGCCAATGACACATCCCATTGTTCGAGTGACGTAATTTTTCCCCTCACTACGTGCCTCGGTTCCCAAGCCATCTTTTGAAGACTAACGTTATTTTTAAAAGTCTAACGGCACCATTCTCTCTATACAATGAAAGAGTAGACTATTATATTTTCGACTAAAATCTTTTTTGAGTGTACAGTTGGTGTGTAATAGTTGTGATGTGAATGGCATTCAGATTGTTTAAGGTTTCGTAGATATATGAATAAAGCTTTCGTTACGGACTCCATTAACTATAGGGTTAACTGACACTGCTTTATGAAACTATCAAATTATAGACGGAGAAAGCTAATTTCAGGTTAAAAGGGTTATAAAAAATCACAATGTCTAATTTTTCTATGGTATCGAGGCATTGAATTTTATAAGCACTTCACTAAGCTCTGGAATTCGCTGCCGGTTCATGTTTTTCCTAATTCCTGTGATAGCAGACCGTCATGAGTGGGTGCGCTATGTACCGTGCTTATTCGAGATATGAAGCGCCTTCATTTGTTTTTACATTGCCTCGACTGTTTTTATAAGGCTGGATGTATTAATTATGATGTGTCAAATAAAAAAAATAAAAAATGCAATTAAGCTTTAGACGTTCCTTTGTAGAACAAACAGAGGCTAGCAAACAACCTGCCTAAATGCAGAAAAACCGTACAAATAAACTTGCGCCGATTCACAAACCCTCTCGTCATAAAAATAACCGTAAGGCTGCTAAGATGATGGCTACGAAATCAGTACGAAGAACGACGACTGCTCGGTTAAAGTTGCTTTTGCCATTTGGACGTAGTTATGCAAAATGGATCCAGCCACAAAAACTTAATTTTCAGAAAACAGGAGTTTTAGTAAATTTGATATAGCATAATATGAAAACTGTAGTTTGTTTTCGAATTCCTGTTAAATAATGGGTATTGTTATCTACTTCCTGTCTAGTATCGTTTTAATAAGTTAGACATTTATGACAGTATCTCAAAAAATCGTTTTTGTGAGTTGTATCCATTTTGCAAAACTACGTCCAATTGAGAGCTAGGCACTCATATGTAATAATGCTCAATTCAAATTTAGTGTCTGCTTTGATGGATACCTAACGAACGTGATGGTGAACGACCTTTTTGTTTTGTTTTACGTCGGTAACAAAATGCATTTACGCACTGCCTTCCAGCCAAAGGGGGACCGAAAGGGGGTGTACTCACCACTGGAAAACGCGACTGCCAGCAGTAATACCCACTAAAAATCTTCCGACGACGCCCCCCGCTTGTTTAGAAAAAGGTGGGGGCCAGTACCTGTGTTGACACCCCGCCTGTGGCTAATGTCGCCCATACTAAGCCGGGAGGACCTCCTCAAAGAGGCGCAGTGGACGCACCAGCAGGGGCTCCCTGCCCCCGCTGCCTAAGACCCTCCTGGCACTGCATGACGGGCTCTCCTGGTCCTAGTCAGTACTAAGGGCACCCAGAGTCGCCAATCTCTGGGTGTTACCTTGTCCCTGGCGCCCTCTGCGCCCTACCGGGAGGTTTGACGACCGATATGGCGTGGAGGTCAGTATACCTGCACTTCACTCGAGAGGTCGTGGGTTCGATTCCCACGCAGGACAAATCTTTGTGTGCATGAACATGAATATTTGTTCTGGTCTGGGTGTTTTCCTATGTATATTAAGTATGTATTTACAAAAAAAAGTATTTATGTATGTTTATCCGTTATTTAGTATCCATAACACAAGTTCTTAATGATACTTATCTTGGAACTAAATAATTGGTGTGATTGTAAGAGAATATTTATTATTTATTATTATTTATTACTCAGCCCCCCCACCACGCCAAAGTGGAATCCTGTCCGGGGGGCTAGTCTGCTTACTGGTCTAACCAAATTTGGCTGATTTATTACACGCAGCGACTGCAGAAGATCCAGACAGTTGGCATAACCATAGAACATCAATTGATGGTCACACCTGATGAAACACAATTGATGGTCTGGATATTAGAAAGGCACTGACTTCCTAATAATGACTGGCATAGACGTTGATGACAGAAAAATCCAAAAACTTTACTACGAGTGGGAAGTTTTAAGTTGTGTTGAATTAATATGGAATGACGTCGTTTCTACAACACAGTTTAAAGACTGTCGTCTTAAGTCAGCATAGAAAACAATACTACATATGGCAACAAATATTGGAGCGACAAAAATAAAAATAAGTAAAATAACATTTAATAACATAAAATAACATAAATATACTTTATTTTCTTTAAGACAGGATCATTTAGATTAGTCAAATTTTTACACACAAAATGGAAATCCAAGAATTTTTTTCCTAACAACAATGAAAGTGATACGAGCGGTACCATAATCAAGAAATAAAAGCAAATGGATTCTTTATCAGTGTTTTTGTCTTTTGGGGTTTTTCCCAAGATTTGTCAGTCTGTCGGTGACTCTAACGAGGCTTCCAAAACGCAACGAGATTGAGAAGAATGCCTCAAGAAACTCATATCGGTTTTTTCAGACTATGTCTTAAATTCTAATACAATCAAAGAAATAAAATATTAAGTTTACCGCTGTTTTTCTTAAAACTACCTACATGTAGCCAAGTTACTTTAACAACTTTAAATTATCATATGACAGGCTTAATGAAACCTCAATTAATGTTGCACTGGGATTATACGAGAATTACTCCACGAAATCATTTTAACCTGAGCTTATTAAACTTGACCGCGCGAGTGACGCCTACGGGTAATTTTTAATTGAAATTTAAATTAGTAATGAATGAGTGATCCTCTTTAATTAAATGATAGATAGGGCTGCGGGACTAACTGGTCTTTTTAGGTCACTCGTTTTAAGCCTGGTTTGTTACAGACGGATGTCGGATGACGTATGTTCGTTTGTAATTACATACTTAACATACACAAAAAAACCATTGGTGTTTGTTGGAACAATTACTCATGTTTATGCACACATAGGTTTATCTCGTGCAGGAACCGAACCCACGACCTCAGAAACAGAGTGTGGATATATTCGCCACCATGCCATATCTGTTGTCAAACTCTATAACGAGCGACATCCTTACTTCCTTACTATAATAATAATAATAATAATAATAAAAATCCGGGTCACCATTGGCCCGAGATTGGAAAAAGACAAACATAATAATAATAATAATAATAATAAGCCCGCAGGGCAGCTTGTGGCGAGCTGTTGGTGAGTGGCGACACCACGGGCGTAATTCCGAGTGCTCCAGAGGGTCGGACTGCGGTCTCGTCTCCGGTTCGCCGGAGTGGGCCCCAAGAGGCTAGCAGGACCCTCGCCCCTGGCTTGCCTTCATTGGCTGTCCAGGGTGGAGTCGCAAGAGCTACATGCTCGCAGGGTGGAAGTGAAAGATGCATAAGTCGTGAGTTGGCGCACTGTCCTCTTGGGCAGTGAGTAGAAAACGGTGTACACCTCTCGACACCCTGAAGCCGAGGATATCTATGTTGCGCTCCTGCCGTTGCACTACGGCTATTTTGGAGTGCCCATTTAATCCTCTGGCTAGTCACCGCCTGCCATTTACAATCGTTTGAGACTGATGATGACGGCAGGTGTCCGGTAGTCTCCTCTATCCATAGTCCAATTTACCCAGTCCTTCAGCTTTCAACCCAATATCCCGGCCATAGTAGATTCCATCTTATCCTAATAGTACTGCACCAACCGGGAATTGTCCTTAGGTGTATTTCTATAATGCACATAGGGATAATCGCCGGTTGGTGTCACATAACCATTAGATTAAAATTGTCTAAGGGGCCTCTACGTGTTGGCTTCGGCCCCACGCATGCCTTCCAAATGTCCGGGTCACCATTGGCCCGAGATCGGAAAAAGACAAACATAATAATAATATAATAATAATAAGCCCGCAGGGCAGCTTGTGGCGAGCTGTTGGTGAGTGGCGACACCACGGGCGTAAATCCGAGTGCTCCAGAGGGTCGGACTGCGGTCTCGTCTCCGGTTCGCCGGAGTGGGCCCCAAGAGGCTAGCAGGACCCTCGCCCCTGGCTTGCCTTCATTGGCTGTCCAGGGTGGAGTCGCAAGAGCTACATGCTCGCAGGGTGGAAGTGAAAGATGCGTAAGTCGTGAGTTGGCGCACTGTCCTCTTGGGCAGTGAGTAGAAAACGGTGTACACCTCTCGACACCCTGAAGCCGAGGATATCTATGTTGCGCTCTTGCCGTTGCACTACGGCTATTTTGGAGTGCCCATTCAATCCTCTGGCTAGTCACCGCCTGCCATTTACAATCATTTGAGACTGATGATGACGGCAGGTGTCCGGTAGTCTCCTCTATCCATAGTCCAATTTACCCAGTCCTTCAGCTTTTCAACCCAATATCCCGGCCATAGTAGATTCCATCTTATCCTAATAGTACTGCACCAACCGGGGATTGTCCTTAGGTGTATTTCTATAATGCACATAGGGACAATCGCCGGTTGGTGTCACATAACCATTAGATTAAAATTGTCTAAGGGGCCTCTACGTGTTGGCTTCGGCCCCACGCATGCCTTCCAAATGTCCGGGTCACCATTGGCCCGAGATCGGAAAAAGACAAACATAATAATAATAATATAATAATATAATAATAATAATAATCATCATCATCATCATCATTTCAGCCATTCGAAGTCCACTGCTGAACATATCCTCCCCAATTGCTTTCCACGTAGATCGATTCTTTGCCGCCTGCATCCACCGGCTCCCCCCCGCCCTGACCAGATCGTCGGTCCATCGCGTTGGGGGCCGCCCTCTACTACGTTTGCTGATTCGTGGTCGCCATTCAAGAACCTTAACGCCCCATCGGTCGTCGGTTCTTCGAGCTATGTGCCCCGCCCATTGCCACTTCAGTCTGCAAACGCGCTTCGCTATGTCGGTCACCCTGGTTCTCCTACGGATTTCCTCATTTCTGATTCTATCACGTAGGGACACTCCGAGCATAGCTCTCTCCATTGCACGCTGAGCGACTTTGAGCTTCCTTATGAAGCCCATAGTCAGGCACCACGTCTTAGTCCCATACGTCATCGCTGGCAACACACACTGGTCGAAGACTTTCGTCTTGAGACACTGAGGTACTTTGGACGAGAAGATTTTGCGTAGTTTCCCGAACGCAGCCCAACCGAGCTGGATTCGACGATTGACCTCTTTCTCGAAGTTGGACTTACCTAATTGGACTTTTTGTCCCAGGTATACGTACTCGTCGACAACTTCGAGGGCCGAGCTTCCCACTATTACTGGGGTAGGCACAACATGGATATTTGACATGATTTTGGTCTTATCCATGTTCATTTTAAGACCTACCCTTCGGGAAGCTCTGTCGAGGTCTCCGAGCATTGTGCCCAGATCCACAAGCGACTCCGCTATGACCACTATGTCGTCGGCAAATCGAAGGTGAGTCATATACTCGCCATTTATGTTGATGCCGTAGTTTTCCCAGTCCAGTAGCTTGAAAACATCCTCCAGAGCAGCAGTGAACAGTTTCGGTGAAATGACATCACCCTGTCTCACGCCTTTCTGCAAGAGGATAGGATTCGTGCACTGGTCCAGTACTCGTACGGACATGGTGGCGTTTCTGTATAAACTCCTCAGAACTTCGATATACCGATGATCAATGCGGCATCGCTGCAGGGACTGAAACACTGCCCAGCTCTCGATCGAATCAAAGGCTTTCTCATAGTCCACAAACGCTAAGCAAAGTGGCTGGTTATACTCCTCGGTCTTCTGTATAACCTGCCGCAGCGTGTGAATGTGGTCTATGGTTGAAAAGCCTTTTCGGAAACCGGCTTGTTCGGGAGGCTGGAAGTCGTCAAACCTTTGACCGAGACGGTTCGTGATGACCCGTGAAAACAACTTATAGACGTGGCTCAGTAGCGTGATTGGCCTATAATTCTTCAAAAGGGATTTGTCACCTTTCTTGAAGAAAAGGACAACCACACCACTGGACCACGCCTGTGGCGTACGTCCCTCGAGAATTACGGTATTAAAGAGCTTCTGGAGTACCTTAAGTACTGGTGTACCACCCGCTCTCAGAAGCTCTGCTGTCATCCCGTCTTCCCCCGGTGCCTTGTTGTTTTTTAGTTGTTTCAGGGCCATCCTAATCTCGTACAGGCTGACGTCCGGGATGTCTTCGGTGGTATGTCGAGTTAGTTTGGCTCTAGGGTCTTTAGCCAAACAAGTAGCGGGATCTTGCGTACTGGTATACAACTGTCCATAAAACCTTTCGATCTCCCTCATAATCTCAGGTCTCGACGTGACTAGACTGCCTTCGTTGGTCTTCAGCTGTGTCAACTGACTCTGACCAATAGACAGATCCCGTGCGAACACTTTTGAACCCCTGTTCCTCTCTATTGCATCTTCAATACAATTTGTATTGAATTTGCGAATATTGAGTCGCAAGGATTTCGAGACCTGTCTATTGATGAGCCGGTAAGAAGACGCTTCCGCTGAAGACTGCAATCGCATGTCTCGTCGCGCTTCCATGAGATTAAGAGTTTGAGTCGACAGTTTATTGGTTTTAGTTTGTCGGGTCTTATAATGTTTGGACCCGACAACGTGGACAGTCTCAACCAGCCCGCCGCTTATATCGTCAACGGTTACGCAGTTCTCCAGACCTGCGAAGCGATTTTGAAGCTCGAGCTGAAAGTTCTCGGGGTTTTGAATATGGGCAGCTGAGGGTCGGAGCGTAGACCTCATCAAACGGGACCTTTCAAGCTTTATATTAATATTCAATGTGCCCCTTACCATTCGGTGATCGCTACCGGTTTTCACCCTGGCGATCACAGAGACATCATTGAATATTTGTCGCTTAGTGGTCATGATGAAGTCTATCTCATTCCTCGTGAAACCATCGGGGCTCAGCCAGGTCCATTTCCTGTGTGGTGGCTTCTTGAAGAAAGAGTTCATCATAAAGAGGCCCTCCTTCTCCATGAAGTCAGCCAACCGCTGTCCCCTATGGATCCTTCGCCCTATTCCAAATTGCCCCACTTTCTGCTCGTCACCGCTTCGTTGGCCTAGCCTTGCGTTAAAGTCTCCCATAACAACCGTGTAGTGAGTCGGTAAAGTATGAATGGCGGCAGAAATGTCATCATACAATATCTCCACGTCCTCGTCAGGGTGTGCCGAGGTCGGTGCGTAAACCTGAATTACCTTCAACGAATACCGTTTGGTGATTCTGAGTATTAGGTACGCTACGCTGGTCGACACACTCCGAATAGACACGACGTTGTTACGGATAGACTTCCGGACGATAAAACCGACACCACCTTGGGACAGGCGATCGCCCTCCCGGTGGTATAGCAAGTTGCCGGACTTAAGGATTACCGTATCCTCTCCCTGTCTACGGACTTCGGATAACCCGATAATGTCCCAGTGCAACCGCTCTATTTCCTCCTCCAGCTCGTCAATCTTCTCGTCGGTCCTCAGTGTGCGCGTGTTATAAGTTGCCAGGTGCAGAAGTCGTCGTTTTGGGTGGTAGCCGGATCTCTGCCGGTGATTCTTAGCACCCCCTGCCCCGCCGTTACCAAGACCGCTACCGTAATCTGGAATAGCGGGGCCGCCGGGGACTGGGGGCCGTATACGCGTGTGTGCCATTTTCCATTTGGGGGTATTTGCCCATAATCACCACGCTGGGCAGACGGGTTGGTGATCGCAGTTCCAGCCAGTACGCAGGATGACGCTGCTGCCCATCATCCGGTAGCATTTCTCTTCGTCGATTTTTACGACTCCCCATGAGATGAGAAGGGGTGACGCTATTCTAGGCCGGCGCCACACGGCATATAATAATAATAATATAATAATAATAATAATAATAATAATAATAAATTAAAATTTCCTAATATGAAAGTAACATCGCAGAGAATATCCGACCAAAGACGTGTTATAATAAGGAATAAACTTTTATCCGAAGAACAGTTAAATCAAATTAGTAAAGAGGTCGCTTTAAAACTACAGGAAGACGAGTGTTTAGAAGATCAGGATATTGTTGCAGAACCACCGTCATATAATGTACTGCAACTAACAGATAATATCAAC
Source organism: Musotima nitidalis (assembly GCA_949126915.1). Lineage (NCBI taxonomy): Eukaryota > Metazoa > Arthropoda > Insecta > Lepidoptera > Crambidae > Musotima > Musotima nitidalis. The sequence continues at coordinate 7,070,387 of OX421432.1, read as the reverse complement.
AATGTAGAAACATATCAACCACAAACAACATCCGATTATGTATCACCACTCACTCAAACATCAAACTCACAATCATACCAGTCTCACGTATCAACACAAACATTAGACCCATCCATAATATCACTTGCACATTTAAATGAATATGATACACATGATTCAGACTCCGACATAGACTCACTTATGAAAGAAGTAGAAGAAGAGTTAGAAACAGCCTTAACATTATACACAGGAACCGATCCACTATCTCGCCCTAAATTGCCGCGACTTCGAGAAAACAAAAAATTGTATAACTTAGTTGATATTTTTAATCAAGTTTTAAATAAATATTTTCGTATTGATAGCAACTTAGCACACATACACACACTAATTTACTGCACAGCATTAGTTACTTGTAGACGTTTAGGGTATAAAATACATACATATAACACTTACAATAGATCAAAGACACGTTCAGAAAAGCCACCATGGCAAATAAGAATGGAGAAGGATATACAAAAACTAAGGGCTAATATCGGGGTACTTACACAATTTATACAGAATGTCAGATCAAAAAAAGTAATTAAGAAAGTAGAAATAATATTTAAAAATACTAAAATTCATTCAACACATGAAAGAAACAACATAAGACCAGAGGAATATTTAGATACACTTAAACAAAAATTAACAGTAAAGGCTCAAAGATTAAACAGATTTAAGAAGTCGCTACATAGGAAAATAGATAACAAGATTTTTAGTACAAATGAAAAAAGGTTTTATAGATCTCTCAATAGTAATCATGACTCTACCATTGCTGCTGCTACAGAAATACCTACTGAAACTGAACTTAAGAGCTATTGGACCGATATATGGAAAAAGCAGAATGATCACAACAATGAAGCAGATTGGATAAAAAGTGAGGAAGAAAATACTACAACTATTGAACCGATGACATTTACAGATATAGAAAGACTAGATATAGAAATGATAACTAAAGGGATGAAAAACTGGAAGGCTGCAGGGGTAGACGGAGTACATAATTTCTGGATTAAAAAGCTTTTTTCATTACATAGTATTTTAGCAAAAACCATAACAGATGTTATTACAGGAAATTCAGAAATTCCCGATTTCATAACTACAGGTGTAACTTACATGCTCCCAAAATCAGTAATAACCAATGACCCTGCTAAATATCGACCTATAACATGCTTACCTACAATATATAAATTAATAACTTCATGCATTTCTCACAAAATTAATAGTCATATAGAAAAAAATAAATTAATAGCAGAAGAACAAAAAGGGTGTCGTAGAAATCATAGAGGATGCAAGGAGCAACTTATAATAGATTCTACAATTCTAAAACATGCTACTACTAATAATAGAAACTTATATATGACATATATAGATTATAAAAAAGCGTTTGATAGTGTACCTCATTCTTGGCTAATACGCGTTTTACAACTTTATAAAATCAATCCCAAACTGATTAATTTCTTAGAAAATGTTATGACTAGATGGAAAACCAAACTACATTTAACTAACGGCACTCAAACTATAACTACTGGAGAAATTAAAATAGAAAATGGAATCTTTCAGGGAGACTCTTTGAGTCCTCTATGGTTTTGCCTGGCACTCAATCCCCTTTCTCAACTACTAAATAACTCTAATTGTGGCTATAAAATTACAGCTAACTGTACCATTAACCATTTAATGTATATGGATGACATCAAATTGTTCGCTAAATCAGTAAAAGAAATAGATAAACTAATCGAAATTACAACAAAATTCAGTAAAGATATTAACATGACTTTCGGTCTAGATAAATGCAAAACTCTTAATTTAAAGAAAGGGAAAATAAGCAATAGTACTAGTAACGTAAGCAACTACTTTACTAATATGGAAGAGAATGAAACTTATAAATATTTAGGCTTGCAGGAAGGTAGGATCATCAATCATACTCAAATTAAAAAAGATCTAACTAAAGAATATTTCAATAGATTAAATAAAATAAGTAAAAGAATGTTAACTTCTAAAAATCTAATTAAAGCTATCAATACTTACGCTATCCCTATACTTACTTACTCTTTCGGCATAGTCAAATGGTCAAACACAGACATAAAACAAATTGAAACTAAAACTAGAACTACACTCACGAAACACAACTACTTACATCCTAAATCCGCTATAGAGAGAATGACAGTTAAGAGACATAAGGGTGGGAGAGGGTTAATTGATGTGAGGATGCTGTGGCAGGGACAACTCAAAAAACTGCGAAATTTTTTCTTTAAAAAAGCGTTAACCAGTCGAATCCACTTAGCTTCAATAGAATCGGATAAAAATTACACGCCTCTAAATTTGATAGATACGAATCAAGAATTTATTACTGTTCAAGAAAACGATGAGTCGAAAGTTAGGAACTGGCGTCAGAAAGAATTACATGGACGACATCTACATGACTTAGAACAACCACACGTAGACAACACAGCATCCAACAAATGGCTTAAGTTAGGTTCTCTGTTTCCAGAAACTGAAGGTTTCATCATCGCAATACAAGACCAGGTTATAAATACTAAAAATTTCAGAAAATACATTTTAAAAGACCCAAATACAGTAAACGATAAATGCAGAAAATGTCACCGTCTTCCTGAAACTATTCAACACATTACAGGCGCATGCCCAACACTTACCCAAACCGACTACACACACCGACACAACCAAGTTGCCCACTTCATTCATCAGAAACTTGCAGTTAAACACAGATTTATAAATGGAAAATTGACACCTTATTACCAATACACACCAAAACCTGTACTGGAAAGCAGCAGTCACAAAATGTACTTCGACAGAGCAATATTAACAGATAAAACCATTCACAACAATAGACCGGATATTACATTAGTAGAGAAAAATAATAAAATAGCATACATTATAGATATAGCAGTTCCAAACACTCATAATTTACAGAAAACTATCACCGAAAAAATTCATAAATACACAGAATTAAAAGAAGAAATTATCAGAATTTGGAAATTAAATAAAGTATACATCGTGCCACTGGTGCTCTCCAGTACCGGAGTTATACCTAAATATCTCCTACAATCATTGAAAATATTAAATCTACCACAAAACACCTACATGACTATGCAGAAAGCCGCTATCCTAAACACTTGTCGAACTGTAAGAAAGTTTCTTCAAGAAGATTCCTGATAAATGATTCTCACTTGGTTTAGGCCCGTGAGTCTCGTTAAACGCCAGAAAGTAAGATTTCTGAGAAAAAATAAATATTCCAAAATAATAATAATAAGCCCGCAGGGCAGCTTGTGGCGAGCTGTTGGTGAGTGGCGACACCACGGGCGTAAATCCGAGTGCTCCAGAGGGTCGGACTGCGGTCTCGTCTCCGGTTCGCCGGAGTGGGCCCCAAGAGGCTAGCAGGACCCTCGCCCCTGGCTTGCCTTCATTGGCTGTCCAGGGTGGAGTCGCAAGAGCTACATGCTCGCAGGGTGGAAGTGAAAGATGCATAAGTCGTGAGTTGGCGCACTGTCCTCTTGGGCAGTGAGTAGAAAACGGTGTACACCTCTCGACACCCTGAAGCCGAGGATATCTATGTTGCGCTCCTGCCGTTGCACTACGGCTATTTTGGAGTGCCCATTTAATCCTCTGGCTAGTCACCGCCTGCCATTTGAAATCATTTGAGACTGATGATGACGGCAGGTGTCCGGTAGTCTCCTCTATCCATAGTCCAATTTACACAGTCCTTCAGCTTTCAACCCAATATCCCGGCCATAGTAGATTCCATCTTATCCTAATAGTACTGCACCAACCGGGGATTGTCCTTAGGTGTATTTCTATAATGCACATAGGGATAATCGCCGGTTGGTGTCACATAACCATTAGATTAAAATTGTCTAAGGGGCCTCTACGTGTTGGCTTCGGCCCCACGCATGCCTTCCAAATGTCCGGGTCACCATTGGCCCGAGATCGGAAAAAGAAAAAAATAATAATAATAATAAATTATAATAATTTTATAATATTATATTATATATTATATATAATATTATAAATGCGAAAGTAACTCTGTCTGTCTGTCTGTCTGTCTGTCTGTCTGTTACTCTTTCACGCCAAAACTACTGAACGGATTTGAATGAAATTTGGTATAAAGATGGTCTAGACCCTGAGAAAGAACATAGGCTACTTTTTATTTCGAAAAGGGGGTTGTAAAGGGTTAAAAAGGGGAGGGAGTGAAAAGTTGTATGGGATTTCTTAATTTTAAAAGATAAAACCATGAAACTTAATATTTAAGCACTTAATAGGAAATAATTAAACATTTGTTCTAGCGTTTTTGAAATTTCGTCCTGTGAGAGATGAAATAGGGGTTGAAAGTTTGTATGAAGTTCGTCATTTTTGAAAATAAAAATATAACATTTTGTATTTAGGCACTAAATAATAAACAAAAAATTGTTTGTTCTAGCATTTTGAAATTTTTACCAGTATGGGGGTGAAATAGGGGTTGAATGTTTTTATGGGTGTTCTTCATTTTTGAAGATAAAACCATGAAACTTGGTACGTAGGTCTCTTAGGATGTGCAGAGTTTTTCTACAAACGGAATTCTTGAAATTCGAACGGAACGGAACGGATTCGGCACGGGAACTACGACGCCAAACTATTTTAGGAACATGATATTTAAAAATTTTGGGTGTATCAAGTTTAAAAAATATTGTGGCTTTTAAAGTTAAAGTTCCTTTTAACGAATTCTCTGCATCGCAGCCGCTGATATCTACTATACCTACTAATGATTCTTATTAAATAATAAAAATGCTACCCAAAGATACTATTCCACGCGGACGAAGTCGCGGGTAACAGCTAGTTTTATATAAAGCCCAGACCTATCTGGCCAATTTAAAAATCAAACAAACGTCGACTGTAAAAAACACAATGCGCCTGACAAGGTAAAATTACGTTCCATTTTAAAACGAAGTTCCCCAAGTCCGTCCGTTCCGTCTTCACAATTTTAAATTGACACAAACAACAATATTTCGAAATTATTCGTAGCTAAGAAAAAAAAAATTCAACAAAGAAATTCTCTTTAAAAACTAATTACGTTCAGTGTGAAAAGTTTTTATTTCGGGCAACCGACCTTATTTGATTGAATAAAACACAATTTTATTGTGTTTTCAGCCTTGGTGACTACGTTTTATGGTTTCTTGATTATTTAAATACTTTTTCCAGATCTGTAATAAAATAAACCTGTTTACATTAAGTGTGTGTGATAGTTAGTTTCTATGTAAACATAATAATATGTAACGAGTCGTGTTGCAGTGAAGACCGCGTTTAAATAGACGCAGTGTGGTACGACGACCAAGGTGAACTGACGACTTAAGACACGTGGCTGGTAACGGACGTATGTGTTCTGTTCTATTGCGGTGTTGCAAATGTTTACCAGTATGACTCCAAAACCTTTTTTTTTTTACGTCGGTAACAGAATACAATTACTCACTGCCGCCCAGCCAAAGAGGGACCGAGAAGGGGTGTGGGACTTACCACCGGCAGACATGACCACCAGCAATAAAACTCACTAAAAATCTTCCGACGAAGCTCTCTGCTCATTGACAGAAAGAGGCATGGGGCCAGTTTTTGGGTTGCAGCATCTGACACCTTGCCCGTGGCAAACGTCCCCCGGGCCGGAACCGGGAGGATCTCCCGGTTCCGGCCATAGAGTTCCGTTCCAGAGAGGCGCAATAAACACGCCCCTCCTACCTCCACGTGCGACCACAGAGTGTGTGGCTAACTTGTTACTTGATATCAGGGGTATCCTGTTCTCGCCACCTAAGACCCTCCTGGCACGCCCGCAGCGCCCTCCACAAGTCTCTTGGTTTTCATATAGGTAGTCAGTACTAAGGGCACCCACAGTCACCGGCCTCTACCTGTTACCTATTCCTCAGCAGTCTCTTCCGGGAGGTTCTGAGCCTTCCCACCACGTCATGATGGAGACCCGATCGGGGAGGATTACGTGATATGATAGAAAAAACTAAGTGATAGAAAAAATTAAAGTAAGTTGCAAATCACAAACATTGTTCTTTCTTTCAAATAGTACAGCTATGTCAACAAAATAACGAGGCAGTAAAAGCATTATAACACGTTGTAGTAAAATAAACAGAAGTTTTATCCCGGCGCACACCTGGAGCGCTGCGATTCCTATCGTGCTTATTTGCTTAGCGCTAAGCAAAGAGTGTTTTCAATTATCGGCATACGAAACTCGTAGCAGGCACACGCAAAACAGACTGGGGATAAATTTACTGACGCCTAATGTATGCACTTAGAAGTCTTAGCACCTTACACGTGCCAAGTATTTGGTTACTACACATAGCTTTTTGTCTATGGTACCAGCCCGCGATTTTGTTTAAAAGATTAGTCTATAAGACGTTTTTTTTATTAGAAAATATTAAATATTAAAATATTAAAATAAGAATAAGAATATTTTTCATTGACATTACATACACAATTAGATCAAACATTTACAAAAAAAGGACACAAAAACATAACAAAAATATTTAAAAAAAAATAACAATAGTAATAACAACAACATAGGTAATGTTACCGGTCAAGTCAAAATCATAAAAAAAAATTATCTATGTTTTTTCCTAGCTTGGGTTACACGTAAATGGGAGTTAAAAACGCATGTAATTTCAACTATTTGAACTTGTTGATATAATTGACCACAAGTTTATACACCTAGTTTGTAACAGATTAACACAGGTTAAAAGAGTACTCTCACACGCGAGGGGGCAAAAGCTAGACAGCGAGTTCCTTAAATATACTCTTCATTAAGAGTATGGATTTTATAATCACCAAAAATTTTAAACAGTATAGTAATAGTGGAAATAGATAGACGTGTTCTGCAGAGGTGACCACGTCTCTGTAAGCGCAGTGTAGAACGCCCTCCGGCTAGGTGGAGCGACGACATACGCAAAATGGCTGGCAGCGGTTGAAGACGAAGAGCTGAAGATCGAGCTCAGTGGTGTGCTTTTGGAGAGACCTACGTCCAGAAGTGGAGAAGTGTAGGCTGATGATAATAATAATAATTTCTTTATTCCACATATAGTACACAATTTTCTTACAAACCCTGGCTTCCAAACTAGTTATATAACTATATGTCAATAGCCAAATTCTTTCCAAAATAAATATTCACAACATTTCAATGTTATACATGGTAAAAGAGTGTGTGTATGTTTGTGTTGTGTGTGTTTGTGTATATGCGTTGTGTTAGATAGAGGGAAGAATTATCCAAGGTTCATAAGAATGGCCGTAGCAATTTTTCAACTTCATCATAATTCAGCGGTAAAAGGTATTGATACATTTTAATCTTTAGGATTAAATAATGAAAGTAATAAAGTAGATTTTATAGATAGAAAGACCAAACTTAGAACATGCGCTTGAAAAATGAATCTTATTAATTAGATTAAATAAAAAGGTTAGTATGGTGAGCTAGATATGGCACACACAGATGAAGTGTTCTATTTTATTAAAATGTTTAATTGGCTAGTAATAACTTAGATAAGAATAAAATAAAATTATTTATGTGGTCTACACAATTAGGTACTATTTATTCATGTAGTTTTAAAGGCACAATTATGCCAACAGAAAACAAAGAACACATAAAAGAAAAATAACCTTAACTAGAATACGTAGGTCCTCTTCTCAGCTCGAAGCTATGGTTATGAAACCAGTCTATTAACCAGGGGTTCTATAAACCAGTAACTATCAGCAAAACTGGCTTTTACAAAAAAAACACAACATAAAGTATCAACAAACGCAACATTAAACCCAAAAAAAGAGCTGAACCGTGTTGCAGCGCTCTCAAAGGCAATATTTACACGGCAGCAAGTCCGAAACTAGAATTCGAAATTCTAAGTGATAATTGCGTTGGCGAGAGGTCGGGCTTCTAATTATTGAGACAGAGGTACACACGTCGAGGTGCAGTGGCTTGTAAACATGGACGGTGCTTCAGACGGATAGCTGGAGTCAAGCTGGCTTTTCGGCACCCGGCGAATGTTGGATACAAAATTTTATAACTTTTGGAAGGTGGAAAACAGATTCGATAATTTGTATGTACGACACATTTTAATGAAGTGTTTTCTTAATAAATTAACAATAGCATGTGGGATTCTTATTGCAAAGAGAGAAGAAGAGCGTCTAGGTTGCTTTAAAACACGGACGGTGTTTCAATAGCTAGAGTAAAGCTGACTTTTCGGATTCCAGTGAATGTGGGGTACAAAATTTAATTATTATAGCTATTTGTGCTATTTGTACGTATTTTTGTCATGGAAAAGTTTCGGGACTTATAAAAAAAGTTTTATATTTTTTTTTTTACGGCATTTGTTAATATAACGTCTTTTAATAAAGTGATAATAAATATGGGCCTCTATTTATTAAGAAAGAAGTACAGACATCGAGGTGCAGTTGCTTGTAAGCACGGACGGTGTTTCGATAACTCAAGTCAAGCTAACTTTTCTGTGCCCGGTGAGTGTGGGATACTGAAATTAATTATGATGGGTATTTGTGCTTGAATATTATCGAGTTATAAATTTATTTCTTAAAAAATATGTTGGCCTTGTCTCTGCATTTTTAGGCTAAGCAAAGCGTATACTGTGGGTACGGGGGATATGACAAGGGATAAACAAATATTTTTCCTATGTGGGATTCGAAGCAGAGGTCAATTATAATGACCTTCACAATGGAATGACGACCGCTATGGCGTGGCGGTCAGTTTTCCTGCACTTCACTCCAGAGGTCGTGGGTTCGATTCGCACACAGGACAAATATTTGTGTGCATGAACATGAATAATATAATATTAACAACGTTCTGGTCTGGGTGTTTCCTATTTATATCAAGTTTGTATTTAAAAGGTATTAAGGTATTGCGGGCCAGCTGGAAGATATTTATTTGGAATAAGCTGTGCCCTGTACCCAATGTTTATTACTTTTCAGTTTTTCTGTTTGTATATTTTTGTGTGTGTACTAAATAATTAAATAAGGTATGTTAAACCGTTCTTTAGTATCTATAACACGAGTTCTTAATCATACTTATCTGGCAACTAAGTAATTGGTGTGATTGTAAAAGAATACTTATTTATTTAATGGAGTCTGCTTTTGTTAAATTATTTGTAATTAATACGTCTATTATGGACATAGCTATATTATTTATGTACATGTTAATTAATTATAGCAAACTACCTGGATACTCCATATCTTTATTGCACTCCGTAAACGGTTACAATACGGTGTTAATATATATTACAGTTCGTTGTGGACCGTGTCGGCAAGTAGAAGAGAGGACGATATATACTTTATTATGATGAAAAGTTGGATTTTATATTTAATGATGATGATGATATTACATAGGTTGATTTAAAGTACACATTTTTAATACAACATAAGGGTATATCATTAATTGTTAAACAATATAAGCGCCGGGCAATTACCGCAGCCTAACTACGTAACAGATAGATAGATAGATAAACTATGTATTGCAACGAAAGACACACATACATATAAAACAAAATTATAATAATTTTAAAAAAATTAAACTAAAGGTAAAGCATTCGCATAGTGTGCATGTGTGTTGCAGAATGGCTACGGCTCAGTGGGTTTTTTGCTCTGAGAGAGCAAAACACTGATTTTCAGCGTTTGCCGAAACAGTAACACGAGACGCGCCCAAAATACCGTGTATAATTTATAATATAACGTACAATTTTATAAATAGATATAGAGTTATATAAAAGTAAAAACACAGCTGTTTAGTTTTGGTAAATGTTATATACTGAATGCGTATAAAAATTACCACATTGTATATAAAATTTATAAAGAAAATTTATATATATCTTGCAGATGCGGAGAGGCCTAAACCTAAAATTATTGCCACATTAGTCAGTAAAATAAACCTTTCCCTAAAATATATTCTAATCTAACGATGAATTAACTTATGTCCAGAAGTCAGCTGATGTGATGACACCATTGTCCTGAAAATTATTGCAACATTTGTGCTTACAAAAATGGCTTTACAAAAGTGTTCTAAAATCTAACTTCCGCAGTTCTCAATGTTTAACCTCAACGCCACTCGTAATTAAACTGTTGACTGAACTGAAGCGAGGTGATGGCACCAGCCTTCTAATTATCAGCACAGGACGCGTCCCACTGCGAATTAACGGCGGGACAATATGGCGGACGGAGCACCGGGACAAAGGCGGTCATGTGACTTTGGGTCTGGGACAGATAATTTGTTTGCATCAACTCAGCCCTTTTAGTTGCCAAACTTTTTGGTTGCATGGTTAGTTAGTTATTTGATGTTAATTGCAGTTTGCTTTTCGACTTGACAATGTAATACAGTGTTTGTGTTTAATTAATTTTGTAACAATGTTTTGTTAAATAAATATGATTGGACGGCATATCACTCAGCGCTTCTGGTTTCAAACAACGCAGAGCTTGTAATATATGTACTAGACAACGAATGAATATATTCAGATATATCATAAACGAGAGTTTCAGCATTGGCTGTAAAGACATCGTTGTTCTGAGGATCTTACCTGAAGATGCTCAGTGTAAGGGCAAAACACGTGTCGTGTTGAATTGTTTCTAACTTTTCGAGTAATTGTAGGTGCGCGGGAGTTTTTACAAAGATATTTCTAAACCATCCACTTGCATGCTTTATTTTCGTATTTATTTTATTTTTGTTAACACCTAGACCTAATTTTTTTTTTTCGTATTTATTTTATTTTTGTTACCACCTAGAAAAATATTCATATTCCTGCTAACAAATATTTATCTTCTGTAAAAATTTAACCCACGCAGTTAGGAGCCGAAAACAGGTAATAATATATTTAGCCCATGCAAATCGGTCGTTTACATTATAATTTATGAGTAAACTACATTAAGGGTAACTAAAACAGTTATGATACGTTCCGAAAAAAAATTGAGTATAATACACAAGGGAAATTAAAATATTCAAATATAATTAACTATACAAATATATTCTTAGGATGAAACAGATGTATACTTTCTTATAAAAATCTAACTCCCACACGCTTGGAATTGGGTTTTGTGTATGTCTTGGCTTCTCGGAGGAATCAAATATTTTGTTCAAAAGTATCCAATAGGTTGTTGGTTATTGGCTATTTGCCATAATTTATTAAAGCCTTATTCGTCTTTGTGTCATCTAGGAACATGTTCGATTTTTAAAATGTATGGATTCAAAGAACATTGTTCGTTGTCCTCAGCCTCCGTCGGCACACGTTTGGGGCTTCGCAGACGCAAGCGCATGCGCGTTCATGTCTCTGCTAACCACCGCTGTGGGCACCAGTCGCGACCCTTCGTCGGTTATAATTGTACTTATCAGTATAATTGTAATAAAAGTGAATTTTATTATACCTTTCTTGACATTTAATTTACAATTTGACACTTTAATTTACAATTTCACATATTTTAATTAAGTATAATTCAACATTTAATCTTTGACAATATTGTAAAACTGACATTCGTGCTATGTGTTTACTTTATATTAATTAGTAATGTTGCTATGATTGTCATTATTATATCTACTTGCATGTCCCTTGGGACAAAACATGCTTCCTTCCTTCTTCCCTCCCGGACTAACGCGCGACAACACGTATTAGACTTTCGCTCGCGACTTAAAATCTCAACCACTTGCATTAGTGAAGTTATCTATTAGTAGTTTATATCACTGTGTAGCTAAAGTTAATAGCAGTGTAGTGTATTTTCGGTTTTTGTGATACACCTAGAAACCAGTGTATAAACACAGTTTTACTATATAACGGCGGAAGTGCATTTGATTTTTGCATCGAGTCATCCATCAGACGGAGCAACGCAAACATCAAGGTCAACGACCGACCCACTCTCGACAATACTCGGCATCCCGCTCGGCTGTGCTTCGGCTAGCTTAGACGACCAGCTACTAGTGCTCGGCACGAACTGCAAGGTCGCTTTAAGCCCGACTCGACTTTCGGTAACTTAGCACTATTGCGCACCACCAAAACAGAAACTAAAATTATATATCTATACGGTACATTGAATTTGTCTACTTGCACTTAATATGAATTCACCATTAAATAAATCTTCATCGGAGACGGAAATAAGCAAGTTGGGTACTGACAGAACACCACCAAGCTACGTGCTCCAGCGTGTCAAAAGAAGCAGAGAGGATATGGAGGATTCCCTTAGCATACAACTGGACGAATTTAAAAAAGAAATAAAAAAAATGCTATTTAACTTCACTGAAAAGCAGGGGAAGGACATAGAAAAAATAAATACAACATTACAGGATATTCAGCAATGTAACATAAAAATTGAAAGCTCTATTACATTCCTAGCTGCACAAAACGAGGAGTTACGAGAGAAAATGGCCCAACTTGAATTGCAGACTCGGGAAAATGTTAAATATATCACTATCCTAGAGAATAAGATTGAGGACATGCAAACGGGAAATCGAAAATGTAACCTAGTGATAAAAAATGTACCTAGAAACAAAGAAGAGACTAAAGAAGACCTTATTGAAATGACCATGTGCCTCTTTCAAAACTTGGAATGTAGCATAAAAAAGGTGGATATTAAAGACATTTACCGGGTTCGCGGCAAACCTTCACAGAAACAAAGTATGCCTATTGTCGTAGAAACCGGTTCTACAATCCTAAAGAACGAGGTTTTGAAAATGGCCAAAGCTTTTAATATAAAGCACAAACATAAATTATGCTGCAAACACATGGGCTTTAAAGCTCAACAAGATACCCCAGTATTCATAGCGGAACACTTAACGGCCAAGGGCTCCCGTCTCCATTTCCTCGCACGTGAGTTAACCAGGTCTGGAACCTACAAGTTCTGCTGGACGGCCTACGGCAAGGTCTACATAAGAAAGCATGAAAATTCACCAACTATAATTATAGGAAGCGAGGAACAGGTACACAAGCTTTTGATGGATAAATGACTATACTCATATTACACTATAGTCCTTCAGTCTTGTAATCGGTTGCTATATACTTTGTCTTCAAACTTTTATTTGATGTTACTATGCCGAACTATTTATTTGTTTTTTTCTCTTATTGTTAGATCTAGTTTTTGCCTATTATTATTTGTTAAAGAAGTAAGAAATAGTTTTAACACACTAATTAACTTGTACACACCTAAGCACATATCACAAAAAACAAGTCTATCTGCTTATAATGCACATACTCACATAATATATATTTTTTTCAAATCTACTTGTAGACATGCACAAATACTTTTAAACTATACATACTTACAATATATACATCTATTTACATACACTCATACAAAAAAAACCTTTAGCTCATACGTAAAAAATACACCCATTTGTACTTACTCTCAAAAAATAGGAGCTTATATAAATAAAGCCCTTTGTTACGTTCCATATGCAATTATAGATAAGAATATTGAAATATATACTTCACTAATCAATACGTACATTATGCAGACACTTTTGTTTAATGGATAACAATCTACAAACTTTATCTGAATTAGATACTATTGAGATTGCCCACTCAATCGAATGTGAGTTCTCTGAACTTCACAAACACATTAACATAAACAAAAGTGACCTAACTATCATATCTCAAAACATAAGAAGCATATATTGCAACTTCGACGACTTTATTGTCAATTTGTCTGCACTTAATCTCGAATTAGATATTATTATCTTGACGGAGTGTAGGTTAAGCTCAAAAAAACCGATACCACAAATAAATAATTACCATTCTTACATGACAACTCGTCAACTAAACCAAAACGACGGGGTGGTTGTATATGTTAAAAGTTCTCTAAAGCACAGGGTTGAGGAAATACAGCTCGAACAAGCGTCCTGCCTACGGATTGAAGTTTTAGGCAATAATGTGTACTGTATATATCGCTCGCCCTCAAATTCAAATGCTGACAGATTTATTGAGTCTTTTAATACGCAGCTTGACATGATATCGTCACACGGAAACACTATTGTAGCTGGAGATATAAACATTAACATTATAGCTAGGGCCACTGAATCATCACAAGAGCACAATAACAGAATCAGTTACCTAAATATGCTATCATGTTTTGGTATACTACCTGGACATTGCCTACCCACTAGGGATCGTAACTGCCTTGACCACTTCATGCTCAATATAAACAAAAAGAAGATTTCTGCATCTATCGCTATCCTACACTCTACTATCACTGATCATTACACTACATTCTTGGCTCTAACAAAAATAAAAAACAATCACACAACAAATAAATTCACTACCATACTAAGCTACGAGCAAGCTCTAAAAGACCTACAGGAGAAAAATATATCACATTTATTATTTTGTAATGACCCAGAACTACTAATACAAAGTATCATAAACATTTTAACTGATGTTATAAATAAAAATACTATCATAAAAAAAATTCCACACAGTAAAAGGATAATCAAGCCATGGATCACCCCAGGCATTCTACGCTGTATAAAGAACCGAAATAAGCTACATAAACAATGTCGTATTGATCCATTTAATGATATTCTAAAAATAACATACACCAGATACAGGAACTATCTTAATAACCTAATAAAAAAATTGAAAAGAAAATATGAAAGGGACTTACTTTCTAATTCAGTAACAAATAATAAAAAACTCTGGAAAAACTTAAAAAATATCGTATATTCTAATAGCACTAAAACTCAAAACACTGAATTGTTAAATATTAAACCTACCCCAAATGAATCCGTAAATTATATCAATGATTATTTTGCAAATATTGGGAAGCAACTGGCTAATCAAATTCACCATGGATTAAACTATGCCTATTCTTCTAATGACCCAGTTATACCTCCTTTAAATTCTTTCGTACTAGTTGATACAGATATATCGGAGGTGAACTGTATTTTAATGAATTTAAAATCTGACAGCGCCCCAGGATGGGACAACATTTCAACAAAATTCCTTAAGTTTGTGAGCAAGGAAGTTGTTCCACTAATAACACACCTTGTAAATCTCTGTCTTCAGAATGGAGTTTTCCCAGCTCCTCTAAAGCAATCTATTATAACCCCAGTTCACAAGGGTGGGGGCAGGGACGATGTCAATAACTATAGGCCTATTTCGGTATTACCAGCCATATCAAAAATACTCGAAAAGGTTATAAATTTTAGACTAGTTAAATTCCTTAACAAATTCGATTTGCTATCTAACTCACAATTTGGATTTCGACCGGCTGTAAATACTGAGGATGCTGTTCATTCATTAAGCTCTCATATAATCGAGCATCTTGATAAGGGTAACAAGTGCCTCTCCATTTTCCTGGATCTAAAAAAAGCATTTGACACCGTCTCTGTGCCTATCCTTGTTAGCAAGTTACAAAGAGCCGGAATACGAGGTAATGCACTTGGCTTACTCAAAGATTACCTCTCAAACAGAAGGCAAAGAGTAAAATTAGGGAAATACACAAGTGTCGAAGCAAGTGTAACCTAGGGTGTGCCACAGGGCAGTGTTTTAGGACCTACTCTTTTTTTACTATATATTAATGACCTGTGTAACATTAAATTAGCTAATGCAAAAGTATTCGCGTATGCCGACGATACTGCTGTAGTGTTTAGTGGAACTTCTTGGAAAAATATAAAATCTAGTGCACAGAAGGGGATGGCTCAGATAGCACAGTGGCTGAAATACAACTTGCTAACTTTAAACACCACTAAGACAAACTATATTTGTTTTAGTGTTAGTAACCGTACGCAGCCCAGTGAAGACCTCAACTTCAAAGTACACTCATGTGGAGACACAAACAGCACTTTTTGTGACTGCCCATGTTTAGTTAGAGTCAATGAGACTAAATACTTAGGAGTGATAATTGATCAATTACTCTCCTGGTACCCTCACCTTGAGCAAGTGATAAATAGGGTTAGAAAATTTAACTGGATGTTTAAAACATTACGACACGTAGCGCCAACAAAAATGAGATGCAATAAAAATCAATCCAGGAATCTCCTTAACGAAATTTACATTTCACTTGTACAGTCAGTTTTGCTATACTGTATACCCATTTGGGGAGGCGCAGCTAAAACTAGATTTATGGAAGTGGAACGTGCCCAAAGAGCTCTAATAAAAATTATGTACTTTAAAAATAAAAGATACCATACCAACGACCTGTATTTACTGAGCAATTTGCTTTCAGTCAGAAAACTGTACATAACACAAACTGTTTTAAAAAAACATCGCTTCGTCCCATATGACTCTAATAAAAAACCTAAAAGAAGAAAAGACATAATTGCAGACATTCCCTTTTATAAAACTAAGTTTGCAAACAGACAATTTCACTTTCGTTCAGCCAAACTTTACAATAAAATAAATAAAATAATTTATGTACACAATAGAAACTATAACGACTGTAAAAAAATGATTACGAACTGGATTAAGACTATTACCTATGAAGAAACAGAAGCTTTATTGGAATAGAAATAGGAAACACCACTCCACACCACACCACACCACACCACACCACACCACACCACACAACACCACACCACACCACACCACACCACACCACACCACACCACACCACACCACACCTTAACTTTAATTTATATTGCAAATATTATCATGTAATATAGTATTGAAAACTTGTAATTTTTTAAATTAGATATAGAAGAGCGGAGCCTCCTAACACAGGCATTGTTTGCCTAAAAGGATGCTCCAAACACATTTGTACAATGAAATTATAGATAAAATAAAGATATTATTATTATGTTTGTCTTTTTCCGATCTCGGGCCAATGGTGACCCGGACATTTGGAAGGCATGCGTGGGGCCGAAGCCAACACGTAGAGGCCCCTTAGACAATTTTAATCTAATGGTTATGTGACACCAACCGGCGATTATCCCTATGTGCATTATAGAAACACACCTAAGGACAATCCCCGGTCGGTGCAGTACTATTAGGATAAGATGGAATCTACTATGGCCGGGATATTGGGTTGAAAAGCTGAAGGACTGGGTAAATTGGACTATGGATAGAGGAGACTACCGGACACCTGCCGTCATCATTAGTCTCAAATGATTGTAAATTGCAGGCGGTGACTAGCCAGAGGATTAAATGGGCACTCCAAAATAGCCGTAGTGCAACGGCAGGAGCGCAACATAGATATCCTCGGCTTCAGGGTGTCGAGAGGTGTACACCGTTTTCTACTCACTGCCCAAAAGGACAGTGCGCCAACTCACGACTTATGCATCTTTCACTTCCACCCTGCGAGCATATAGCTCTTGCGACTCCACCCTGGACAGCCAATGAAGGCAAGCCAGGGGCGAGGGTCCTGCTAGCCTCTTGGGGCCCACTCCGACGAACCGGAGACGAGACCGCAGTCCGACCCTCTGGAGCACTCGGAATTACGCCCGTGGTGTCGCCACTCACCAACAGCTCGCCACAAGCTGCCCTGCGGGCTTATTATTATTATTATTATTATTATTATTATTATTATTATTATTTTCATTCTATTTTTTTTCTCAGCAAATTTAATTTACTGGTAATTAATACAATAATTACGGGCCAGAGCCAAGTAATTATTGCAGGGGTTTTATTTTAAGTATTTAAGGGAACATTAATAATAATAATTATTATTATTATTATTATTATTATTATTATGCCGATCCAGCTATTTTAACTCAAGACCATTTGTATGTAACTACCATGTTTTAAAGCAAATAAATGATTTGATTTGATTTAAAGAATTACATACCTATAAAAGAAATACAGTCCACTCATTTCAAGCCCCAATTAGGACCCTAATATTGAAAACTGCTGATCATGGGCTTTCCCCATAAGCTTCCAATGTGAACCATTACAGACGGCCTACATCCAACGTAATCTCGCGACGCTTGGTTTTCAATCAAAGGATCTCTATTGCAGAACTTTTCTTAGTCGTCAGTTCTTGCAATTTTATATTTAAGTTACAATTATTAACAATGTTCGAACATTTAATATAAAAACATACATACGATTACGCCTGTTTCCCCGAAGGGGTAGGCAGAAGAATACTACAAGCGCACATTTCGCCAACTTTATTGCTGGTTCCACGTAATAGCCTTTTTTTTGGATAGAAAATCATCTAATGACCTTCTCCCGCTGTGGGTGGAGCGGAAGGGTGTGTCAGACTTTTACTGACTAAAAACCATCCATGTTCCTTCTTGTGCCTGCTACGACCGAAGGCCGCGGTATCCCTTTCGGACAGTCCCGCAGTCCACGTAATAGCCTATTGCCGCCTACCGGGAACTTTTATGTTTGCCACCGACGGATATGTCATGAAGATCAGTATTTATGTACGTTTATCCATTATTTCAGCACCGCCATTCTACGTACTGGCTTGAACTGCGATCACCAACCCGCCTGCCCAGCGTGGTGATTATGGGCAAAACCCCCCATAGAATGTAATCTATTGGGGAGGTTAATGTTCAGCATTGGGCTTTATTAGACTCTTATGATAATCTATTATTTAGTATCCATAACACAATTTCTTAATGATACTTATCATCCGTAACATTTACTACGTCAAAAAGCATTTTTTTGTCATGTGCCTCCTTTATTTTCCCAATTATCTTGTAAGGCGGGGATATTTGAGAGATATTGAAACACCGAATGTTGAGACAATACTGGCTTTATTGTATAGAAAACACATAATATAAAGTGTTTAAAAGAATACAGATTATTAGGGTTAGTACACACTATAATAAATATACTATGTTAAGGTTGATACACACCACACCTCCTTACCATAAATGAAAAAAAAAATACAAAGTAATTTTTTTTTTCAAACTTAATACTTAAATTGAATATAGTCAATCGTATAAAAATTGGTACATAACATTGTTAATAATTGTCAATGATTATAATATTTGATTATATAAATAGAAGTGAGTGTACATATTAAAATTAATTATTAGGTGTAAATAATTTTGTGCGATTTTTATGGATTATGTCCAATTTACCATTTTTATTTACTTGTACATTTGGTGTCATATCTTTGACGACAATATAAGGACCTGAATATACGCTTTCCATTTTGTTAGAATTTTCATTTCTTATTAAAATTAAATCATTTGGTTTATACACCATGGGGTTAATACACTTATCATACACTAATTTCCTAGCTATTTTACTTTTGAGTAAATTCTCTTTTGCCTCTTTTTGCGATAGCTGTAGGCGATATTTTAATTCATTAGGGTAATTGTCATGATTATACAATGGCTCTACTATATTGTTATTTAGATTACTTGGTAGCGAACAGACTTTTCCAAATACCAATTCGAATGGAGTAAATTTAGTTTCAGTATGTACGGAAGTATTAAAGGAGAAACACCAATATGGAAGCCATTGGCTCCATGACTCTGGATGACAATCTGTTTGAATACGCAAGAATGAGTTTAAATGTTTGTGAGAATTTTCTAATGCACCTATAGTTTGGTGATGGTAAGCTGTGGAACTAAGGTGATTTATTTTTAAAAGTTTACAAACCTGTTCGAATACTGCAGACATGAACTCTGCTCCTCTGTCAGTTGCTATCGCTCTGGGTATCCCATATTTAAGGATAAAACAATTTACTAAGGCTTGAGCCACTTCCTCCGCCTGTTTTGAAATTAAAGGGTGAGCAACAACATATTTTGTTAATTCGCATTGCACGGTAAAAATATAAGAATAATTATTGTAGTCCCTATCTAGTGGTCCTACTAAATCTATGTATATTTTATCGAATGCGGTGTTAGCCGTAGAAGTAATAACCATTGGTTCCTTAACCATTCTAGCATGTTTATATTTTTGACACTTCTCACATTTTTTAACAAATTGTCGCACATCTTTCTCTAAACCTGACCAGTAAAAATATTTCTTAATATTATTGAACATCCTTCTCATGCCCGCGTGGCCACTTGTGGGCAAGAGATGGAAGTCATTCAAAATGACCTTCCTGTCATCTACATTATCTATTCGTTGAACGTCGTTTAATATATAAAATCTTAGTGCGCACTTATTTCCTAGTGATTTAACTTCATTTAATAATTTATCAACAAAAATCTTATTATTCTTATTTTTCAAAATATAAATCTCGTCGACGTTTATCTCTTTACATAATATTTCTAACTCCCTCACGAAGGCGGCTCGCGTCAATCGCGATTGGAAGTCGGAATTAATAAAAATTGTTGACTTATTTTCTACATAGCATAACGCGTTTCTTTCCACATTTATTATATTTTGTCTTCTTAAACTCTCTAATTCATTTTTTTCTATAAATCTCAACTCTACCGCTTCCCTCGGTTTCGTATGACTTCCAATAACACTTGGTTGATCAGGCCAATTGCAGTTAGAAGTCATGTCACGGGGAGACTCTTGTAGTTTTCGAGCTTGTGCCCTAGTCGTTACATTAATCTGATATTCACTCATATTCTTTAATTGTTCTGACGTAAAAGTAGGAATCCGAGATAATGCATCTGCAGCTGCGTTATCCGAACCCTTCACGTATTCTACTATAAAATCGTACTCCTCTAATATTAACCGAAATTTAATAAGCCTACTTGACGGATCACGCATATTGAATAGATAAATTAAAGGACGATGGTCTGTTATTATTTTGAATTTACGACCATAAAGATATGGGCGAAAATGTTTAATAGCCCATACTATTGCTAATAATTCTTTCTCGATAGTTGGGTAACGGTGTTCCGCAGTATTTAAAGTTCTACTTGCGTACGCAATAGGATTATTATTGCTATTACTTAAAACCGCACCAATTGCGTAACCCGAGGCATCCGTTTGCACTATAAATTGATTTGTTTCTGAGAAGTCTGGATATTGTAACACTGGGGGAGACATTATACACTGTTTTAACGTTTCGAACGATTTTTGACACTCCTCATCCCACACAAAAGGCACATTCTTTTTACATAATTTATTTAATGGATAGGCTTTTGCCGCGAAATTTGGTATAAACTTTCTGTAATAATTAACAAAGGCTGTGAAACGCTTGACCTCGTCCACAGATTTTGGAGGGGGGTAATTTTTAACAACTTCAATTTTTCCTGGATCCGGCAAAACGCCATCACGAGATACTACGTGTCCCAAGTAAAGCATTTCTTTCTTGAAAAAGTCACACTTTACTGGGTTAAGTTTTAAATTGACATTTCTTAACCTCTCAAAAACATCTTGTAAATTTCTTAACTTTTCAGATAAATTTCGACCATATACTATTAAATCGTCTTGATATACGAGGCATTTTTCATAAGTGAGACCCGCCATAGCCATCGTCATCATTCGTGAGAACGAGGATGGACTAGTTTTTAGCCCCATAGGCATTCTTGTTAACTGGTATCGTCCTGAACAGAAACCTGTGTATTTTCTACTGTTTTTATCGAGTTCTACATTATGGAAACCTTGATATAAATCTAAATGGCTAAAGTAAATACATCCTGATAAAGAATCTAATATTTCGGTAATATTCGGTAACGGAAATTTGTCGTCTTCTATGCAATTGTTTAATTTCCTGTAATCTATTACTAACCTCCATTTTTTCTCGCCACTAGAATCTATCTTTTTAGGAACTAATAAAACAGGACTGCTCCACTCGCTTCTACATTCTTCTATAATGCCATCAAGCAACATTTTTCTATCTGTGTAGTTAAAATTTTAGTCACGAAAAAACTTATTTTCTGTTTCCGTGGTTTCTGCTTTTACTTCCGACTCAGATAATATGTTAATGTTGTTGTTGCGCATCCTTTCATTTCTGTTATTATTATAATAAATTCTACCTCTGTTTGGGCGACTGCGCGTAGGCACCTGATGCAGCTGTTGGCGCTGGTTAGAGGGCCGATTCGATCCACCCCGACGTCCGCCGATGTAGTTGTGAGTGCCGCCTCGCTGTGGTGTTCGCTGCGAGTATGTTGGGTGTGAATGTCCCCGATGTCCTCTCGTAAAATTCTGCCTGAAACCCCTTGAACCTCTGTGATTATGGTACATACCAAAGACTTCACCAGAACTCGCAGACGACGCCGTCTCCTCATCTTGTGCGGCTTGCACAGCATCCTGAATTGAGCTGAAATTTCGGGCGGTTATTATTGTGCTTAGTCTACGGTTCCGCAAACCATCAGCAAACTTTTTAATTGCATGTTGCTCATTAATTGGTTTTAATAAATTGTAACTTTCAGAGTTGCCCTTGGCCTGCGAAATGGTAAGGTTAACAAAAAGTTCGGTTACTTGTCTACCATAGTCTTGGACACTTAAATCGTTCTGCTTTATGGAATTTAATTTAGTTTGGATTGCTGTTGCTGATTTTTGAGGTAATAAAACCTTCTTCATGTCAGCTACAAGATCTTCTACAGTAGCGTAATTAGAAGCCAATCGTAATTTGGCTGTCTGGGATAGTCTACTCTTTAGTATGAAATTAATTAATTGCATTTTGCAATCAGGAGTTGTAATAATAGAATTATAGTATTCGATATTATCAATTAACTGTTTGGTATTATTCTCCTCATCCGTCATGAGTGGTAACAAATTTATAGCAACTTTAATATCGAACTTAGCCATGGTTGCAACACTTTGTAATTGACAAGGTTTGCATAAATCAATTATATCGCTATATGTAGACTGGAACTTCTCAATATACTTCTGAATTAATTCGGAATCACTACTCGAGATCTTGCCCTTTTTAATATCATATAATACTTCAGATACATAATTAGTATATCTCGTAAAAATCTCATTTGCCTCAATAAGTTTTTTATTTAGTAAGTTCTCAGTTCTACGACTTGAACCAACTTTAATCAAATATACTCTAATCTCTTTAATTTCATTACACAATGCCTCTAAGATAGATGCCATAACTTACCACTATAAGTACTACAGAATACATTTTATTATACTAACTGTACCTCCTTTTAACGTAATCTGAAACGCGAATGATTGTCTTTAATAGTTCGTTGCACTTTTATCGAATATATATGTATAGTTATAACCGGCATATGAAAAACGTTATGTCTGCGCTGGAACCATATAGTTATTTATATTTATTACCACGTTCATTAACCGCACTTGTATTTTACACTTCACTAAATGCCCATTATTATTTTTCACTCATACACTGACCTCAGCCGCGGAAACTTTAGGTATTGCGCGTAGAAATGACCGACGGAGCGCATGGTGATGAAATTGCTGGTCAATCCACTGGAGATGACACCTCCTATAGATGCGATATGCACCGTAAAGTAAGCCCAACATCATCAGAGCGAGTATAACCGTCAGGATAATATTTGTAGTCCCGATATGTGTCCTTATTTCTTCAACCGAGGCCTGGTTGCTGCCTCCAGCCGCGTTCTGGGCAATTATCACTTCTTCTTTGGATTTAGTGGTACCCATCTTCTTTATTGATAACACTTATTACCGGATAACGCGTGAAATTGTGTGAAAGATTATCGAATCTTATTCGCGCATCGAACATATTGTAACTTTAGTCTAATCCTTATACGGTAAAGGAATTTTTAAACAACGCTCCGCTGCCCGGACTTTGGCAGGGTCGCCATGTAAGGCGGGGATATTTGAGAGATATTGAAACACCGAATGTTGAGACAATACTGGCTTTATTGTATAGAAAACACATAATATAAAGTGTTTAAAAGAATACAGATTATTAGGGTTAGTACACACTATAATAAATATACTATGTTAAGGTTGATACACACCACAATCTATGTTAATTTCTATCCGAGGTAGATTGGGCAGGCCCAGGAAATGCTGGCTTGACGTCGTAAGGGATGACATGCCAATAACATATCGACCAAGGATGCCGAAGACCGTGCGAGGTGGAGAAGAAGATGTAGGAAAGCGGACCCCGGGCCCGTAAGGCAGCAACCGGGATAACGCTTAGTTGAAGAAGAAGATCTATGTTAATTTCTAGTACTTGTAATAAACTAGTTAAATACAGTCCAGTCTCCAGTCTGATAAATATCATTGAGAACTGTCTTAATTATCATGGAACTAAACAATTAGTATGATTATAAGACATATATTTAAATATTCTTATACTTTCTCAGCATATACAAAGTATTTCCACATACAACGCATCCACGAGGCCGCACTAATTACATTACACAGCGGCAATTAAAGCTAAAACAAAAGCTCAGT
Source organism: Musotima nitidalis (assembly GCA_949126915.1). Taxonomy (NCBI): domain Eukaryota; kingdom Metazoa; phylum Arthropoda; class Insecta; order Lepidoptera; family Crambidae; genus Musotima; species Musotima nitidalis. Next base: position 7,046,223 of record OX421432.1, on the reverse strand, counting down.
TAAATATAAAGGTTGGTAAGATTCAACTTAGATAATTACCCTCGCTTTGCAGAGATTACAATAACAAAACAACAACTGTAATAAACGATTTAAAATTATCCGTGGAGGCTTCTTAGGATAACGTTTTCTTTGAATCTTTTGATAAAAATATGACCTTGTAAATTCCCTTAGATAAGAGATAATTATGACGGAATAAGATATTTCATTAAAAATACCCGATATAGTTAAAGAGCAACCCGTCTCCCAAGTAGATATTATTTTAGCCTAACACGTTAAATAGCATTTTAAATGCAATATCTGAAGTATAACGGGAAGCCGATGGATGCAAGCGACTCAGGATCGCTCAAAGTGGAAATCTATTGAGGAGGCCTATGTTCAGCAGTGGACCTAATATGGCTGAGATAACAAATAAAATAAATGAATATTTCTGGCACTTACACCAATTATTTAGTTCCAAGATAAGTATCATTATGAACTTGTGTTGTGGATATTAAATAACGGATAAACATACATAAATACTTTTTTTTTCGTAAATACATATTTAATATACATAGGAAAACACCCAGACCAGATTCATATTTATACACACAAATAGTTAGTTTACCACATTATAGTTGTCCTGTGTGGGAATCGAACCTCAGTAGTGGAGTGCGGGTATAATCATCACCACGCCATATCGGCCGTCAAATGAACAATAATGAACAAATATTATCAATGTTTTTACAAAACAAGTACTGTAGTAGTATAGTCTTCTTCAACTTAGCGTTGTCAGGGTTGCTGCCTTACGGGCCCTCATCTTCTTCTCCACTTCGCACGGTCTTCGGCATCCTTGGTCGATACGTTATTGGCAAGCATGTCATCCCTTACGACGTCGAGCCAGCATTTCCTGGGCCTGCCCAATCTACCTCGGCCGGGCGGCGGTGCCATGGCCAGACATTTGTTCCCCACGTACTATAGTAGTAAAGTAATAAACAATTAAAAAAAATAAAAGTTTTCACTCTGTACAGGCTTCTTGGAATAACGTTTTCTTTGAAGTTTCAAATAAAAATATGAGCCTGTAAATTGGCTTAGATGAGAGATATCATAAACGGAAAAGATTGTAAGTGTTTTTGTTTGTTTGTCTTAAACTTGTGAACGTTTCCGGTAATAACGTTTCATTTTTATATTTAAATAAGTATATGGCCGTCTATTTCTGTATTCATTTTTAAAGTTCATGTTTCATCATCATCATCTCAATCATACTGTCATCCACTGCTAAACATAGGGCTAGCAATCCAGAGTTTCCTGCATCCACCGGCTTCCCGCTACTTTGACCAGATCATCGGTCCATCGGGTGGGGGGCGGGTTATGTCTTTTCTATTATATATTATATATATTTTCCGAATAAAACTGAAACGGTTCATTTATCTGAAGGTGAAGTCGTCGTACTAATAATTTTTATTTATATTTTAATTCCTATGAAAGTTATAATTTACAGCAATGCTATCTGACCACTTAAATAATATTTCGTAGCAAAATATGCTTTCTTAATAAAACTTGTATTTTTATTTTCTTTTATTTTTCATCGTAATTCAATATTCTCGTTTTCGTTTAAAATTGTTCGTTAAAATGTCTCACACGCTGTATTTTGTTACAAGTATAAAACCAGTAGAAATAACATAAATATGAAACATATTTCACAATATAATTATACAATTTAAAACAAAATTCGCCGTGAGTTAAAAATATTACAGACTGACTGCTTTAAAAGTCATTTATCTCAAAATCTTACAAAATCAAGATGGCGCCCCGACTTACATCAAATCCTACATTGACATTCAAGCAGTGTGCCAGTTACTTTGGTTTAACTCCATTAAGGACCACTCCTCAGATTGTGTAGAGGTCCTGCAAAAATGGCGTCTTAACATTTTAAAGCTGCCAAAGCCAAGAGACTAAAAGGATTAAATCTAAAATCTTTATTTTTCAAACCCAAACAAAATTTTATATGTCCGACGCCAGTTCAAAATTTATAAATAATAGCAGCAATTTTACTCAATGTACAATTATTTTGTAGCTGATTTCGGCTTACAACAGAATTCATCGGTTTTTTTGCACAGCCACATACACGAAATCAAATGGGAAATTTGGGACTGAGTTAGTAAGTTTGATGCGTTTGAGTCAGATTAGCAATTTGTAAAATACTCGTACAACATACAAAGTATACAACCCTATTATTATATCCTCACACATAATATTTATTCAATAACTTAGTACAGTATACGTAGTTATTTTCTTCCATTTCATATATTTCAAAGAAAAAACTTAAGCTCAGCCAAAGCAAATTCAATGGAATATAATAAACTGAACCTCTAAAAAATACTTTTTGATCATCAAAAATACTGAGTGAGCACCTAATGAGGTGATTAGGTGCTCAATCAGTATTTTTGATGCACAAAAAGGTTAGGTTAGGTTGGCAATTTATTAATTCTGATAACACGTTAAATACAAGCCAAATTCAATCTAAATATTGCAGCATTATAGAAACGATGCGAGCAGTGAGATTTCACAAATATTTAGCGTGATAATCTAGATCAGGACTTCCCAACCAGGGGGGCGTGCCCCCCTGGTGGGGCGTAAAGGTATGTCAAGGGGGGCGCGAGACGTTTGTGTTTTCGAAAGGAAAATTTAATAAAATGTGTTAAGTAAACACTATGGTGTGTGGTGGTGTTAATCATTAATGTGACATTATTATGATAATGTCACATTAATAATTAATGATTAACCAGCAACATCCGACTCTGATTTCGAAGTAGAAAGAGTTTTTTTTTTCTAAAGCAGAATCACTTAAGCGCATGCGATTGGATAAGTCAGGGAGTTATAATAAAGGTGTATTACACGATCATCATTAGTATTTATCTATTTTTCTCTCATAGTACTCTTATTATAAGATCTTATAAATTACGTTGATTAAAAAAAATCGGTTTTAATTTTGTAGAAGTTACAAAACAAATGAATGTTTTTGAAATAATGCGAGTTTTATTAGACTGCAAAATTTATAGGGGGGGGGGGGGGGGGCATGAAAATATTATTTTTAATCCCGGGAGGCTCGGTGAAAATAAGGTTGGGAAACCCTGATCTAGATGATTATTTAAACAATAGTTGAACTTCCTTAAACATGCAGAATAACAGGAGCCATACTCCTAATGGCAATTAATTTCTTATCATAAAAATCTAAATAATATGACATATGAAGTTTTAAGCGCTGGTAGCTTCGCGGTGCTCGGTAGTCGAAAACGATCACCGAAGTAAAGCAGAGTTTACAGAGGTCAGTCCTTGGATGGGTGACCGTTTGTGTGGCATTTAATATCGAGCGCTTCCGTGGTTCGGAAGGCACGGTAAGCCGTTGGTCCCGGTTATCACTAAATGTGGTAGTCGTTAAGCCATGTTAGAGGCCTAAATTGGGCGGCTTATAAAATTCTAACAGCAGGACGCCATACACCTGCCTCCTGTTGGTACCCGCACTGGGTCAGCGTGGTGGAATATGACCCAATGCCCTCGCACCTTGGTATGTGAGAGGAGGCTCGTGCTCAGTAGTGGGACGTTAATGGGCTGAAATGATGATGATGATGAAGATTTATATGGCAATGATCTTCACTTCTTGCCGAGTGACACAGATTGTTGTTTTTATTTTTATTCTTGATGACTATAGTATTTTTATAGCTTGATTTTTTTACCATCCTTCCTTTATACTCTTTGATGGTCTACATTAGACTAAAATACAAGTTTCTTTTGTAACGAGAAAGAAACGGCCACCAATCGGCAAATAATTAAAGAGCGCAAAAAATGTACAGGTTAAGTAATCAAAGTGTCGAGTGTCGCATTCGGAGCCTAATTACAAGCTAATTGGCGATCGTCGTGTTTGTGGACCCTTTTTTGGTTATTTTCTTTCGGAAGAATGTATTCTCTTTGTCATTTTACACTTTGAACTTAGTTGCTGACTGACTGTTGTTGCTACCAACAAAGATGCTGTAAAAATATTTGTATGAAAAACTTTTTTTATTTATGACGTTAAAATGTTACTTGCCTGTCTGTGCCTTCAAAAAAAAGTTTCACTCAGTAAAAATCTTTCAGAAGAATATTTTCTTTTTGTCATAACTCATTATTAAATAACAGCTGCAGCTATAAAAGAGGACTAATTTGCTTTAAGAATTATATATAAAACTTTTATTATCGATTTAGTATGATGGTTAAACCAGCTTTTAGTATTTTAGTAGACACTGACTTCCTAATAGCGACTGCCATGATCATGACAGCCGGGACCAACGGCTTAAAGTGAATTCCGAGGCGCGGAGCAAGCGATAATTACGCACATAACTTCGAAAAATCACAAGGATTTGAACCTGAGACCTTCTGATTTGAAGGCTATGGGCCTTGCCACTGGGCCACTCTTTATCCTTTTGTTGTTTATAATTCAGTGTTTTTTTTTGAATATTTTATAGGCAACAAAAAGTTTTATGTAAATGTTATCATGAATTGTGTGAAAGGTCCCAGACAAACTTTGGCATGAAGATTAAGGATAGATGTTCAACAACTTAACCCTAAAAGTTGTCTTCTATTCCCCGCTGAATACACAACCTTGTTTCGGTAAACAAATAAAAGCTGCCCACCATTTTGTTCTTTAAAACATTTGTATCATTGTATCTTAAGTTATCTTTGCCTACTATTTAAATCTATGAACGACATGGTGTAAAGTTTACAACATGTCATTTACACTGTAAACGATACAATTCTTTTTTTTAATTGAAAATCGTATCGAATGACCTTCTCCCGCTAAGAGTGGAGCGTGACGGTGTCTCAGACTTTTACTGTCTAGAAACCATATATGTTCCTTCTTAAGCCTGCTGTGTCTCGAGGCCTCGGTAAACCTTGCGAACAGTCCCGCAAAGTAGAACGGTACATGCACTCTCCTCTAAGGGATATCAACCTTATAAAGTCCATAAGTATTTATTTGCCTAAAATCACCACACTGGGCATGCTTGTTGGTAATCGCAGTTCAAGCCAGTACGCCGGATGACGCTGCTGCTCATCATCCGGTGGAATTTATATGCGTCGACTCTTACGACTCGCCGTGAGATGAGAGGTGGTGGCACTATTCTGGGTTACGGCATGGTTCCCATGTATTGGGGTCTTGTTATATGTGTTTCCTATGTATTGTAAGTATGTATTATAAAGCAAATATTCGTGATTATATATAATTATGCTAAGTGAAGAGCACAAGTTCTGTTCAATAGATTCGTTTCAACGTGATGACATTACACAAAAAACATCATTTGACATTTGAACTCACAAACTTACACATTTTTTTAATATACTGTATCATTATAATTTTACACATCAACTTCAGCCAATCATCGTGACTATAGTGCATATAGTCTCTTGTCTATATTTTTAGTTAGATCTATTCACAAAAAAAGTATTTTTTTCATAACTAAAGCGCGTGTGAAAAAACCTAAATTATTTCTTTATATTGCTTAAAAAGTTCACGGTTTTCAATGTCATAGAATACTGCCTAGATTTTATAACGTTTCATTGACGGCTGAAAACCAATATCTCACAGTATTAGAAAGTACATCGATGAAGAAAAAGACATTTGGCAGCAATAATTAGACTGTCCGTTTCCACAAAGCACCGAGAGTACCGAAGTTAAGCTTTAAATATTGCACGTTTGACAAGCGCGTAGTGTATGTTAAGTTATTTGATTTGTACATTTGAGGAGAACTTACATATGACAGACGGACAATTACAAGTATCCACATATATACAAATATGTATCTCGATATATGTCGAAACAGTTCGCCATCAGATATCGCAGTCAGAATCAAAAATCTGACGCCGCGTCATGATCAGTGAAGGTCACGCTTATTCACCCTAAGAACGACACACAGGTAGTCATTGGTAGTCGATACTATATTTCGGAATATGTCTGAACAGTTCGCGCATTCTTGTACCCATTTAGATGCCAACAGATATCGCAGTCATGAGCCTAGTTCATACCCCGCTTCATGACTAGGGAAGTTAATGCTTGTTAACAATACGATCGTCATATAGGAAGATATCGCTTGTCGATACCTTTTAGTATGGCGGAACAGTAAGAGCTCAAGTGATCACAGGCAACACAACCCCAGTTGCAAAAGAAATTTGTGACGCTTAATTTATATTATTTATTTAACATGTTATCACCAGTGGGGAATTAAGGGAGACAGGCGCCCGGTAGGTTCTTGGTTTTGGTCTTAATTGGGTTTACAGAGATAACAAATTTATTTTTGCAAAATACAATAAAAAAATTACAATTATCTTTCACGTGAAATTCATTCTTTTGAAAACATTTAATTGATTTACTTTGAAGATTAAATAAATACTGTTCAATTAATCAAACAATCGGATACGTCTGTTACCATCACAAGTGTCAACTTGAGTCGACGCGCATATAAAATGCAGTAGGTTCCTATTTACGTGAACCTTACTTCTGTGCTCTCGATGTGTTGTTCCGTTTCCTTTAGCAAACAGGTACCAAAAGGCTTTGTTCTGGTTCCCAAAACAAAATATGAAACACATAGGCAGTGAGCGAGCTTTGGGGTTCCAGTACAGTCAGCTATTGGTTTCCTGTTCGGTACAATTTCTGACTGAAGTAGTTACCAAATTTTTATGGGGTCACAGTTTTTTTTCTTATCTTAATTATTTGCCGGTCATTTGACGTTCAAATAGAATAAATTTAACATTCACACAAAAAAAAAATTCAAAGTCAATTCAAAATCAAAAAAAAAATCAGAATTCATTTATTCAAGTTTGGCTCAAAAGAGCTCTTATGAAGGTCAAAACTTAAAAACTAGCGCGCCCATTCACTGCGGGCAGGAGCTTGATATTGCACATAAACATTCATAAAAAAAACACAGTAACAAAAAACATGTACAAAGGTGAGCTTATTTCTATAAGAAATCTCTTCCAGCCAACCCTAGCAGAAGTGTCGGAGATTAGTGTGTGGGATCATAACAAAAAATAATAAAAATAATATTGGATCGTAAAAGAACGGGCAAGAAAATCGTCAAGATCCGTTTTTTCCCGCCAGTTACAAGAAAATGTACTTAGTAGTGTTGCTAATAGGACGAGCTCACAGGTCTTTTGCTTTTAGGACATTGTGCTCATAGGACGTTTTACTTAAATGTCCTTCCGATACGAAAGGAAAATAATGACAATTCTACAAAAACCTGTGTTCTGCTGTCAGATTTAAAATAAAAGAAGAAAATACCAGATGTGTACTAACCGTATTAAAATTATTGTATTTATATAAATCTTAATAATATAACAAATATATGCTGTGCGCGCGTAAAATCACTGGCATACTGGTGTATCATATGGCACCAGTGCATCTAGAACTATTAAATACAATGCCAATTGCGTTCATTATATCTGAATTATACCTCACTACAAACATTCCATTAACTGTGTTCAAAAGTAACGTGTAGTCCGTAATGAATTACAGCAACGTCAATCTCGAACTAAAAATTCGCTCGGTAGCGAAAGTACTTTAATTACCCTTAAATATTTTTTCATATAAATTTTGGAGGCTCGGTAAATACTATCATTAAAAGAACAAATTGTATCAAAGAACTATCTAGAAACCCCATCATGCCACAGACATAGACAAAGAAAAATCAAACTTTTAAAACCTCTTTCTTTCGGTTGGGGTTTAAAAAAACTGTACATTGTTTTATTGTATGTATTAACTGACGACGGATATGGCGAGGAGGTCAGTATACCTGCACTCCGGTCCTGGGTCGTGGGTTCGATTCCCACACAGGACAAATCTTTGTGTGCATGAAAATGAATATGTTTTCTGGTCTGGTTGTTTTTTTATGAATATTAAGTATGTATTTACAAACAAATTACATCATTGAAGTATGTTTATTTGTTATTTAATATCAGTAACACAAGTTCTTAATAATACTTATCTAAGTTAAATATATATATATATTAGGGATAAGTTTATTTTCTTGTAATACTTTTTTCTATGAAACTCGAAGCGCTCGTAGCTCTGCAGTGCTCGGTGGTCGGAAACGATCACTAAAGTTCAGCAGAGTTTACAGAGGTCAGCCCTTGGATGGGTGACCGTTTGTGTGGCATTTGATATCGAGCGCTTCCGTTCTTCGGAAGGCACGTTAAGCTGTTGGTCCCGGTTATTACTAAATGTGGTAGTCGTTTAGTCATGTTAGAGGCCTAATGGGCGGCTTGAAAAATTCTAACAGCAGGACGCCATACACCTGCCTCCGCCAATCCGCACTGGGTCAGCGTGGTGGAGTATGACCCAATACCCTCACACCTTGATATGTGAGAGGAGGCTCGTGCTCAGTAGTGGGACGTTAATGGGCTGTGATGATGATGAAACTCTTTGAGTTTATGGCATGAAGTTTGTCTGTGGTTACGATGGAAGCCGATAGAAGAAATATGGGTAAATAAATTAAAGATTTTGTTAATAATTTTAACATTAATTTGCTTGGCGATCCCACATATACATATTTATTGTAAGTAAATATCGCCTGATTTAGTCTGTTATATTTGCACCCATAATAGAGTCGCCTAAATATAGTCTCCTCTTATCAGCCAGACCAGGTGACATGCCGTCACATGACAAAGGGATGTGTCACAGTCATTTAGGCGAGATGAGAACCTTTGTCCTAGCCCGGGCCGCCAGACAAATGAACCGGAGACATTATGTATACTAGCCATGCCTTTCTGGGTTACCTTATTAGCTCATATACTTAATGATATGGGAGTACTGACTAAAATGGCGCTGAGATTGGTGTAATCACCTTTCGTCTCAGTGGTAGCGAATTCGATTTAACAGTAAAGGTTGGATCGAATATAAATATCTTCATCATGACAGCCTCAAAAAGTCCACTGCTGAAGATTGGCCTCCACAATAGATTGTATTCTAAGAAGATGGTTTTCATTTTATTTTAATCACTCTCCATCCTAAGGTTGCCTGGAAGAAGTCGCTGTAAGCGATAAGGCCGCCAATTGTATCGCTTTTCTTTTGCAATTGTTTTCTTGTTTTATTTTTAATTTGGTGTACAATAATTTTCTATCTATCTATCTAATCTATTGAGGGTATTTGCCCATAATCACCACTTTGGGCAGGCGGGTTGGTGATCGCTGTTCAAGCCAGTACGCAGGATGACGCTGCTGCCCATCATCTGCTAGGATTTCTCTTACGACTCCCAATCGGATGAGAGGGGTTGGCACTATTCTAGCCCGGTACCACACTGCATAGCAGACATAACGCAACAATCAAAGCAATACATGAATACAAAAATTTCTTAATCAGTGCGTTATAAATATTTTAAAAAATATTGTCTCTAAACAAATAAAATGTCATCATAATCTGAAAAAGTCCACATGATCAACCTAGGACTCCCCAACTGCTTACCATGCTGATTGAGACACCTGCATCCACCGGCTTCCCGCCGTCCTATCCAGATTATCGATTCGAAGCCGTCCTCTACTGCGATTACTGGTTCGCGATCGATCGATAATGTTAACATTAAAGAACCTTATCGCCCCAAAAAGACTTAACCTACCTCGTTATTACTCTATAAATAAATCCGCGTTTATCGTTTGTAATTACTTCGATATTAAAAATTTTAGTTTTCGCATCACAAATTTCTATATGAACATCGCCTGGGTACATTAAAATGTACGTTATATAATACTGGTACAGAACCCACTTGGATGTGTCACCCGAGCCAACAGCTTCAATGTAATACGTGACCTCACGCCTTTGCTGTTAACTTCCTAAATGAAATTGAGCTTTGTATTAGTTGTCTTGAAGCGCTCGTGTAATCTTAAGACTATATAATCGATGTCACCTATATTAAGAAGCGTTCACTTAGGTCAGCTTATGGATAGGTGACCGGCTGGTGCTACTATGAGCTATTCCATATTAAACAAACGAAGCCGTTACTCCTGATTTCTAATATAAGTGGTATTCGTTGAGCCAAGTTCGAACCCCTACTTATTGAGCGGCTTGAAATATTATATTGATATAGCTGCTATTAAGCCGATTTTGATTAAATTTATGCCAACATGTATAATATCACGCCTGTTTCCCTGAAGGACTGAGGTATATTATACGCCCACATTTCGCTAATTATTTAGTGTTTCCCACGTAATAGGCGTGACAATTGCCGCTTACCGGGAACTATAATGTTCGCCAGAGCCTCGTTCGTTGTTCGGCAGCTGCACCACTTGTAGAGAAGTTAGCTTGGGCTCTTCAGATCTAGGTAGGTTTCCTAGGTTTTTATATATATGTCACCGTAAAATTGTAAATAACGTTAAATTATAATCTATCCCGCGATATTGTTATCTGTCGAAAAATTGTGATCCGTAACAAACTGCTCACAATTTAACGCATTATTTTTCGATAGATTATAATCTATCGAAGACAAACCGTCAGATTGTAAAATGGCATGCGAAAAAACGCACCTCGCGCTCTGATTGGTTGAACTTCATGTTCCCCGCTCAGCCGCCCGTCGTCGCCATCTTCGGTTGTTATTAGTCAAATTAGTTTGTTGTGAAATGTAAAAAAATAGTGTTTTGGTGATTTAAAACAGATTTCGTGTTAATAATAATAACGCTTTCTATTATAATAAGTTGTAGGGAGTGTTAACGGACCTGTGATAACCTAAAGAAGTGCAGTTAAATAATAAATAAGAGAGTGGTTGGCTGGTCTTGATGGCAAGACCAGCCAATCATGGACAGGCTTTAAACAGTTGACAATTTAACGCGCGACAGATTGTGATTTAACGGTTTGTCTTCGATAGATTATAATCTATCGAAAAATAATGCGTTAAATTGTGAGCAGATTGTTACGGATCACAATTTTTCGACAGATTACAATATCGCGGGATAGATTATAATTTAACGTTATTTACAATTTTACGGTGACATATACATACATTCAGTCACAGTCACATACGGAAGCGCTCGCAGCTCTGCGGTGCTCGGCGGACGGAAACGATCACCGAAGTACAGCATAGTTTACAGAGGTCAGTCCTTGGATGGGTGACCGTTTGTGTGGCATTTGATATCGAGCGCTTCCGTGCTTCGGAAGGCACGTTAAGCCGTTGGTCCCGATTATCACTAAATGCGGTAGTCGTAAAGCCATGTTAGAGGCCTAATGGGCGGCTTGATAAATTTTAACAGCAGGACGCCATACACCTGCCCCCGCCAATCCGCACTAGGTCAGCGTGGTGGAGTATGACCCAATACCCTCACACCTTGATATGTGAGAGGAGGCTCGTGCTCAGTAGTGGGACGTTAATGGGCTGAGATGATACAGTCACGCCTTTATCCCTGAGGGGATAGGCAGAGGAATATTACATGCCCACATTTCGCCAACTATTTTGTTGGTCCCACGTAATAGGTGGTGAGCCTATTGCCGCTTACCGGGAGCATTTACATTCGCCAGAGCCTCGTCCATTGATTAGCAGGTGCAGTTGAGGTTGGCTTGACTTGGTTAGAGCCCTATATACCAAATATTTCTATATTATTTATGGTATTAACCTATTTTATATAGAGTCTGAAGCTACTTATCCACAAAATAAAAAAAATTAGAATATCTTTAATACAGCTCTCTAGAATTTTTTATACATAAATAATCCAATAAAACCTAAAAACTTTTAATCTCCGTTCTCTGAAAAGCGAAAATGGCCACGACAAAACTAAAGCTAAAATCGACGCTACGAGAGATATTAATGTCCAGATTAGCCATCTATTTTAGGCTAAAGATTTTTATAGCTATTGCTTTAGTACATAATAAATCGTAGATAATGTTCATACAAGCCGTAAACAAATGCTTGATGCAAAGCGTAAATAACGCTTGCCATAAACATGATTAGCGGGCGCTAGGGATGCAATCGCATGCGCTTCAACTATAGCGTAATGGAATTTGTTCTACGTATCATATTGAAATTTTATATGCCTTATGGTGCCGGCGTAGAATAGTGCCACCCCATCTCATTTCCCGAGGAGCAGTAAGAGTCGACGAAGAGAAATCCTACCGGGTGATGGGCGGCAGCGTCATCGTGCGTACTGGCTGAAACTGCGATCACTAACCCGTCTGCCTAGTGTTGTGATTATGGGCAAATATCCCCAACATAATGTAATCTTTAATTATTATTTATTTATTTAAATACAAAGTATATTGTATGACATATAAAAAGATGTCCAACAAAACTGTTCCCACAGTTTGACTGAAGGATCAATCATGACTACAGATAAAAAATGTAACATGATTACAGATCAAAAATGAATTAAAAAAAAAAATTGCAATTAGAATATATGAAATATAATTACGGAGAGCGGATATGGTAACATATTTATAAGGTTCTTTCTCAGTAAACGTTTCAATTTTATTTTATTTAATTTATCTCTGATGTCTGCAGGTAAACTGTTGAATACGTAGGGGATAAGTATTTTGAGATTTATATCCCCGTACACATTGGTAACTTTGGGAACAACAAATTTAGCCGCCGTCATCGCTTTTGTGTTATAAATATTATTTTTACATTTGTAAGCAGGGACTTATGCTCTTGACTATCATGGTTATTAATAGAAAGAAGATAGTTGTGTTTAAAACTAACAGGTAATATTGTACAGATTTTAAACAACTTAGTATAATCCTTTTTGTATTTATGTTTAGCTTTTTTATCTACAATTAATTTTAAAAATCTCATTTGTATATTATCCAGCGTATGGCAGTCGAGAGCGTAGTCTAAAATAGATTTCACTAAACTTGTATACAATAATTTAATGTACCTCTAGGAACACGTTAACTTAGGTGGTAAAATTTACCAAGTAATAGTTAGTTAGTTTAAGTACTGCATAAAAAGTTAATATAGTCAGTCTATGAGAGAAATGCTAATTTATTTTTATTCCTAAATAAGTTACATAGTTTATTTTTTCTATCGGTTTTAACTACTTTTATTAAAGCTATTGTGAAAACAGTCAAAAGAATGGGTACATAATGGTCGATGACTTTCTTTCAAGGGCATATATGGGGCAGTTTGGTTTTGTCTGAATTTAAAACAAGGCCATTGTCATGAGACCATTGGGAGGATAATGTTCTTCTGTGCACATTATAAGGCTGAAAAGATTCAGAAATTAGAAGATCCGTCGAAGTATTACTATTTTCCATACATAAACCAGTAATATATATTATTAGACAATTAATAAAAAAACAATTGTGGTACTTTGACAGTAACTGTTGTAGTTCCTTTGTTTTTGTTGATGCACATGCAAATGCGCTTCTCCTAAATAATGCTCTGAAATAAAACGAGCAATGCTTGTGAATGTTGAAAAGATACAGTTTAAAAGATACACAAAAAGGTCCTCATAGGCTGGTCAATTTAGACATCCGGCGGTATGAAGAGTTGGTAAGCTTGTTCAAAACCACCTCACCGATCCGAAACTTGCAAAAAATATGACTATCTACTTTTAAATATATGTAGAATAAACTTTTTTGTCAGTAAATTTATTTAATAATACATTTCCAATCCTCATCCCTCTTTATTATTATGGAACTGGTCGGCATTTTCACTGGCGACTCTGTTCCGTAAGAGGCTCACGTCCGCTGCCCACGCCCAATTTCTTAGCTATAAATAACCTATTGCCCATTTTTGTTGCATCTAGAGTATTAAAGCATTAACTAAGTATCTACCCACGTTTAAATAGCTCTAGAATAAAGTTTGCTTTTCAGAAAATCTATTTCAAAATACATTTTAATTTTTCATCCCTCTTTATTATTGTGGGGCAGGGAATGTCGGAGTGCATTTTCACTGGCGACCCTGTTCCGTATGGGGACCACGTCCGCTGCTCGCGCTGCATTTCTTAGCTATAACCTGTTGATCATTTTTGTTGTTGAATAACTTGGTAATGCAATAACTCGACGTCGAATAAACAAATAAAGAGATTTTAAATAAAACTATAACATCATTTAATAACCTTGGTGTTGAATACTTACAGAAATATATTTAAAGAAAAATACAAACATGTACTAGTATTATTAGTAGTAACGATGTGTTTAAAACGCTACTGAAATGTATACACATTATTTGATAATATGTATGCAGTCAAAATAAAGAAAAAAGTATTTAACAACGAAGAAAGAATCTGTATGTATAATTGTTTCGTAAAATTGACGACTGATATGGCGCAGAGGTCATGTGTTATGTGCACTCTGATCCTTTGGTTCAATTCGAACACAAAACAAATATTTGTATGCACGAAACCAAATATTATTTGTCTTATTTTGGGTGTATCCTTTTAATTATCTGTATATAACATAAAAAGTATGCTTAGTTTTAGTTTTGGACAAGAAGCGCTGTTTCAGATGTGAAAGATTATTTTTTTGTTCGTTATATTTTTAAACCCCCTTTAAAAGATTGTTTTAGTAACTGATATATGAAGCTTGGAAGAGAAAACATCATCTCAACCAATTATTTGCTGGACGCGAACCTCTTTTCACAAACAAAGGTAAAAGGAATTCAGGTTATATCTCCATGCGTATCCAGAGCGGATAGGCGGTGGCAGGATTGAATAACCTCTAACGACACACACAAATAATAAGAAAGCTCGATTTCAAATGCAACATTAACGACTGTTAGTAGGTGTACCTTCCGTGTAGACACTGATATTACATTACAAGCGGGTCATATGATGATTTTCCATTCGAACGAAAAAGTACTGACATTAACAAAAGCTGCCTAACTTGAAGTAGTTTCTGAAATAGTCACTCGCCACGAAATATACTTACTATTTTTTACATACCTAGAAATTGGTAGTGGTAGCCCAACAAATTACCAGGTATTTAAAAATAAATGACATAATCGCTTACCATGTGTCAATTTGACCGTTTTTTACTTCCTAAACAACACATACTTGACGAGGGCTTAGCAACAACAGAATGTTTTGGGAATTTCTAAAATGAGCGCTCGTACAAATTTACGAAATTAGATTTGAGAGAGTCTGAGATAAACAGATTAGGTGGTTTAAGGTAAATGCACAGTGAAAATGTATTATCATATTTTCTTCTAATATAATAAGTAAAGATATACATAAGACAAAACTGTTGAACCTATTTTTATTCCATTATTACATTTATATATTCTAAATAGAACAAATTTAACAGATATAAGTCTACGACTTTTTACTAGAAAAAATCAACTCGACTGCGATAACCCGGGTAGGGATCGAACCTTTCACTTTTGGATAAACGGTTCACTGCGTTACCGAGTATTTCGATGGGCGCGCTGAATCTACATAGTACTCCTTGGTTTGCGTTTCAAACCAGCGTTTTAGCATAGGTTTATACTACACAATTAGTGAATGCATAAAAAAAAACAAAGCAAGAAATTATTTCACGGTCTTAAGTCGTGGTTCCTTATGATATTACATACATACATACATAATATCACGCCTGTTTCCCGAAGGGGCAGGCAAAGGCATACGTCCAAGGCATACTATACGCCCACACTTCACCATTTATATTGTTGGTCCCCCGTAATAGGTGGCGAGACTATTGCCGCTTTCCGGGCACTTTTATGTTTGCCAGAGCGTCGTCCGTTGATCGGCAGGTGCACTACTTGCAGGTGAGGTTGGCTTGGACTCCTCAGATCTTGGTAGGAGCCCTATACACCCTTTATGATATTCTACTATTTTATCCCGAAGATGAGATGTTCCAAATACTTAACAGTAAGTTTATGTCGACTTACTAATGTTAGTCAGTGGTCCCGAGGAGTGCCCAATGTTTTAGGAATTAAATGTGTTTCGTTTCTTGTTTTAGTTCAGTCAGAGGACCTGTCTTAAATTAGATTAATCTATATAATAATATGTCAAACAAAGTCGTGTAAGTTACACTATTTATAACTCAAGAGCGGGTGAATCGAATTGGCAAAAATTGGTAGAGAGGTATCTCAGAACCAGGAAACGGACATAGAATATATTTTATCCTGTCTGACATTACATATTACGTGGTATAACAAAACGCACCTCACATGGAGTAACTAAACGCAAACCAACAATTTCCCGCGATTCGATTGATTTAAAAAAGTATATGTAGTTGCCTATATATACTTTTTTCCTGACGAAAGCACGGGCGGCCGCTAGTATATTATAAAAAAAGAAGCGCTCGATGTCAAACGCTACACAAACGGTCAATCACAAAGTTCTGACCTCTGTGGACTCTGCTTAGCTTTCGTGATCGTTAAAAAATACCAAATATAGCGGAACTACGAGCGCTTCCAGATGCCCTTAACATTTACTTCCCCTTCTTTTTAATTAAACCCGAAGAACCAATAAAAAGCAATGGTGCACCGACATAATAATTCTTTAAAGCATTTTGGAGATAATTAGGATTCTCACTGAATAGTCTTAAAAGTACTAAAATACTCAAGACTAGCAGTTTAAGTGGTTCCAGCTCCGCATTTAACCGTTAACTAGGTCTGTAGAGGAGGATTTAATTTTAATTCTTAAATGTCCATTACGTTGCCGGAATAAAGAGCTGTTCAGTAATGTGGGGATAGGAATTAAATGTTTTTAAAAGAGTAATCGTGGTTGTTGAAAGGCTTGCCTTCTCTTACACACTGTATTCGGTATAATTAAGTGATCAATAAAAAATAAAATATAAGTCTAAAGATGATAGTAACCACATCCTGCCTCATTGTAAGCAGTTGATAAAGTCGAAAATGAAATTACAGCGCTTAATACCGTGGAGTGAGCATTGTACCAAACGCAATTCAATTATAATATAACCAAACTTATAAACTAATTAAATTGCGAATCAAATCAAATTTATAAGCGAATAAAACTCCGATTCCTCTCGCATTATGAACTGATGGAGGGAAAGACCATGTAAGACCTTCCATGACCAGATCCAGAAGATTTTGGAAAAGCGCAGGTCATAAGTTCGCCAAACCGACGGGCGTGTATGAGAAGGTTCATAAGTGTGAATGAGGTTAAAAGTGTGTGCTTAAATCGTATCGGAAAAAAAATTATGTATGTATATGGACTGACGATCTAATAAAGGTCGCGGGATAACGATAGATACAGGCCGCCTACAATGGGTCACGCTGGAAAATTATAGGTTATAGGCCTATGTTCAGCAGCTATGTCCTTGGGCTGATGATAATGATGAATATATATTGTGTTCCAAAATATAAGTACTCAAACTACGAATAAAGGGTTCTATTTAAATAATTCAAAGTGCGCCACGGAAAATCTGTGGCCCCCGTGATAAGATAAGATAACTTACATAATCAATAAATCACAAAATGACATCCTTACTATAATATAATATATATTATATATTTATATATATAATATATAATAATAATAATAATATAATATAATATATTTATATATTTATATATATATATAATATATAATATATAATAATATTATAAATGCGAAAGTAACTCTGTCTGTCTGTCTGTCTGTCTGTTACTCTTTCACGCCAAAACTACTGAACGGATTTGAATGAAATTTGGTATACAGATGGTCTAGACCCTGAGAAAGAACATAGGCTACTTTTTATTTCGTAAAGGGGGTTGTAAAGGGTTAAAAAGGGGAGGGAGTAAAAAGTTGTATGGAATTTCTTAATTTTAAAAGTAAAAACCATGAAACTTAATATTTAAGCACTTGATAGGAAATAATTAAACATTTGTTCTAGCGTTTTTGAAATTTCGTCCTGTGAGAGATAAAATAGGGGTTGAAAGTTTGTATGAAGTTCGTCATTTTTGAAAATAAAAATATAACATTTTGTATTTAGGCACTAAATAATAAACAAAAAATCGTTTGTTCTAGCATTTTGAAATTTTTACCAGTATGGGGGTGAAATCCTTACTAATATATCCTTACTAATATATATTTATATATAATATTATAAATGCGAAAGTAACTCTGTCTGTCTGTCTGTCTGTTACTCTTTCACGCCAAAACTACTGAACGGATTTGAATGAAATTTGGTATACAGATGGTCTAGACCCTGAGAAAGAACATAGGCTACTTTTTATTTCAAAAAGGGGGTTGAAAGTTTGTATGAAGTTCGTCATTTTTGAAAATAAAAATATAACATTTTGTTTTTGGGCACTAAATAATAAACAAAAAATCGTTTGTTCTAGCATTCTGAAATTTTTACCAGTATGGGGGTGAAATAGGGGTTGAATGTTTTTATGGGTGTCCTTCATTTTTGAAGATAAAACCATGAAACTTGGTACGTAGGTCTCTTAGGATGTGCAGAGTTTTTCTACAAACGGAATTCTCGAAATTCGAACGGAACGGAACGGATTCGGCACGGGAACTACGACGCCAAACTATTCTAGGAACGTGATATTTAAAAATTTTGGGTGTATCAAGTTTAAAAAATATTTTGGCTTTTGAAGTTATAGTTCCTTTTAACGAATTCTCTGCATCGCCGCCGCTGATATCTACTATACCTACTAATGATTCTTATTAAATAATAAAATTGCTACCCAAAGATATTCCACGCGAACGAAGTCGCGCCCAAGCAGAATCACAAGCTGTATAACAGCTCTATTAAAGTTCGTTTATACTCTTAACGCTGTATTTCTTGGCTGCACTAAGGCTGTATAAGCGCTTATACAGCCCTTGTACTTCTGAAATTGGCACAAATTATACAGCGTTTTGCGTTATATTAGCTGTACAGTAGCTGTATAAGCATAAAATAGGCTGCATGATAGCTGTTTTGCGGCTGTACTATGGTGTACGAGGAAACCAATACACTCCAATTACTACATTGTAACTCACTTGTTAAGCTTTACGTTGTAAAAAGTCTGTTGAAGAGAGTTGGAAAAGAATTAAAACGAAACAGTAGATATATTTTATTAATGGCGTGTATAATCAGCAATTAATATATTGATCAAAGTGACATTTATTATAAACGCTTTCTGTTTAAATATTTGGAGATTCGATAGGCGCAGGATACAGTGTATTATCGTGCAAAAATAAATTTATTGTAGACATATATATGTTTTGTGATAAAAAAGAAACGCGCCAGCAAAATAACCAAGGAACAGATATTAAATAAGATAACTAAATATGGTTTTTATAGGTTAGAATTTCAAATGTTTGAATTAATAGACGTAGAGCCTCATTGGTGTAATAGGTTATTGGACAAACGGAAAATATTAATAGATAAACATAAAAACATAAGTCTAATTTTTTATATACTCATGTTAGTATCTTCGATTTGTAATTGTTAAAATGGCGACATTTGCTAAGCAGCCTATATTCTATTTTTATGGTCTTATAGCATTAATAGCTGTACTATGTAGGTAATAGATACTACTATTCAGCTTTTTGCGGTTAATGGGCTGTATAAACAAATAAATTAACTATTAATGTTGCATAGCAGTGTTTCGAACATAACCTGTAACTCTTTTTTAGGGATACGTAATATTAAGTGAAAAACCAAAATGCACTAAGAGATCATAATCAATAAGAGATCACGTCTTCGAAAATGAAGTACAAAAGTAATTTTTTTAGAAATATCAAAATAAAATATTTTATTTTAAAGCTTGTGTAAAGTAATTTAATTCGGCAGTAATAATATTTCAGAGCTCATTCTAAAACTTTTTACAAGCGTTTATTCGTGAACGTCATATGAGCGGGTAAATGAGCTTCAACTGTGAGTAATGTGCATGATTGGAATGTGCGATTAATGTGGGGAATGTGCCTTATATTAAGTAAATGCAATTATGTGCCTATCGTAGAAGCGTTTATGCTTTTTTTTTTTAATTGGACGACTTCGGTGGCGCATTGGCTATGGTGTTGCGCCCAAGTGCGGAAGGTCCCGGGTTCGATTCTCGGTCGGGTCAATTTAGGAAACGAATTTTTCTATATTGACTCGGGTCTAGGTGTGCTGGGAGACGCCCCCGGCTATCGTCAGTTAGTACTTATAGTAAAGGGAATGCTCTAGTTTGAGCCTAGTTAATCGGTGTGAATTGTTTGGCGCGTTTATTTATAGCCTCACAGCTAATAACCTGTTATCGATCTGTCTGAAATAGAAACTACCTTCATGTTGTTTGATTGAACTAAATACAGTTTTTGTATAGACTTGTAAATTTACAAAAGGCAATTTACATTTAGACATAAAATTAGAAACTGTTTCAATATCTTTGGCACACCATTTAGTTATGTACTTTCCAAAATTAAAATTGTTCTGGCATCGCATGGTAAAATTCCTGGAAATCTTAGGTTTATGATAGTAGCTAAATCATTCAATGCTACTTGAGCTATGTTTCTTTCTCTGGCCCAATTTTGTATTTGTTGGCGAAATAATAAATTGTTCTGTATTTGTTAATAAATTGTTTTCATATTCACTATCGCCGTCACTTGAATTGCTGCATGATAAAATGTCGTCATCAGTTGCAGACGGTAAAGCTATTAAGTTACACCTGATATAACTAAGATCATTCACAATATTTTCTACGGAACTCCTTTCATTAAATGTCGACGGTATTGACACTTGACTGTAGGTGATCTGATCTGTTGAAATATCTCCATGTTCCTCGGCAATAATTTCATTTTATTGATAATTTGTAATATTTAGATATTCCTGTTCAATCTTTCTTCGAATAGCACCAAATCTTTTTCCCTTTTTCCACATACAATAATTCAAATTGGCAACTCTGTCACTTGTACAGACTAAGGCTGTACTACAGGCGTCATTTATTTTTATTGCTGTTTATTACTCTCAAAGACAGAAATTAGACAGCTATCGTCTGTAAAAGAGTGTACAATTACACCATAAAAAGAAGCTGTAGAAGAGAGTTTGCCTGATTCATAATACAGAAATAAGATTTGCGGACCACCATAATACAGCTCTAAGCTGTATTAAGTAAGTGACGGTATGCAAAATTCAGCTATTATACAGCTTTAATACTAAAATGAAGATTGAAGCGTTACAGGAAACTTAGAGCTGTACATGATAGTTATCATACACTAATTTAGAACTCTAAACGTACTTTGACTCCATAACACAGACTTAATACAGTTAGTGCTGAATAATTACTCCCAAACCGACATTATAACGCTACAACATCTTTTCAACGTTCTTATCCAGCTATAAAACAGCGTTAAGTGCTATATTGACTGCTTTTTAGGTGTTCATTACGCTTGGTTGCTGCTTGGGCGGGTAACAGCTAGTCTACTTATAAAAGCTTTGTCATTTTATACATACACATATTCACGCCTGCTTCCTCGAAGAGGTAGGCAGAGGAATATTATACGCCCACACTTCGCCAATCAAATAGTTGATTATTATTATTATTATTATTATTAAATATTAGGCGTATTATTCCAAGTGTAAGAACATTACATATATTAAACCTTAATAAGTATTTTCTCCAAAATTTATTTATAGTTTACAATTTTAAAGTCACAAGTTTCAAAACCGACTAATTTTTTAGTCAGTACCGCGTGATTATTTTTCATAGTTTCGTATGGCTATGTAATTTCAACCTCAAAGTGTTTTTTTTCGTTTCTTGTTGGATTTAAATTAAACCTGTGTGGTAGAGGCCTAGAATAGTACCCTCTCTCATCTCACGGGGAGTCGTAAGAGTCGACAGCAGCATCATTCTGCGTACTGTCTGGAACTGCGATCACAAACCCGCCTGCCCAGCGTGGTGGCACATATCCCCAAAAGAATTTAATCTATTACGGAGGCCCATTTTATAAGGGGGCAAAAGAGGCATCTTCATCTTTGTTGCAGACTTGTAAATTAATTAATTAATTGATTACTTACTTAGTTTTGTAACACCATATTGTATACCATATTCTTGGAAATAAATAAATTGAATTGAAAAAAAAAATTTGCTTTATTTCTGTAAAACTTATTTACAAATAGTATTTATATTTATTGAATACGGAGGTATAATCTGCCCCGTCCTTAGGCCGTATATTTTGCGGTGGCAACATTATTTCATGTTCGCTATCATATTATACAGTGAACTAATGCAATATTGCGGATATGGCCATATTTTTATATTGTTTAGGGGTCCGTTATGAAACAGAAACCTTTTCTTAGCTACTAGATAAAAATGAGAGTAAACGCACCTTTATAAAGTAAATTTTTGGGAGTTTTGGCGCTAATGCAGAAAAGACACATCGCGGCAGTGTTTTATTTTCTAAAACTAGTGTAAATTAGAGTTTTATGTGTAAACATACACATGTTTGACGACCGATATGGCGTTGAGGTCAGTATACCTGCACTTCACTTCAGAGGTCGTGGGTTCGATTCCCAAACAGGACAAATCTTTGTCTGCATGAATATTTGTTCTGGTCTAGGTGTTTTCCTATGTATATTAAGTATTAAGTATATATGTACAAAAAAAACGTATTTAAGTATGTTTATCCGTTGCTTAGTATACATAACACAAGTTCTTAATGATACTTATCTTGGAACTAAATAATTGGTGTAATTGTCTGAAAAAATTTATTTTTATTTATTTAAACATAGTGAATTTTAGACATAACTTCTTCAGCAACGTATTCAAGTATAGGAAAGTAATATATTATAGTGATTTGTGTAATAAGGGAATCTAGAAATAGTTGTATTAGGTACTGAAAGTTTCAACTGACGACCGATATGGCGTGGAGGTCAGTATACCTGCACTTCGCTCCTGAGGTAGTGGGTTCGATTCCCACACAGGACAAATCTTTGTGTGCTTGAACATGAATATCTGTTCTGGTCTGGGTGTCTTCTATGTGTATTAAGTATGTATTTACAAAAAAAATATATAAGTATGTTTATTTGTTAATGAGTATCCATAACACCAGTTTTTAATGATACTTATCTTGAAGCTAAATAATTGGTGTGATTGTAAGAGGATATTTATTTATTACTATTTTGTACTTAGTACTGATTATCGAAGTTAAGCAAAATTGGCAGAGGACGATCCTTAAAAGCGTGATCGTTAATGCACCGTTTGATATAGTGCGTTTCCGTGCCTCAGTAACCTCAGAATCGTCCTAATTAAAACCACAATTTTTTTTTAAATGTAAACTACTTTTGTAGTTTAAGTATATTTGTAACTGGCGGAAGAAAAACCAAAATTGACGATTTTCTTGACCGCCCGCCCGCAGTGAATGGGCGCGTAAAATTTTTAGTTTGACCTTCATAAGAGCTCTATTGAGCCAAACTTGAATAAATGATTTTGAATTTGAATTTAATCGGTATATGGCTTGGTCTTGGTGTTTACGTACTTATCTACACTAATATTATAAAGAGGAAAGGTTTGTATTTTTGTATGTAACGAATAAACTCAAAAAGTACTAAGCCGATTTTAATAATTCTTTTTTCATTAGAAAGCTGCATTATCACTGAGTAACATAGGCCATATTTAGTACTAGATTACTATAGAAATCTTTAGAAATTCCTATTAATACCAACCGAAGGTGAAAAAAACATTTGCCATAAATGCCTTTCATCGCATACGCTGCGAAGAGTATTAATGATAGAGAAAAAAATATGCGACAATATTATAGAATATATCAATATCTACAAAAAACTTTAGGTGACCATATGTCTAACTATTTTAGTTACGTCACTATAACTACTTTTTTACATTTAACAATTTGATAGAAATGCTGATCAAAATTAGACCGTGTTATCCATACAATTTGTAAACTTTTATCCAAATTAATAATTTAATATTCAAGACTGTCTCAATACCTGATGATTACTTTTTGAATTATTGAAATCGGGCATTCCATTCAAAAGATATCATGAAATTAAAATACAAGCCGGCGGCGACCGCCACGTAGCGCATCGAGTAACTAACTCGACGAGAGTGGGTCAGTGCGGGAGAAGGGGGTGCAGAACAGCCAACGTAGTGTACAGGGAGGCTTTAAGATAAGCATACAATTTTTTCTAATTTAGTTGTTCATGGTCGTTTTATCTTTACCTATTTATGTCTACCCGTGCGAAGCCGGGACGGGCCGCTAGTATTAAATATATATTTAAAAAAAATGAATTATGTACGTTTATTCCGTATTTAGTACTCATAACACATATGCTTCATGATACTTATCATGAAACTAAATAAAATTATAATAATTATTAAATGTACTGGAATACTCCTAACACATCCTACTCGCGCTTGACCAGTTTTTATGTCGTTTTTATGAACCGTTTTATGCGGCCTGCAGATCGTCGCCCGCTCTCCTTTTTCGATTTTCGTTCGTTCTCATCATTCATACGGCCATGATGTTTATTAACTGAATAACATAAAAGTAAGGTTAGTACATAAACATTATTATTGGTTTCTGTGGTAACATACTAACTTACATATCTTGAGATAGAATTGGCGAGTCCTGACAAATAAATAATTAAATAATACATATTTTTTGACAATTACACCAATTATTTAGTTCCAAGATAAGTATCATTGAGAACTTGTGTTATGGATAGTAAATAACGGATAAACATATATGAAAACATCCAGCCAAAAGAAGAAAATATGTTTATACACACAATAATTTGTCTTGTATGGGAATCGATCACACGATCTCAGGAGCGGAGTGCGGGTATACTCGCCTCCACGCCATATCGGTCGTCAATTATTTATCATAAACAGAAAAAATTAAGTGACTATTGCAAGAATATTGAAAAAGTAACCAGATCGTCTAGTCGTAAATTCTGCGATAAGTTACAAATTTTTCGTAACATATACAATTGTGTGCACCTAAACACCATTAACATTAACCAGTTCATAATAATCTTGTAAGTCAGTACCTAGATAACTTGTCGCACACATTTAAGTGAGTTTTGCAATTTTTTAATAAAAAGAGAACCTACTCTACTACGTCTTACTGTACTCTAATAAAACGTAAAGTTTTAAGGATAGATGAACGTGTTCTACTATACAACGTACGTACGAACGTGTACTCTTTCTCGCAAATACGACAGGCATTTATGCAGTCCGTCATGAGTGGGCGCAGTACGCTTTTTGCCCAGGGAAAATAATAGGAGATACTTATTATAATTTAAAAAGATAACTCAAAATAAGGCTGTGAAAATAATCCGTATTAATATGTTATAAACGCATAGATGGTGGCTCGAGAAAATTGCGGTAGTGGTTGTGAAGGTAATAATGATGAACGTGATGGATTATACTAATAATGTTAGTTCATTTACTATGTGAAATATCAATTATTATAACCTTATTTGTATGTGAACCACAATCGACACATTATTATATCAGTTTATTATGAAAATCTTATAAATTATGTTCTTTCGTTATTGTTTTGTATAAAACACAATTATGCTATTGTAAAACTAAGAACATAAGGTAGTTAATGAATTTCAACTGCAGTACTGTATTTTTATATAATTTAAAACAAAGTTGTATGTTCAAAACTGACGAATAAAATAATCTGCAGTGGAATCGTTCGATGTGACGTCACATGTTTGTCACTGGCTATTAAACCCAGCGGTCTGCCGGCCTCGGGGCATTCGCTACGGAGCAGTCACACCGAATGGAACTAAAGTTGAGTAAGCTTTCTTTGCTGTAATATTTTTATTTGTATTTTGTTATTTATTAATAATTATGAATAATGGAAATGTATAGTTGTTTTATATAGTAATTGTATAAAGTAATTATATATATAATATGTATATGTGTGTATGTATGTATATGTGTATATATGTGTATATATATGTGTAGGTATATATATATATATATATATGTATGTGTGTATATGTATATATATATATATACAAATGTAATTGTAGTTTCTGACGTATAATGTCTGTACACATGTGTATTAATGTTGGTATGATTTTATATGGGTCCATGTGTACTAATTTGTTGGGTTTTATAACTGATGCAATGTAATTGATATAAGTTATATATTTTGTTTATCTGCTTTAAGACATACCGTAGGATATATGGCATACTTATAATTCTATGTTCAATAATTGATGAAACTAAATAAACGGCTATAATATTAAACAATATATTACACTAAATAATGGTTCTCAAAAATAAACGGAGTGCAGTTCATAAATAAACGAAGTGTTCGAAACACTAGTAAAGAACTTAATAAATAAAATAGTTAAAACCCGTTTTATTGTTTTACTTTTGAATTCCTTCACCTGCTAACAGCATTTTCTCAATGCTTATTAATTATATTATTTTATATATAGATAGCTAGACATTAAATCTAACAAACGCAATAATGCTTACACGGAGTTGTACAACGCGCATTTAAAATTAAAATGGGCACAAGTGCATTACATATTCCAGGCCAATTGCAGGATAGTTTTAGTCACTGAACTATGTCCAATTCCCACGAGAAATTTGCATTGAAATAAATAAAAGCTAGTTAATATTTTTTAATTCTAAAATGCTCATTCACAACACAAGCACTATGAATAAAACTGGAGCAATTTAGATTATTTAGTCTGTGCACTGCATTTTTAACTTTCCAAAAGTCAAACGACTAGCAATTAAAATCCACAAAACAGAAATCTGTGGGGATTGTTTGGACCCTTGTAATTTCTTCATATCTGTTTTTCTTTCCGCTTTATAGCTACGGGCAGTAGCCACGGTATTAGCAACACACAGGTAGTATTATATCTTCATACAAATAGTCGAAAAAAGCGTTGTGTTGCCTGTAAAATGGGCTAAATTGCAGGAAATAAGTAGTTATAATTTTAGATCAAAATTAAATCACAGGAGTCAGAAGGCACTGCAAAGGAGTAGTGTAATTAACCTTATAGACAAAAGACAATATTTGTGAAAGAATATCAGGCATAGGCAAGTCGTTATATAGATTCGACGGAGAGAAATCCTACCGGATGGGCAGCAGCGTAATCCTGCGTACTGGCTAAATCTGCGATCACCAACCCGCCTGCCCAGCGTGGTGTTTATGGGGAAATAAATGAGGAGACCAAAGTTCTGCAGTGGACTGTATATGGCTTAAATGATGAAGCATACACAAGAGAACAGCCACTCCTAGTCCATATATCTACGGAACAATATTGGCAAGTGTAAAATGCTTCTCGAACCACTGTAACTAACCTACATTCATCCGGCACTGAAGTAGCAAACCGATGGTAATTCAAGATAAACGGCTGACACCAAAAACTAGGAATAGCGCTGAAAAATCTAACTCCATAAAGATCTCCGCACACTAAATCATTAAATAGAGAGCGGGAAAACTGACAGCGGAATAACCGGTAGTTTCATCGTTCATCGGTTATGGTTCCGCCCTAATTGAGTCACTATAGGCATAGTCAAATTTTAACAGTATCTAAAAGTTGCTGTTTTCTTACAAGCGCACCAGTTGGCATTTATAATTTTATGAATTAGGTAAAATGTGGACAGTACACGTAATTGCTTTCTTGCAAACGCGTCAATGTGCGAACGTGCATAAAATAATATTTGTGACGAGGCTTCTTCATGTATCTCAAAGTCTAACGAATCAATTTTCAAACAATTACCCCTCTAACATCCGTTCGTGCTCCTGATTAAGACTTTTTTGCTAAAAATGGAAACGAACAAGAATACAAAAACATTTGACAAAAATAAGACATGATAAATAAGAAGGCAAGATAAGGTCGAAAAAATTAACTGATTTAAAAAATTAAAAAGAAATCTAACTTATATGAGGTGAATTAAAAATTGTTTATTGCAATTGATATTTTGGATACAAGTAAAACGACTACTTAGATAACCATAATATTAAATTTGGTACAACGAATTTATTATGCAAAAGAAATTAAGACTTTTTCATGCAAAAAGTTAATGACAAACTGCCGCTGCCATTGCACACCCTATAATTATCTAAGTAAAACATTTGATTGTTTACTTAATGTATGTGTTTTTTGTTATGAAATATTTTAATAAAAGGCAATCTGCAGTAAAGTGGTGGTAGAGAGCTATCTGTCATACTGTATTATTGTGCCAATTGTTGCGAATTACATAAATTTGAGCACAAAAATAAAATATATTAGTGTACAGTAAGATTTTCTACGGTCGTTATTTGAGTGTGGTTCACTGCATAGTGCTGCTCCAACCGGCACTGTTCCGTATAAAAACTAAGAGTGACGAGGCTTTATTTGTTTTTGATGTTCCGCGCAGGTGCGGTGTGTTCCGTACCATTTTACGAGTTTTTAAGTAGCTCATCGACACCATTTTTGCATAGTGTCTAAATATTTGCTGCTTATTTACAAGTTTTTATAATGTGCACAGAAAATAGAAGCTTTTAGAGATATATATCATAGGGGTTATTAGTTGTTTAGTAGATAAATAAATAAATATTTTCTGACACCATATGCTTATTTAGTTCCAAAATAAGTATTATTAAAAACTTGTACTAAATAACGGATAAACGTAGATAAATACTTTTTTTTTGTAAGTACATACTAAATATACATAGAAAAACACCCAAACCAGAACTTATATTCATGTAAATGCTCACAAAGATTTGTCCTGTGTGGGAATCGTACGCCTTAGGAGCGGAGTGTAGATATATTCACTACCACGCCATATCGGTCGTCAATATGATTTAGTTACTTTGTGAAGCTCATCATCACATTGTAACTAGCTAGACTTAAACTGTTTGTGTTACCAGAAATAATTTGGAAAGTTATTCCAACTAAGAAAATAACTAAAGACTAATTTAAGAAAATGAAAGCACATTCATCATCATCATGTTCGTCAGCCTATCATCGCCCACTTCTGGATAATCCCCTCTCCAATCGCACGCCACTGAACTCGATCTTCAACTCTTCGCTCCAACTGCTGCCAGCTGTCTTGTGTATGTAGTCTCTTTACCCAGCTGGAGGGCGTCCTACACTATGCTTACCAAGCCGTGGTGTCCACTGTGCGACACGCCTACCCCAGCAGCTCGGTCCATCGACACATCAAATTACTAACCCTGTAGGCTATGTCTCTAGCTTTTGTTATTTATATAAGAAATTTGTAAAAATCATTTCTCACCCAACGTAGGCACAACGTAGGTAGTCAGAACTTTTCACGTAAGCACACCTTTTCTGAACATTCTCTTCCTTTCAATGCAAGTATTCTCCTCTCAGCGTTGTTACTATATATCCCAGCATCGATTTGAAGTTTGAGCACATTACACGGAGTATATTCACAAACACAACGTGAGTTTAATATAGCATTAGGGCAATTAAATGAGTTTAGTGGAATATACCCGTGTGGTAAGGGCTTAGAACGGTGCCAACCCTCTCATGTCACGAGGAGCCGTAAGAGTCGACGCATCTAATTTCCACCGGATGATGGGCAGCAGCGTCATCCTGAGTACTGGCTTGAACTGCGTTCACCAACCCGCCTGCCTTGAGTGGTGATTATGGGCAAATAACTACTCCCAATAGAATGTAATTTATTGGGGAGGCCAACGTTCAGCAATGGACTTTCTATGGCAGATATTATGTTGATGAGTGGAATGTTTAGCAGATGATAAAATTAGCGTAGGCTAGTAGTATTCATTAGTATTCGGTTCAGAAAACCACAATGTAGGATTTACTCCTTCTCTCAACGCAGGCACTCTCTATCCCAACGTAGGCACTCTGTGTCTCAACGTAAATACTCCCTATCTCAACGTAGGCACTTTCTCCCTCAACGTAAGTACTCCCTCCTCAACGCAGACACACTATCTCAACTCAAACACAGAGAGTGTTCCCAACATAAACACTCACTCTCTCAAAGTAGGCAATCCTTATTTCAACATGGATCACCTCTTTTAACAACTGTAATCACATTACATAGAGTATATTCACAACCACACGACGTGAATAAAATTTAGCATTAGGCACATTAAGGCAATTAAATGCGTTTAGTGGAATGTTCAGCAGATGACAAACAACGCGTGAATTAGCGCGGGCTCGTAGGGATCAGCCTTCATTAGTATTCGGTTCGGAAAAACCACTAAGTATGTAGGATTATTCCGCGAGTACTTTGGTTCGGCCCTGTTACTAGTAATGTCATACATTTTTTATTATGATTAAATTGTAGGTAGGAATCAGGGGAGGAATCATAGGTGTGGTGCGTAATATAAATACCCGGCGAAAATACTGCACATTAACCTTTAAAAACGGAAGTAGTGAACAGGCTTACTGCCGAATTTACTGGTAATAGATTATTAGGCAAAACCGATTTCGAACTGATTCTGTCGTACCGCCGAACACACGGAACTCGATACAAAATGGCGTTCTGCATTTAGACACAAATTTTGAAGGATTGACGTAATATTTGACAGTCTCTATCTGTGTTTTTTTTTTAAATTATAACACAAATTATTAATATTTAGGTTAAAATGTGTCATCGAAACACAAATAATTATTATTTAATTAATTAGCCGCTTCAGTAGTCTGCCAAGTTCATGAATAATCTATGGCTTTTTGGTACGGATTGATGAACCTCAGAAAATTTAGATCTAAAAGAAATACCTAACTGAAATTAATCGAATTCGGCGGTAGAGCCCCAGCTCTGTAAAGTTCAGGCGGGAATAAAAAAAAAGCAACATTACAGTTAGCTTTAATCTCAAACGATAATGATTGATTTTTGGGACATCATAAAATAAGGTCTTGTTATGAAGACTTATTATATTTGTTGACGTATATAACATCGATGGTTCCGAAGTATACTAAGTCAACTAACAAATTTCAGGAAATAGGCTTTTAGTGATATTTACAACTATTAATTATCCTCTATCTACCTGTTGAAATAAAAAATCATGTCGCTAATAATATCTAAATAAATTGACGTATACTGGATCAAGTGTTTGAATTATTTTTTTTGCACACACTGAGTCAAGTGCACCGAACTAGTATGACATTCGCGTTCCGCGTGCGGAAAAGTTTGTGATTTTTCAAATATTAATGTGTAATAACGGTGGATTATTAACCGTTAAGTGTTTGTGAATATACATGAGTTTTGGTAAATCAAACAAAGTAGTGCAATATAACTTTTCATATTTACTCAAGGAGTCCATGTGAGATCTCAGTATAGTCCCACATCTTTACTGAGAACTCAAGGGGTTTAGGGGAGGGCATCTCATTTGCCATTTATTATCTTTATCACCACTCATTTTCATTTACTATGATTTATGTATAATTAATATATCTCTTACATGACACTGGCTAATAAGCTAAACGCACGAAGCCATTCTTTAAAAGAAAAAAAACTTTAATCTGACCTGTCTACTAATGAGTCTATGTTTTATTAAGTCAGCAAAATGTAATAATTGATGTAAAGAGAAATAGCATTTATTTATATTCGGAAATGCGATAATTAACGATCTGCCATATTTACCGCGACGTACTGACATTTTTTAATGTAAGCGTACTCTGGGTCCGTTCTGCCGCAACCAAAATAACGCTCGGATGATTGTTAATGCAATTAAGTATTATGTAATTGTAAATTTTATTTTATATTTATAAGTGTTTATTTATCTACAGTCTATTTAATTATTCCAGATTTATTTATTTATTCAACCATAAAACTTACAACTATCTTTACAGACACCAAACCTAATACGATAGAGTAGATGAGCTTACAATAAATACCTAACTAAAAAAACACATTATTCTTATCTACTAATCATTAAACTACTACATTATTATCTACTGCAGAAGCAATATGCTGCTTTTGCGAATTCGTTCAGTAAACATGAAAATAAATCTATCCCGTCGGACAGTGACAGTGCATTGAGTACCCGCAGCGCCCGCGCGAGCGGGGCGCGCTGCAGCAGGTTGGTGCGCGCGCTTGGTACCGCCAGCAGCGTCAGTACGTACTCATTCGGCACGCAAAGCTGAACAGTCTCCAAAATACGCGGATTACGATGATGATTCCATACCTCAAAAATACACATAACATGAAAGAAAGACAAAGACTAATATGTCTGGCTTACGCACCCTGACAATGTACATTTCTCCGCTCCGTCAATCATACGCATCAGTAAAACGCACACAAACATTGTTCCACACAAAACTCTTTACATATATACTCAAGTGAGTTTGAAATTCAAAATAGATATAAACTTATGGAACTAATTTTATATTCTCAACAACATACCGAATGTGCTATTCTTTGGCAACTTCTTGTTACATATTGTATGAGAACACTGTACATACATACATGTTTGATATAAAAATGTAATAATATGTATACGCGTATGCCATAGTTCTCATTTCGTTAGCAGTTCATGAAATTCTAAGTTGCAAGCTCAGCTCTGCAATATTTTACTTTGAACTGAATGGACAGACATTCATTTTTAAGAACTGGAAATTTATTATTTTATTTAGAAGTAGTTAGTAGTAGAGCGGCGAAAGCCCAGTAATGAGACGAAAATCCTTTAAATACAGAGCGTCTCGAGTTCAAACCTTGGTGGCGCACTATGCTTTTTTGAAGTTATGTGCGTAATTATCGCTTGCTCCGCGCCGCGGAAAGCACGTTAAGCCGTTGGCTGTCATGAACGTTTTTAGAAAGTCAGTGCCTTCTAACATCTTGACAACTGGTTTAACCATAGAATGATTGGTCGCTCCATGTAATAACTGATATTAAGTCAAAGTCTGGCTAGAACAGGGAGCAGACCCTGGGGCCAAAGCTTAAGCCTAGGGCAACCGAGATAATGCTAGGATGTGATGATGATCTAAAAGTTAAGTTATGAGCCCTTTTAAGAGAGAATTAGAACACGTGGTCGGTAGGTAGGAGTATTAATAGTCGCGTAATTTTAAATTCTCTACTCCGAGAATGTTGACGAAAACTTAACAGCAAAGTTCTCGATAAGAGAATGTTCTCGGGAATTTACTATCGCTAAGTAAAAGTAAGTCCTACATCTTAACGTGATTTTAGTAAGACCCTATAGATAGAGTTTAAAAATAATAATAATAATAATAAATAATAAATATTCTCTTACAATCACACCAATTATTTAGTTCCAAGATAAGTATCACTAAGAACTTGTGTTATGGATACTAAACAACGGATAAACATACTTAAAAATAATTGTACTACGTCGGTGTATCTATTAAAAATAGACGACTTTCTCATGTATTTTGGCAGAACTTCCAGAAGACCAGAGGAATTGTGAACTGTGTTTCAGGATTTTGATTGATAGTGTACCTGCAGCGAATATCACAATATTTTGAGTTATTGATGAAGGAAACAGTAATAATAAAGATAACATATTCCGTTGAAATCCCAGCAGGATTCCTCGAAGAAAGTATTGCACTGTGAAATTGAAAAGTGCAAGAATTCTTCGAAAATTATACGTACTTCGACCGCATTCAGATTTCATGAGAACAGCGACCGTTATTGGACTATGGATTCACTTCTCGTACAGTTAAGTAACAAGCGCTTTGATTTGACGTTTCTATCTTATACTTAAGGTCTTGTAGAATTTTGTTTTTATTTATTTACTAGGCACACCAACAGTAGACATAATAAGTAGTCGTAACATTAATGCTTATTTTAGGTATACACAGTATTGGGCATACAATTTACAGTTTTATACATACATACAATCACCACTATTTCCCCGAAGGGGTAGGCATAGGCAAATAAAACGCCCACATTTAGCCAGTTATAATATTGGTTCCACGTAAAATATGGCAAGTAATATAAGTATTTAGGACATACAATTTACAGTGTTATACATACATACAATCACGCCTGTTCCCCCGAATAGATGGCAAGCCTATTGCCGCTTAAGTCTTACTTGATTGTAATTGTAAGATTGTTTCCATCTTAGTGATAATACTGTGACTATTTTATACATATTATAACCGTTTAGACTTTTTTTTTCGATTCTAAGTCTGACATCATTTAGTTTACACTTCACAGTCAGTGTTTTCCGTCTCTTGTTACATTCTTTACAGGCATATTTTACGCTCACATTTCGCCGGTTATATGTTTGCTAGAGCCTCGTCTGTTAATCGGCAGGTGGACCACTTGCAGGTGAGGTTGGTTTGGGCTCCAAAAATCTTAGTAGGATCCCAACACCCACCAATACCCACCGATAATCCCAAACAATTGAATTGAAATGACAAATTTAAGATAAGTCAATAATGTGCACTGCATATGTATTATCATAATCTATTATGACAACTGCAGCAATTTTAACAGAAGCGCCTATAGAAAACTATCCGCAATCGGTAGCATAACAAAAACATTGATGTTTATTCATAAAGCAGAGCTGGTATAGGCTCGAGATACAATGTCAATTCAATTCAATCTGTTACTTTTTCAGCTCGGCCACATTGAATGAATTTTTAATGTTACCATAGTGGTAATTTTTATTTACTTCCGTATATTGTGTGTTTAATAAATTGGTGGTTGAGCGACGATAGCCTAGTGGCGAGACCCATCCCCCCGACAGGTCTCTATCTTGGCGTGGTGGGGGGGGCTGAGTACCTCCCTAGGAAAAGGTAACACCCAGAGACCGACGACTCTGGGTGCCCTTAGTACTGACTACCGGGGGGAAACTAAGAGGGACCTGTGGCGGGCGCTGCGGGCGGACCAGGAGGGCTCGTCAAGCAACGCCAGAAGGGTCATGCAGAAGCGGGGGCAGAGGGT
This sequence comes from Musotima nitidalis, assembly GCA_949126915.1. Taxonomy (NCBI): domain Eukaryota; kingdom Metazoa; phylum Arthropoda; class Insecta; order Lepidoptera; family Crambidae; genus Musotima; species Musotima nitidalis. Next base: position 7,011,562 of record OX421432.1, on the reverse strand, counting down.
TCCTGCTGCCTAACCATAGGCCCTCCGAGAAGTCGGCCACACACGCTATCGTCGCACAAGGAGGTAGGAGGGGCGCGTCCACTGCGCCTCTCTGAGGAGGTCCTCCCGGTTTTGGTCCGGGGGACGTTGGCCGCAGGCGGGGTGTCAGACGCTGCAACCCAGGTACTGGCTCCCGCCTTTTTCTCAACAAGCGGCGGGCGTCGTCGGAAGATTTTTAGTGGGTATTACTGCTGGCAGTCGCGTCTGCCGGTGGTGAGTCCCACACCCCCTTTCGGTCCCCCTTTGGCCGAAAGGTAGTGCGTAAACGCATTTTGTTACCGACGTAAAACAAAAAAAAAAAGTGAGCAGACCCTGAACCCTGGGCTTCTGTCTGGGGCTGCCGAGATAACGCTGGGATAGGATGATGTTATGTATCGGTAAAAATATAATATTTTTGTTGACTTTGTATGGAATTGAAAAAAAATTTAGACGACATCTGCATTGCTTTCCTTTCAAAGCAGAAATCTTTGATATATTTTTTCTATAACCTATTGAATCATCATCATCACAGCTCATTGACGTCCCACTACTGCGCACGAGCCACCTCTCAAATATCAAGGTATGAGGATATTGGGTCATACTCCACCACGCTGACCCAGTGCGGATTGGCGGAGGCACGTGTATGGCGTCCTGCTGTTAGAATTTTTCAAGCCACCCATTAGGCCTCTAACTTAGCTTAGCGACTACCACATTTAGTGATAACCGGGACCAACGGCTAAACTTTACTGAATATATAGAGTAACAAAAACACCACTGCCACGATATCAGTTCCCTTGAAACCTATAATTCTTGTCCAAGGTTTTTCCAGCCTAAGTTCTACTTGCGGGTTACCCCAAGTAATTGTATTAATGGAACAATTGAAAAATAAAGATATCTGCATTGCGTTCTTTAAAAGCAGAAATCTCTGACCGCCTTTTTCTTATAACCTTAGAAAAACAAAAACATCAGCGGCAGGTTCTCAGTTTCTGTGAAAGACAGAGAAAAGTACCTATAATTCCAGTCCAAGGTAATGTCAGCCGTCGACATTGCAGCTAGGAAAGCTGAAACTTATTACAAAACGCACTCACACGTCTCGCTATAAGAAAATATCCCGTATGCTCCTTCCACGTTTGGCTCGCTTCCAACTCGTGACATAGTTAAATATAAATAGAGTGCAGTAAAACCACGTGTGTTAAAGATTCCATGTAACTGAAAATATTCTTTGGCATTTTAAAGATTTGATACAAATTTATCAAAGCTCCTAAAGACTCCTATCAAGATCTAAGAAGTTCAAGGCAACCTTTCCTGCTAGTGATGCAATTGCCGATAAACGGACGAGGCTCTAGCTGACACAAAAGTTTCCGGTAAGCGGCGATAGGCTCACCACCTATTACGTGGAACCAACAATATAACTGGCGAAATGTGGGTTTATAATATGCCTCTGCCTCTGCCTTCGGGGAAGCAGGCGAGATCTTATATATGTGTGTATGATACGAATCTTATTTTAATAATAATCAACACAATTTTAACATTTATTGCGGTTGTGGCCTAGACCCAAGAGTGCCCCATTTCGTGCTAAGAGCCCGAGGTCTTTTCAATGGTCTAACGAGATTTGACTGAATTTCAGTTATTACACGGCGCGGTTACTGTCAGACCCTCGCAACCCAATGATAAAACACATTTCTATGGTAAAACCAGCACATGTAATAATAAAAACATTACACATAATATGTTATAACAAATAATATGTTAAGTGAGGTAGACGAGTCGACGACGAATAACCGAGATGGATGGAAAGAGAAGACATGCTGTGCCCAACCCAGATATACTGGAAACAGGGCTGGAGAATGATGCTGATGATGGTAAGAAGAGTAATATAATACAAAAAATACATATGCGAAAGCCATTTTCCTAAATGGGCAGGATAAGGCAGAAAACCATCGCCCCTACCGGAGATTTCACCAAAATATCGAGAGATTGAATTTCGATAGCACTACTGCACCTTTCAAAACGATACAAGGACATAAAATTAGAACATATGTGTAGCTTGTTTATACTACATTCTTAAACTTAAAAATCTTCATGGTGATCCGGTATCCGGTTAGTAATCGTTTTATCAGCCATATGAGTACACTGCTGAACATTGGTCTATTGGAGGTATTTGTCCATAGTCACCGGTGATCGCAGTTCAAGACAGAAGGCAAGACTGCCCATAATCCGGTAAGATTTATCTTCGTCAACTCTGAGGACTCCCCATGAGATGAGAGGGGGTGGCATTATTCCAGGCCAATACCACGCGGCCCACCGAATCAACGGGTTAGTAATAATGGTAAGAAAATATAGGCAATGTTAGATCACCGTGCCTATTGGATCTTAGTCATACGCTCAGCTAAACGCTGAGAACCGAAGAGCGACGACAGGCTCAGACAGTATCAGAGTTTTATATTGACACTAGCTGACCCGACATACTTTGTCCTGCATAATATTATTATTATATATAACCTAGATACCGACTGCAACACCTGTGACTGCATCACTTGAATCCATACAACATTTAAATCAGTCCAGCCGTTTCAGTGACATACACATTTAAGTAGAATTATAAATAAAAATATACTAACAATATACAAATACTCATACACGCAACGTGTTATTCTGTTTATATTTAACTATGCCAAAGCTCACTGGGTTTATTTTGAGTCAACCAAACTTCTCTTGACGCCTAACCTAAAAATTTACGCGCTTTGCATTTGAGTGAAATTGAACGTCAGGCTTCAAATAAGCAATTTTGGTAAAGAAATTTATCAATGTACACCAGCTTTTAAAGTCCTGATACTTTAACTTATTGTGTTGAACTAAGAGTACATGGATAAACGAGAATCGGAAGCAACTAGGTTATGTGTTAACAAACATCCGTTCTGAAATGTGAGTATGTTTGTGTTAGCTCAACTTAGCTCATAGTGTTACCTATATTGTAGCAAGAACTCATTTTAATATGAGACTTGTTACCGAGCCACGTGACGTGTATTTTTATTTGTGTGTCTTTGTTATACCTTATAGTTAGAAGTTTCACTTTTCAATAAAATACTGTCCATTGTATGCGGTTGATGAAAATTTTACGTAAAATGTAAGCATTTATAAGATTCTTACTTTAATTGTATTTATTTATTTATATTCTCTTGGAATTATTTGTAGTCTAACTTCTAATCGGTTTAGATACAGTAAATGTGTAATGTCCATTTTAAAATATCCTATAGGATATTTGTATAATTATAGAAAGCTGTATACATAACCTAAACACAAGGAATAAGCATAAATTAGTTGTACCTGCCACTAGGCTCTAGGCAAAATTAACAAATCGTTTAAAGGTCAATGTGTACGATTCTACAATAAAATCCCAAGCAATATGCTAATTGCTGCATATTGCTTGGGATTTAGCCTAAATAAATTTAAATTAACAATTAAACGCAAGCTATCTTCAAAGGGATACTATTCTATCAAAGACTAAATGGCAGATAAAAATGCTTGGGATCAAACTGCCGTTTTATACAGGCTGTTCTGATATGAATTACTTGGAACATGAATATTGTTAATGGTATCTTCAATTGCATTGAATAGCTTCACGGACAAATTAAGTTTGAAACTAACCAATTGATAATTTAAAAGAGCATAACCTGTGAGTTTCTTGCCAGTTCTTCTTACAGATCAGTGGCTCGGAACTGGCACTTAGATTCTCTTACAGTTAAATAATTTTTGGTTTTTATTTGTTTTTTTTTTACTTTTCTTTTTAATTTATTTTTAATTTTGACGTTTTCAAATACTATGTAATAGTTTATGGAATAAATAGATTTTTACTGTCTTTATAAAATTGTTACACTACTAAGTTTGTGTAGTATAAAACACAGAAGAAGTCATCTGCCGAATCCGCTTTACAATAAATTTTATTTTTAAAACATTAAGAGTCTACCTTTGTAAATAGGTACCTTTGTTAATAAATGTAGTCTTTTGCTTTCGACCAGTGTCGAGGCGTTACTTATAGAGACATACTTTGCTGTGTAGACACTTTTTAGACTTACACTATGTAGTATGATTTTTTTAATTTTGTAACTTTGAATATGTGTACATGTTTCTTAAATATGCTTGTACTGCTTTGACAGTGTTAGGTATGTTATTGATTAATTATCTTACCCGTGCTTCTGCATAATATAATCTTATAAGCATAATGTTGTAATGAGTAAATTTCTGATTAAATACAGGAATGAACTATCATTACAATATGTTCGTAGCTTAGCAAAGTAATTACCATAAAGTAAAGTGCACATTGTAACGTTTGTGCGATTGGCAACCTGTTTCCTACTATTTAACTTACAGCAATTACTCAGAAAAACAACATATTGCTCGTACAGTTACGAGACAGTGAGAACAAGGAGTACAAAGCTTGTCAACTATGTAGCACACAAGTTACTCAAAACACATTGGAGATAAGCAGGAAAATTAAAAATACATACATACACATACAAAATATCACGCCTGTGTCCCCGAAAGGGTAGGCAGAGGCATATTATACGCCCACATTTTGCCAGTTACATTGTTGGTCCCACTTATAAGATGGCGAGCCTATTGCCGCTTACCGGGACCTTCTATGTTCGCCAAAGCCTTATCCGTTGATCTGCAGGTGCACCAATTGCAGGTGAGGTTGGCTTGGGCTTCTTAGATCTTGGTAGGAAAATTATAAACTATACAAAATAAAAATGTTTTCGAGTAATTTGAAATACCTATTTCTATTCCAAAAACAAGCTTTTCAATAAAATCTACTCTCTTTTTTCTGTTTTCAATTAATTACTTACAGCTCGCTGATAAACAAAAGCACAATTACGACTTTTTAATAGAGCCCCGTTGACATCTTTTGGTTACCCGCGAAATACAAGATAATATGCTTTTATAACTCAGGTCGCTGGCAAAATTAAAACACTAATACAATACGAGTATACCCTAGAAAATAGAAAGTAAGAGAAGGGTATGCAGACATAGACGTAGATAATTCAAGAAAGTCAGTATGGATACGATTATACTTCAAAAGCGAAAGTAAGCTCTTCGTCTGTTACCTAAGCTTTCACGCATATTGGGCTGATTTAATTGAAGATTTGAACGAATTGGAACAACATTTGAATCTCAGAGAAGGATGTAAAATTACATATTTATCCGGAAAAAACAAAGATAGACACAAACATATTACACGTAACAATAATATTAAGAAATTTTTATATTTATTTATTTCACATAAAAAGTAAGTATATATAATTTTATGCAGCAAGATGCCAACATAAACTCTTTCAAGTTTTGTTGCATTAGTGTTGTCGACTTAATTACCAATACTAGCCGATGAGTATACAACTGTTGTAATTTTTTAGTTGAAGTTGTTGTTTCGTAAAAAACTAACAATAAAAAGAAATAAAGCATGAAATCAAATAAAATTATATAGTATTATATTAATTAGAGTCTAGTGTTCATATAAATATAGGATGCATCTATTGAGCCTGCAAAAGTCTTCTATAGTTAAATAAATAAATTAGATTTTATATAATAATGCTATAAGTTAAGATTGAAGTGAAGTAACGCAATATCTTATTATTTTTAGTTTGTTTATATGGAGTCATTACCTCATCTTACCGGCATCCGCAGAATACCAGCGTCGTGACAACCTATGTTGCGACATTATGCTGAGCGGAGGCCTTTTTGGTACTATTTTAGATTTAAGATGCTGTTAGCTTAAAGTTTTTTTTTTTATTGTTATTTGTAATTTACCAAATAAACGTGCTTATTATTATTATTAATTAATAAATTATTAAATTTTCTCAATATACAATCTCCTACACAGTAAACAGTAATTTAGGCAAAAAAATATTAAGTAGTGTATTCAACATTCTCTAATTACTATATGGTTTTTTTTTCGAATGGTAATCATGAAACGACCTCCCGCTGTGGGTCGAGTGTGAGGGTGTGTCAGTCTTTTACTGAGTTATCTCCCGGGCCGCGGTAACGCGTCGGTCTAATGGAATGGATAATTTCTTTTCAATTTGGTCTAAACTTGTTCTACTTGCAGGTGTGGAAAGGCAGTTCTTATATGTCTAGTTCTTACAAGTTTAATATGTAGCAGTGAACTAAAGCAATGCGACCAAACTCCCCCCAAGGCTACGGTTCCGGAGCCCAGCGAGAACAAGGGTGTCTTCAAGATGATCATAGAAACCAAAATGCAGAACCTTTCTTATCTACCGGATCAAACATACGTCGGTAAGAAAAATTTTTCATTTAGTTATAGCACAGATGTTATAATACTATACTGCATACATACATACATTCACGCCTGTTTCGCCCAAAGGGAGAGGCATATTAAACGCCTACACTTTGCCAATTATATAGTTGGTTCCACGTAATAGGTGGCGAGCCTATTGCCGCTTATCGTTGCAGTTGTTCGTCAGAGCCTCGTCCGTTGATCGGCAAGCGCACCACTTGCGGGTTGGCTGGTCTCCTTAGGTCTTGGGAGGATCCCTATGCACAATACTATATTAGTAGTTATAACAATAAGAAATATCCTGCGGATTCGCCAAATAAAAGAAACGCCTATTTTGACTTGACTAACACATATTGAGACATTGGTCCCATAGTAAGTGTATACTGACTTCAAGAATTAAACATTTGATAAAAGTTTTGACAATACAGAACCGTTGAGTCTTCCGCTGGGGTATAATTGCAATGACCCTTGCCAGAACAAAGACAACTCGTGTCCTATCATTTCTATGCTATAAAACGTTTAAGGGATCCCAAAGACTTTACTATTGACCATACCTCTAGCCTCTAAAACGATCTTAAACAATAATACTAGCTTACAAATCTTTACTTAACTGCCTCCACTAGTAAAGTTTATATTAATTAATGCCTAGGTGTTCACGGAAGATCAGCGTCGTGGCATCCTATGGTGTCCGGCAGTGTGCTGAGTGGACACCGTTTCAGTACATGGTTTAATGTTGTATTTTGCTTGTGTAAATTTAATCGTTGCTTTTTTGTGTACTAATTTCTATGTTTATGTTTCCATGTTTATTTGTACTGAATAAATTAATTTTCTTTCTTTCTTTCTTTCTTTCAAAATTAGTTCACATATTTAAAAAAATCTACATTCGACAGTCTAAAGATTCTATAAACTAAATTCTTAGTATAGCTATAAATCCTTACATTACATTTATGAAAGTCTCTCTACGTTTGCCAAAGTATACTTAACTGCAGTAAATTTTCCAGTAACACTAATGTCTACCAGTGCGACTCGACCAATCCGCTGGTTCATGATCACGGCAGACGACCCTGACCAGGATAACGTGACCCTGGGCACGTCTCCTCCCTCGGACGTGGGGCGGCTCAAGACCCTGGACACGGAGACGGGAAGGAAGTCCAGATACAGCGATCGGTGCTTCAACTCAGTGGAGAATATGGATAACTCTGACAAATTTAGGGTTGACGTAAGACTTTTTTCTTCTATCTAACAAAGCGCATTTTGTTTTATAGTTATCTGGAAAATACATACATATACACATTCACGCCTGTTTCGCCGAAGAGGTAGGCATAGGCATATTATAAACCCGCACTTCGCCAATTATATTGTTGGTCTCACGTAATAGGTGGCGAGCCTTTTGCCGCTTACCGGGCGCTGTTATGTTCGCTAGAGCCTCGTCCGTTGATCGGCAGGTGCACCACTTGCAGGTGAGGTTGGCTTGGGCCATTGATATAGGGATCCTACTAAGACCTAAGGAGCCCAACCACAATATCATAGGCGATATATGGGCGTACAATATGCCTCTGTCTACCCCTTCAGGAAAACAGGCGTGATAGTATGTATGTATGTATATAAATCTAGCTAGAATTACAGCATGCTAATAAGTGCTCATTAGCTGTTAAGCCAATTATCTCAGCTCGTCAGCATCCTACTACTAGGCTCGAATTTATATCTTTTATATCATTTGTTTCCTATTTCCTATGATCCCGGGTCTTTTAAGCGGGGCGTGAAACGGCATTTTAGCAGGCCGTCATGAGTGAATGCGCTTTATACCGTGCTTATTTCACGTTATAAAGCGCTTTCATTTTTATTTGGACTGCATCGACTGCTAACCATCAGGCAGGGTGTAGTCATTATGACGTGTCACATTAAAAAAAATAATCTTACAAATCTATCGAAATAAGATTCTAAGTAAATAAGATTTTATACAATGATCAAGCTCCGACCCGCAGTAAATGGGCGCGTTAGTTTAAAAGTATAACATTCATAAGAGCACTATTGAGCCAAACTGGAATAAATGACTTTTGATTTTTGTTTTTTTTTTTATTTTTTACTTTGTTTATGTGGAGTCATTTACCTCATCTTAAGACGCTGATATTCGTGACAATCTTTGTTGCGACATTATGCTATGGTACTCAGGCCTCCTTTTTGGTACTATTTAAGATTTAAGATGCTGTTAGTATTAAGATTGTTTTTTTTGTAATGTACCAAATAAACGTTTTTTTATTATTATAAATTATACATCTAATAGTGGCAGGTATGTGTTCTAGTATGGTTCGAGACCATCAAATAGGGCTCCTAACTTGTCTTAACGTCTACCACATACAGTTATTACCCCTACGGTAGGCTTAATGTGCATTCTGAAGCACGGAAGCGGTTTATATTACGGTCACCTGTCTATATAAGCTAACCCCAAGGATCGTGTTGTCACAACTACTACTTAATCTTGTTTAATGATCACTTACTCTGACAACTTAAAAGTCATACACTTATTCAAGATAAGCAGTTCGTTGTTAGATAAGAAAAAACCGTTGAGGAATTTTCGTTAATTTTCCTTTTTGATTTAGCAATATGACGACCGATATGGCGTGGTGGCGAGTATATCCGCACTTCGCTCTTAAGGTCGTGGGTTCGATTCCCACACAGGACAAATCTTTGTGAGCATAAAAATGAATGTTTGTTCTGGTTTAATGGAATGGTTGTTCTAGTATATTCTGTTCTGTTTTCCTATGTATTTAAAAATAAAAAATATATTTATATATATTTATCAGTTATTTCGTATCCATAACACAAGTTCTTAATGATACTTATTTTGGAACTAAATAATTAGTGTAATTGTTAGAAAATATTTACTTATTTAATAATAATGTTTATTCTTATACTATAGAAATAATAGCATCGCTTAAGGTACGTTTCGAAACAAACTTTCTGCCGTGTATCATTTTGTTGTAGAAGGAACTTCTTGGCGAGGAGTTCCCAGCAGATTACAGCACGAGGTGTAAAACAGAAACGAGGGGTCGGAAATGCGCAAGCGACGCTTCTTGCATGGCAAACGTCCTTGCTTATAGACTTATGTACAAAATTACAGATCCACTGGATATCTCCAAAGCAAACCGAGAAGGACCAAAAAGTGCGTCTCCGGGCCATGGTTGCCGAGAACGAGGAGGTCTGGTACATGGGTGACGAGGACCTGGCCATTCTGCTGCAAAAGGACAATCGCCCGCCCATCGACAGCCCTCCGACAGCTCCGATTGAAGTTTGCAAATTGTGTAGTGAAGCAAGATATGAGGTGACTATTCTTGTTTACCACAGATTTATACGAGCCCCAGTATTACACATTAATTTTGACGATCGATATTTCGTCATTATATCTGCACTCTGCTGTAATACATTTATGCCTATAAATATTTGTCCTGGCGGTTTTTAACAAAAAATATGTTTAATTTTTTTTGAAAAATATATTATAAATAATTTGTAATATTACTGCCAATATTTCTCTTTTAAACATTGCAATATTAACAAGTACAATCTGTTTCTTGATAAACTAAAAAAGTTACTATACGTCTAGTCTGCTAATGTTGTTTCTGTTTTGTAGAATTTAGAAAGCGCATAATATTGATAGATCAACTGCTTGTATGGAAATAATGGCGACATACCTACCATATCATTCTATACATTGGCGAAAGTTAAAGAAAAGAAGACCAATAATCCCAACCGTAAATTTATAGTCTTCAAGGGCCATATTTATTAAGACATGAACATTTCTTAGACGAAGGACTTTGGCAAGTCAGATCCCAAAGGATTTTGTCAAGATTCTAGGTCGCGAAGGAAATTTGTTAGAAGTTTGATTTTATGTTGTAAAAGTAGTAATATCTCCTTCGATCAAGTAATAACTTCTAAGTAGATGTCTTTAAGACTCGAACTTCCTTATTGGGTTTACTTATTCATCTTCCTCCAGAAATAATTAAGTTCATAAACTATTCCATAGCACTTGTAAACGTCAAATAAAATAAAATTTACGAAACGCGACTCTGAAATCATGAAGCTTAGATTACATGCAAATAATACATACATACAGACATTCACGCCTGTTTCCCCGAAGGGGTAGGCAGAGGTATATTATGCGCCCACACTTCGCCAATTGTATAGTTGCCACGTAATAGGTAGCGAGCCTATTGCCGCTTACCGGGCACTTTTATGTTGGCCTGAGCCTCGTCTGTTGGTCGGCAGGTGCACCACTTGAGATTGGCTTGGACTCCGCAGATCTTGGTAGGTGAGTCTAAATGCCAGTACCGAGCTACAGCTCGTTGAGAAGAACTGGCAAAATACAGGCTCTTTGTAATTAGCAATTGGTTAATTGAATTACAATCTTCATATGTCCGTGACGCTATACAATACATAACATTAACAATGTTCATGTATTAAGTTATTACTTTTAGAATAGCCTGTATGAGACGGCAGTTTAATCTTAAGCATTATTATTTTTTTATTTCTTTCATTTAGGTAATCTTTGAAAGCATAATGCCTTTGAAACTAAGGTTCCAGTATGAAGATACTGGATTGAATATTCCCCTTTAATTGCTTACAGAATAGATTCCTTGGTTATACTAATCAGTACAGAGAAAGGAAACTTACAATAGCGCGCGTTAGATACGCTGCAGAAAGTTAGTTTGCTAAGTTCATATAGTGACTAGACGTTCAGCTGATCGTAACTCATTCGCTTGTCCACATTTCATGTACTGCAGTGCTTTTTAAAATATCAATAAAACTTTTTGCGGATATAACAGATTTTCTTTGTTAGAAATGTTAAAGCTACCTCTTATTCAGCTATGATACCACAATATGATAGACTAAACGTACCAAGCATAATACTTTGCGTTTGTTAGATAAATTATATGTAAATATATATATATATAATATATGGCTTAAGCAAATAAATATACCTATTTAATATAATATGGTAAGATATGTAAGAATAAGTAAATAAAAGACTGAAAAAGGAAACAACATTATATGGTTACAACAGCTGTCAGACTTCCTAATAACGACTGCTATAGATGTTCATGACAGCTGGGACCAACGGCTTAACGTCCTTTCCGAGGCACGGAGCAAACAATAATTATGCTGCAGTGAACTAACGTATATGGAATATTTTTTAGGTAATGTTCTACGGAAAATGGTCCAGAGTATCCCACCCCCACCAGTACCCCAGCAAGCCTGATGAGAATGGCTACACCCACATGCTGGGAACCTCCCACTCTTCATACTACACCCTGTGGCAGAAGGGTGAAGCAGCCACCCCTGGACTGATCCAATTGGTCGAGACTGCAGACCCTGTACTGCTAGAAAAGGAGATTATTGCACATGTAAAGTATACAATTTATAAATATGACATTGGAAAATTTTTGGGGAACTTTAGACGTTAATGGGCTGAGAAAGGTTGACCTTATATCGTACCAATAAGCTTCACCCTGAGACTACCGATGTTAAGGCCCGTATTTCTGTAGTTACAGCTCTATTCAAACTCTAAAAGTATTGTGTAAAGATCTATATGTAATACTTTATTATAGGGAACTACCACCAAGTAAAAAATAACTGTGACACTTACTCATATACTAATATTTATTTTAGATGTCTCTGACAAACGGCACCAGGACACTAATCCGGGGCAAGAGACGCCACCACCCCTTCATGTTCGAGCCTGCTCACTCCCTGTTCCGGGTGGACAGATTCCACCACCGGTTCTCCATCATTGTCGGCATGAGACCCTCGCCTGACTGGTTCCTGGGCACTTCGCACTTTGAGCTGTGTACTCCAAATGGATGGTACAAGAACGCTGAAATACCTCTGTACCCTTGGGATGCTGGTAGCAAGGATGGGGTCTATTACGAGGTAAACCTTGCTTTAAATGTACTTTCTTACAACTGCTGTCGTTTTTGTGATTGGCTTTTTTGACTTAGGCTTATTTGCTCATTGTGCGACCAAGACCGACAATAGCCCAGTGGCGAGACCCCTAGACTTCTAATTCTAGGTCTAGGGTTCCAATCCTGGTGGCCCAACTATGACTATTCGAAGTTATGAGCGTAATTATCACTCAGAAAGCACGTCCGGCCATGGTCCCGGCTGTCATGAACATCTATGGTAGTCGTTATTAGAAAGTCAGTGCCTTCTTATATTCTGACAACTGGCTTAACCATAGACTGATGTTTTCCTTTGGTTTATAGAGGCCATCTGACTGTTCAGCTAAATCCGGTCAAACCAGTGAGCAGGTCTGCTGGGCTTAAGTCTCGGGCAACCTGTATAATGCTAAGATATGATGATGATGGGGTCTCTTTGTCCGACCTCATCTCTTATACTTTCCATATATGATGGAAGAAGATGAATGAATACCATGACCTATAACGGATGTTGGACCAATAACTACCAAACAAATAATGTCTTAAGTTGTGAAATCACAACCCATGTAAGTTGAAATCAACTGCCCACAAAAGGCAAATATTTTTGAGCGAATATGCGGTGCGAATTTCTTGTTCTGAATGTTGTCTTGTACCTCTGCTTAGTTTGGGTTAGAAGAGATATTGATCAAATTATGTACACATAATCACCAAGCTGGGCAGGCGAGTTGGTGATTCAAGTTCAAGCCAGTACGTAGGATGACGCTGCTGCCCTTTGCGTAGGATTTCTCTCCGTCGACTCTTACGACTCCCCGTGAGATAAGGGGAGGTGGCACTATTTTAGACCGGTACCATACGGTACTTTAATCACATAAAAAGTGGAATAAAAGTAGGAGGTGCTTAGGAATAATTTGTGCTATCACAATTCCCTTATCTCCCACAGGCCCCAACAGCCGTAACCACTCCACCGGACCGCATCGATCGGGTGGAAGTAGGCTCTTTTAACAAGGAGTCGCCCTTCTACCAGATGAATTTGAACGACCTAAAACCCTTTGCCATACTAAAGGTGAAACTGCTGGACGTATACCCGCTGATTGGTGAGGAGTGTAGCGACGAAAATGCAGGTATTGATTTTGTTTTAATGTTAATAGTCAGAAATTATAAAACCACGCCTCTAAATTTTTATTAGTGTGAAAAGTAGCTTGTAGTAGTGTTTTTACGGGAATTCAGCAAATCAAATCAAAATCAAATCAAAAAACTTTTTATTTCATAAACTATTACATAGTACTTGAAAACGTCAAAATTATTAAAAAAAAAACAATTAAAATATAATTTTATTAAAATCTCGAAGCTTAGATTCACTTGCAACCAAACAATTAAAAAAATATTTAAGTGTAAGTGAATCTAAGTGCCAGTTCCGAGCCGCCGCTCTGTAAGAAGAACTAGCAAGAAACTTACAGGCTATGCTCTTTTAAATTATCAATTGGTTAGTTACAATCTTCATTTGTCTGTGACGCTATAAAATGCAATATAATATAACATTAACAATATTCATATTTTAAAATTGTAAGTTTTAAACCAGTAAGGGTCCTGGGGCTCAAAGCTGAAGTCGAGGGATACCGATATAATGCTAGGATATGAGTAGTAGATATTAATTAGCTGCTGCAATTCTAAATTGTCTTAAAATAAAGTTGAAAGTAACCAGCAAAACGCCAAAGATGTGAAATAGGGTTGAGCTGTTGTCTACGCAATACTTGCAATGCGTATCCACCTTGAAAAGGCACTATGTTCTTTTGAAACCGGTAGTTATCGTGATTGTCTAGTTAAGTAATATGAGTTGATATCTCATACATTAATGAAATAATAAGGGCACGTATTAATTGGTACTTTTTCACAGGATCCGAAGCTGAGAGCACACAGAATGAAGAGCCCCCTGAGTAAGAAGCATGCACTTAGTATTACTTTACAAATCATCATCATCCCAGCCACCGTCAGTCCACTGCTAAACATAGGCCTCCCTGTTCCACGTCGAGCGATCTCGAGGCGCCTGCATCCCCGACCACCCGTCGTCTTGACCTGCCCTGCCCTGCAGCAGAAAAAGTTCCAGAATGAAGAACCTTCAAAAGAAAACGTAGCGTGAGACATCCAACCAAATGGATGGTCACTGGGAGTCTATGAGGGGGGCAGGGCCGTACTCTGAGGTTTCGGTTATGCAGTGTGTAACGCTAATAGTATACGAGTTTTTTTTAACTTATATTTAGTGAGGTTGAGCGGCCAGGGAATGCCGTGCATATTGCCATATAGTAGCACGCTACTAAAAGGAATACCTATATTGAGCAGTGGACGGCCTTGGGTTGATGGTGATGATAATTTAATACATAAGAAATGTGTATTTGGTAAATTATTAACTCGAGTCAAAATTTCAATAATTAACTTAGCTACGCAATTAGTTAATTATGGATAATTCGGAGTAACGTAGAGTAATTTAGTATAAATTACTGAACTTTTATAGATTTATTTACATGGATGATCAATCTTTAAGTCTTTGGTTATGAATAATAAATCGGTTGGGTAAGAAATATCTAAATATTTTGAGTAAGCTATCCGCCTATCCAATAATGGGCTGAGGTTATAATGATAAATAAGGGGTGATTAGTGCAAGTGGTGCACCTGCCAATAAACGGACGAGGCTCTGGCAAACATAACAGTGCCCGGTAAGCGGCAATAGGCTCGCCTATTACGTGGGACCAACTATATAATTGGCGAAGTGTGGGTGTATAATATTGCTCTGCCTTCCCCTTTCGGGGACTCAGGCGTGAATGTATGATTAAATACTTTGGAATTGATTTCATCACCTTTTAAGAATTCTATCTACCCATGTCTCACTCGAGTGTGTGTAATTGAAGGGGAAATGGATTCAAATCGTAGTGTTAATGTAGGTGAAGGTCTAGCTACCTCTCACCAATTGACTGGTTTTACATACATCTTTGTACTAAGGTTTCTGACACCCCAAATAAAATATATGGGCGTGAAATTATGTGTGTAATTATGTACGAATCGAACAAGACATAGGGTGATATAATTCTTAGGAGTGGCCTCATTGACATGCGGATGGATGACACACAAATTTCTTTTTCTAGCTTTAATTATTGAGATTTTCTACATTGTAAACTAAAATTCAGCCAAATCTGGTTAGACCAGTGATCAGCCTTGGTCTTAAGCTGTAGTCTACATCAACCAGATAATACTAGAAAATTATTATCTCAGTCCACATTGTCGTAGGTATATTTATTTATACAGGGTGTAACATAAAGGCGAAATAATATTTAAGTGTATGTATATACCTAATGTGAACATTAAGTAGTAAACATTTTAGCTAAAAATAAACAACATTGTTATGCCATACTAATTAAATAAAATGTTTTTTAATTGAAATTTTTGGCAACCCTGGTTGATAGAAGTTCACATACTTTAGAAAATGTTACGATGTATATGAGCAATTTGTTATTGCTCGTGACTGTACGTGTGTAAATAATTTTGACAGTGAGTATCAAAACGCACCAGAGGTTGCCGAATCCCGAGCCCACCATGAGATGGCATCGTGTGTTGGCGAATGGGCAGAATGGTCACCATGTGTCCCGATACATGGCTCCTGCGGGACAGGCATACAGACCAGGGAGAGGGAACGTCTTGACAATGAGCAGCTTCTTTCGAATCCTTTTAATAGTGTAAGTATTAGCATACCTAATTAGGTAAATACATATTTTTTAATCTTTAAATAAAACGTCAAATTTTTAAGGGTAGGTCGATAATGATAGGTAGGTATTCGAAACAAGTAAAAGCGTAGTGCTCGTTTTAAAGATGAACGTTCAAAAGCTTGAATATATTATTATTTGTTTAGTTTTTTAAAGACTTGGAGTTGGCACAAAAGTTTTGACTAAGGGGTCGAAGTGCAGTGCTCTAAGATGAGATTTTTTTATTCTCTTTTTTTCTGACTGGGTCTTTTTCAACTGAGACTCTACACACTCGTGACTCAATAAGCCAACATTTGGCCCATCAAGTTCCCAACCCTATGCCGCCATCTGGATTTGGTAGTCAACACGCCATTGCTAAGGTTAAGTTTTGATATTTAAAGTTACAAAGTTATCTCCTTTCCAGGATCCAGGGAGTTTGCAGGGAAGTCGGCTTAGCACAAATTGTTATGAAGACAACGACGCAACTTTAGTTCAGAATCAATATTGTAACGTTGACTGCTAAGCTATGTTGGAGTAACTTTATTACAGTGTACAATGAAGGAAAAATGCTTTTGTTTTTTTGATTATTTACTGGAAAGTACAAAAGGCCTGTTTTTTATTTACCACAAAATAATTTATTATTTTATTTTACAAAATTTAAAAATCAATAATAACATCTATCACACAGGTATGTCACAGATAAGCTTAAGAGGAATAATTTGTAAGTGTGTTAGCCTATAAGAAAGAGATGTAAACCCCCGCACTAGACATCGCGCTCGGCTCGTTTTTCAGTAGTGAGTGAATCACTAATTGATTGTTATCAATATCTAATAGTAGCTAATAAAACAATCTGATCATAGTGGCTCCTAGACCATAATTGGTTTCAGTATATGAAGTTCAAAGATTTTTTTTATAATAAAAATGTCTACTAATCTTATTATATCCTAACACACATTATTCTAGCTGTTTAATAAGTATATTTAATACTAACAAGTTTCTCTAATAGCAAAAAAAATTTTTCACCTAAAACAAACCAGTTTGGCCTGAAATCTGTTCAAAATTGGCTAACATTATTTAGTAATAAATATATGAAAAAATGTCATTAACGTCAATTGCACTAAGGTGAAAAAGGTTTAAATTTAATGTGGCGTCAAATTAAATAGTTGTCTGATTTATATGAAACTTTAGGCAACGAAAACAGCCTTGGTGCTATCTACAAATAGATATAACCTAGTTTAATTTACTTGGAGATCAACTAAAATCAATTTTGATTGATTGAACTATACTTATGAATGTTTTTTAAGGTTTTCCCTAAAGTGTTGTAAACGCAAAATCATAGAAGGAATAAAGTACGGTTTCGATAATGGTAGGACTTTTATGATAAACATACATACATTCACGCCTGTTTCCCCGAAAGGTTAGGCAGAAGCATAGGTACTATGTAAGTTTCTCCAATTAAATTTTTGGTTCCACGTAATAGGTGGCAAACCTATTGCCGCGAAAAATAATAAGCCCTGTGTATTAGCGGCACCCCCAAAGAATTCTACCAACCCATGTCACCCCATGGTGTCGTAAAAGGCCAGCCGACTAAAGCGATCTCGTCAGTGACCATATAGACCAAGGTTTAGTCACCTTTGACTATTTGACTCATTTTACCCAGAGATCTCTGTGCTGAAAGTGTAATAACTATTATGAGAGGGTCAAAAGTGGCTCCAAATGGTTCGTGTAATATTACACACGGTGCGGCTCGCCAGTTCTGTTTCTTGAACTTGGCTTGACACTCTGCCGCGTGTCTAGATAAATGGTCTTACACTGATCCTTTTAAAATAGTTGTAACATTTTTTCGGCCCACACCAATTGAGATAAGATTGTTGTTATTAATAAAATAACTTGTTTTATGAAAATAAAATCTTAAATAATTTCCATAAAATGTAACGTGAGAATGTATAATCTCTATAGCCTAGCTAGACTAGAAAGGCTCTCGGGACTACAACCATCCAAGAGAAATCCTGTTTTCTTGTTTTTGCGCGAAAACAAACTGGTTTAGAAGTTTTGCTAAGCCGCCGCAACGGCGAGAGGGCGCAGCGGTCGCTCACCGTGTCAACATTGTTTGTAGTTTTTGTTAAGTATGAACATAGACGCAAACGCGCATGCGAGGCGATTCGAGTCGAGCAAGGCCCGCCTCGCGACCGCAACTTGTTGATTGTTCGCTCACTTCATGCCAGTCTGCCGCGAACGATGCGCCGGGTGGTCGTGTCTCTCGTCACGCCCGTTGTCGCTCCCAACTTCGAAATAATCTTACGAAAATATGTGAAGTTTTCAAACATAAATCTGTGCAGAACTACCGAGCCGGAATTAGTTCTTAGTGTTTAGTTAGTTAAATCCGTTGCATATAAGTAGTTTTAAGTCATTGAAACTTAATAGGCTTACTCGTTTTACCTGCATGCTTCGTCCCACGAGTCGCAAAGCGGTTACCTTATCGAAGAAACGAACATTTTACAAATGGATGTGCGTTTGAGTTCTGTGATAGTGTGCGTGTTTTGTGTGATTATTACTGCAAGACGCTATAAGTGCGTGGCTTGTGACAAGTTTCTGTGACGTGTTTGTAATTTGTAATAAATAAGTTGTCGTAGAGAAAATGTATCGCGGGGAGAGGAGCTTGCTTGCCGCGCTGTGGATCGGATGGCTGGCGGTTGCGTCCACGCAGTACACAAAAGGTAAAAACTGCTTTTCTACCTGTGCACACCGGCCCAGTGTGTACGCGCAGCGCTCGCTGCTTTGTTCTATCGGCTTTTGTTTCGAGACTTTCGTGCCACGGAACGATGGTTATTCGAAGGTGAAATACATGTTGGTGTGCT
The DNA here is from genome assembly GCA_949126915.1 of Musotima nitidalis. NCBI lineage: Eukaryota > Metazoa > Arthropoda > Insecta > Lepidoptera > Crambidae > Musotima > Musotima nitidalis. Next base: position 6,992,733 of record OX421432.1, on the reverse strand, counting down.
ATTTTCACGTGTTGATAGCTAGGTTCTAGTTATAGTGAAAGCCAGTGGAAGGCACTTGGCATTCGAAATTTAAATTTTTTTACATTATGAGTATCTATCTAGCAGGGGCGGTCACTTGCATTTGAAATTTAAATTTTGAGAAATAAAGGTGAAATACCTACTACCTACCTTACTTAAAAAATACCAAGATGTGTGTGTGTGTTGAAAATAAAAAGTCTTCTAAATAATTTTATATTTTCCTACATAAATACTCCAACGAACATTTTAAGTTACAGAATAAATTCCCTAGAAGTTATTAAATCCGTATTAGGACCTACTTTAAAATCAAAATATTCTTTTTTCATTCAATTTAATCTTAATAAAATATGTAAGAATTGTAGACAGGAAACAATAGAATGTCAATAATACCCGCGTATAAAGTGGCCATTTCCTGCCAACTTCCTAGTAGGTAGGTAAGTCATAGCATGATTATGACTAAAGACCTACAATACACTACTATTAATCTGACTACCCCACTCGATAGGAATATTTATTTTTGATAACGATAACTTCGCCCGGTAGAATATCATACCTATTGAAAATATTTAATTGCTATCATCGTCAATTGGATAGAAGTCACACCTTGATAATGTCGGTGCACTTGATTACCTCATACACACCTATGTATAATATAGTTAACACATTACATGACTAATTCTTTAAATATCTAGTTCAATTTAGTATAATAATATGTTCAATTTTTTTTGTGAATTATTTTTTTTTTAGAAAATGGTCGCATTTTATTATTAATATGAATATATTTTTAGATCTGGATACACTCGTTCAGTGTACCTTCTATTAGCCAGTGTCAAGTACCTAATTTAACAAAAACAGTTAGTTGCATAAGTGTAGTGGACTTTGAAGTTTCTCTGGAGTTTTGAAATCAACACGGAAATCACTGGTATAATACCTACCTACCTATAATGCCACTTTCCCACACTTGTGTTCGTTTCCGAAGAATTTATGTCTAAAAATCCATTATATTTCAAAATAAAAACTCCTTTTTATACTAGTTTTGAAAATAGAATACTGCCGTTGGCGCCTAAATATAGAATTGATACATTCTAGGTTTGTAAATTGGGTACTTAATCTGCCCGAACATTCGCCCGTTTGAAAAGAGCCTTTATAGAAAGTACCTACCTACTAAGTTAAGTTTTTTCCTGTAGTGGTTGTTGTTCTATGTTCGGTTAGAGTATTTGCCAGGGTCAAGTAATTTAATAAATCAATTTAGATTTTCTCCATTTAGTCAAGTAAAGTAAAGCCCTTTGTAGTCTAGTCCTACCCCAGTAAAGTAGTTGCGGCTTCTATGGAATGACGGAATCGTTACGCAAAATCACATTCACCCATGGTTATATGCAACTGTCTTGCACATGTGATTGCGTTTTTTTACACATAAAAACTCCGAGTTTACAACAGTTTTAGAAAAGGAAAATATGTCTTCATGTTTTCGCGCGATGGCGCCAAAACTCCTCGTGAATAACAGTTTTTTTTGCTATGGGATATGGACTCACTCGATTAGATCGCTCTTAAATGTATTTCTTAACTTCGCAAAGCAATAATAAATCTTTAAATTACGTACATAATAATATGTGTAAAGAATGAAATTAATTGAAATGGTTATTTGCTGAAAGTAGGGTAGTCATCTACATTCCATTCCTAATTGTTTGTGGATGTAAATTATTTATCTAGCTAGTTGCATGATCACTTTCTTGCCTTGCTCCGGTCGGTACAGCATTTATTTTTTTCCATTTACTCCGCCTATTCATCATCGATTCTTCCTTCTCAATCAAAAAAATGCCTGCAACCACACTGATTATTATCCAAAGTTCCAAGTTAGAACTTGTGTTATGGGTACCAAAAAAGTTAAAATAACAAAGGAACATTGGAAAACATCCATTTGTCCTGTTTGGGAAACCAACACACGACCTCAGAAACGAAATATTAAGAATTGTCATGCTGCACAGTATGTCTAATATGCTAACCAGTTGCATTGCAGCCTAATGAAATCTCACCTTTGTACATGAAACTTCAAAACTTTTTATTTCATAAACTATTACGTTACGTAGTACTTGAAAACGTCAAAATTTAACAAATATAAAAAAACAATTAAAATGTAATTATACTGAAATCACGAAGCTTAGATTCACTTGCAACCAAACAATTAAAAAAAGAAAAAATATTTAAGTGTAAGTGAATCTACGTGCCAGTTCCGAGCCACCGCTCTGTAAGAAGAACTAGCAAGAAACTCACAGGCTATGCTCTTTTAAATTATCAATTGGTTAGTAACAATCTTCATTTGTCTGTGAAGCTATACAATGTAATATAATATAACATTAACAATATTCATGTTTTAAGTCATTCATATTAGAATAGCCTGTTTGAAACGGCAGTTTAATCCCAAGCATTTTTATCAGCCATATAGTTTTTGAGAGAATAAAGTTTAAAGACAGCTTGCGTTTTATTGTTAGTTTAAATTTATTTAGGTCTTGTTTTTTCGTTACTGAGTTTTATTAATGAATGTTTATGTGCAATAGAGGATATATAAATATATATATGAAATATCAACCAGTCTTAGCAATAGATCGCCGATTAAGCCATTTAGCTCGTGGTGAAAGTTAATCGTGACCACAAAATCTATTGTTCAGTAAAAACATGCCTTCTAGTTTGAAATGCAGGAAAAAAGTTTCTAGAAAACTTTTAATAACAATATCATTCCCATTTATAAATTTAAAACTTATAAGTTTGTTAGCCATTAGTATAGTTATGGCTACTTCGTCATCAGTTGAATAAACAAAAAAATTGTTGTAACGTTTTAATCATAAAATAATATTCTATCAGGTTTTCCCATTGTTTAGTTTTTTACTGTCATCACAAAGTCATGACTTTAACCTCTTTGAAAGTCAAATCATAAACTACACAGCTTGTCGGCTCAAAGACAAGAGTTTGATCCGATAACAATCTGGAGAGTAACTTCGGCTAAGTTGATGTTCTATGGATCATAAATTCATAAGCCAATTGTGGACTTCACTAAACTAGAATCTTCTTGCCCTAGCTGCCTAGTAAACCATATGTTCTTCAATAGTATACGCCAAGACGGATAATTAATTTATAAGCTGTATCTATTAGTTGTCTAGGAATTTTTCGAAAACTGAAAATCATTTGTGAGTTCTATAGTAAAAATGTAGATAGGTACTTATATTACGTACAAACATAATAGAATAGCACGCCTGATGGGTGTAAGCATAGGCATATTATACGCTTATATTACATACATACGTACAAACATAATATAATAGCACGCCTTATGGGGGTAAGCATAGGCATATTATACGCCCACATTTCGCCAGTTATACTGTTCCCACTATACAGTGAACTTTTATGTTCGCCAGAGCCTCGTTCAGGGGCAGTACCACTTGCAGGTGATAATGGCTTGGGCTCTTCAGATCTTAGTAGAAGCCCTATACTCCCTGTACTTATGTTATTAAACGATTATACTCTTCTGCTTCTCTTCTTGGGCTTCTTGCTATCTTTGGCATACCTAAGGCTTTACTGGTCCGTTTCCAAGAGTGGGATACCAGTGGGCCTAAGTACGACCATAAATACGCACACAGGCAAATTATACGCCCACATTTCGCCAATTATATTGTTGATCCCACGTAATAGGTGGCGAGCCTATTGCCGCTTAGCGGAAACTTCTATGTTTGCCAGAGCCTCGTCCTTTAATCGGCAGTTGCACCACTTACAGTTGAGGTTGGCTTGGGCTCACCCTATCGGATGGGAGGATTCACCCTTTCGCTAATATAATTCCTTATCTTATCCCCTTCTAATCACTTTACACATCCATCTCAACTCAATTTAAAATAACTGGACCTTGTGACCAACTTCCGCAAACCATATTGAGAACAATGGTACCAAACAATACGCACCCTAGGGTATAAATAAAAACAGGCAAGGTGTGTATCGGAAACGCAAACGTTATTTGAAGGGTCCCGTAGCTTCAAGTACCTATCAATATCAAAATACTTATAGTTATACTCGCATGACTCTTAATAATAATAACTAATGATGACTGTTTTGACAAAACAAAAGATTCCTATTTTTTTTTTGTCTCGTGCCAGATTAAGTCAATGCTTTTGTTATGTCTTTTGGAAGTAAATATTAAATTTTAGTACGCATTTCTACTATAGAATGATATAAACAAGTTACCATGAGTACCTACTAGCTGCATTTTATAAAAAAAATATTATGTGTGTTAGGTCATAAAAATAATACCTGAACCTTAAGGCAGTATCTGCACAAATAGTTGCCAAGGCTATAATACAAATAAATCTAGTGACATTCGCAATCCCTGTTAAAAAAAAATCCTCATTCTTAGGACTCCCTGTGCTTTAAAACAAGTCAAAATACTTGCTGTTTTTACAAAGTATAGAGACATCAAATCAATCATTAAAATATTTTGTCTTTTGTAAAGAACACAAGTTTGTGCAGTAGTTTCCTTAACTACAATAAATTTGGTTGTATAATTTGGTAAAACAAAGATAAATTGCTATTCAGTTAAAGATAACGTTTGGATACGAAACCTTTTTCTTATCCAAACTTGACATTAATTAAATTGAAACCATCATATTATAAAGAAGTATATTTTTACTGAAACAATATTGTCTTAGGAAAATTAAAAATTTCTTCATTGAGTTATAAAAATAATCTTCGGGTTTTTTAAGGGAACAATTTAATTGCAGTCACGGAGATTCATTATGAGCCTGAGCTGGTACCCACCCCATCGTGCTTTTAGCAAAGACTGATAGTAATATTTGAAACATATTAGGCCATCCATTAATAAAGTAACACGAATTTAATTGTTACAGCTATTTTTTTCTTGTGTCTCTGTTTTCTTTAAATCTTTTTAAATTTAACTTTTTATTTACAAATTATTTTGTAAAAATATTGTACCTCAGTTATACTAAGTCAGAAGTGAAATGATGTAAAGTTAATAGAATAGCGTTCTTAGGAATTAAAATGACCTTAATCGCCGCCACTTTTTTACAATTCTTATAAATATTGCCTACCTGAAGAATTCCAAGTAATTTTTTTATAAACTTTTTATGAAGCTGAGATCTGACTCCTATTAACATTCTTAACCGAAATAAGCAAGCTACTAACGTTCCGACATAAGTACAAAGTTAATAAAAGTATTTTAAATGACTACAGTGTGCATATAGCTGTGTGTCATGGTCATACTATTATTACTTACTCACATAGTTAGATAAGGGTTGTATGAAAACCCTGATGTTCTTTAGCTAATTTTATATTATGCCACTACCCCCAGCTTAAACCGACCGATCCAGCAATAACAATTTCCTGTCCTTTACACAATAAGTCATTCATTAGCCTTAATTTATGCTCCTTGCACTCACCTCAGCGGCCAACGATTTTAAACGCATAATTATCTTGTTTTTTCCATAACCCTACTGCATACATTGCCGCGTGAGTTTACAAAGGATGCGAATACTTCACCAAGGAGCGGGCGTTGTAAAGCGTACGTGTGATGAGTGGTCGCGTGTGCTCGTTTGATATTTGAATTCGTGTGGCTTCTGTGACATGGCTGACATGACGTCACTGCGCGAGTATTCGATGACGGTTGGTCGGCCGCGCGTGGTAACGCCGGACCAGTTTTCAAGCTCTAAAGCACACAAAAAGGTTGACGGAAATTATTGTTTACGATTGCCACGTGTTTTATTATTATTTCTGAAAAAGAAATTCCAATGTTAAAATGTACTTTAATAAAAAAGAGAAAGTAAATAATATAACGATAAAACACAAAATCGTTGAAACACTGATGAAACACGAAATTGCTAAAACTAGGTACTTGAACTGTTTAGAGTAGAAATTAGGTCATAATATTTAAAGGGTTTCGGAATTCAACTTTTAAAAGGTAAATAGAAGGAATTAAGTCAGAATCGTTAAGGCTTAAAAGTCCCAAAATATTTGGATACAAAGTTCTTTTAATCATTATTTTAGCTATTTGTTATATACACAACATTATTTTCTACCTACATATTATGTACATTTATAATTTTGAATTAAATATTTTGTGGGATTTTTCGGAAATAGACACAAAAATTATGTTATAGGTACGATTATATTCCCATTTCAAACTCTTTGAACCTATATAAGTACACCAGGCGCCATATTTGCGTTACGCGTGAATAAGTAAGATATTATTACTTACTGTTGTAGTAGTCCTTTCTGTGTCAATGTATTAATTAATTACAATCACGATTGTGTCTACGACAGTCTTCATCAACTAGAAAGTCAATCTATTGTATGATTGTTTTTACATAAATCATAAATTATCGGCATAAACTATGGGATTTACTGAGGTATTTACGATTAATCTACATATAAGGTTAATCTAATGCAAGATCTGCTAAATGCAGATCCATTATACTGTGTTACGGTTTAAAAGATCTTGATACTCTTAAACTTATAGAACTAGCGGCCGCCCGCGACTTCCTTATTTTTTTTGTAAAAAAGTAGCCTACTAAATAAGTAAATTACTTATGTATAATCACTACATAGTATAAAAAAAAATCGCCTTTTCTGTCCCTATATCCCTATGTGCGCTTAAATCTTTAAAACTACGCAACGGATTTTGATGCGGTTTTTTCCAATAGATAGAGTGATTCTAGAGGAAGAGGAGGTTTATATGTATAATACATGCATAATATAGTAGTGGAACACTGTCAATTTGTGAGATTTGTGATGAAATGTCGTAATTCAACTCACTTTTTTGCGCTTATATTGCAAACGCTGGCCAAACCCTACGAGATTAGTCAAAATAATGTACTACAATATTGTACAACTTATAAAAAAAGTCCTTGATGGTATATGTCTATCTCTCAAGAATACCCCACAATAACCAATTTTATCTTTTACTTTTTACTAAAAATAATGGCTTATTAAGGAAGCCATTTTAAGTATGTATGACATTAATTCTTATCTAAATAAACATGTTAGTAAGCTTGGACATTAAACATAGATTAAATTTGTATTTTACATCATATAATTTCGATCAGTACTTTACAAGATATCAAACGAATAAACTTATGCTAAATCGAAAAATTATGGTTGCGGCGGTGGTAGGTATTCGCGGCCTATATAGAGACATTCTGTAATTATGTATTATACGTCACTATTCATATAAGCATACCACCCGTGCGAAGCTGGGGCGGGTCGCTAGTTATATTATAATTAAAAGTAAAAAGTTTTATATTTCATAATTTATTACATAGCTCTTAAAAACGTCATAACAAAATATAATTTAAAAAGGAAATATTACTACCATGACGTCACCTACATGTAAAAAAAATAAAAATTAAGTGTAAATAAATCGAAGTGCCAGTTCCGAGCCACCGCTCTGAGAAGAACTGTCAAGAAACTTACAGGCTATGCTTTTTTAAATTATCAATCAAATATAAGAATACATAACACACACAGTGAATATTTAAAGATATTGAAAGGGTCCCCAGAAGCCGTAACCAATAAAGTAGCACTAAGGGAACCTTCCATCTCAGCCAAGTAAGAATGTAATGTGAAACTGAGCTGAGCATGTATAACAGGGGATAGTCACGACAATGATCTGGTTGAATTTTTATTCTAATTTACAAGTTCCAAATATTAAAACCCAAGCTTGTTGAACTACAGTTTTAAAAGTTGGCAATGGTAGATTAATTAATTCCTGTGAAATTTTATTATTAATTCTGATATGAAAATAAATTCTATGTTTTTACAAAGACTTTTTATTCTACATTTTGGCAGAAAGAGCTTATTTTTATTTATGGTCTAACAATTATGTGTTTTTTGAATTTACATCTAAGGTTTATAAATTTTATATTATTGTTGAAAATACATTATATTATTGAATAAATACTGTAATGAAACCGTTAATTTGTAATTTTTTTGAAGCATCTTTCTAAGAATTGATGTCAAAATTGGTCCAGCTGTACGTTTATTCCTTGTCTACAGCTTATTCGGTGTATAAGGATCCTACCAACATCTTTGAAGTCCAAGCCAACCTCACCTGCAAGTGGTGCACGTGCCGATCAACGGACGAGGCTCTGGCGAACATAACAGTTCTCGTAAGCGGCAATAGGCTTACTATTCCATGAGATATTTCATGGGACGAATGATATTGGCGAAATGTGGGCATATAATATGCCTCTGCCTATCCCTTTGGGGAAACAGGCGTAAATGTATATATGTATGTATTACAGCTTATATTATAACCTCTGCTTAGCTTGGGGCTAACTGCGCTGTGATTTTTCCAAGTTTTTTTTAATACTTTTTACAAATAGTGAAGCGACAATCAATCGCTTCACACATCGATAAGGACGTTCCCGCGCTCGGCTCACCGTTATCGATTCCCCGATAACGGAACGGATTCGATTGTTCAATATCACATAACATCTCGCGCGCGTTTCGTGTTCGCCGTCACGCGAACAACAATATTCCCACTGCGATGATTTTCAAATTCCCCATTCAGCTTAATTTGGCTGTAATTGCTTAGAAACTTGAAGTTTGATTGTGCGGTAGGCTTATTTGGTTAGTTTCAATGTCGCCTTGCCCATCGGAACCCTTGTCACGGAACTTCAAATGAAACTTCATTATTTATTTGCCTCCAAACTTGGAAGAAGGAAAACTGTAGTACCTATATACATTTAGGAAATAAAAACTTACTGTTGTAAGTTGTGTTACGTCTTCTTGAAGTATTTATTTAGGTCCCTTTGTACATATTGTGATTTATAACTAAATTAAACTGTAAAGGTGATGTTCTGAGGTGACTAACGCCTGTGCTCTTCTATTTTGTAGCCAGATATAGTTTTTGAGTAAAATGGTTCAGCGAATCTCACTGGCATTTTTTCGACATAAGATTCTGAAGCCTGTTTTACTTTGTTTGGAGTTCAAAAGGATAAAACGAATGTTAAAAATAAAGCCGCCCATTGTACCATATACTTGTTTATGTGATTTTATTACTTTTTTTTATATTTAGTGTGCAATAAAGTGTTCATTCATTCATTCATTCGTTTGGTTTCCGTTAGATATATTTGGGGCAGTGATACCTATTATTTTTACCTATCCTCTGTCACAACATAATTATGCTACTTGTACAAAATGTATTGATTTGAAGATAAATTAAAGCAAATTACACTTGACGTGGTTATGAAAAATACTCGAAGACCCTACTAACTCTTACTCGATTTCTTTTAACAAAATGCAAATGCAAAATTATTCAAACCGGTGGACAACCTCTATGCAACCCCAAACATCAACATACGTACATTCACGCCTGTTTCCCTAAAGGGGTAGGCAGAGGCATATTATACGCCCACACTTCACCAATTATATAGTTGGTCCCACTTAATAGGTGGCGAGCCTATTGCCGCTTACCGGGCACTGTTATGTTCGCCAGAGCCTCGTTCGTTAATCAGCAGGTGCACCACTAGCAGGTGAGGTTGGCTTGGGATCCTTAGGTCTTTCCCCCCTTTTTCAACAGCGGAGGGCGTCGTCGGAAGATATTTAGTGGGTAGGAATGCGGCGGTCGCGTCTGCCGCAAAGAGTCCTACACCCCAGGTCTCCCCCTTTTGCCGGGAGACAGTGCGTAAAAGCATTTTGTTACCGACGTAAATAAAAAAAAAAAGTCCCCTCCCCCTCGACTGTTCTCCACCTTGTCTTGATGGGGGGGCTTAGTACCTCCCGGTAGGGCGGAGAAGCCGCCAGGGAAAAGGTTATAGCCAGAGACCGGCGACTCTGGGTGCCCTTAGTACGGACTACTGGGGGAAACTAAGAGTGACCTGTGGAGGGCGCAGCGGGCGGGCCAGGAGGACCAGTCCAGGAGCGCTAGGAGGGTCTTAGGCAGCGGTGGCGGGGGGCCCTTGCTGTCTAACCATGGACCCTCCGGGAAGTCGGCCACACACTTATGGTCGCACAGGGAGGTAGTAGGGGCGCGTCCACTGCGCCTCTCTGAGGAAGTTCTCCCGGTTTTGGTCCGGGGGACGTTAGCCGCAGGCGGGGTGCCAGACGCTGCAACCCAGGTACTGCCCCCCTTCTTTCTCAACAAGCGGCGGGCGTCGTCATAAGATTTTTGGTTGGTATTACAGCTGGCAGTCGGCAGTCACCCACCCCTTTGGCAATGCGTTAATGCAATTTGTTACCGACGTAAAAAAATAAGAAAAGATCCTTTGGTCTTTGTAGGATCCCTATACACCCCTAAACATTAACGAAGTTTTGAGTATTTTGAAAGAATCAATAATATTTATCTAAAAATAAACGTTATATTTAAATAGTGAGTTAAGAATTTAAACAAGAATTATGTTATATAATAATCATTCAGTTTGCATATTTTTGGTTAATTTATTATAATTTAAAATATATTGAGTTACTATCTTATCAGGTTAGATGGAATCCGATAAAGATAAAATGGAAGTTGACGCCGCCGTTCCCACAAACATTTTTACATATTAATCTGTTAACTATCTTAAAATATGTTGGTATATTTGTGCTACTTTATTAACTGAGTTTCCTATGGTACCGTTTCAAACTAACAATTTCATTTAATTTTTTTTTTATAAGATACACCAACAACATAACATGTACATACATTATTACTCTTTACTAGTTAAGGGTGCGTCATCCTGCGAACTGTCTTGAACTGCGATCACCAACCTGCCTGCCCAGCGTGGTGATTAAGGGTCAGTTACCTGTTACCTGGGGGTACCCAATACAATATTATGGTATTGGTGTGGCCAATGTTCAGCAGTGGAATGTGGCTGTAATGATGATGATGAATTACACTGAAATGGTGTAAAAACAATATTGTGGCTCAGCTCCACACATTTTTTTCAGACCCCGCAGTTAAACCGTACTCACGGTTTTGTGGGACTATGTTATAAATAAGTTGTTATAACCTGTACTTACTGAATAAATAAATAATAATAATCCAATATGATTACATACATACATTCACGCCTGTTTTCCTGAAGGGGTAGGCAGAGGCATATTATACGGCCATACTTCGCCAATTGTATAGTTGGTCCCACGTAATATATGGCAAGCCAATTGCCAATATGATTCCACGCATCAATTATTTTTATAAATATGAAATAGAAGTACTAAACGTATATTTACGACTATTTATAAACTGGATTTATTTTTAATTGGATTTATGCCAGCTACAAAAAACACCAGGGATTCGTTTTATGCACGAAGGCTTCATAAAAAATGAAGCAAGAATTTTATTCCGTTACAAAAATGTCGACATCGATAAACATCAGAATGTATACATACAAGTCAACGAAGCAAGAGTTATGGAAAATCGCCCTATCTCCATTCCAGGAGGAAGGTAAGTGAGTATCGACAGGACGTAATTCGATCATGGCCGCCTCACGGCTGCTCTCCGGCTAAGTAGCCACCTAATGGGAATCCTATGTTCCTCACACTAAGTAGGTAGAACATCGATGTTCCCTTACCCGTAAATATTTTTATTTCCCGCACTATTTCAGATTCTGGTTAGTTTCGCTTGCTGTTAAATCAATATCTATGATATCTTGGATGTGAATGCGTGTCTGACTGGATAGCGATTACCTTCAAACTTTTGTCTGTACATTATGGATTATGAAATGAAATTTTATTTAGACATTAATAGGTACATAAAACATTAGAACTGTAAACGGTACAGTAAAAAAATTTCACAAATAAGTATTAGGGTCGGCAGACCAAAGCACAGAAGTCACAAAAATAATTTTTATTTTGCATAAGTCTTATTCATAGAACGATGCGTCGTGCTAGCTCAACAAGTGCTGGTGAGAACTAACACAAGAGGATCTAAAAAGCATAACAATTAATCGCCTTGAATTTTCATTTTGTTTGTTTAAATTTGACGAATATAAATGATCATGTTGATCTTAAAAATAGTAAAGTACATATATTTTTTTAATTTTTCTTATTAAGAATTCTTTTTTCCTTAAAACTTATCTACTTAAGATAGAACATCGATTAATGTGTGTCTGACTGCATAGAGGCCACTTTCATTCTTAAGTCTGTACATGATAGATTGGAACTGTAGGTAACATTCTAGATAATGAACTTCATAGACTGTTTACTATCATGCAAGATGTGACATGAAAGTTTTAATAACTAGCTATTATTATTTTTTTTAATTGTGATAAATTCAAGCTCAGTCGCTTGCTTAAACATGTTACTTTAATTCAGTTCCCATGATAAATATGCCAAATATTGTACCAATTAATGTCTTTTGCAGTAACCAGATCCGTACCGTTTCAATTTGGCCCAAAACAATCTTGCTATTAATTATCAATCCCCGTCTCTTTCCTCGTCTTGAAGATTTCTATTTCTTAGTAATTATTAGCTGACAAATGCGGTGCACCTGCCTAGATTGTAATCGGACGTAAAAAATCGTTTCAAATTATTATCGTAATGCCTCTGAGAGCGAGGCCCCGAGTGCGATCGTGGCCCGTTAGATTTAACTGCCCGAGGGTGTAGTACAGTTACACCGGTAGGATTAACTGATGCTACATTAAGGTTTTTTTTTTGTAAAATTCACCAAGTAAGTTGTCATCGTCATCATGATCTGCTCGGAAGCATGGCGGGAAGCCGATGGATGTAGGCGACTCAAGCTTAATGTGAAAATCATATGAAAAAATATGGCTGAGATGATGATGATGAAGTGGTCATGTTATTTGAGACAGATAACATCTACTTTGACGACTAATATGGCGTGGAGGTCAATATACCCGCACTCCACTTCTGAGGTCATAGGTTCGAATCCCACAGTAGAGAAATCTTTGTGTGCATAAAGATGAATATTTGTTCTGTTCTGTTGGATGAATACTAAGTATGTATTAATGTAAACTATATGTTGATCCTCTATGGCGTATCTATCATAGAAGTTTTTAATGATACTTATATGGAAAGGAACTAAACAATTGGGGTCATTGTAATATAATTATTTATTTATTTTGAAATAAATAAAAAAATGTAAATAAATAAATAAAAAAAATTTACTGGCCTATATTTCACTATGCCAAAGGTACGAGGAAAAACGTCAAGAGAAAAACGGATATTGTACTCACTCGATAAACCAAACTGCTACCTGTTACGTTCTATTCTGTTCCTTTATTTCAATCCACTTGGGAGACTGGACATGAGGTAATATATCCCTTTAGAGAGTGTCAGGATCTTGTTTTATGATTGAAAGAAATATTATTTATTCAATGACTTAACATTAGTGTATTAGAATTTGAGTAATATTTTTAATATGAAATAGTATTTTTAAGGCCATCTAAGCCTATTGTTAACCAACCAAGCGTTCGGTCGAAAATCAATTGGCACTGAGATCAGTCACAAAAGCTTAACTAATTCGACCGCTAGTTTTGTTCAAGTTTGTTAAATGCCCGCCTCGGCGCTAGTAAAAAATATATCTATGCGACAGACTAGTGAATTTTCTTGTAATTATTGTAAAGCTTGCTATGCCAATAAAAATAAAGACCTTACTTTCATTAACTGCATGTACCAAAGTATTGCATTACATTGCGTACTTGAATGTAATGAAATAGATAGTAGCTTTAATAACCGTCAATGGAATAGGAAATTGCACGTGGCATGTCTATCAACTTCATTAAAGAAAAAAGTCATTAGTATAAAAATAATTCACTTACAATGACACCAATTATTAATTTTCAAGATTATATTATGAAGAATATGTGTTATAGATATTACAAAACGGATTAAAATATATTTTTTTTAAATTCATACTTATATATTCGTTTTCCTATGTATATTAAGTATGTATTTAAAAAAAAGTAGTTAAGTATGTTTATCCGTTGTTTAGTATCCACAACACAAGTTCTTAATGATACTTATCTTGGAACTAAATAATTGGTGTAATTGTCAGAAAATATTATTATTATTATTATACCCAATCCAGGACAACTATTCATGTTCATGCACACAAAGATATGTCCTGTGTGGGAATCGAATCGTCATTCGTTGCGGCAGAGTATACTGATCTCCACGCCGTGTATGTCTTCATATATCATCACATTAGGTATACATTTTTCCTGTTTCTCATATGGCACAGCGACCATGAGACCCTGTTAGGAGATAATCAACGCATTATAGAAGCAGCTGGATATTGGTAAGGTCGCTAATTCTAGAGTAATTAAAACCGAGCGTATGTGACATTAAAAACCCCCATTATAGGTACACGACAACACCGACCCCGGGGGCGCCAGCACCAATAATACATTCTACAGGATATAGTACCTGACATTGGGTTGTTATGTTGTATTATATGTAGAAATATGTCTAATAACATTATCAGTCTGTAGAGGAGATGTTATCAATGCTTTTTGTATGGGGAAAAAAAGTCTTTGATATATAGATACAACTTTTCCTGTTCCTAGTACATTAAGTTTAAGACCCTGTTATCATTCTAATTCTATAAAGAGGACAGTTTTTTTTTTGTTTGCATTAAATAAGCCTTATCACTACAGAACCAATTTTTTTTTCTCTTTATTTCTTTAGGAGCTTTGATCATATAATTAATCATGCCAGCTCCATCGTATCCTAATCTTAACCTACTACATTTTAATAATTTTACAGTAATGAAGTAAACTAGGGCGTGCAACTAGTAAGATAATCAACGTACTATAAAGGCGGCTGGATAGTGGTAAGGTCGCCGAATCTAGAGTAATTAAAACCGAGCGGATGTTACAATAGATCCCCATTACAGGTACACGACAACACCGGCCCCCGGGGCCCAATACAGCGCCAATAATACATTCTACAGGATATTGTAAGTGTATGTTCTCCGGGCAAAGGTATTGCCTTGTGAGGGGGAGTGTAATTGCTCGTCCTGATTATACGGGGATTAGTTAGCGATTCTTTGTTTCTGAGATCGTTTATTGCATTTAGTACTTGAGATTGATTTGTAAAGCCGTATTTTACGGAGAAATATGTCTAGTAATAGGCTATCTAATAACATGCATGTTTTGAACTATTAAAATGTCATCTAAGCACTATACTGAGTAACCGAGAGAGAAAGGTTTTGGAATATTTTAAAACGTCTTTTAAATATAATAGGAGATTTTTTTTGATCACTTAAGTTTCGGACACTTTTTACAGAACTAAATCCATCAGAATATTATTTAATCTTTTAATATTCAATACGACTTGTCCTGTAACCCTGTCCAGAGTAGTTTACGAAATGCGATATGATTTTTTTACCTGTAGTTTTATAAAATACAGACACTTATAATGACTAAAAATATTTAATATACACGGTACGAAGACACGACAACAATATGATTAACAAGATATAAGAGTATCAAAGAGTCAAAATTCAAAATTACCGAATTGAAATTGAAAACTCTATTCGAAATTAATTTCCGACAGCAATTTTATGTCAGATTCCAATCTTGGTACGGTGCAATGAATCACCAGTGCTGTGGCTTTAGAAATGAGTCTGGTATACACCAAAGTTACCCGTAATTTGGCACCAAAGTTCCCGATAGAAACCACCACGAACTAGTTGAAAACTAACCATTATGATCGAGTACTTACAGTTGTCTTCCTGCGATTTTCCATCGCTTTTAACTTTAACAATAAGAACGCTGATATCCACTTTTATTGCGCAATGAATGGCGATAATATCTATTCAACAATACTGGTTGTTCTCTTTGTGACGCTGGATGTTTAGGTAAGTCTGCATTGTAGTGTCAGATATTGTGCAGCAAATAGTAACACAAAGTGTACCTTAAGAAACCTATTTGATATTAAATTGTTAACACCTTCCCATTATTTCTCACGTTGATTTGGAGCAGGCTCGAGCCTTCTAACGTTACATTAATGAAAAGAATGAGAATAAAATAGAAAAAGAATTACTTGTAGCAAATTTTATTTAATAGCGATCAGTAAATAGTCTAGTACAATATAATTCAACATGTTTTTTTCAGAAATTTGTAACGATACGTCATGAGATAGTGGACATAGGGTGTCATATTAGATAGTTTAGTTCATCATCATCATTATGATCTCAGCCCATTAACGTCCCACTACTGAGCACGAGCCTCCTCTCACATACCAAGTTGCGAGGGTATTGGGTCATATACTCCACCATTTAGTGATAACCGAGACCAACGGCTTAACGGCCTTACAAAGCACAAAAGCGCTCGATATCAATTGCCACACAAACGGTCACCCATCCAAGGACTGACCTCTGTAAACTCTACGAGAGCTACGAGCGCTTCCGCGCGCTTTTGAGCGATAGTTTAGTTACTTCTGTAATAATGTAATAGTAGTACCGTATAAAGGGTAAATCATCGATTGCAATGTTGTGTTAAACTAATTATGCCCATGCGTGTCACTTAAGAATATCTCGATCTAATTTTATCATTTACGGGATCCACAGGAACTATGCTTAATGGGTTAAAAAAGACAGTATTTTCTTTATTATCATAAAAATTAAGAAATTGTTAGACGTGATAACAAAATAACAAACAGAAAGTACATTTCACATTGATATTGTTAGTCAGGCTTTCTCTTTTACTCTTCTAAATACAGAGGAAATAATATCATGTTACCTTCCCTTTAAACTCATGGAGAACATTTTCTTTTATGTCAGAATTTCTTTGTTAAACATAATTATCACTCCTTTAATTATTCACAACAATTAGGGTGTAATTATTACTGTTACCCTCTTTTTCTATTCTGTTGTTTTTGTATTCTTGGCGCTGAATTGAATTAATTACAACAAAGTTCTAATTAGAGGTAATTTCTGTTCAAAATTGTTTGAAACAAAATTTTCTTAATAAATCATAGCGAATATGACATTAATAATAATTATGACGTGGTAAATTCGCGCTACAACGATGTGTGCTCTTTGGCAGTGAGTGGTTTGAAGTACTTTGAAGTGTCATCGAAACGAGTGTCATGGATGTGGATGAAGTGTGGTCGCCGTCAATCCGCCATTATGTAGACCGAGGTGATTGCTTATTGTTGCGCGTCACAATACCCAATCAATGTCCGTTGCCCAAAACCCAAGATTTTGTAACGCTTCCTCGCGCCGCCCGATTATTGGCTGACAATCATGCTCTTTTCAAGCAAACAAAATACTTTTCTGTAAATTCTAAAATCGAATACCGTTGAAATATTTTCGATAATCTTTTATTCTTACTTCTTCATGCGCATTGCATTTCTCATTCCTTTTTCAAATATGATATCAAACAATCAAAAACACTTGCTGCAAAATTCATAATTTGTAACCGCTTTTAAAATTCGAATACCGTTAAAATATTTCCGTTGATCTTTTACTTCAAATTATTTTTACATGCATTTTTAAACCGTTTTCAAATATGATTTTCCATTAATTCAGCTCACGGGACTATGGCGATTTGAAATTCTTGGTCCATTTTCCTTTATACGGATATTTCTCTCTATAAATAGGGCCATTAAAAAGCTAAGTCATAGTCGGAACGGAGCTGCTTAAATATACTTTGCACGAGTGCGCAAATTGATATAAAATACTTCATCTTCTGATATTTTCCTACGCCTTTGATTTCCAGTATTGTTGACTTGAGAATTATGTACTTTTGAGTTAAAACATCAGTTGTTGGACTGTTAAGGGATGTATAAACAATCTGTATTAAGTTTATTGTCTGACATCGCTTAATATTCTACTTCTTGTTGATTTGAGTAGTATAAACAACGCTTAAGACCGTCTCGTCCTGCCCCAAAAGAACTTGACGGGAGCGGGTCTCACGTAATAAAATCGTTACTTTAAGCTCTTATACGTGACATTTTGTATATAAACTTAATTTGCGTATTGGACTATATTTACTGTTACTTAAAGCTTTCATGGTCGTCAACTAACAAACTTATGCGTAGTTTTTTGCGCGCGAGAGTTTAAGGAGGGAGAGAGTGTAGTTTTTAATTATTTGGTCTTTGAACAGCAAACAAGGTTTCCTTTTGTGCGTGCGACTGATTGCGTACGACTTTTTAACTTACATACATAATATCACGCCTGTTTCCTCGAAGGCGAAACATTGTTTGTCCCACGTAATAGGTGGTGAGCCTATTTCCGCTTACCGGAAACTTTAATGTTCGCCAGAGCCTCGTCCGCTGATCGGCAGTTGCACCACTTGTAGGTGAGGTTGGCTGGGGCTCCATAGATCTTGATAGGAACCCTATATACCCTTACACCGTTGTTAACTTACACACACACCATAATAATTATTAACTAATATTTCTGTGACCCTTCCCAGGCTTCATAGATGCGCTATGAAATCTTTATAGAACGCGCTGATAATCAGTTGTAGAACATCATATTTTAGCTTTAACCCGCTGGCCCTAGATTTAAAGCTTAGGGCCCAGGGTCTGCTCACTGGTTTCACCAGATTTTTCATCGATAAAATTCTATCTTGTCTTGAAGGCTAGCGTTAAGCAAAGGTAGGAGTTTATAATTTTTTCTGAGAGCGGGCAAAGACCTTGGATCGATCCAAAAATTTAATAATTCACGAACTCCTATAATCCGGATTAAACCTAGGCAGTGAACGATGTCCTAACTAAGTGATAGAGTGAAAATTGTTTGCAAATTTTTACTACTCGAGTTAGACGAATATTACTGGAGTACTCTGATTGATAATAGCAAACAATTTTTTTTTTTTTTTTCAGATCTTTTTTTTTCAGGCGATCTTCAGTTGAATAAATACTTAAATATTTTCTCACAATTACACCAACTATTTAGTTACAAGATAAGTATGATTACGAACTTGTGTTATGGATACTAAAAGTAACGGAGAAACAGACATAAATACTTTTTTTTTTGTAAACACATAAGTACTTAAAATGAATTGGGAAACACCTAGACCAGAACTATGTCTGTAAAGGGTTTGGTGATTGTGGGAAGGTATGGCTTCCAGTCAGGCTTCTGCAGCCATGTTGATTTGACAAAAAGTTATAACTCTGACTAACAGTAAATTTTTAACATCGACTTACTTAAATAACAATAAAATTACAGACCGATCAAATCTGATTAAAGTACAGTAAAGAAATAATAATTTATAAACAATAGCGGTCGCCCGCGGTTCCGCCCGCGGCTTCGCCCGCGTGGATGTCGGTTATGTACCGCTGCAAAATGCCTACCCAGGAAAAACACGGTTAGCAAAATGATTCCCAGGTCAATTCACAGACACCGACACTAACATCGACGACGCAGTCATTATCCGCAGGCTGCATATATTGTCTTAATGTTGATGTTAAAGTTGTTAATGATGAAAATATTTAAATGTAATTAATACTAAGTTTTCACTCCTACCGGTAGTCCCGGAGTGCAACCAGTTGTTTTAAAGCGATTATTGTAGAGCTTCTCTATAAACAACATTTGACGTTAAATTATTTTCACGTAACAAAATAATTTAATTTCGCCATAACTTCAAAACCAAACGTCCAATTTTGATCATTCCAATACCAAATATAATCTACATAAACTGCACTTAGTGATGAAATAATTTATTTTGATAAGAATCAATAGCATAAGTAAAATAAATGCGTTTCAATGTAGTCCAATAAAAATTTAAGATTTTTAAATAATAAAATGGTTATTGTGCCTCACTCGACATAGATCAGTATAGTGTGTCGCGGACTTTTCAGTAGATCCTATTTATAAGATCTACAATTAATTCGTACATTTTGTGGTTCTATCTTTTAAAGTTTAGGCAGCGTACGCAAAATGGGTAACTGTTCTGGTTGATTTTTTACACTTTGTGTCTGAAAAACCCAAATATCTTACGGAACCCAATTTTTTTCCAAATTAAAATTTAGCCTATGTTACTCAGTGATAATGTAGCTTTCTAATGAAAAAAGAATTATTAAAATCGGTCCAGTCCTTTTGAGTTTATTCGTTACATAAAAAAATACAAATCTTTCCTCTTTATAATTTTATTAGTGTAGACTACACCAATTATTCAGACACAAGATAGGTATCATTAAGAACTTGTGTGATGGATACTAAATAACGGACAAACATACCGAAGTACTTTTTTTTTTAATAAATACTTCATATACATAGGATGACCAGAACAAGTATTCATGTTCATGCACACAAAGATTTGTCCTGTGTGGTAATCGAACCCACGACCTCAGGAGTGGAGTGCTGGACCTCCACGCCATATTTGTCATCTTGTAGTAATGGACATAAAGGAGAATCGTTTCTAGAACAATACTCTTTTCATAAACAATAGACTCGCGATTCTTTAAGTAGCCTTAGTAAATGCTTTTACACTCAAACAATGTTTCTCTTTATTTCACCAGGTGAATTAAACCTGACTTTTTGTACTACAGACAGTAATGTTCAGAAAAAATTATATCTCTTGTCAAAAAATATTTTAAAGTATGCTTAGTTTTTAATAGAAAAATTAAAACTTAAAACATATCTCTTTTTTTACTAAAATCTATCATTTAATTTCGCATAATTTTCGTGCATATTTCAGGCACTTTTAATGCATATAACAAGCTTTTTATGTTGCATATAATCCGGTCTCTAGTACATATCATGTTATAGGAAGTTCCATCTTAATCGATCTCAATCTAATCTATTCAAAGTATCTAAATATAAGTAAAGTAATGTTTAACCTATATTTAAGCTAAACTATCTAGCTTTATCAATTCGATCAAATCTTCTTAAAGTGCAATAAGAGATATAAAAGAGTACAAGTAGGGATAGTTTCTAGAACAATACTCTTTTCCATAAACAATAGACTCGCGATTCTATACCTAGTAGTAAATGCTTTTACACTCGAACATAATGTTTCTTTTTTGTTTCACCCAGTGAATAAGACCTGAATTTTTGTACCTGGCTTTTTTTGTATTGGACTTGTAGTAGATTAGATAGGGACATAATTGATTAATGCGTAAGACTACTTCTTTGATTAATTTATAAAAACCAACAGTGTATATATATAGTAAATAATGAAAGAAAATCAGTGCTAATTATTTAAAAATACATATAATGCTGCGTAGGAATCAGACATACCTATATAAAGATAGAAAAAAATATTGTAAACCCATCACAACTTCATTAAATAAGAAACGTAATTATATTTTTAATCAGCTTAAAACAGGGTAGGCTCACAAAATATCGTCACCTATAAATATTATTATTTTTATATCGAAAGCCCTTCGTAATAACTGTTTGATACCGAGTCCCCTCAAAAATCCCTTGGGATCAAGTGTCTATTACGCAGAGGCTGTATTTTGATATTCTGGATTATTCGTTCATCTTTTTTTTATTGTTTCAGGTAAATAACAGAGACAGTGTAGGATAGCGGTGACGTCACTCAGTGACAACTGAAGCGCTTCGCCGTAAAAATCCAATCTTGCCGTAAGTTATTCCACAGTTATGAGATTTTGTAGGTGTGTTAAGATTATCGATAGTTATTGACTTTGTGTTACAGTGGTTCTTTAAGGTTTTTTGCTACGGATTTTTAAGAAAAGACTATGATTAACGCATTTGAAACTAAAAAATAATAGATTTTCTAATATGGTTTGTGACATATTAACTTATAATGAGAGACTAGCAAACCTAACAAAAGCTGTCATGTTTAAGTCTAGTTCATGAAAAATCAAAATCATTTGTTCAAGTTTGGCTCATTAATAGTATGTGTACTGATTATTTTCTCCTACTTTTTTTTTCTTGAAAACATTGTCCTGATTCTCATGTCATTAGGCTATTTCCATCATGACGTTTAGGGTTCAAGGGATATTAGTATACTACTACCATCTTGTTTTGTCTTTCGCTCCCAAGAAAGCATGGTAGACGCATTTCCCTAAAGTTTAGGGCCTAAACAATATTTTTTTAAATAATTGTATTCTGAAAAAACATCGATTATTTAGTTTCAAGATAAGTATCATTAAAAACTTGTGTTATGGATACTAAATAACGGATAAGCATACATACATTTTTTTCAACTGTAAAACAACAAATTAAAAAAAAAGTTTTAGTTAATTAGACATGCTGACTATGCGATGTACTAATAATAATTTCAAACAGGCAATTAATTTCAGAGATCACATTAAAAAATAATATAAAGAACCGCTAGAAGACATCATAAATTATGTCGACTAATTATCAACTTGTTTGAAACTATTTCTTTCCAACTCCTTACTAATGAACATTAAAATTTTAACACATTTAATTGAGCACGCGCAGTCGATTTAACAGCCAAGCTTGTTCGCCACATATGGTGGTTGGTACTCATAAATCTTAGTGGCTCAAAGCTGGGCCAATTGAAAACTAATTCAGCGTGAACCTGCCTGTTTGTCACATTTTTTACTGCGCGAACACACATGTCATATGCCGGTCGTACCAGTATATGCTTGACACTAGTTTAGGATAAGTTTATATTATTTATTCAAACAAAACACAATATCTATATTTTGCACTTTTATTGTATTAAAAAAATACAATGTTGTAAAAGTATAAAAAAACCATAGGATATTGTTAGTTATTAGGTATATGCATTACAAATAATATAAAAGGTCTTTCAAAACTTCTTACAATCGAAAGGTTCGAATTAATAGGTTCCAATTTGAAAACAATTTTACATTGGGTCAAACATTAGTATGTTTTAGAGATGTTAAATTAAATTGCTATTATTACAATTTAAAAAATAACGAAAGTGTTTTTGTTGTTTTAACCAGTTAATGCACTGTTTTATGCGCCATATGTATTGTTTTTTACCAAGAAGGTATTTATGTGGCATGGCAGTGCTCTCACAAATGTTATCTACGGAAGACCAGCGTCGAGGCTTTTTCGTGACACCTCAGCTTTATGCGTTATAAATTATTTTTCTTTCTTTCTTTCTATAAGTATATTACAACGAAATCTTAATGCTTGTAGGTCATTTAAAAATATTTTTTGGAAACTAATTCGATGTGGATTTGTTTGTAGGTATGTCACATTTTTTTGCTGACTCGACGCACATGCCATATGCCAGTCGTCCCGCTATAGCTGAACTAGCTGACTAGAATAAGCCAGTGCAGTGTTTTATGGTCAGGGGGTCGTCAACGTTGTGTTTTATGCGCATTGATTACAATGTCAATGCCGCTACGAAATCTTGATATTTAATGCTTTTTGTTGAAACAAAAGTCTATACTAAAAATAATAATAATTATTATTAACAATCATTCAATCCCGAATTTTAGTAGGGCTTTTGTAAAATTAATTTTTCTACAATCTACATCATTATATATAGATATAGTAGATTTTATTCTATTACAAGTTTTTGCCCTTAATCTTTTTGCAGGCAGGCAATCGCGGTTTAAGATGCAGGATGACGCTGCTGCCTATAATTCGATAAGATTTGCCTTCGTCGAATCTTACGACTCCCCGTAAGATAAAATTTGAAAATATTATAATACAGCATTGAATGCGCTTGCTGTTTTAACCCTCCTCTGTCCCTTAGAGAGACGGGCATCCCGCTGCGTAGGTACCATGTTTTTGACAACCGATCCAGCTTTGTTTAACATTATGTTTCTATTTGCTATGTCATACACAATTGCTATGCTATTGCATGGGAGCCCGTTTTTAGTTGTCGGACGCGGTGAGTGAAATTGTCTGTTGATGTGATTGTGATGTGGTGATTAATATCGTTTTGTGTTTCTAGTATTCAAAAAAATAATCTGTATAGTTGGTTTGTATTCAATTATTAATGTAATGTATTATTTTTGTTGTTGAACATTTTTAATTTTAGTTTAATGGTGAGATGATATTCTTAATATTGTAATTGACCAATAAACCGATATGGCGTGTCCGCACACCGCTCCTGAGGTCGTGGGTTCGATTCCCATACAGGAATGTCTTTGTGTGCATAAAACATGAATATTTGTTCTGTTCTGTTTATTCGTAATTTTGTATAGGCTTATTTGAAATCTAAGCTCAACAACACACAAGACATCTTCGTTCTTCTCAGAACCTGCTTCTCGCCATCCCTCAGCATCACTCCTGTCCAATGTCTACCGCACTGCCTTTAAAGTTTTCTGCTAACTCTAAGGTTAACTGCCAAAGAATGCCTTATGGCATTAAGTTCGCCTTTTGTAATACTTTTAAGTGTGCAATAAAGATTAAATAAATAAATAAATATCCATAACAAGTTCTTAATTATACTTATCTTGGAACTAGGTTATATAATTGGTGGAATTGTCAGAAATATTTATTTATTATAATTATATTATTTATTTCGTAAGCTTTTTGAACATTCACAAATGTGTTAAGTATTATTTATAACTACGGAAACGTAGTACAGATCACTGTAAATTCGTTTACGTAAGCTAGAAAAAAATGTATAGCAGAATTGGTTTATTCCCAAGCGTCCCACCCATCAGTGCCTAAATAAAAAACTTTGACATGTTCATTAAATTTTGGCATAAAAAAGCTTTTATGAATTCCATTTTAATAATAAACGAACGCTACGTGTCCGATCACCGCAGAAGTTGTAGAAAAATTGAGCAAGAACCTCGAAAAAAGAAATAGCATTCTGACTTCTGATTCCTCACATTTAATCTTTCCACGGATTTGTTTTCTCTTTTAAATATTTATCACAGCTTATTACCGTGCACGGCCTCTTACGAAACAAGGTAGAAACGATATTTGAAATTTAAAAACCTTTAAAATAACTAAATAAAATACTTTTAACGGATTGTAATACCGGTTTATTAACCCGTATTTGCGTCCCAACGTTACGAGTAGGTACTTTACAGCTATCACGAATAGGGATAAAAATAGCTGAGTTGATTGCGATTTAAATCCGTTAAATATGTTTTTTCACTTATTTTAAAGGCAATTTTAATACGTGAAAAAGTGAATTATTTACAAAGTTCAATCGCGTAAATATAACTTACAGGGGATCTTTTTAAGTGTAGAACTAGGACTCGCCACGTGAAATCGAATACGCCTAGTGAAATCGAAACATAATATATTAAAATATTTTAAAATTCTTGCTTCTGCTAGCTATATTTTTCAACCTTATTTTGCTTCAAGGAAATTCAATTATAGCTTGTTGCTTTTATCTCGTTTTTATTGTGCCAGGGAAACTCGTTGTGTGCTATTGCTGTCTGATGCCCTCCTGTGTAAATTAATCTTTACTTGTGCCACACAAATATATTCACTTCTGTTTTTGCCCCAAAGGGCCTACCCCTTAGAGAACCAGGGGTCAGAGACATATTATACGCCCACACTTCGCCAATTATATATTTGGTCCCACGTAATAAGTGGCGAGCCTATAGCCGCTTATCAGAAACTTTTATCTAGAGCCTCGTCTGTTGATCGGCAGATGCACAAGTGGTTGGCTGCAGGAGAGGTTGGCTTGAGCTCCTTGAATTTTAGTAAAATAATAATAAATGTTTTTTAACAATGACACCATTTATTTAGTTTTAAGATAGGTATCATTAAAAACTTGTGTTTTGGATACTAAATAACAGATAAACATATATAAATACTTTTATTTTGTAAATACATACTGAATATACATAGGAAACACCCAGACTATAACACATATTCACATTCATGCACACAATGATTTGTCCTGTGTGGGAATTGAACTCACGACCTCAGGAGCGGAGTGCAGGTATACTGACCCCCACGCCATATCGGTCGATCTATAATAGAATCCCCAGACACCTCTTGTAATATAAATACTTAATCTTATCCTTTCTAGTACTCCCCACTCATCCATCCTAAAGAAAGAAATATAATTTTTTCTGTGAAAACGTCAAAAAAAAAACAGATACATTATATTTAAGTAACTACTTAAAGAGTGTCACAGAAAAGACATAAAGCCCAGGTGTCACGAAAACGCCTCGACGCTGGTCTTCCGTAGATACCGTTTGTGAGAGCACTGCTATGACACATTCATTCCTTACATTGTAAAACACAATACATACATACAGTTATAGTAGCATACAAATAACACATAAGCTTGCATGGAACCTAAGAAGCTGGTTCAATAAATATTTCCTATAATTGCAACGGAAAGACATTCTTATCTCCGTTGCATGCAGCCTTCTTTCATCTTAGTCTTACCAGCATTCAGTCATTGTAAATTCTTAAATTGACTTTTTCAAATATCAAATGGACGCGCGTGTTGGGAACAAACCACTGTATATTTATTTATTATATTAATTCAAAAAATTCTCGCTTTTGCAAGCTGTTATTTTTCAAATAGGTTACTGAAACGTTATTTTGCTTTAAGGAAATTCAATTACAGTCTGTTGCTTTGATCTCCTTGTTATTGTGCCAGGGACACCCATTCCAGTGCTATGGCTGTCTGATACACTCCTGTGTAAATTAATCTTTACTTGTACTATAAATACAAAAGGGATTGTTTGTTCCGATTTTAGATCTTTTTTTCTCTTTTAAATTATGGCTTCGTTTAGAACATTGTCAAGAGATAAAATTGTAATTGAGCATGAGTGGTGATAAAGATGATCAATGTTAAATGATATGCCCTCCCCTCAACCCCTTGAGTCCTCAGTAAAGATGTGAGATAATACTAAGATCTCACATGGACTTCTTGAGAGAATTTGAAAAGTTATGTTGCACTACTTTGTTTCATTTACCAACACTCATGTACGTTCACAAACACTTAACGATTTATAATCGTTTATAACCGTTATTATACATTAATGTTCGAAATACCACAAATTTTAGGAAATAAAACAAAACTGAAGATATGACGCTTCACTTTTCTCCAAGAAGTCTTTATGTATCTATTGGATTTTAGAGGCTTTTTTTTTAATGACATTTCCTTAAAAAGGTTGATGCCAGAAAAATAATCCTGCTGTATATCCTAAAAAATAATTGAGCCACTCTGTAGTACGTCACTTAGATACATAAGTCGCCGATAGATAAATAAACATTAGGTTTTTATACAAGCAGAGTACAATTGAGTACAGAGTATAATATAGAAAAACAACCAACTGTAAAGTTTTTTTTAAGGTCTGTTGTTATACGTCACTAAATAATTATATTAATCTTACCGTGTATAAAAAGCGTTATTGACTCGCAAAGCTACCAACGTGGTTCAAAAAAGGTTTATAATGAAAAATAAAATTAATTTGTAAGGGTAGTTTGAAGTCATATATATAAATAAACCTAACTGCAAATAATGCTGATCGGAAGTACAAAATACATGTAATATATTTACTAATCGCCCAGCCGTTTTGTTTGCCCAGCAGTTTATTTCATATGCCATCGCCCAACTGATATTTTATTTAATATGCCTGCGCCATTTACAGAAAATCCGCTTCTGAATATTATTTTCGTCCTCGACTTTTTGTTCAAAATAAACTGCTCAACTAATACCCCAATTATGTATGTATGTTTGACTTCTGCACTTTGGCAACATTTTAGATAAGTTAGACGACTTTTAACTTGAATACTTCAAGTTTCCGCCAGTGTACGAAGCTTTCGTCTATCAAGTTACAAAAAACTTATTTTTTTTGAGGTAGGAACCATTTTTATTACGTGCGGCCTTAATAGGCTTTAAGTTGTCTGAATATCCCAAAAATTACATGTTTTGGTTCGCATCAAAATTCCTTATATAAAATGAAAATTACAAGCTCTAAATCTGATTAGGGAAATTTAAGTAATTTGTTTTTTAACAAAAGTACTGAAGAAGTAAGAATAATGCTGTGAGATTTATGTTAGAGATAGATATGAAATATATTTAATTGCATTTGAATAAGGTTATACTGTGAATGGTTACAATAAAATAAATTCAGCTTATGTAGCAACTTGAACAGCTCGATAAGTTGTGTGAAATATTTTTTTTTTTAACTTTTTCGTCCTAGGAGGAGGCAGAGCCCACAATTCGCTAATTATATAGTTGGTCCCATGTAATAGGTGACGAGCCTATTATCGCTTACCGGAAAAAAATATCAAAAACAGAATGTAAAAAAAGAGAAAAAGAAGAATAAAAGACAGATTTTTTTTGCTCAAACACACTTTCTGGTAATAATAATATATGATAAATGTTGGCACAGTGTCTAAAGAAAATTATATATTTCCCAAATTATAGGGTTAGGCATTGTTCTGAATGCTTTGGCGATATTTCAAGCGAGGCAGCGCGCGCCTGCTTTTGACATTCCAGAATCCGGTTATTAAAATTCTGTCCAAACACCGTTTGAAATGCCAAGTACGAACGATTTAATACTTTGAACGTAATGATTTAAGTTATCTTCGACTGTTTCCGTTATTTAATGTACCTATGTATTTTAATTTTACTGTGACCTATATGGATTGGTTGGCAGTATACCTGCACTCCGCTCTTGAGTTCGGGGGTCGATTCCCAAACATTTTTGATGTTTTTTTGGAAGTAAAGATAAAGTAATAAATAAATATTTTCTGAGAATTACACCAATTATTTAGTTCCGAGTATAATTAAGAACTTGTGTTATGGATAATAAAAATACATACACACTTTGTTTTTGAAAATACTTACTTAATATATGTATAGGGATCCTACCAAGACCTAAGGAGACCAAGCCAACCTCACCTGCAAGTGGTGCCGCTGCCGATCAACGGACGAGGCTCTGGCGAACATAACACTGCCTGGTAAGCGGCAATAGGTCGCCACCAATGTATTTATGTATAAATATTCATGTATTTTAAATACTATTAAGTGTCTGCCCAAACATCGTTTGAAATGCTAAAGTACGAACGATTTAATACTTCGGACGTAATCATTTGACTTATCGTCGACTGTTGCCGTTATCTAGTAACTAAGTTTATATAAGATAAATACTATATAAACGAGTATCTATCTACACTAATACTAAAGTAGGTTAAATAAATAATTTGTTTCACTTAAATATTTGACGACTGATAAGGCGTTGAGGTTAGTAACCTGAGCTCGCTGCTAAAGTCTGGGTTCGATTCTTTCACAAAACACTTGTGTTTGTGCGCGATTATTTATTTTCTAGTGTATTTTATATCAAGATAGCTTTCGTCTACTACTTTGTCAGCTTGACCTTAGAGGTTATCAAAGGCCGAGAGCGATTTAATATACTCAATCGACCAGCTTCCACTATCCAACATTGATCTCATGGGTGATCTGGTACCCGTCATCTTGCTCAAATCATCATCATCATCATATCCTAGCATTATCCCGGTTGTTCTAGACTTAAGCTTAGGGCCCAAGGTCAGCTCACTAGTTTAACCAGATTTCAGTTATTACGTGGAGTGACTGCAGTCTGACCTCCGCAACCCAGAGGGAAACATCATTCTATGGTTAAACCAGCTGTCAATCTGTTAGTAGGCACTGACTTCCTAATAACGACTACCATAGGGGTGCCCTTT
Organism: Musotima nitidalis; assembly: GCA_949126915.1. Lineage (NCBI taxonomy): Eukaryota > Metazoa > Arthropoda > Insecta > Lepidoptera > Crambidae > Musotima > Musotima nitidalis. The sequence continues at coordinate 6,963,266 of OX421432.1, read as the reverse complement.
TGTTCGCCTAAAATTGTTTGTCCTAATATGGTTTGGCCAAACCGTTTTGGCCTAAACTTAAAACGTACAATTATTGTTTCGCCTAAAAATAGTTTTGCCACCATTATAGTTTGGCCTAAGAATTGAAAGGCCTAATTTTAGAATGTCTAATGTAAAATAGCCTAAAGTATATTGGCATAAGTTTATTTTGGCATAACGATTATTTCGCAAATTTATATAAGCTCTAATTTTAGCATATCTATAATGAAATGTGCCAATAATGTATTGGAATAAAAGCAAAAATAAATTGACAGAAGCGAATCGCTGCAACTCCACGTAGTCTTGTCTGCCCTACCCTAGAGTGCAATATAAGCCCGCGTAGGCGCGGAGGGGCGAGGCGTCCCGCGAGCTAAGGAGAATCGGTGGTGAGCGAAAACCATCTGCGACGAAAAGCTCGCGTGGGACCGCCGGAGTCCCGCAGCGCCGAAGCCTTGACAGAAACTATGCATGCTGCATGACTGCACGCATGTTGCATGTCTGCATGCATGATGCATGCCTGCTTGCATGCTGCATGTTTGCATAAAAATGAGTAGGCGTTTTGTACTTTATGATTTTTAATTTTGTGCGAATTAATATTAAGGAATTGTAAACTTTAGGGATTACGAATTGTTCTGCCAATTAACGTATTTGGTAAATGACAATGTGGCGATAAAAAGTTGGGCAAAGTGAAATTAGGGCAAACACGATTCTGAAGAGTGAAATTAGGCGAAAAAATTTAGGCTTTTCGTTTGGGTGCCATTACAAATTAGGCGTACAAAAAATTAGGCGATCCGATAGGGACCCCTGCCATAGATGTTCATGACAGCCGGGACCAACGGCTTAACGTGCTTTCCGAGGCACGAACAAGCTATAATTTCGCACATAACTTCGAAAAGTCATAGGTGTGCCTTCGTTTCTTAAGTCTTCAGTCCATTTTGCCGCTCAAACAAACAATTACATTTATAATATTCGTAAGTAAATATATCTCCGAGATTAGAGAAATATTTCCACGATTGAAGTACCCAACTAGTAACCTATTTTCCGCTACGTAACTATTTACGGTAAACTATGCGTTGTTGCTTTCAAAGTGTGGTGGAATACTATCTAACTAACCTCAAGTCTGATAGGCGAGGCGGGCTACTTGGAAGGTCGAACTATGTTGCTTAACTTTGTGATGAGATGAGAATTACATTCGTATACATGCTTCGAGCAACTGGAAATTAATTTTAGTGGATGCCACTAGAACTAATTTTATTTGAAAGCACTGTATATTAGACTTAGTATTGGAAAGCTTTTAAAGATCTGTTGATTTATTTATGGATTCTTGTCTTAAAAGATTCAATGCGAGATAATCGAAGTTAGACAAAATTCACGAAGGTAGAGCTTTATCCCCCCGGACCTTGGCGTGGTGGGGCCGGGAAAAGGTGACACCCGAGGTTGGCGATTCTGGGTGCGCTTAGGACTGACTACTGGGGGGAAACTAGGAGGGAACTGTGGTGGGCGCGCCAGAAAGGCCCGTCATGCAGCGCCAGGAGAGTCTTAGGCTGCTCGGTCAGGCAGACACGCTATAGTCGCACAAGGAAGTAGGAGGAAGCGTCCACTGTCCCCCCTGTGAGGGGTCCTCCCGGTGATGTCAGACGCTGCAACCTAGAGAATGGCCCCCCGCTTCTTTCTCAACTAGCGGCGGGCGTCGTCGTAAGATTTTTAGTGGGTATTACTGCTGGGCCCTTTCAGTCCCCCTTTGGCCAAAAGGCAAATGCAGTTTGTCACCGAAGTTAAAAAAACAAGTAGTGCTTGGATGTGTCATTGTTAGTTAGCGCTGCAGAATTACCAATGAATAAATCAGTATCAATTTAATGCGCTTACAAGTAGGACAAGTATTCCTTAGAAGATCTTCAGTGATGTCTCAAAAATCGTCTTTTTTCAGTTAGGTCACTATTCCATTAAGCATGCGAAATGACCAATACTTATGTGACCGGTTAACATTTCTCAATTTTGCAACCATTTAACCCTAGTTGATATGAATAAACCCCATTTAAAACAGGAAGTAGCAGTACTAACAACCAACTCAGATTCACGGAACACAAGTAAGTTTCAATTTCACAAGTTTGTTGTTTTATGTGTTGTTCATGTTGCTCAGTAGAACAACTCATGATATAAGTTAATAGATGCGCAATTCGTGATATTTTGAGGACGTTAGAAAGGTAATAGTGGTTTCTATTTCCAAATAACCTATCCAAGTTCAATTTAAGAAGTACCATTGGGTAAAATCTTGACAAGTCACGGGTCGAGATTCTTGTCAACTTCTTTTCGTAGAAGATCCTGTGCTAGTAAAAAAGATCCTGTACGATACTAGCAGGGAAACACATTGAACTAAATTGAGCTGAATAGTTCATACCAAGTAGGGGAGAATGTCTGTACAAAGAAATAAAACGCATAAAAAGCTAGCATTGTAAAGTGAGCAGAATTTATCAAATTTTGGTGCTCATTGAGTGTTAATTCAGTGCCAAATTACAAAATTTAAAATACCAAAATCATCATCATTATCTCGCCTGCATCCATCGGCTTCCCGCCGCCTTAACCAGATTCGCCATTAAAGAACTATGTGCCCCGCCCACGGACACTTCAGCTTGCAAACTCGCATCGCTATGCCGGTCACTCAAATAGATCCTACTAAAGAATATTTTAACTATGTTCCTTATGCAAGATCGAATGTTTTGCAGCAAGTTTCCGACATTAGATACCTACCATTATACCTTTTTTATTATTCTAGAAACTACTGCAATAAATCCGCCATTACTGAAACTAAAACCAGACTAAGTTGTGCATTTCGTTGCTTTCGTACGAAGAAGTTAAGTAAATTTTGTTTTTAAGGGATTTCTCCGGTTTATCAGCTTGTGTACTTATTTATCTTTGAAATTACATTTGTTGATTGCAAACTATCCCAGTCTTAAGTATGATATATACATACATAAATACAATTACGCCTGATCTTCCGAAGGGGTAAGCAGAGGCATATTATACACCCACACTTCACCATTTGTGTTATTGGTCCCACGTAATAGGTGACGAGCCTATTGCCGTTTACCGGGAACTTCTATGTTTGCCAAAGTCTTGTCCGTTAATCGTCAGGAGTAACACTTGCAGGTGAGGTTTGGTTGGACTCCAAAAATAATGATAGGATCTCTATACTAAGGAAGTGTGAAATACTAAGGACCATTATGAATTAAGAATTATGAAATTTGCCTTTTACAAGAGCTCTATTGAGCCTAACATGAATAAATAACATGATTTTGACTTTGAAATAGCATTCTGAAAATACTCTTTAATAACTAATGACCATACCCACTCTTTATTCGTAAGTGAGGTCGATTTCGACCTATTAATCGGGCGAATTCGGGCTAATAATCAACTGGCACCGAGTTCAAGTCTCGTCTATATACTGAACCCACTCGTAACACAAACACTTTAAGCTTACCACGAGGGACTCTAGTTATAATAGGTAATTAAAAATCTGGGTGTTTTCTATACACACAAGTGTTTTCAGCAATGTTACTTTTTCCACTTATTATAAGAGGTAGATTATTTTTCTATGAAGTAAAGTAATCTATTAGTGCGCGATCAAGTTAATTTTATTAACACCTGCTGTCAAATTATAAAACTTATGTATTTTTGTCTATAATTGCGCTGCCGTGATTTAAGTATAAATGTCAGTATGATAAGAAAACATTTCATTACTTTTAACATATTATTTCTAGCTAAGTCTCAGTATTTGTGTCAACTGACAGTGACTTCTTGCACTTAAAAGATTCTTTCGTGCGATTAGTGTGAAGCTATAAAAAAGTCATGTGAACGTTCAACCTTATGTCATTCGGCGGTCATATCACGCTATATTATTGTAGATGTGTACTTTAAGAGGCGGAGTTGTCTGTCTCTTTTAAATCCAATTTTCTCAGTCATCTTTTCCGAAAATAATTTTCATCGACTATATTTCTCAGTCATCTTTTCCGAAAATAATTTACATCGACTATATCGACGACCTAAAAAATTGAATAGTTTTTCAGAAATACATATTCAAAGTTACCTCTGCCCTTCATAGTTACAACTATTTTACTCCTAAACTATTAGTCGCAAGAAGAGACGTGCGAGATTCCCTCAATAGCCTTTTTTATATTAGCCTTGAAAGTCTTTAGCTTTGAGCTAAAGCGTCAAGCGGAAAAGTAGACATAATTTTTTTTTATGTCATAATGCCCACATTTTGGTAAGTACTGAATGCAGTCTAAAACTTCAGAGCGCTCCATATAGTTTTACATAACGGCACACAAATGAACACGAACATATTTTGTTCGGTTTCTTAAATAAGTATTTATTTACAGAAGAATGATATTAAAATAATTATTTAAGTTTGTTTTATAATACACAAAATGTCCGCAGTTTCGGGCTAAAATGCGATGTATGCTAAGATCAAGAATATTTAAAGCCGTCAGCGCAAGAGCCTAAACTTGAAAGTTGATAGTCACAATATTGTGACGAATTGGTAGACCACTTTTGCGCGTAATGACCTCTTTTATTTATGTATTTAGTTCTACAAGTCACAACACCCAGTCTCAATGTCGACGTAACCCAGCCTTCGCGCTTTTAAAATATCCTTGAATTCATACTAAACTCACTCAGAGGGCCCTCTAAAAATCGCTGAAAACTCGTCAAAAATAACTTCATTAAGCAAATAGATGTTTATGATTTCGAAAACGTCGCCGTACCTTCACCGAACCCCAAAGTTAATTACGGAAGTGTCGTTGACTTGTTCTTTTGGTTATCGCCAAGGTTTTTGGGCACGTAAACAATGGCTTTCTCCGCTTCGTTGGGCCCCGACATCCTTTAATGGCGTAACGAATTGTACCGAACCAGGGATAATGTTCTAAAAACTTACTCATTTAACATAAATTTAAAAAAAAGGCAGCAAAAAAAGGTTGATTGATGCACTTAAAATGGTAGGCTTGTAAAGAACTTTTGTTGCTTTTAACTTAATATTGTTAGCTTCTACTTATGCGTTTATTAATGACTAGCGTTAGATCGTGATAGTGTAAGCTAGAGATATTTTGTTACTCCCTATAACAATCTTCTAACTGCCAACTTAAATCTCACTAAAATGGTCCAGATATTTTGGAGATTAGCCACAGCAAACAGAAAGACAGGTGACAACTTGATTGTTTAGGGTTTTCGTTAAAATTCTTCAATGGCGACCGCAAACCAGAAAACGACTAAATAACTGGGGAGAATGCCAATTCCCCTAGACTTCCCAATTGAGCAATAAGTCTGGTCAAACCTTCTCTAGGGTCCGATGAAAACAGGCAATGGAAGATCGATCAATGTGGAAAACAATTGTGGAAGCTTATGTTAAGAAGTGGAATTCATGTGGGATAATTATTTACCAGAAATACATGATATATAAGCCATTATCAACTCTAATAACCTACCTTAGTTATCCACAAGCATTCAACGTCAAAAGCAATCGTCGAATCCCGGAAATAAACTTCTCCTTGCTTGAACGGTTGATCAACCATCATTGTGAAATGAACCTTATAGCCTCAACTATGATATCGTTGAGTAAAATATGTCAGTCGGTAGCTTCATACTTTACCAGCTAAGACAACTAATCGACTGTACCGTTGCAACAAAAAATGAATGGGATTTTGAGAAAGCAGGCCTTGTCTTGATAATAGTCTATTGTTGTTAGCACTTATTTATTCCGTGACAGTGTCAGTAATTACCTGTTGATGTTTATAGGCAATACTAGAATTTAGAATTGCTATACTATAAAAATTTTGGTAAGTCTGAAAAGTAGATGTTTACTAATTTTGGGGAAATTATCCTTTACCTGTAAGGTGATGTTGTGTTATTGATCAGCAAACAAGGAAGAGACACGCATATATTGAATTTCTTACTCAGCTCATTAACGTTCGTTAACAGTTTATACTCCGCTCCGGATTAGCGGATTGTTAAGTACAAAGAAAACACAAGTAATATGCTGTACACAAATAGAAAAACTCTTTCCCCTTCCTTACACACTTATATCACTTTCTACCTCTTCTTGTTCTATCCAATTTTATTTATACGACCCATATGAAGTAATTTTAACGTGATAACGTGACCACATCCTACCTGATGGTAAGCACGGTACAAAGCGCACCCACTCGCGACGGCCTGTCAAAATGCCGTTTCACGCCCCGCTTAAAAGACCCGGGATTATAGGAACTAGGAAACCGATGAGCCGGCAGCGAGTTCCAGAGCTTAATGGTCTTGTACAGGAACGACTTACCAAATTTCTTGGCTCGAGTACCTACGGATAGTCTGCACTGCAGTTATGTCTATATATATATATATATATTATATTAAATTTTTATTGTATACCCATAGTAATTCTGGCCTAACTAAGCAGTGCTTGTACTATGGAGTATACTATATAGTGCAAAGGATAAATCAATAGTAATTTTTCGACGAAAGTAAACATATTATAAACATGACCATTTTCAAAAAATATAAAGAAAGTACAGTATGTAATTAGCCAACTCAGTATAAATCAGGTTTACTTAATAATTTTACACTGAACGTACGTGTTCATATTTACAGATGTATAATTATATTAATTTATGAATTCGTACCAATTAAACGTCAAACGGTACATGTAGTATTTGTTCACTGTATGAAATTTACTCGACTGAAATTCGCTCATTGAATGCACTTGATATCGAACTAATCGATACGGCTGTTATCGTTCGAGTTTAATTTTGTAAAGAAACTTTTTATTATTCGCAGTGCTTTCGATTACTTGTTCGGCAAATAACAATTGTAGAAAATATAAATGAAACACGTTTGACCAAAGAGAAGATTCATTTTGAATGGGAATTTATAAATGTGTCTTCACTGTGTGGGAATCGAAAAGCCTTGATATATTAAGCAGCGCTTCGCGATGTCACTCACGGGATACCCGTTAACGTGGAAATACCGGGAAGAAAAGTATCCTATGTGTAATCCAAGTTATATGAATAAAATAAAATAAAAAAGAACACATATACATAAATCAATATATGTACTACCTGTGTACCAAATTTTATCCAAATCTGTTCCGTTGAAGGAGTAACAAACGTACCTACATACTCACAGCCTTTCGCATTTATAATATTAGTATAATGAGTTTTTTTATAGGAAAATAGAAGTGGTGGTAGAAAGCGATTACCTATGTCAAGCAGTGCTCATACAGTATTTAGGCGACCGTAATGACCGTAAGACACATTAAGCGGTTAGTTGCGGTTTCTACTGTACTTAGTAATATTTAAGCCTAGTAAGAGGCATTATTGCAAGGCTTAAATTTGAACGACAAAGCACATGCCAGCGTCTATCCGCTTCAGGACTTCGTGGTAGATATGACCTGAATATTTCTTACATAGTTCTGTAAAAACAAATCTGGTATAGTGGGATATCAATGGGCTGTGTGAAGATAATAAAGTTGTCAGTAAGAAATACACATTTATTAATTGTAAATGTTAGTGTTAACTAATGCCAACCTCACCTGCAAGTGGTGCACCTTTTTTTTTTTAATTTACGTCGGTAACAAAATGCATTTACGCACTGTTTCCCGGCCAAAGAGGGACCGAGAGAGGTGTGTGGGACTCACCACCGGCAGACACGACCGCCAGCAGCAATACCCACTAAAAATCTTCCGACGACGCCCGCCGCTTGTTGAGAAAGAGGCGGGGGGCCAGTACCTGGGTTGCAGCTCTGACTCCCCGCCCGCGTTCAACGTCCCCCGGACCAAAACCAGGAGGAACTCCTCAGAGAGACGCAGTGGATGCGCCCCTCCTACCTCCTTGTGCGACCATAGCGTGTGTGGTCGACTTCTCGGAGGGTCCATGGTTAGACAGCAGGGGACCCCTGCCCCCGCTGCCTAAGACCCTCCTGGCGCTGCTTGACGGGCCCTCCTGGCCCGCCCGTTGCGCCCTCCACAGGTCCCTCTTAGTTTCCCCCCCGGTAGTCAGTACTAAGGGCACCCAGAGTCGCCAATCTCTGGGTGTTACCTTTTCCCTAGCACCTCCTGCGCCCTACCAGTACTCAGCCCCCCCACCACGACAATGTGGAGACCAGTCGGGGGGGTACAAGTGGTGCACCTTCTGATGAACGGACCAGGATATGGCGAACATAACATTGCCCTGTAAGCGGCAATAGGCTCGCCACCTATTACGTGGGACCAACTATATAATTGGCGAAGTGTGGGTTTATAATATGCCTCTGCCTACCCCTTCGGGGAAACAGTTATATATGTATGTTAGTGAATAACTGATGAAGTTTAACAAATATCTGTAACGAAGAGACTTTTCAATTCTCATTGCCTGAGGGGTGTTTTTTAGGCTTAAACTATTGTTGGCGTCATGCGCCACTTATAAATTTGTATTATTGCCCAACAAATTATATTCCTTTGCTAGACTTAACAGTTTTCAATTATTTATTTTAATCTTATAATTTATCTGACAACTGGAACATGAAATAAGATTTTTGTTTGGCATTAGATTTCGAACAAGAAAGAGGAGATTGGGGCTTTTTCCCTCAGGTGAATAAAGGCTGAGCCTCTCATAGATGACATATCAAACTTGTGAGAGACCATCCGACATAATTGAATAATCTCAGTACAAAGAAACCCTTTAATAGACTCTTGATACGAACCCTATTGTCGATATAAGACTTGAAAGTACTTTATAAATGTAAAGATTTTGATCTTTGCTTGGAAATACAAATATTAGATAGTAGAATAAAATATTTTCTATTGTCTAGCTTTAGGTGATATTTGATTTTATGTTTTATAGGTTTTACATTAATAAGTGACAAAGATTCGACATCACAAAATGTTGTATTTAATTTATTACTAGGATGTTTATATTTCTTGTTACTTCAGGTAATTGTTTTTTAAATGTTTATGGTGTGTAATAGCATGGAGTAATTGGTAATAGTTGTAGTAAGTAAGTGATTAAAATTTGATATCTCTTACTTAATTTAAATTTAGCAACTTTTCTGCGTCATATGGTGTAGCTTGAAACCCAACGCAGTTGCATTAAGCTGAAGCAACTGATTTTGACTGCACAAATATGTGTTAAAATCTTTATAATTAATAGTACTTGTACCGTTTATGTGCAGTCATGAAATGTATCTTTTATTCTTTCTTTTTCACACCGTTGATTATCATCCTCCTGCTCTGTTCTCAGTTTATTTGGTCTCAGTTTTTGTAGTTTTATTTTGACATTTTCTGCCATTCTCTTCGTCATCATGTTATTCATCACTGACCCATCCATTCCTTTCTCGATCATCTTCACCCTCTCCATACATCTATTTTTAGATTTTTTTTAACCGTCGTTCATGGGACGAAACTGTCTAACTCAGGACATTGGTGTCACCACATCAGCTGACTTCTGGACAGAATTTAATTCATCGTAAACTTCAATACCTTTTATTTCATAAACTTACATAGTACTTGAAAACGTCAAATTCAATTATATTATAGTATTCTTATTATTATACTTATTATGTTACATTTATTAATTACAGTATGTTTAATCCCATAAAATTATATTGTGTGTGCATAAAAATACATTTATTTTCTATCTCATTCTTAAATCTTAATATAAATATAAAAAACAATTGAAATTTGATTACACTGAAATCACGAAGCTTAGAACTTATAACTTACATGCAACAAAACAATTAAATAACAAACGGATTTAAGCGTAAGTGAATCTAAGTGTCTTTAAGTAATTGTACATACAAAGTTATAGTTTGAAATAGTTTACATAGTATATAATTTCATATTTATATAAAATAGTTAAGTGTAAAAGGCATTTTAAAAATACTTTATTACTATAAATGTTATGTACTCAGTAATTGTTAAGCATAAAAAAGGTAAGCCCATTAAAAAAATTTATTTTAATGTGTAATATGCTTAATGTGGTTGTGCTATATAAATAAATAAATAAGTGACAGTTTCGAGCCACCGCTCTGTAAGAAAAACCGGCAAGAAACTCACAAGGCTATGCTCTTTCAAAGTGTGTCTGTGAATTGTGTTCATAGTATCGATTCAAAAACCAGTTTTTACTCCGAAGAGCCCACCTGTCTGGAGCCAATCCACTCATATTCCCGACTTGGCCGGTCTGTCTGTGAATTATAGCTCAATTCTATAATTGAAAGCAGTTGACCGAGTTTCGATGCCAGTGCATTTGAAAATAATAAAAAATACCGGTCGAGTCCACCTGGGCCCATTCTACTCTGGTAATATTGCTGGCAACTGGGTTAAAAGCAGATGGTACTAGTAATATTAGTACTTTAGTTTTTTTTATTTAGCGCAAATAGGTACTCATCTTATGTGCATTGTTGTCAGCATAGGGTCTGCATCTGGTTCAAAGAACAGTTTAGTATCGAGTTCAAGGCTCGGAGATACTTATGTGAATCCAGTCGCAACACGCGCGCTTTAAGCTTAACACTAGCGGGATTTTAAATTACTACTGCTACTTTGCTTAGGTCGTGGTTATTAAGTCTAATTACCCTTTTAATAACCAGCACATCAGGTCTATCTTGTCGGTTTAAAGTTTTCTCTTATTACAAGAGATTAAGGCTTCATTTCTAATGGACTGTACAACAGTAACCTCTGTGACAGATGGCACCTTGATAGGTGGCCTGATGCCGTCATGAGTGGGTGCGCTTGTTACCGAGCTTATTCCACGGTATGAAGCGCTCTTATTTTGGACTACATGGACTGCCATCAGACAGGATGTAGTTAATATGACGAGTTGCATTAAAAGTATCTCTCTGCACGCCCCTGTCACTTAACCCTTTAGGGCAGAACATGTTAAAAATTTTAATTGGTTTTCTACTTTAACTCAACGCCATAAGGTTCATTTTATGGTGGGAATATGTTCACCACTACCTTGCAAAGGGTAAACACAATATCGTATAATTTACACGGGCAAGCTGCTCTTTTTCGTTCTAGCTTTTTTTGGAGTTTTTGAACTACCTATTCGCGGTTGTGCTGTATAGCGCTTGTGTGATGTTGTGGTAGAAAACGATTACGAAAGTCAAGAGTTGGGTGACCGCTGTGGCATTTGAAATTGAGCGCTTCTTTGCTTCCCAATGTACGTTAAGCCGCTGATTCTGGTTACCAGCAGACAGGACGTGGTCAATATGACTTGTCGCATTAAAAAATCTCTGCTTGACAATACAGTATGGCTCCTACCACGTGTCGTGTCGGATGTGGCCGTTTTACTCCAACGGTAATGATACATTTAAACACTCACGGGATGTATTATATCACTCAATAACTGATGTTTTTACGGACGGCAGTCACTTAACACAATTACTTGTAATTTACACGGGCAACTCTTATTTGAGTTACCGTTTTGGAGTTTTATAACTACCTATTCGCTGTTACTGTAGCGCTTGTGAGACGTAGTGAGTTACCGTTTTTGGAGTTTTATAACTACCTATTCGCTGTTACTGTAGCGCTTGTGACACGTAGTGTTGGAAACGATTACAAATGTTAAGCAGCAAAGGTCATGTGGGTAACCGTTTGTGTGGCATCTGACATCAAGCATTTTCTTGCACATTGCAACATGTTTTCCAATTGCACATGGCATTTTATTGAAGACATGTTATTCTTAGCTATCTCCAAACATTACTAAGCTAAGGTAAATACCCTACTGGCTTGAAAGTTCCGACAAAAAGATTCCACAGCTGGTTGATGATTCCTTGTTTAATAACGACTATTAGTATGTACCTACGGCTAGATAATAACATAGCTTTTCCTTTAATTTCCTTTTTTCCAAGGTCTGATCTAGCATTATACTAAATTTCATTAAAGTACACAGAGAAAAGTTCTATAATGTTTAAGAAGAACTTTATGAAGGTAACCAAATCGTCTGTCATGTTGTTTTTACATAATACATACATACATTCGCGCCTTTTTCCCCGAAGGGGTAGGCAGAGGTATATTATACGCCCACACTTCGCCAATTATAAAGTTGGTCCCATGTAATAGGTGGCGAGCCTATTGCCGCTTTTGATTGCTTTTTGCATTCATTATATTAGTATTAACAAATACCAAGAATTCAAACCACTTTATCGCAATTAAAACTAACACACCTTTAAGCAATGTTTATATATTTCGGTAAAACCAAACTAAATATTTGAGTTACCCAATTGTAATTTGTATAAGAAAAGATTATGAGCAACTGCTTCTTAAACCTATCTTAGTACTAAAATTATCACCAAAGTTCCGACTCATTCTCGATTCAAAGAATTTATGAGTCATCGAATCGCGTTAGGGGCACACTTCGCCGGAGTACGACCGGTAGCTTTTGATTCACGCTTTAACTTGGACAGAATTTTACACAAATCCTTTCTTTAAAATTATATTTCCTATAGAAACGACTTTCTTTCTTACAGATACGACTTTTGACGACCGATTTGAAGTAAAGCAAAAAGTTCTTTATTTCATAAACTATTTATATAGCACTTGAAAAAGTCAAAACTTCTATTGTAGCTAGGACTGGTGGAGTTCAACGTGTTAATAACAATAATTTAATGAAAATGTTTTATCCTTACTTATAATAACATTATAAATGCGAAAGTAACTCTGTCTGTCTGTCTGTCTGTCTGTCTGTTACTCTTTCACGCCAAAACTACTGAACGGATTTAAATGAAATTTGGTATACAGATAGTCTAGACCCTGAGAAAGGATATAGGCTACTTTTTATTGCGAAAAGGGGGTTGTAAATGCTACCCAAAGATACTATTCCACGCGGACGACGCGGGTAACAGCTAGTAAATAATAAATAAATAAATATTATCTGACAATTACAACAACTATTTAGTTCCAAGATAAGTTTCATTAAGGACTTGTGTTATGGATACCAAATAACGGATAAACATACAGAAATACTTTTTTATTGTACTTAGTTATCATGTTTTATCTACACAAAGAATTGTCCTGTATAGGATTCGGACCATCGACCTTAGGAGGCATATTTACCTCCGCGCCATGTCTATCGTCAAATTGCCAATTTATTTTAAACTAATTGTCACTTATAAAATATGAATAAAGAGATATTACGGCAAGGTATTAATCGCCCTTGCCGGCGCCAAACGTAATACAACGAAACAAATGAATCAAACAAAGAATGAAAATGTTATTCGAAAGTCGATTGTATTTGATTATCGTATCGTTCTCGGTATTGAATTTCACAAGATTTTTGTATGGCCGTCATCATGATTGTGAGTCATAGAGCGGTTTCTTTCGGAGTTCCGGTTATTTCATTCTAAATGTCAATAACCGTAAAAAGGCATTAGTTATACAGACGTAAGAAATCGAGTGGCGAGTTAAACTTCGACGACCGATATGACTTGGAGGTCAGTATACCTGCACTTCACTCGAGGGGTCGTGGGTTCTATTCCCACACAGAACAAATCTTTGTGTGCATGAACATGAATATTTTAATTAATTTATCCGTTATTTAGTATCCATAACACAAGTTCTTAATGATACTTATCTTGGAACTAAATAATTGGTGTGATTGTAAGAGAATATTTATTTATTTAAACGGAACGGTCACCTGATGGCAAGTTATTAAGGGTCGTGAAATGGCATTTTAGCAGGCCATCATCATGAGTGCGTGCTTATTCCACGGTATAAAGTGCCTTTATCTTTTTGAACGGCATTGACTGCTTTCCATCAAGCTGGATGCAGTCGTTATGACTTAACACATTTTAAAAATAAAGTAACTAAATCAGTCAAAGACAAATAATATATGTATTCAAGTATGGCTCAATAAAGCTCTCGAGAGAACGTCAACCTAAAATCGATCGCAGTCAGAAGGCAGACACACAATCTCACTCCTACATATCTCATTTGGGCAGAATCGTTACTATAATTATTTAAATGTGGTCTAAATCATCATATACTAGCATTATTCCGGTTGCCCCAGACTCAAGGATAGGGCCCAGGGTCTGCGCAGTGGTTCAGCCAGATTTTGCTGTATTTCAGTTATTCCATGGAGCGACTGCCGTCTGACCTCCGTGGGAAACATCATTATATGGTTAAACCAGTGGTCAGGATGTCAGAAAGCACTGACTTCCTAATAACGACTGCTATAGTGGTTCATGACAGCCTTAACGTGCTTTCTAAGGCACGGACCAAGCGATACGCACATAACAAAGTCATAGGTGCGTCACCAGGGTTTGAACTCAAGACCCTCCGAATTTGAAGGCATTGATTATGGGCACTGTGCTATTGCTAGGGGCCTACCGCCGAATTCGATGGATTACCGGTAATCCATCTAGATCAAACTTTGTTTTGCGTTCATTAATCCGTACCGGGGAATCTGCTGACAGCCACCTCTCATTCATGACCTTCAGTCCGTGACAGACCAATAGGTAAATGGAGAACGCCATTTTGTTTCGATTTCCATGAGTTCGGCGGTACGACAGAATCAATTCAAAATCCATTTTGCCTTATAATCGATTGCCATCGAACTCGGCGGTAGGCCCCCTGATTAATATAGTAGTAGAAAATCATCTCTAGATGATACGGTGTCAAAAGGTAAGAAGGGGCCAGCCCTTCGCCCCAATTAACACTGGACTCATATTCTCTTAGTAGTCTTCTACGTCCCCTCGGGAAAGGGGTTGTTTATTAATTTGGAGGTATATCCCTGACAAACCCGAGATATTTATTATGGAGTCTTATGACCGGTCACTGAGTCTTGTATGACCGTTTATTGAGTCTTATATGTCTAGTTAGTAGACATATAAGACTCTAACCGGTAGTAGTCTAGTAGACGACCGATATGGCGTGGAGGCGAGTATACCCGCACTCCGCTCCTGAGATCGTGGGTTCGATTCCTACACAGGACAAATCTTTATGTGTATAAACATGAATATTTGTTTTGGTCTGGGTATTTTCCTATGTATATTAAGTATGTATTTAAAAAAAAAGTATTTATTCATGTTTATCCGTTATTTAATATACATAGCACAAGTCCATAATTATACTTATCTTGGAATTAAATATTTGGTGTAATTGTCAGAAAATATTGATTTATTTATTTTAAACGGTATCGTGTATTTTGTCTTTATTTAATTTGCACGTCACTGGGCTCGAACCTCGGTCACTCTGATCCAGATGTCCATCTTAAAAAAGACCTCTTTAATATCATCGCACTGCTCCCCATCGTCGGTGGGAAGTTTATCCGTACACCTTAAAAATTACTGGTGCGCGTACAGAGTGTTTCAAACAACCAACTCTCTGCCCATTGCGTTGTGGAATGACCCTGTCGTGGTTTTCCCAAGAAATAACAGCATGGGGCTCTTAAAAAAGGGCGTGATTTGGGCTGCTTTTCAGGGTCGACAACGCGCTAGTGATGCCCTGGTTGTTGCAAGCGTCCATAAGTGGCGGTGACAATTTCCATCGGGTTGGCCGCATGCTTGAGAGCCCATATCTTTGTCTACAATTTAAGCATGTTCTATACTTTTTAGCTTGTATTTACTGGCATATGCTTCATACTTAAACTGATAATATTACCCAAAACATAAGGACCTTTCAGTCCACACGTAGGTATATGGTTTATGCTCATAGTTTATGCTAAATTTTTAAATCTACCAAGTCAAACGTCTTACTGTAATATTGTTAATTTTAAAAGACAGGCAGATACTACAGTTATAATAACAAAATAGTAGCTTCGAAATTTGTTACCGTTCGCTGATAATCGTCGAACTAAAACAAAAACGATCGTGTGACTGGCTGTATGACACATATTTCACATGCCAATGCCACTGAGAAACAAAACAATGTGTGTATTGTAAGAATACTTTTACACGGCATGACCTAATGAGTCACAGTATTTATTGTAGTGTATATGTTTTGTGAGTGTGTGAGTATTTGGGGATAACGGTACTTTCTTGGTAGAAGGCATTAGTGACTTGAAAACAGACCTAAAGAAAACGATAAAGTTTCTGATATAACTACTCTTACATCAGTAAGAGTTTACTTTACTTACTTTAGTTCTCTAAAGGTTTGTTATTTTAATTTAGTATTTTTTATTGCTTGTAATAATTACCAAAGTTGTGTACTATGATTGGCGTGTATATATAATTTTATCAGAATTTCAGTTATTACACAGCGGCTGGCGTCTTACCTCCGCAGCAACCCATAGGAAAACGTTATCTAATAACGACTGCCATTGATATTCCTGACAACCGTGTCACGCACGGAGCAAGCTATAATTACACACGTAACTTCAAAAAGTCATAGTTAGACCAGGATTGAACCTCAGGCTTTTGCATTGTGATCTTACCCTCAGAAGAATAAGTCTTTAGAAGTCGAAGTAGGCGTTACCCGCGCACCACATGTAAGAGTAAAAACACTAGTAAAACACTCGTATAATGAAATACTCGAAAGATTTTTCAGTTCTCAGTAGTAATACGGCACAGCTTGACGTTAAATTGTTATGTAAATGAATACTTGACCTATCGTAAAAAAGTATATATTTGATAAGATGTACATTATCACTTAGTACCTTTACGAGCAAATATTCAATTGTGGAAAAGGTGCGACACTCGTTCTCGAATTAAATTCCGAACATGCTACTTCCATTGACTTATCTCTGTTATGTGATCTCCACTAGTTTATCTCTGCTACCTGTACCGACCCCGAATAAAGTGTAAAATTCTCACATAACCAATTAATTATAAAACTTTTAAAATATATTACACTAACGAACCATCGTTCGGTCCTTTATATTACATTTCCTTCTATTTTGGTCAGAAAGAAAAGTTATTAATAAAAAAATCCTTGAAAGTGAAAGAATTCCTCTTAAAGACATTTTATGAGTCCAGCTTTTGATAAATCTTCTCTCAGTACTAAGTAAGATATGAAAATTTGTTCGTATTGCAAACAAGCTATTTTTGCCGGAATGGCCCTAATAATTTTATATTAAATTATTAAGTATGAAAATTATTAATTTTGCTCTTGAATTTTGATATTGAACCGATTATAAGGGTGTCTTGTACAACGGTCACTAATCCTGATTAGAACTAAATCTATTTAGAAACATCTTTTTGTCCCTCTCAATTTCAAACAAATTACTGAAACGCATTGGCATTTTAAATCAAATTTAGACCTGTTGAACAAGCCTTTTTGCCCTTAGTTACTTAGTTCATTGATTATTTTTTATAGATAAGATATTGATTTGATAAAAAGTAACTGAATAGTCTGTTGTAATTGTTATACTTTTTTATACGTGTTGTGTGACATATTTTGTAATTATGTATGTGTGTTACCTAGGGCTCCCATTAGCATTTACTTGTCAGATAGTTAACAAAAAAGAAAATAACCATTTTAACTGCAAAGTATCTCTGATTAAGACATTGTGAAACGGTCATAGTCAATAAAAATATGTAATCGTAGACGTAAATAATATATAAAATATAGAAAAATATAAAAAAATTATACGATTATTCTTATTAATTTTATCTTGAGCGAGGTAACGGGTAAAACACTCGATATTTTGCTAAGCAAATAATACTTAAGTTCGTATTAATAAATTCAAAGCACGCCATCTTTAATTTTGCGCTACATTAATTCTTTAATTAATTACTTTCATTCATGCTTGATATCGGTTCCTTCAATTTAGTTAGGTGATATAAGTTTTTTTTGTTTTGAGAAACAGTAGGTTTGCTATAGTATTTGGGATCGATGGCGTTCACAGTATGAAGTATGGACCGTGCTATAGCTGTGGCAGCATATTGGAGTGGATAAAGGACAATTTTAAAATGATTTATCATCGACATCATGTCCTACAGTCAAGCGTTTAATTAGGTAGAACTATCCCCCCATTTAGAATTGTTTTTATACATAGTATATGTCTGGACAGGCAAGGGTGTATAGGGATCCAAGATCTGAGGAGCCCAAACCAACCTCACCTGCAAGTGGTGCACCTGCCGATCAACGGACGAGGCTCTGTCGAACACAACAGTGCCCGGTAAGCGGCAATAGGCTCGCCACCTATTACGTGGGACCAACTATATAATTAGCGAAATGTGGGCATACAATATGCCTCTGCCTACTCCTTCGGGGAACAGGCGTGATATTATGTATGTATGTAAGTAACAAGTTTATTATTCGATTCCCACACGGGACGGTACCTATACTGTCGTTTGTGGGAATTAAAACAAAGATATATGACTAATATACTGACATAACAGGGCATTTCTGATGTAATCCTTGTACTAGACTGAGACTCGCTGTATTAGGTCAGACTAAATCTATTATGAATTTGACCACTAATATGGTGTGATTAATAGTTAAACATATAATCTGCTTGGCTTGTCATTGTAAATTGTCAAATAACACTTTGTTTACTATAAAAATAAAAATGATGCCTCAGTAAATATTTTTGCTGAACTCTCAAATTCGTCTAAGTCCACTTAAACGCTTTTGTCCAAGATTGCAGTTCCGTAGTAATACAAATAATAACTACTTCAGACGAAGCAATGGCTTTGGTAAAGCTACCCATTCACGGTGTATTTTATAATGAGTAAGCTTTTGAATAGGGAATTCATTTTGGCTTATTAATAATAATAACATGAAATATTATTAATAATAACAACATGATCTATTATTGCTAATTTGTTTTAAATTAGCAATAATAGGTTATGTATTAACTTTGTTTTAAGTACTTTTTTTGTTTGAATTTGTCTATTTTTGTGTAGGTGAGTGTTACTAGTCAGTAAAAATATTCTATTCTTTTTATTTCTCAATAATAGGTTAGATTGCGAGAACAGACTCACGCTGGGACAAACATTATAATTTTGTTTAGGTATTAAAAAAATTAGAACCGCTTTAAAAATTTATTCGTTTTAACTTTTTAAGTCACTACTGACATATACTCCTGTGTTTTAGGACGATAATTGAAAAGCTTTAAGGTGGACACTGACGTCATTTCCAAAACAGTACATTTCAAATTTAAAAATGTATGCGTTTGAAGTCGCGCAATTTAGTTAATTTACGCTTTGACTCTATAAGTATTCATAGACATACAGATTATGCACAGACTAGATCAGGTAACGATAACCGTGATTACAAGTTAACCCGGCACTATTGTTCAAACTTCACACTCAGGGTACATTTTTGAATTTACTTCAGCCCAACCGCGGTTTAGGTCCGTGAATAGCCAGCTTTAGTCACAATCGTAACCGGTTTGGACCGGAAAGTGGAACGTTGCCCCCATTCTCCTGCGTACGTTTGATTTCTTGTCGTGTTAACTTCAATAATTCTTCATCGTAATTTTAGTACTGTTAGCTTAATCGATTTAATGTTATTGTATTTGAAGACTTTTCTGTTGATCGGTCGCCATTTTGTATCGATATGGCGACGAATGCACGTTTTGTGATGACTCGCCAATTTAGTTTTTGCTGTTTAACTTTATCTTTGGGAACTTAAAGTGGCTTAAAAAGAAAGAATTAATTTTCTTATTTGCTCGTATGGATTACTGTAATCCATAATATTCATTTGCTCTTTTTTGAACATTTTAAAGTAGCAAGTGAGAAGATTCTTGAAATAGCCTTGTGCTACAAGGCTCTTCTATTTTCCATTTAACATGTGACATTTAAATAGACCCATGTGAATTTTAGATTAAAAAATAATATTACGAAATTGTAAAGTATCAACAAAATACTGACATAACGGTTTTTGTTGAAGTTTGGCAAATAACGTTTTTATACTTATTCCAATATGTTACTGTGCTAAAGTTAGTAATTAAGAATGCAATTCTGTATTGTTTTGCAATTGCAGATGTTTGCATAAAATTATTTAAATTTGGTAAATATGAGGTTTTGTGGCTTTTCTGAATCGGAGGTAGTTACTTAACTGTTATTGCAGCACCATACTTATTTATTTTATTTGTAATGTCACTTATCAAAATGGCTACACCCTGTGAGGTTAGGCAGAAGAAAAAATGTTGTAGTAAAATTTTGAAGAGTCATTGTCGGTTTCGTTCTTCTTCCGGTATGTTCGTTATTACCATACATACCCAGGTGATTTGCACATCGACTGACTGAAGGAATTGGCTAGTTGTGCCCCGTGGATTTCACTTTTTCTTTTCTTCCCTGATTTCATTTATTTTAAAATTTTAATGTCTTACTTTTTATTGTTAGGTTTTTACTAAACCCGTATTTTTTTTTTTAACGTATTCTTTCGTACTTTGGCCACATAGCGCGCAGAGGCGATGAAAGCCTGGAAAAACTGATTGTCGTTGGAAACACAGAAGGCAAACGATCGCGTGGTCGTGCACCAACCAGATGGAGCGATCAAGTGAAAGACTCATCGTCCTCCAAATTCTACGCGGTCGTGAAAGACGCGCTGGATCGGAACCGGTGGAAGCAGATCATCCGCTCCAGATGTTACTCCGATGCTAACCACGATCCTCAGACATGAGGGACCGACTATAGAGAGAGATTTTGTTTTTTAATTATATTGTAACAGTTGTATACACATTAGCTAGTATTGTTATTCTAATTAAGTCGACAACACTGATGCCGGTAAAACATGAAATAGTTTATGTTGGCATCTTACTGCATAAAATTATAGTATGTGTTTTTTAATTAAATACATTATTTTATATTTTAATGTAGTTGCTATTGCCGTGTGGTACCGGTACAGAATAATGCCACGCTTCTTCTTCTTCTTACGGGAATTCGTAAGATTTAATGAAAATAAATCCTATCGGATGATGGGTAGCAGCGACGCCCGCGTGGTGATTACGGACAAATACCCCCAAAAGAATGTTATCTAAAACTGTGATGCCAGTATTTTTTTGATATTTTACAATTTCGTAATATTATTTTTAAATCTAAAATTCACATGGTTCAATTTAAATGTCACATGTTAAATGGAGAAGAGAAGAGCCTTGTAGCACAAGGCTATTTCAAGACTCTTTTCACTTGCTATTTTAAAATTTTATCCAATGTTCAGCAGTGGACTTTATAAGGCTGGTAAGATGATTATGCACTTGTTAGAATTGGAGTTCGTCTTTATATTTTAGATTATTTACTATTGGTGCAATAGTAAATAATCATAAATGTTTTGGCAAAAAGTAAGGTTAACTGGCAGAGAAGGCCTTTGGCGATAAGTACGACTTTTATATTTTTGGAGACTGAGAAGAATCTCCGCTCAATATCAAATGAGACACAAACAGTCACCCATTTATGTGGCTGCTGCCTAATTTCAAGTGACAATTTCCGACTACCTAGTCTCGAAGAGTTATCGAGCTCTTTAAAAAAAAATTATCTAACTACAATTTTGTTTTTATTTTCAGGTAACAGATTGAAATGCAGTGCAATACTTCGTGACACGTAACGTACGATACGCTTTTATTCGCCCTGCGTACATTTTACTTACAATTACATACATACATACTTAATGTCACGCCTCTTTCCTGTAGGGTTAGGCAGAGATCACATCCTTCGACTTGCTACGATCTTGGCTCACACTTTTAGCTTCATTCACACTCATTAACCTCCTCATACACGCCCGTCGGTTTAGGGTATTTTTGACCTGCCCTTTACAATTAGACTAAGATATATGCATTATGAATACTATATCTACTTCTGTTTATATTTATTCATACATATTATCACGCCTGTATTTCTAAAAAGGTCAGGCAATATCATATTATGCGCCCACATTTCATTTCGCCAACTATATTGTTAGTCCCAAGTAATTGTTGTCGAGCCTATTGCTTACCATGAACCTTTATAACTGCCAGAGTCTCGTATGTTGATCGGCAGGTGCACCACTTGCAGGACTTGGGCTTCTAAGTGCCTGGTAGTATCCCTACAAAACTCATTCATTTTCATTCATTCATTCTGCATTTCAAAAGGCAGTGGAATGAATGGTATAATATTTTAATGATATTATCGTCAATAATTAATCATTAAATATCTACATATATATCTTTGCCCGAAAATTTTAAGGAACGAAATTTAAAAACCAGTATATTTATTTGACAAGTATACTTCAATCGTTTTATCCGTGTGCCAATCGGTTTTTACTTTTAAAAGTCACGACTATACAAACTATTGAAATTCTATTGTTTTCTCACAGCAGTAGTCTGTCACCTTACAGATATAGAATACGTGTATTATAGTCTAGAAATATATTTATAGTCTAAGTCAAAAATAATAATTCAAGTTTGACCTAATAGAACTCTCATCAACGTCTACTTAAAGACTACTAAACTATAAATCAAGTCACCATTCACATACCATCAACGTCCTACTGCTGAGCCCCGTGCTCCTCTCACAAACCAAGGTCCGAGCCAACCACCCCGGTCTTCTGTAGATCACATCCATCCGCTACCAGCCTATCTCAAGTCGCCGGTAGGTTTGGGAAAAACGCATCTTGTCTAAGATTGAAACATTTGCATCTGAATCAGTGGAAAGATTCGAATCAGTAAACCGCTTCATTTGCATCAGTGACTCTGAACTCCAGTAACTAGCATAGTAACAGCTCAAATCATTTGAAACCTTTACAGAAATAGCTTTTAGTTACGTTTGGTAAAATATACTGGAATTTGCTTTAACATATAAAATAAATTTTAAAAATTACACAAATAACTCTTATAATATATTTTATATTCTAATGTAGGAAAGTTTTATTAGTAATCGATTTACGATTAAATCGAAGGTACCCGATGTAGCTCGAACATGTACACAAACTTATCTGACCCGGTGGCCAAAACTGGAACTATATTTTTTCATACAAAACGCCACAGTGGCTTAGGTAAATGTTGACCAGCAGCGCCACGGCCACCGGGATTAGATAAGTTAGTGCGTCTTTCGTTCATTTGTATCAGTGAGTCAGTGACTGCGACTGTTTCATTCGTTTCAAATGAATCATTTGTGTCACTGTGCGCGTCAAGTTTTGTGTACCGAATGAGAGAATGAAATCAAGATAAAATTGATGCAAATGATACGTTCGAGGCCAGTGATAAAGTTTCGAATCAGTGTATCACTTAAGTGAAACGACTCACTGAGTCGTTTCAGTAAAGAGCTACACACGTCTAGTCGCCGGTCTACCTTGCCGCAGGTCGTCCTACACTACGTTTGCCCAAGTGCGGTTTCCACTCCAACAACTGTCGGCTCTAAAGACCATCAGTTCGTCTGGAGACATGACCGGCCCACTTCCACTTCAGCGTACTGATCCTATACGCAATGTCGGTAATTTTGGATTATTGGGAACTCATTCGTACATTATTCTCTTGTACATTTTTCACAACAATAACAAACTATGAACGTACAGAAATATACATTTTCTCGCAGTGATTATTAATTTTTTGACCTTTAACTTTTGGCTTCGATTCTGATTATAGAGTAAACAATTTTTTTTAAAGTTAAACCTTTGGAAAGGTCGATGCTATAAGCGGAAAAATTAACATTAATTGATTTTAAGATAAAATATATTCATGAACTTTATCTTGTATAGGAAACCAACTTTTATAGCGCAAGGAAGAATATACCTTCGCTTCAAATGAGCTGTCTATTCTTAGTTCTGATCCATTTAGTTTTTAATAAATCTTAATGATATTTGTGAACATAAACTAGTAACACTAACATTAAAATAAATAAACAAAAATCATTTTCTGACAATTATACCAGTTATTTAGTTCCAAGATAAATATCATTAAGTACTTGTTGTATTATGGATAATAAATAACGTATAAACATAACCAGAAATAATACGTATTCATATTTATGCATTCAAATACTTGTCCTGTGTGGGATTCGAACCTACGACGTCAGGAGCGGACTGCTGATATACTAGCCATTACGCCATATCGGTAATCGAAATTATTTAAATATATTTTAGAAATCCACACAAACGGTAACCAATGAAATGTAAAAATACTTCTGAACTTTCATGATTGTTTTCGGAGACCACCACCTAGTTGGCTGCCAGGAACGCTTATACATAAGTATGTATGTATTTAACGTAAGTAGAAAAATTCTGACAAACTTCGTAACTTTCCTACATTGTCCAATTTTACTACGCCATATGTGGCCGCAAAGTAAGTATTAGTCAAAAAAGATAATCATAAGCGTCCGGGCGAATGTAACTTTGGGTCCCGTAGAAAATATAAACCAACTTTGACAAATTTCTTGCCCTGTCTTTTACGACCAAGTCAAGTCTGTCTTTCACTGCGAGCGCGTTATTTTTTAAGTTTGACTTTCATAAGAGCTCTGTTGAGCCAAACTTGAATAAATGATTTTGACTTTCACTTTGACTTTGAAATATATGCATACGTTATCTCTCACCCACGAATGTAATTCGGGGTGGGAAAATCTTCATCAAATATTTAAAAGAAACCTATATCAAATAGCAGCGGCATCTCCTAAGAATTCTACGATCCCATTGCTTGCTGTCGTAGAAGGCGACTAAGGAATGGGATTTCGGCTAGCGTCAATTCGGTGTATAGGGATGCTACCAGGACCTAAGGAGCCAAAGCCAACCTCACTTGCACCTGTCGATCAACGGACGAGGCTTTGGCAAACAACAGTGCCCGGTAAGCGGCAATAGACTCGCTACCTATTACATAGGAGCAACTATTTAATTGGCGAATTGTGGGCGTATGATATGCCTCTGTCTATCCCTTCGGGGAAACAGACGTGAATTTATGTATGTGTACACTGGGTGTTGTCCTATGTATATTAAGTATGTATTTACAATTAGTAAAATAAGTATTAATATATTTATACGTTATTTAGTATCAATGAACCAAGTTCATAATAATTATCTCGCAACTAAATAATCGGTGCAATTGTCTCCAAATATTGTAAATAAAATATTTAATAAGTCTTTTGGTTCAACACAAGTTTTGCTTAGTTTGGGACATGATAGGGTTGTGTGAGATGTCCAAGGATATGTATTTATTTAATCTAGGTGCTCGGTTTTTCTAACTTTACGAAGGTACCCTAAAAAGTGCGCTGTTTCATAAGTTACGATTATTGATTATGTTTACTGGCAGTAAACAGCTTTACCCTGTGGCAGTTACTGCGCGCGTTTCCATTGTTTAGTGCGCGCAAATATGACGGACGGAGCGTTTGTGGGCGGAACACAAGTCTTGATCCTTATGTGGGCTTTTGCAATGTTTCATTTCAGGTAGTTTAATTATTGATGCAGAATGACGGTTTTATAAGTTTTGCCTTCGAAAAGTTTAGTAGATAGATAATTGCAAAATCACAGTAATAAGAAAAAATAGTAACAAATGATCGAATATTGTTTATGTAATAAAAAAAAGTGGTGCACCTGCCGATCAACGGACGAGGCTCTGGCGAACATAAAAGTTCCCGATAAGCAGCGTTAGGTACCACCTATTACGTGGGACCAGCAATCTAACTGGCGAAACGTGGGCATATATTATGCCTTTGCCTACCCCTTCGGGGATTTTATGTATGTAATAAAAATAAAACCAAAAGTAAAACACCCATAGCATGTGTGCATGTGTGCCGCAGCGATGCAGAATGGCTACACTCAGTGGATTTTTTTGCTCTGTGTGGGTACAGCAAAAGCCACACAGCAGTCATCCTCCTCAAAAACAGTACTTTACATCGCTGAAGGAAAATTCTCATGACTTCAATAAATAGACTTTAACAAATTACAGAATACTAATTTCTTATTACAGCATAACATTCGTGGAATGTTCGTACTAAAACTTGGTAATAAAAACAAAATGTATTAAGTTTAACTGTTTCTCATATCTGTTTGAATGTGTCGTGTTTAAATGAAACCGCACATTTAGCGATAAAAACGGCCTATCTTCGGCTTTTATGGCACTGTAATACGTCGGAACTGTTCATGTGATGGTAAAGCCAAGATATTATAATCCTCTGTTCTTTAAGATGCTTCAGTTCTAATAAATATTGTTATTTTGGACTAAAATTATCTCAAAGATCAAAGTCATTCATTTAAGTTTGCCTTAATTAAGCTATTATGAAAGGAAACTTAAAAAAATAATGCGCCCATTCACTGCGGGCGGGAGCGTAAAAGGGTAAAAAAATCGTCAGGTTAGTTTTTTCTTTGAAATGTACTTAATATTAAAACAATTCGATAAATCAACATAACTTGTCTTTTGCAGTTACAATATTTAAAAGAAAAGAAGTTTCAAAATTAAAGTATAAAAAATATTAAAAAATTCTTTGCGTCCTTACCATTAGCGTATAAGGAACATATTCGTATGAAAATAAATGTGCTACTGAACTTAAATCATCATTATCATTTACACATGACTCCTCTCCTCAAGTCATGGGTTCGATTTCCACAAAGGACAAATCTTTGTGTGCATAAAAATGAAATATTTGTTCTAGCCTGAAGTTAGTATCCATAACACAAGTTCTCAATAATACTTATTTTGGAACTAAATAATTCGTGTAATCAGAAATATTTTATTTATATAAAGTCCACTGCACATCATCGCCTCTCCAATATTTTTCCACTATGATCGGTCTTGTGCCGCCTGCATCCGCCGCCTTGACCAGATCATCAGCCGATCCGGTGAAAGATCATTCGCAGTTTTCCTACAAAATTCCTCATTTTATAACTTGACTAATAAATAATTTCAATTTAAATTTATTTGTTAAAGCTTTCAAAATTACTTGCTAAGGACAGCCATTGGCTATAAACTATGCAACGTTCACCCACTGAGTCATTTATATATAAGAAAATAAACTACATATATCTAAACATATGTAGAGAGATAATTATTTTTACACCACATATATAGGGATCCTACCAAGACCTGAGGAGCCCGAGCCAACATCACCTGCACCTGCTGACCATAACAGTGCCCGGCAAGCGGCAATAGGCTCGCCACCTTTTACGTGGGTCTATATTGGCGAAGTGTAGGCGGTATAATTTGCCTCTGCCTGGAAACAGGTCATAATGTATGTAGGTATATATGTTGTAATTTATCCTGGAGTTTCTGATAATATATTATACACAACATTATTACTATAGCAATTAACCACTTACCAGAATACCTATTCTGGTTAACTCCTATATATATTTAGTTCTGTATGGGAGAAGTGCTGGTTTACTGACCTCAACGTCATAACAGTAATATGGAGTTAGTTTGTTAACCTCGTGTATTTAAGAGAAAAGTTTCATTATGTTTTCATTTAATTATTTATTTAATCTTTATTGCACACGCATAAAAATACAATATACAAAAGGCGAACTTAATGCCATTAGGCATTCTCTACCAGTCAACCTTGGGGTTAGCAGAGACATTAAAGGCGATGCGAGTAAGAGATAATATTTATAGTTATGATATACTTACATAAAATAGTACGCTGATCCAGATAAATATACACTCACATACACATATATAAACACAAATACATACATATTTAAAAATAAATAAATAATTTTATGACATGGGGGAAATTTCATCGATGATCATTCTTTCAAGAAGTAATTGAAAGTTCAGTTTTTAAAATCTGATTTGCTTGTAGCCAATCTGATATTTGGAGGAAGAGAGTTCCAAAGTCGGCTGGCTTTAACGCCAAAGGAGTTTGACATGAACCCTGTACTGTGTTTTAATTATTTTATTTACCCAGTTTTATTATAGAAGAACGTGTGTAATAATTATAGCCAGTCATACATTATTTGTGACTGCACAGGGGAGCATGAACCTTAAGAGTCGTAAAATTCGTCACTGTCATGCAATTATCTTGCGCGCTCGTATACTGGGACATTTAGCGGTACAACTTCATAACGCACTAATAGTGCTCTTTTAATCCGCAGATGACGAGATAGACTGTTTTTTTACAACTGCCGGTTCGTTATAATGCTTTCGTAATTTACGCAGTTAATTATGCAGTGGTTCTGTCTCTGAATAGTGGCTTTAAGATATGACCACTCTTTTTCATTTCTCTTTAGATTTTTTCCATAGAAAATAAAGATTTAGTCAGCATTCGTAGATAAAAGCTGAACAGAGCTGAAAACTGTGATTAAAGCCGTAATATCTGTCAGACCATGAGCAGTTATCTACAGGGTAGGAGATTAATTTATTAGACTTGATTACATTTATGATTTACAATGTGGCAATATATTTTTTTTAAATATATTTTGTTGCAGACTGTCTCAAAAACAAGTTCACAAATGACTAGGGTATCCGATCGGATCAAAATATTTATATATGTGTTTCTGATCCTCTGCATAGGGTATCAGACCGGAATAAAAAATATTATAAAATTAAACGGATCCCCCAGGGTATCAGATATGAGGTACCTACATTGAGGTACTAAGGTCTTTGCTTCTACGCACGAATATTTGTCTTTAATCTGAGTATAGTATACATTTACAAAGAAGTATTTATGTCATTTTATCCGTTGTCTAAAACTCATAGTATAAGCTCTGCTTAGTTAAAGACTAGAAGCGTAGTATGAGATGTCCAAGAATATTTATTTATTAATCTCTATATAGAATACCGATAGTATTGTGTGAGTGAATGCAATAGATTAGTAAGTGAATAGTAAGCTATTGTTCTTTGTGTGAATATATTGAGTCATGACAGAATATCAATAATGCATATAGTATGTAACATTACGTGACTTCGTCGCGAAAGGTGGCCCTTTGTGCTAGAAACGGTTATCAAGATTTGTCATATTTTGCACAATGTTTTGCAAAAGTTTTATTTCTTCATATCTCCTCAAACTAAGCAAATATTGTACCATGGTTACTAAACAGAGGATGAACGTAGTGAAATACTTTATTGAATATATAAATAAACATACATACATTCACGCCTGTTTCCCCGAAGGAGTAGGCAGAGGCAGATTA
This sequence comes from Musotima nitidalis, assembly GCA_949126915.1. NCBI lineage: Eukaryota > Metazoa > Arthropoda > Insecta > Lepidoptera > Crambidae > Musotima > Musotima nitidalis. The sequence continues at coordinate 6,934,324 of OX421432.1, read as the reverse complement.
TACGCCCATACTTTTCCAATTATATTGTTGTCCCACGTAATAGGTGACGAGCTTACCGGGCTCTGTTATGTTTGCCAGAGCCTCGTCCGTTGATCGGCAGGTGCACCACTTGCAGGTGGGGTTGGCTTGAGATCCTTAGGTCTAGGGTCCCTATACACCTATAAATAAATATACTTATGTAATATACTCGAATTACATACACGTATTGCTCACAAATATTGGTCCGGTATGGAAATATAAATAGGGACCTCGTCCTTTAGCCTGTCGGTTGTTAGAATTTTTAAGTAGTGAAAAGTTCGATATATTAGTCTGATCATCATCAACATCTCAGCCCATTAACGTTCCACTACTGGGGGCCTACCGCCGAGTTCAATGGCAATCGATTATAAGGCAAAATGGATTTCGAATTGATTCTGTCGTTCCGCCGAACTCATGGAAATCGAAACAAAATGGCGTTCTCCATTTACCTATTGGACTGTCACGGACTGAAGGTCATGAATGAGAGGTGGCTGTCGGCAGATTCCCCGGTATGGATTAATGAACGCAAAACAAAGTTTGATCTAGATGGATTACCGGTAATCCATCGAATTCGGCGGTAGGCTCCCTGGGCAGTCTTCGCTTACGAACAAAGGTGAGAAGAATTCAGATAATTCTTCACCGTCCACCTGATGATAATTCAAAGACGTGCATATAATTAGTAGACCATTAGTAAGTATGTTATTAAAAACAGTCTATACTTCGGACTTCCATATCAAATGACTTCATTAAAGTCCTTAAAAAACTATCATTAAGACGCCTTAGAAATTATAAACTGACGTAACAATATATTTCAGCCGGCACGCAGCGGCTTTCAGCTTTTAATTGACGTTTTAAAAGTGATATTAATTTCGGGCCAACCCGCGTTGGTATATTTAATTTGCCTAATTGACACGGAAACATTACAGCTATAACATCCCTTGTGCCCTTGATAGGGCTGCCACGAGACTGGAAGCTCTGCTGTTATTTTCTCAATAATAGTGGCGACTTGTAACAGCCTTGATTTTTATTATCTCATCCTCTTTTCGTCGTATTACTGCTCTAAGTTCCTCTGGACACGTGCCACCTCTTACAAATCAAGAAAAGAGGGGCTCAGGGGCAGTTCTACTATATTTTTTTACTATAAAAATGGAGATTTGTAACAGCTTTTATTTTCATCAGTTTAGCCTATTCCGGTCCCATATCTACTCTAAGTACCGCTGGGCACGGGCCACCTCTCCCAAACTTAGGTGAGAGGGGCTCAGGTCCATTCTTCTACCATTTTCTCAATAATAGTGGCGACTTGGAATATAGTGTATTTTCATCACCTCAGCCTATTCACGTCCTACTACTGCATTTAGTCCCGCTGGGCAGTCCTCTCACAAACCAAGGTCTCTCACCTTCAAGGGTTCAGGTCATACTCCGTCACGGGGAACCAGTGCGTATTGGCAGAGGCAGGTGAATCGAGCACTGCTTTTAAAATCTCATCCTTGCCGAACAGCACATATGGGTATTATAGCTAGTACTCAAGTCTGAACTTAAATACGAAATTACCTTTAACCATCCGAGAACTGACCTTTGTTTACGCTGCTTAATTTGAATGATCGTTTCCGACCAATTAGTCTCGTGATATCATTGACCTATTTATGTAAACATCCAAAAAAGAGTTACATTATTTCAACTCTTAGAAAAGCTACATAACAGAAATGATTATTTTATTTAAACACCCCTACTAATAGTGTTGATGGCTAGTCGAAAAGTGAGATTTTTCCCTAAAAAAAGGAAAAAAAATGTATAAAGAATTTTGATTTACGCGCAGTTAACGAAGGTACTGGGGTTGTTATTAAGAGTCGCACTTCCACCCCCTTGCTCAGTTTACTTACACAAGGGTTCAGAGTACTTTAATGTAACCGTGGTGGTGGAACAAGCAGCTTTTAATTAATAATAGATGGGATTTGTAGGTTGTAATTTGCTTGATGAATTCGTTGAGTGAGAATTTTATAGTCTAGAAAGGTTTTGGTTTAATTATTCAATAAACTGTTAAGTAAAAGCCAATTAGAAGGCTGAATAATCTGGCTTTTGACAAAATTAAATGTTAAAAGGTTACTTTTTTATAAGCAACATTTTATTTTTTACATTGCACGTTAAGTCAAATATCTACCAAGATCTGAGGAGCCCAAGCCAACCTCACCTGCAAATGTTGCATCTGCCTCAACAGACGGCTTTTGGGGAAACAGGCATGATATTATGTATGTATGTATCAAAGTCTCAAGAGCGATATTTTATAGTATTAAGGTGTAAGTCCCGCGTGGTCGGGAAAAAACACCAAAGTTAAACAGAGTTCACGGTGGGATTTGAGACTGACTGTGTGGCATTTAAAACTGATCCTCGATCGATCGGTCAGTGCTTCGGAAGGGACGTTAAACCGTTGGTCTAGGATATATCACTGTATATGTAATTTTGTAGCTGCTAAGCAAAAATTGAAGTCCTATTGGGTGACTTTAAAATATCAGACCCTGGCCCAGGCAATTAGCTTTAATTATTTTCAAATGAGAAGGCCAGATACATTTCATCTTTATGATTCCAACACTTTAAAGTGCATGTTCTTATGTTACCTCTTCATCTGAATGCTTAAAGGCACTGCTGTGCTGAAAAGTGTGCATTAATAATTTGGCTTCCGTAAATAGCCAAAATGAAGAGCTAAAATGAATGATTTAGATCCATTAGTAACTGTTACCAGTGATCCATCTGGGTGGTTGGCAGATGTAAGATTTATCTGTAACCCGTTCAACCGTTGGATGGAATATCTTCATTATGTTGGCTCTCAACTGAGCTCCAGACAAAGTGCTTCGGTCTAGATTCTGCTAGACGTTAACTAATTTCCCACACGTGGGTGACATAAGGCGGGGTCAATAATATAGACCTTTAGCTACCGTGCACAAGTCATATAGAGACGAGATGTAAGAAAAAATATACAGCTAAATCCTTAATTGTTCATTGAAATTAAGTTATTATCTTTTTATTACATACATACTTTTAACCACGCCTGTTTCCGCCAAAAGGTAGGCAGAGACATATTATACGCCCACACAACCCCATTTGTGTTATTGGTCCTACGTAATAGGTAGCGAGTTTATTGCCGCTTACTAGAAACTTCTACGTTTGCCAGAGCCTCGTCCGTTAATCGGCAGATGCACCACTTATAAGTGAGGTTGGCTTGAGCTCCAAAGATGATGGTAGGATCCATGTAAACCTTTCTTCATCTTTTTATTCATTGTCTCTATTATAAACTAATGGGGCACCTTTATTTCCCAGTGCCGCTATTTATATAACATAATATTTCACAATCATGTGTGGTATTATAAATAAATTACGGTGGGGACTATAATCAACAATAATTTATTTTATACGGAATGTATTATTTATCTATATCTTTATTATGAGAAGCAATCGCACCACTTCAAAGAAAAAGTTCGAATTCAAGGAATATCAGTTACGTGTGCACAGACAAGATGACAGAACCCAGTCTTCTTAAAATTCATATCTATAGGATATATACAGAAAGCAACTAATAAATCAAATTAGTCTTAAAGACGTACAGTATTATAAGATCATATGGCTCTATTATAAGAACGATAGGCTTTATTTATCTTTATTTTTTTTTATTTATCATTATTAATTGCACCGTTAAACGAGCTTGTATCGAGTGTGTCCTAGTCGCTTGCTATGTGCCTCGGAAAGCACGTTAAGCAATACCGTCTTCACCATAAGGGCACACGGGGCCCGTGCCCAGGGCCCCTTATTCTCAGGGGGCCCCGAAGGATCCACAATTTCTCTCACACATTTATTCTCAAAACATTTTTGTCGGGCACATTACACTTTTTTCACAAATCAGGAATCTTATCAGAAGGTTAGATTTACAAGGCATATAATTATATTACGCCATTATATTAACGATGACTGCGACATTTTCTACTGTACTAATTAATAATATTTCCGAACGCAATACCTATTTTACTACGTACTTTATCTAGCGGTCACTCACGCAATCACTCCAATTCCAAAGTCAAGTTGCACCGTCTAAGCAAGGCCTAATATAAATGTCGACATTGTCTATGGTTACGGGGAATCCCCGAATAATATATTGAACTTTCAGTCTGATATACGAGTGAGTTGAGTTATTTTGTTTGGTTTGTTATTTAAAATTGAGCAAGAAAAACAGAATGTTGATTTGTTCTTTTAAACATTATTTCATTATGTCAAAAAATAACATATTTAAGTGGTTCACAAAAAAGAAAAAATAACAGCTCAAAAAGAAATAATAAAAAAAAGGTTATGTGTGATGAAAATGACAAACACACATTAGATCCTGAACCATCGACTTCAAGCTACTGTGAATTAATAACTGCAAGCTTAGAGAATGTTTCTGTGTCTTCTGACCGTAGAGTACTTACTGTGACGACATTTTACCAGAAGAAGTCCGGGATATTTGGATTCGAAAAGGGCCAGAGTTATTCCAATATATTAATAGTGACTTTTCCGAAACTTCTAAAAGTTATCCAGATTCCAATGGTAAAACGAAAACTAGATACTTGACTAAAAATATTTTTTTTCGTATATTGACGAATGGTAAAATGGTCTTTACAAATAAAATGGCTCCTTTATTCACCAGCAAAGAAATCGGTATACTGTTATTGCTGCCGTCTATTTAATACCACTACTGGTACTGGACATAATTTAAGTTCTCCTAATGGATATAAAGATTGGAAGCATATGCGTAACTTATTGATAGAGCATGAGCACAGTTCACAGCACAGGGAACTTATGATGAAATAATATGTTGCAAGAATGAAAAGTACTAGACGGATTGATACTGAGTTGCTGTCCCAATATAATACAGAAATTAACTATTGGAAGAATGTGCTTAGGAGGATTGTTACAGTAGTGAAATTTTTGGCTTCAAGAGGACTTGCTTTTCGTGGTAATAATAAGACTTAGGATCGCAAAATAATTGCAATTATTTGGGGTGCTTAGAGCTGATTAGTGAATTTGATCCTTTTCTTGCTGATCACATATAAAACTACGGAAATCGTGGAAAATGAAGTACATCATATTTATCGGCAAATATTTTTGTAGTGAATTTATTCATTTCATGGGACACCACGTTTTAAAAACTATTGTCAAAGAACATAATTCAGCAAAGTACTACTCTATTAGCGTAGATTCTACGCCAGATCTGTCCCACGTTGACCAACTGACATTCATAGTTAGATAATGTAAAATATGGACAGCCTATTGAGAGATTTTTTCAATTTATGCCTATGTATGAACATAATGCGCAATACATAGCAGATATCATTTTAAACTTTTTTAAAAGCCTTGATATTTCTATAAAAGATTGTCCCGGGCAGAGCTACGACATTGCATCAAATATATCTGGAAAGTACTCTGGTTCAGTCAAGAATAAAAGAAGTTTGCGAATTTGCGATTTACGTTCGTTGTGCGGCACATTCGCTAAATTAAGTGGGTGTTCAGGCTGTTGATCGCATTACTGAAGCAGTAACATTTTTTCAATTTTTTACAAATATTTATCAATTTTTTGTCGGTTTCGACAAAACGATGGAAAGTTTTGACAGAACATTTAGGTGCAGATAGAGTACTGATATATTTTTTTGAAACTAGATGGTCTGCACGTGCCAATGCTAATAATGCTTTGCAAAGTGCTAATTCAAATATTTCTGAAGCATTGTCTTCAATCGCAAGTGACGTCAATCAGCCAGGAGACACTAGAAACGAAGCCCAAAGCCTAGCAAAAAAAATAGAAAAATTTGAGAATGATCTAACGGAAATTTCGAATGATATTTTGGGAATTATGAATAAAACTAGTCGAAGTTTACAGAATAGTACTAACACCATGGACGTTGTAACGAAACTTTACGAATAAATTGCGAACAACAATGTTACAAGAACGACTGAGTAATTTGTCAATTATGTGCATAGAAAGTGATATTCTTCAAAAAATTTACTTCAAGGTTATAATAGAAGTTTTTGCTCAACAGAAATCGCGAAAGAAACCGCTAATGTAATTGTAACCAAAAAACCTATAACTATTGTATTTGATTACCTATAAATGGGTTCATAGGTACTTAGTAAAAATTGGAAGTGTTTTTCTTTTTTACTTTCCAATGAGCTTTCTTTACTTTCAAAAAGGGCCCCAAATTCTTGTGTGCCCAAGGGCCCCAGCCTAGTTTAAGACGGCGCTGACGTTAAGCCGTTGGTCCCGGCTCCGTCAGTCGCTATTACGAAGTCGGTGCCTTCTTACATCCTAAAGTTAACCTGAGCTTAACCATAGAATCATATTTCCTCAGGGTTGCGGAGGTCAAACGGCAGACGCTTCATGTAATACCTAAAATTTAGCTGAAACATTTAGTTAAACCAGACCCTGGGCCCTAAGCTTTAAGTCTAGGGCAATAGGGATAATGCTAGGATATGATGAATTGTACCGTCAAAATAGCTTGTATCAAGTGGGTTCTAGTTCTTAGTACATCGCCGCCGTATGAACTCTATATCAACTGACTCATAATAAGTATGGTGGCAGACTATTAATAGGAGACAGGAAGCTATATAAATCGATTAGGGTCTAAACCCTTAAAAGGTTAACCTAAAAATTTTCGAAATTTGCAAGAGAAATCATACAAATTTCATATTTTGCAACTGGCTTGAACTCTTATAAAAATAACTTTCAAGACATTTTCCTTAAAGTCGAGAGCGTAGTAATCTTTTGAAGTCCATCAAAAAGACAAATCCAAGTTTTTTGCCGGCGAGGGAGTCAGCTTTTTTAGCTTAGTTGTTGCCGATAAAACCTTGTTTAAACTTTCCGGTGGCCTGGGATCCACACGATTTTGCTTGCATTATAGTCGGGACAATTTTGTTGTATCATCTTTTGCTCACGTAATCCACATCAAATACTCCTTCGTCAGACTCACGCGTTATTTTGAGCATTGACATGCGCATCATACAAAGAAGTAAGCACTGCATTTATACACATGGCTTGCTGCCAAGCTAGGTATACCATCAGATCATTTCCATGTGGCGTTATATTCCCAAATCATGGTATTTACTAACTTCTTTTAGCTCGGTAGCTTCCGATATTATTTTATTTATATTTAGGTATATTCTTTTGGACTGGGACAGGGCTCTTACGTGTGGATACACGATTTGACTTGCCATACCGTTAATACAATTTTGTAATATTACATGTTACTCGCCACTGTATTCACATATTATACTACTTAGTCTTATGACGCACTTGTAATTTAGAATAATGCAAGCAATGCATACCTACCCTACCATGCTTAACTAAATAAAATTCAAAAGATGCTCATGTACAGCGCTATACACTGACATACTCTACCATTTGTGGTAATGCTAACATAAAACTTTAATATGAAACATATTTGGTTAGGTTTGATAGAACTTTGACCGACGAAAAGAAATCATAATATCGGCCATAAGGGGACGTTCATGAATTACGTGAGGTGTTTTTTTGACCCCCCCCCCCTCACGTGAGATGTACCCAAAATTTTTTAAATAATTTAATTTATGTGATTTGTCTTCTATGTACTACATTTTTCTGTGATATAAGAGGAGAATAATGATACCACGTTTAAGGTGCACTATAACGAATGATGACCGGTATTTTACTGTGGTATAAAAATGTATATTCTTTGAATTAAAAAGTTGACGTGAGATTTTTATTGACCCCCGCCTCCCCTTGGTGAGTTTTGGTGAGATGTGGTTGGACCCCCCCCTCCCCTATTTTAGACTCACGTAATTAATGGATGCCCCCTAGCTTTATTTGGGTAAAGTTTTACCTGTAATTTTTGACTTCTCTATATCCTACTCTAGAATTGCGAACCTATATACAATACATTTGTAAATTTATGCAACGAAATTTATTAATAAAACATTTTACATTTTAAATTTTGAACCCCAACTAGTCTGTTACTGAGATTTTGACATTTATTACAAACATATGAACGATTTCCTATGTGATGTATGGTTCTTGCCCTCCAGATAAGGCCGCCATTAGACTAATGGTGTTAAGTTCGAGTTCGCGGCGTGACAAGTAAGATATTGCTCTTATCTATATTGACATATTGCTTGAACTAATTGTAATAGTTATTTAAACGCTTTCTAAATTTTCCTTGACAAATCATTCGCTGACGTCATTATTGAATGTTTGGTAAGTTATTTAAGATTAGCTAGTCCCTTTTTCTCTGTCTTTCTTTTCTTGGAGGTAAGCGTCTTTTTTAGCGGAGCGTGAAGCGTAATTTATGCTGACAGGTTATGAGCGGATGCGCTTGTTACCTTGCTTATACTACGATATGAAGCGTTGTAATTTTTTGAAACTGCATCGGTGGTTTTCTATTATACAAGAGGCAGAAGATGAAGGCAGTGATTATGACATTTATAACATTGAATAGAAATAAACAAATAAGTATTCTCTTATAATCACACCAATTATTTAGTTCCAAGATAAGTATCATTAAGAACTTACATACATATGTACATTCACGCCTGCTTCCCCAAAGGGGTAGGGAGAGGTATTAAGAACTTGTGTTATAGATACTAAAGAACGGAAAATATATGTTACATAAATACCGTTTGTTTGTAAATACACACTTAATACGTATACATGGAAAATATATGAAAACTAACTTTAATCATAGCTAATTTCAAAACATCAAGCCATTGGTCAACCACACGCATCAAAGCGAAACAGAAAGACTGGCACTACTTTCGCAAGATTATGAATTTGTAGAAGTCATCTATAAAGATAAAGAGGTTGATAGTAAATATTTTAATGATATGATAGAGGAAAATTTTATTTTTTTCAAAGAGAGGATTTGTAGAATTTACATCCGGTTTTGAATTTTGCTCACATTTCAATTCCATCGTTCTCTTTAATTAGCAAAAGCTTTGCATATATGGATTTCATGATCAAAGCCACGACATATTTTTTTATTAATTACACATGTCTGACTGCTTGATGGTAAGCAGTCGATGCAGTCCAAAGAAATTAAGACGGAGTAGTGGAATAAGCGCGGTATAAAGCGCACCTACTCATGACGGGACCCGGGATAATAAAAACTAACAAACACATGAGCCGGCAACGAATACCAGAGCTTAATGGTTTACTAGTTACTTAAATATTGTTAAGGTTATGTTATATTGCATTGTATAGCTTCACAGACAAATGCAGATTGTAATTCTAGTACCAAACTAATGGACATATTTAAAAGAGCATAGCCTGTGAGTTTCTTGCCAGTTCTTCTTACAGAGCGGTGGCTCGGAACTGGCACTTAGATTCACTTACACTTAATTATTTTTTGTTTTTAAATTGTTTTTTTGCATGTAAGTGAATCTAAGCTTCGTGATTTAGTGTAATATTATTTCGATTGTATTTTTTTTTCATTTGTAATCATGACGTTTTCAAGTACTATGTATAATAGTTTATGAAATAAATAATTTTTTTACTTTTTTACTTTACTTTTACTTTTCAAAACTAAAGAAATAAAACCGTCTCAATATCAGGAAGAAACAAAACCGGCTCAATATCAGGACTCAAAACATTACTCGCTACCCATTATAAGAGATTGTTATCGCGTAAAGTATCTCCTCTGTCCACAATTTGGGAGCTGTCATCACGAACCGCTAATAGTATTGGGAACACGGGTTCTAATTAAGTCGTCCCTGTTAATTTATAGCTTGTTTTCCAGCAGAAACAGCTGTAATCAAAACAAATCGCTTCCTAAGACACGCGAGGGAATACAACAAATTGGATTGGAGAACTGGATATACACGTATTTATTTCCTTGGCGTTATCGAGAAAAATAAAGCTTTTTAAATTGTCCGTAATAAGGTTTCCGCTTTAACTCTTGTTTTTTTGTCTCATAATTATAAGTTGGCAACTGCTTTGTGACGAATTATTTTCACTAGCATGTATTCATAGAACAAACCTTAAAACCGGCTTTTATCTTTAATAAGATATCCGGTATTTAACCGGTTTTCCGGTTTTCTGAAACCTGCTTAATTTACCAGTTTTAACTGGAAAGCAATAGTATCTACTGTTTATTGTTTTAATAGTTTAAACTAAATAACAGTGCTATTTAGTATCTCTTTGAATTAAAATACTATTTACCAAATAAATTAAATAGATAATATGGTTACATTTTAGATACTAGTACGTTGAAATTGAATTTAAAATACGCCGTTAGTGAGTTACGAGACGACAAAATTTTCTAATTCGATATTTCCCCGCAGATTTCACTTGTGATATGATATAATTCAGATGACATCCTCTATTGTTGCACGACTAAAGTCCTGTGATTTTGATAGTGCGCCGTTTACTTTTTAACGGATATTAAAAATATCGAGATTGCATTAAAGATTTACTCGCTAACGCTAACAACTCTTGTTGTATAAAAGTAAAAATGTTAAATATCATAAAAACTTGGATAAATATTGTAAAAAAAAAACGAAAGATAAATAGTGTATCTTTTCTGTCTTGCTTATAAACAACACGTTGCACAGTTCTGTTTTGCATGAAAAATAATTGTTTTACTTACCCTATGGTTTATGCTCAAAATCCGTCGAATACAAGCTTTTAAATTACTTTTACTGCCTTGGGACCCTCGTTATAATTTTTATTTTTAGTAAAAATGCAACGAATATTAAACTTGGCACAACGCTTTGTTTAATAGGACAATCATGGAGATTCTTGCTAAGATTATCGAATATAAGGAAGCTTGTTAGCTTCCTTATATTCGATAATGGTTATTCTTTTCACAATTTCCTTACATTAAACGATTCCATTGTATTGGTCTAAACCCGTCATTTAAACATACGATAACTACACTTCGCATTTTTCCTGTAGCGTCAAGATGTAATCGTGGGTTATTGAGTCTGGTTTGGTAAGTTCAGAAACCCAAAATGTCCCAAATATCATTAAAAAATGCCTTTTAATTTATTTCATAGATTCATTTCATTTTCAAATTATTTCGAAATGTAAAAATATTAATTTTTACTAAGCTTTTGCCGTAAATAGTACTTATACTTTCGATAATCAGTTTCGCAAAGAAGCAAAGAAAATTCTTAAGTTATTTATTTCTTTAAAATGAAGTATCGTGACATAAACTCATATACCGCACAAAATTTCGCGGCGATTGAAAATTCTTTATAGGAACGCGAGACGGCGTACTCCGAACTCGCTGCATAAAATAAATACGGAAAATCTGTTCATATTTCACCCGATTTCCTTGCGAAATCGTCTATAGTGAAACAAACATAGTAAAACTCCCTAACACTCAATGGTAGCAGTTGTAGGCGAGGAGCTGACGATCGTGCTTAGTGACGTGCAATTGAACAGTACTATGTCTAACAGTGGACGAATATAGGCTGATGTGGTCAGAAAGTAAGGATTGGCAATATCACCTCGGCAACAAGACCTGCCTGCCAGGGGAACTGCTGAACATAGACCTCTCCATCTGCTTCCATGATCGGTTCTTAAGCCTCGTGCATCCATAATCGTCGTAATGACGATATACCGTAAAAAATCACGTCAAATAACATCTGTCATAAAAGTGTAGCTGCATAGGCTTTCGCTTTTTTGTAAAGTAACATAATGAATACTAAATAATCATCTAGTAAGTAAATTTTACAAGTGATCAATAGGCAGGAATTTCACTTATCATCAAGTAAGCAAAACCTTTATTATCAAATGAACGAATTGTTGCCCGATAACTCAGTACCGAGATTTTCATTTGTATAGGAAATAGGGAAGTGTATAGGGATCTTACCAACATCTTAGAAGCCCAAGCCAACCTCACCTGCAAATGGTACACCTGCCGATCAACAGACAAGGCTCTGGCAAACATTCCCGGTAAGCGGCAATAGGCTCGCCGATTATTAAGTGAAACCAAATATATAAAGGCGAAGTGTGGGTGTATAATATGCCTCTGTCAACGCCCTTTGGGGAAACAGGCGTCAATGTTTGTACATGTAGTCAGACAGATTTAGTACAAAAGAAATATGCTCAATAAAAAAGACCTTGACTACAATACTACCACTGTTATTTGACTATGTCTGGGGTTAAAGTTGCTCTGTCTGTGTTTTATAATCTTACACCGGCTCCGGGGCGGCGTATCAGCCGGTTCGAGAAAAACTTTTTTAAACATAACTCACATTTCGGTGTTCCCTGCAGACATTACTAAACTTTAGTACTAGGTTAAACTAGTATGCCTACTGTACTAGCAGACAGAAGTAGGATTAATAAATAAAAGCATACATTTACTATGTATAACATATTGATTATACCTTTATTATAAAAGAGCAATGATTAATTTATTGGTGAAACGATCACTGAGTTTAAGAAACAATTACTGAAAACACTCAAAATACATAAAATCTTAAATTACATAGACAACTCGTTTGAATGTATGATTGTTAGAGTAGTTTTGTGCAACATTAGATGTTTAAAAGCTTGTTAAGCTTAATCATCACATCAACTTTATAAAGTCCACTGCTGAACAATAGCCTCCCCAATAGATTACATTATATTGGGGTATTTGCCCATAATCACCAAACTGGGTATGCTGGTTGGTGATTGCAGCTTAAGCCAGTACGCAGGATGACGCGGCTGCTTATCATCCGGTAGGGTTACTCGTCGTTAACTCGCCGCCCGTCCGTCTTCCAAAGACGACAGGCTGCGTCGATGTCGCGTTCGTGTTCCACGTGCGCCTCAAAGAGATGTCAGCACACAGAAGGGCCCCCATGGTGGGGGCTAAGCCTGCCGGGATTGCGGGACTGTTCGCAAGGGTTACCGCGGCCTCGGTACGTAGCAGGCTCAAAGAAGGAACATGGATGGTTTTTAGTCAGTAGAAGTCTGACACAAAGTCCCGCTCCACCCACAGCGGGGGAAGGTCTTTTGATGATTTTCCATCCAAAAAAAAAAGCGTTACTCTTCGTCGACTCCTACGACTCCCGTGAGATGAGAGGTAAAACGAAAACACATAAACTAGAGTTAAACTCAATATATCACTCTCCTGCTCCATGCCATAGTCCTAAATTTAGTGTAAGCGTCCATTTATTTATGAAATTATTGCACAAAATTTGTACACATAAGTTTGACGACCGATATGGCGTGGTGGCGAGTATACCCGCTCTGCGCTCCAAGGTCGTGGGTTCAATTCCCACCCAGGACAAATGTGCATGAACATGAATATTTGTTCTGGTCTGGGTATTTCCCTATGTATATTAAGTAGTTATTCACAAGAAAAAAAAAATTAAGTACGTTATTTAGTGTCCATAACACAAGTTCTTAATGATACTTATCTTGGAACTATATAATTGGTGTAATTGTTAGAAAATATTTATTTATTTATAAGTCGAACTTATTCATTCAAAATGTCAGCTACTTACGAGTAAGTTTCACTGCTGGGCATATCTCTTCTCATATAATCTAAGGTCAAAATCCAACAAGAAGACAAAATGTGAATCAAATCTCAGATAATTACGAGTAATATATTTTTTTTTAAATAAAAAACCAAGACGACACTAAAAGCGAAAAAGAACTCATATTTTACGCGGCCCATTTAGTTCACTTATAAAAATTATTAGTGGCCGGTGCGATATATCTTTGTGAAAATGTCCAACGTTTTTACGAGCAGTTCTTGTACACAGTGAACGGTGGATTTATTTTTAAGGTTATGGATTTATTTTTAAATTGGGACAAGAATTACCAAAACAACCTAGTGATACTAGAAATAACTGTCGCATACTTAAGCAGTATGTCCATTCCGAGTAATAGCAATACATTATGTAGGACAGTACTATGATTCTTCAATGTCGAAGTGGAAATGAAACAGGGGGATCCATGTTCTGCCGGGAATTTCCCGTGAAATGATGTTAATGTCTGAATAGCTTAATATGTATATTCATATGAAAAATGTTTCAGATTTTTCTTATTTTTAACGTTATCTTGAAAATACTATGTTAAGCAGTCGGTGCAGTCCAAAAAAATTAGTGCGTTGTATACCATAGATCAAGCACATTCACTCATGACAAATAAATGCCGTTTCACGCCCCGATTCGAAAGTTAAGGACTATAGAAGCAGGGAAAACATGCTGAGAATTCTTAAGCCGAATGGTCTAACAGAGGAACGGAAATTTACATCTCTGAAATTAGTCTAGTCTCTTATGTATTCGTTCAAACAAAGCGTTTTATTTTTTTTTCGTTAAACAAACAATATTTAAATAATATGCACGAAACTTCTTGGAGAATAACAAACTCGTGATCATTATTGAATGTATATGTTATTGTTACGAACTCTTTAGAATTTTCTGTGCAAGTGAAGTCATGAACAAATAAAAAAAAAACTTTATTGTCTTTAAGATCAACAGGATCATTTAGATTCGTCAAATTTGTATACACAAAATGAAAATTCCATAGTTTCTCTTCTTAACAACACTGAAAGAGATATGAGCGATACTATAATCAGGAAATAAAAGATAATGGATTCTTTGTCAGAATTTGTCAAGGTTTGTCAGTTTATCTATCTGTTGTGGATTTTTTCTCAACAATTGTCAGTCTATCGGTTACTTTTATAGGGGGGATCCGTCAGTCAGTCTGTCGGTGACTCTAACGAGGCTTCCAAAAAGGCAACGAGATTGAGAAGAATGCCTCAAACTCGTCTCGGCTTTGGCGTTACTCAAAATATTTTCGATATCATTGTCATCATTTCAGTCTATAAACTTCATCCGGCTCCGGCATCCTTTTACGTACCAAAATAATTAAACCACCACGCGGACCCAGAACGCAATGGCGGAGGTGGCTGGCGTCCTGTTGTTAGATATTTCCAAATCGCCAAACAGAACCTGTAGCTTTGCCTATGATTACCACATATAGTGCTAACTGGAGTCTACGGCTTAACGCACCTTTCGAAGCATGCAAGCCCTGAATCATTATTTTATGTGAATAGAGCTGAAGATCGAGCTTAGTGAAGTGTCTTTGGAGAGGCTCTTGTGGATTAATGTAAGCTTATGAAAATGATATAGTAACATAGGTAACCATGACGTCGTTGAATTATTAATAGACGTACCAACTCAATTTAGTTGACTCTTAACTCGAAAGATTAGTATAACTAATAAAAGATACAAGTAAATGTAATGTAAAGGAAACATAATAATGATCTAAATAATGAAACAAACCAATACAACAGTTCCAACATACAAGTGATATAATTAGACGCCATTATAATTCTATCTTGGTACATTTTGCGTCACGATAACCCTTTCGCTACGGGCGGGAAACGGAAAACCAATTAAACAACATTTGGTATCAGTTTTGTGTTCGTAATCTTTAATTGAAATTTCTCGTAGGATGCGAAGTTCAACTTTGTTTTACCTTGTAAGGCTTTGTTTATGTTCAAGCGTTTATGGAGACACGTTCTTTCAAGTTTAAAGGAATCTTATATTAATTGTCAAAATATTATTTTGCTCGCGTAAACTTGAATAAGTACGTCATGTCTTTTTTTAAGGTTTTCTTTACTTCTTCTACTAAGATTCCCACAGGGCAAGAAGTATGTAAGTATCTGGTTGTGATTGTGATATATATTCAATTGTTTTTCAATGAAACTTCTTTTTATAATATTAACCAGAATTATGCGAAAGTGACTTAGATCAGTTAGTATTAAACAATTAATCATATTGCTTAGGTGACCAGTTTATTTAGTTAAAGGTTTAGTTACCAATCTCTGAAAAGATGTACAATTTTGTAATTTAATTGCTGATTTATATTCTCAGCACGTTCTTTAACGTTAACAACTCCTTAAAAGGAGTTCGGGTAAAATAGTCCTCACGTATGAAGTCGCGAATTTTGCTGGTCGTTGCCGTTGATGTCGACAGACCTATGCCCCAATTCCCTACAAAAATATGAAACATTCGCTTATTTTTCCTACAAACATACCTCAATACTTAGGCCACCCCGTGACTTGGGCGTGCCAAGTTATTATCTTTACGAGGGGTTGAAAGCTCTCACTTTTTTATTATTGCCTTTTATTTTGTTGCGCGTTAACTGCTTAAGCGGGGTCTAAAATACCCCAGAAGTTATTTAGTTATGACTGCTATATTACGACCGTATTTATGGTGTAGTTACGGCACCCATTTTCAATTCATAAAGCGTTACGAATTTTGGTATTATTACTTTTTAGGTGAATTTTTTTATTAGTTTTAATTGTTGGTGTGCGTGAGTTCCTTGGCAATGCCGACCTGCCTATTATAGCTATGTGTGTTTAGTACTTGACGAAAATTTTAAGCATTTCTGGGTGTTTCCCTTATTACCATATTTACATACAGGGGTTGCAAAATTAATTTATTCCTTTAACGATTTAAGTTAGGTTATAATATAAGGAAATTTTTGATTGTTTGAGTTTTGTTGACAAAACGACAAGCTCTTTTCAAGCACTCGATTTCTATTGCCACGCAAAACTGTCTTTCATCCAAGGAATGACCTCTGTGAAGTCTGCTTAACTTTGGTGATCGTATCCGACCACTAGCATCGCGGATATACAGCGCTTAACGCGTGTCACTCTTATTTAGGTAAAAAAGTATCATTCGTCACGAACCATAAAAAAAATTGGAAAACGATTAATGATCGGCAGAATACAAATTCATGTTACTGTCTTAAACACAAATATTTGTATTGTGCGGGAATCGAAAACATGAACGTAGAAGTGTAGTGCTGTTATACCTACATATCTACACGCTATCAAACAATCATAAAATAACTAGGCAAGGAGTTTACAAAAAAATATGCTCTATGTGGGAACCAAACCCATAACCTTAAGACCAGAGCACAAATATTTATGATTGAGCTATCGAACTCAATAAATTTTTAAATAAAAAAGGTGGTTTCTAGTAAAAATCCTCAGAATACAAAACTCGTACCACCAAGATGAGTAATTACACGATTAATTCAACAAGGCACCGTAATATTAAAGGCGAGGCGTAACTTTGTTTTGTGCACAATAAGTAACAAGTCCCGTTCCGTTTGTCAGAAATTTCCTTAACAATCGTCCGTTTGAGCAAACGATGTCTTTAAGTGCGTATCTACTCGAGTACCTGTTTTTAACGCTAAGCTTGACATAGTCAAAGTATGAGGAAAAAAATAATTAAAAGAAAGGCAAAATATTAGTTATACTCTATGGAATTAATATATTTAAAGGTTGTTGTGTTAATACTTGAGAATGGTATGGATTGTTCCTGAAACAATTAATTCAGTGCTTTTCTAGTAGACCATATATTATGGTATAGTTTGTTCAAAACTCAATTCCAAATCATTTATTTAAGTTTGGTTCAATTTTACGCGCGCTTAATTTAGCGGTCAAAATAAATTATATTAAATACTTACAAGCATGATACCAAAATCTAGAGTACTTAAGACTAAATTCACACAATACATTTTACTTTGTACATTAGTTATGATAAAGTCAATTAACCAATTATTACATATTTTATTAACAATCGAAAAGATGTTAGATATTAGTGTAAAGGATAAACGAAATAAACTATGATTTGGCTTACATGTTATTTAGTATTTTGTTTACCTCACTTCATTTATTTGTATAGTATCTACCCATCATCACTGCAATATCAAATTGATACAATTGATGTAGCAAATATCAAATCCGATTCTGAACGTCCACTTCCTCATAGAATTGCGTTTATGTCCACCTTACTTCGGTAGGTCTTCCATATCAATGATGATTACCATTATCGCATTGTAAGCTTAAATTAAAATTATTATTTAACTAGCGGCCCGGTACGTGCTTCGCTACGTATAAGGCATAGTATTAAAAAAAATGATTATTAAGTTCATTTATTTAAACAAAAAAATATCCAAATGACCCAAATGATATATTGTTTATATATTATATTTATCAGCAAAGAGTAAAAAATAAAAAAAAGAATTGGGTACTCTTACTATGGTGGGTTTATATGGGTTAGTCTAAAACATTTGGATAAACAATATTTTTGTTTTCCCATTTTGAGCATGAATAAATAAACAGTTGGGGGTTCTGGAACAGGCAACATAAAGTTGGCCATGTGAAAAACATGATTCCTCCAAATTGACTCCACAAACGTGAAGTGTTTGCCCTTGGGCCTTATTTATGGACATCGCAAATGATAAACGCACAGGATATTGTAATCTTTTGAATTCAAATGGCATATAAGTTGGAATCATAGGGATACGCGGTATCAAACACACTTCTCCTTTTGATTTACCAGTTAAGATTGTAGCTTGAATCAAATTTGGAAATAACTTTTTCACTGCCAATCTGGTGCCATTACACAGTTTTGGTGGATTAATATTTCGCAATAATATAATCGAAGAACCAATTTTCAGATTCAAGCAATGCTGTGGTATACCAGCCGGTTCCAATGAATTTAAAAATTCAATTGGATAATTCATTGCTTCATCTTGATTTATAACACTGTCAATTGATTTATATTAGGTCGGGGAAAAAGTCTTTTCGCATAACGTAGGTATAAACTTATTATAAAATTTTTTTGACTGTACTATTTGTGTCTGTCTGGTTTTGGTAACATTAAAAAGGTTCCATTATAAAGAAAAGAAAAAAATAAAAAAAAGTTCTTTCCCGCTATTTTTCATTTGTTTTTCTCTCCGTAAAAATGAGTGAATCTAATGAAGAAATTCGATACATTTTAAAATGTTATTATAAAAAAGGCAAAAATGCAACTCAAGCAGTGAAAAAAATTTGTGATGTTTATGGACCTGATGCTGTGTCAGTAAGAGTAGCACAAATTTGGTTCAAACGTTTTCAGTCCGGAAATTTTGATGTTAAAGATGCACCTCGCTCTGGTCGCCCTGTTACGAATAAAATGGACGCCATTTTTGAAAGAGTGGAGCAAGATCGGCATATTAGTAGTTACGATGCAGCTGAAGAACTGGGAATTGACCACAAAACAGTTTTGACCCATTTGAAGAAAGCTGGTTATACAAAAAAGCTCGATATTTGGGTGCCACACGAGCTCACTCAAAGAAACTTAATGAACCGTGTACTCATTTGCGATTCATTATTGAGACGTAATGAAACCGAGCCGTTTTTGAAGAGATTGATAACTGGCGATGAAAAGTGGATCACGTACGACAAGAACGTGCGAAAAAGGTCGTGGTCGAAAGTTGGCCAGGCTTCACAGACTGTGGCCAAACCTGGCCTAACACGAAATAAGGTGATGCTGTGTGAATGGTGGGATTGGAAGGGCATTGTTTATTATGAGCTTTTACCGCCCGGCAAAACCATCGATTCTGATCTTTACTGCCAGCAACTGATGAGATTAAAGGAAGCAGTCGAGAGAAAACGGCCGGAATTGATCAACAGGAAGGGTGTGGTCTTTCATCACGATAACGCTAGACCACACACATCTTTAGCCACTCAGCAAAAAGTAAGAGAGTTCGACTGGGAGGTCCTAGTGCATCCACCATATAGCCCTGACCTTGCGCCTTCAGATTTTCACCTGTTTCGGTCTCTGCAGAATTCTTTAGGTTCTGTAAGGTTGACCTCAAGAGAGGACTGCCAAAACTATTTGTCCCGTTTTTTTGATCAGAAGTCCCAAAGTTTCTACAGTAACGGGATAATGTCTCTGCCCACAAAATGGCAGAAAGTTATTCAACAAAACGGTACATATATATTGTAAATAAATGTAAATAAACTTTGAAAAAAATGTCTTGACTTTTCATACAAAAATACGAAAAGACTTTTTCCCCAACCTATTATGTCGTGACTACACCTGGCAGTTTCGCTTGAATTTGAAAATTATGGCATTGATATGAATGTTTTTCGGTGCTAAAATGGCGCGTTCTCTCTACCAGTCATGATTTCTGTAATTCTGAAGAATATTCGGAAAAACACATTTAATCAACTCATCTATAGTTTGCGCAATTGTACAAAAATTGTTCGGTAAAGTGATCAATCCGTTGGTACTGTCGATTGGTATTTTGCCATCACCAATTTTTAACAATTGTTTTGAAAATTCATGGGCAGTTGCATCATTATGTAGGTGAATACGCATATTAATGTTCATTGTAAATTTTCTTACATATCTCCAAAGAACTGATGACTTCAAACAGGCGTTTATTTCATCAGCAGGAGTTGATCGAGAAATGACAGGCAATGTTTGACGAAAGTCCCCTGACAGCAATATCAGAGCACCACCAAAAAGCTGTTGATTACCACTTATTGATTTTTTATTCGCTATTGTGCACTCATCCCATAAAATAATTGACGTTAATCGCAGAACTTTTGCCATAGCAGAATTTCTCGAAATATTATGTTGGAGTTTCAATCACCTGTACATTCAAAGGCAATTTTAATGCAGTGTGCGGTCCGACCACCTTCTAATAATGTAGCAGCAATTCCCGAAGATGCAAGGCAATTTTCTGTTCCGATCGAATAGTCGCTAAAATCAATGATACAACGAAAGTTTTGCATTAGAATTGAACTCCTGCTCATATTGCAATTCACGATCAAAAGAGTCATGTATCTCACGATTTGGTGCGGTCATACCCAATTGTGCTAATGCTTTAT
Organism: Musotima nitidalis; assembly: GCA_949126915.1. Taxonomy (NCBI): domain Eukaryota; kingdom Metazoa; phylum Arthropoda; class Insecta; order Lepidoptera; family Crambidae; genus Musotima; species Musotima nitidalis. Next base: position 6,913,640 of record OX421432.1, on the reverse strand, counting down.
TTAAAATCTTTAGACACATATCTTCAATTATTATTAAAGCTTCGTTGTACATTTCCAAGGTAATCGGGATTTCTTTCATGATGACGCATACGAATTAAAATGTCTTCTGCCATATAATGTTCATATTTGTTCAATAATTTTGGCATACGATCGAGAGCAATTTTGAACAATTGAACTAATGCGTTATGCTGATGGAAAAACCTTGGATGGTCTTGTATTTGAAACAATTGCACAACGTTCATCCAATTCACGAAAGTTAGCCGCATCACAATGTGGACATATTGCGTCCATCATTTCAATGTATCCGTATATACTATAATCAATCTGACTGTTGTAATTAAAAGCAGCACGCAGCATTTCATCCAAAACAGCACGACGTATTCTTGATCGCCGTGCAATCGCCGGCCTATGTTTTGTCGTCTTGCTCATGGCATTTTACCTTCACTCAACAACTCAATAATATTTTGGAAAATATAAACACAAATCAATAACAACAATATTTTTGAAAATATAAACACAACAAAGCAATAATTATCGCAGATAAAATGAAATGACATATGATGACATAATTTTTTTTTTGATATAACTAACGTCACTTTTGACATTAAATTTGTTTGATAAGGTTCAAATCGGCTTTTAAGTATTAGTACAAATTGTTTGTATATGGGAGTATAGAAATATGTTGATTTTACACTTTTTCAAGATTTTTTTTTAATTTTCTCTACGTACAAACCTTCTCTGGACTTCCACAAATAATTAAAGACCAAAATTAGCCAAATCGGTCCAGCCGTTCTCGAGTTTTAGCGAGACTAACGAACAGCAATTGATTTTTATATATATAGATTAAATTTCTTTCACGAGGTGCCTACTGGTCTCTCTTAGCATACACTATGTTGAAAAACAAGAATAAAGAACGAACAAGAAGTTTTAATATTTAGTTTAGTTGTTTTCCTCGGTGTTAAAAGTTTGTTCTTGCTACTAGAGATAAATACTTACGTCTACAAACTTTTTCTCACAGTTTTTGTATCCTTTGTTCCTTAGCGAGTACTTATTATAAACAAATTTATTATTTGCTTTTTAGTTTACTTCTTATAATAAAACAATTGTACAATTCTTTTGGGTATAGTTATGCTGGTTTAACGTAAACCAGCGACAATATCCCGTTTCAAAGGTGCAACCAATTCATAGCATCGGTTCATGTTTTCATTTATTCCGATGTATAATTACTGTGGCATATTTACATTAATTATTTACTTAATTTGTTTTTATTTATTTTTTCGGTTTGAATTATTTACAGGTAAGTAACGTTGTTTATATTAATAGTTTAAATACAAAATGAGTAACGTGTTGTTGATGTTCCAAATTAAAAAAAAATATATAAAAATATCCCCATCATCATTGTGTTCTCAAACACTGAAGGTCCACTGCAGATCATCAATCAACCAATTGCTATCCACTGCAAAACATAGCCTTTGTCCTTAACCCCAATTGTGTTCCCGTCGATCGATTTTTATTCAAATGCCCACATATTATTATTCTTAAAGTAGTCAGTAGGTGTACATTGAGCGCAAGCCCAGATGGGCTGCATTTGGTGCACCTGCCGACCAACAGATGAGGCTCTGGCGAAAATAACAGTTCCCGGTAAGTGGCAATAAGCTCGCCACCTATTACGCGGGAAGTACGTATAATTAGCGAAGTGTTGGCGTATAATATGCCTCTGACTACCCCTTCGGGGAAACAGGCGTAAATGTGTAATAGTAAATTGGTATAAATATAGGCAATTATAGTTTTATTTAATTAAAGCAAATAAGTGAAAAAAAATAGATAACTAAATAATGTTATACATACATACTCAAAATACTCCTAAAGCTCATGATCATAACAAAAATCCACTTTCGCGGTTTCAAATCCAGTCTAAAATGACCTCTAACCGCTTTGACTTTGTTAGTCGAAGTAAGAGATTCATGTCTCTCCTTACGATGGTTAGTAAAAGGATGCCGTTGTATTATTGGTTGGCTAAGAATCTTCTAGAGCACTTTATGCTTGAAATCAACATATGCGGTCACAGAAAACCCTTATCTCCTCGGCTTTCATAATTACACTAATAGGGGTATGGTTTAAAACGTTAAGGATAATTAAAAAAAAATACCGAATTCTTGGTTGGAAACTGTTAATTATGCTCATCAAACTAGGCGGTATAAAAAATCAGCAATTACATAGATAAATTAGATGCTTACCTATCTACTAACATTATAATAGGAAAACATTGTAGTTTTAGATGTTTCCAATCACTAAAAACTAAGCACTGATTCATCATCTCAGCCCATTAACGTCCCACTACTGAGCACGAGCCTCCTCTCACATATTAAGGTGTGAGGGTATTGGGTAATACTCCATCACGCTGACCCAGTGCGGATTGGCGGAGGCAGGTGTATGGCGTCCTGCTGTTAGAATTTATCAAGCCGCCCATTAGGCCTCAAACATGGCTTAACGACTACCACATTTTAGTGATAACCAGGACCAATGGCTTAACGTGCCTTCCGAAGCACGGAAGCGCTCGATATCAAATGCCACACAAACGGTCACCCATCCAAGGACTGACCTCTGTAAACTCTGCTGTACTTCGGTGATCGTTTTCAACCACCTAGCACCGCAGAGCTACGATCGCTTCTGTAGCATTGTACTAAGCACTGATGTTGCATTGTAAATGCAAAATATTAAAGCATAAAACCTGTACTTACTGTTGTTTATTCCCTTTCACCTCAGTTATTCAATTTGTCTTGGATTACAATAATTTGATTTGCCGCTTGCCCTCTTGGAATAAGCCAATTATCTTCAAGACACTTTGACAAATAATATCACACTCGCAATTGAAAATTCGATATCTTGCCATAAATTGCTATGATTGTTGAGACAACCCCTCGTTAATCTCTTACAATTATTTGTCAGCTAGCTTCTGCCCTTGACTTCGCTGGCGTGAGCTACAATTCTGTTCATCCAGAATATTTCTAGATATAAGTATATGTTGTCTATGATTTTATTTAGGGTCTCTGTGCAAAATAATATCTAAATCAGTCCAGAAGTTTAGCTTAGCAAAGAAAATCATATGTACATACAATATTCACACATCTTCAAGTCACTTTGACAAATAATATACATCATACTAGCAGTTGAAAATTCGATATCTGGCCACAAATTGCTATGATTGTTGAGACAACCCCCGTTAATCTCTTACAATTATTTGTCAGCGCTTTTGCCCTTGAATTCGCTAACAGGGGCTACGAACTAGGGTGGAAACAAGAATTTTCGCGCGCGTTACTTTCAACTCTGCATATCACAGTTGTCTGTGCCTTTCCTTGGACCCTAAATGTCCAAGCATGATGTCCAAAACTACTCCAAAAATCGACTAAAAGGCTATAAAAATATTAATATAAAAAATATAAATATTATTAAAAATTCTACGTAATTTCAAACAGAAACATATTAATACATATGTCCTGTCACGCCTTTCTCTCGTGTGTGTAGACAGAGGTAAAGTAAGCATAATTTATAATGTTTTTTATAATCCTCATACGGAATCTTTACAGGGTTTACTTGTTAGTGGGACTAAGGTATAGATTAGATATTAATAAAACTATTAAAAACGTCTTTATGAACGTTATTATAAGGTGAAAATGAAAAGATACTAGCCTTGCACCCGCCTGCCCCTCCGCCCCTACTGAAATGGATATATGAAGTTATTATATTTAGTTGTAAAAGCGTTAGCATCAACATTCAAACATTCGCATTAATACTGTTAACAAGATTACACTTCACCTGACCTTTTAAATAAATATAACCTATACCAAAAGGGTCATTCACCCGCTGACTAAACACGAATGTACAAAACCACATTACCTATGAAGCTGTAATTCGTAGACTGTACATATTTATTTCATTAATTATCCCCCAGCTTATAGAAGAAGTCAATTCCGTTTAATCAAGTGCTTTGTACATTTAAAGATAGTGTATGTATAGGCCACTTTAGTTCGTTTGAAATCGAAAACACACTTTGGCATATTTCGAGAACGGTTAATCTGAATTATTGCTCAATTATAATAAGCTAACTAACCTAGTTACGGAATTGATTATATTTTTAGTATCACTTAAGACCTCTTACTTTGAAGTAGTATTAAAGGATTTTTAATTGAGTTAGCAGAAATGGTACTTAATCCATTAGATAGTAGTGTTGATTGAAGGTACCTGACTTTGAAATCCTGACTAAAATATAGTCTTCAGTTCTATTTGTACAGATAGGAGCACATGCTAGAAGCAAAACTTGAAGAATCTTGCCATATTCTACTCAAACCTTAGGGTGCGTTTACACCAGAGATGTACGCGGGTGCGTTGCGTGGAATGTGTTTTTAAGAACCAATAGAGTCGCTACATTAACCTAGCTTCGCAAAGCGCAGCGATTCCATTGTTTCTAAACAAACACATCCCTCGCAACACATACTCGCAAATCGCTGGTGGATACGCACCCTTATGAACGCGTTGATATGAAAGTTGACATTCATAAAAGTTTTAATAAGTCATACTTGAACAAAACAAATTATTTGTTTTTGAGAAGAGACTCTTGAGCTTACTCATAAGGTCCATATTAAAAAACTATTTAAAAGAGGTTTCGGATCCATAAGTCTTCACCGGTAATACTCATTGGTTATAGATACCTAAGGCACATCTTTAGGTATTTGGAACAAGAGGATATTTCTTAGTTTTCCGAAGGCTACTTGCTAAGTTGATTCGCCGACCTAACCATCTAATCATCCACGAGCACGGCCTCTCATTAGTATGATCACTTCAGCTCATTATCGTCGCACTACTGCGCACATGCCCACAAATCGAGGTGAGATGGATCTAGGTCAAACATGCTGTACCCAACGGGTCCTATGCAAACTGTCGGAGATTAGATTTTTAAGTCTTTGAACGTCAAATGAACGACATACAATAAATAAATAAGTATGCTCTAACAATGACACCAATTATTTATGAACCAAGTTAAGTATTATTAAGAACTTGTGTTATGGATACGAAATAACCGATAAACATACGTAAATATTATTGTTATTTTGTAAATGCATAATTAATGTACATAGGAAATACCCAGACCAGAACAAATATTCATGTTCATGCACACAAACAGTTGTCCTGCGTTTTAATGGATCACACGACCACAAGAGTGGAGTGCTGGTGTGGGCTTTCTCCTGCCGGGGCTGCGGGACTATTCGAAAGGGTTACCGCAGCCCCGGGACGCAGCAGGCTGAAGAAGGAACATGGATGGTTTTTAGTCAGTAAAAGTCTGGCACACCCTTCCGCTTCACCCACAGCGGAAGACGGTCATTTGATGATTTACCATCCGAAAAAAAAAGGTGCAGGTTTTCGATTGTGTCTGGGAGTGATGGCGTTTAATGTGTTACGATGCCACTTACTTTGACTTATCAACTACCACATACAAATACAAATGGGACCAAAACGGCTTGAAAAGCCTTCTTAAGCACGGCATCTAAGTATATGAAATGCCACACAAAACATCACCCATCCAAGGACTGACTTCCATAAGCGTTGCTAAACTTCGATAATCATTTTCTTGCGAGCTTTAGGTACGTCAAGCAAACTATGGTTGCCGTAGTTTAAGTAAAGACGGTCGTGATAAATTTTATTTTAAACAATAAACCAATCAGGAAACTTAAAATAATGTCGTGCCAAGCGAGGTGGCGCCACTGTTTCATAATGAAAAGACAATAAAGAGTCAAAGTAAAAACAGCGTTTCGTGACTTGGTTTCTTAACAAAATGAACGGAAACCTATACCGGGAAGCCATTTTCTAATCCGGCACAGCTAAAGCTCGGCACCAACACCCGATGTTCGTAATTCTATTACAGAACAGTTTTGACGCCAATAATATTTTGAGAATGTGGGATATAAGTCGGAGAACGAGAAACACGTTGCTTGTTTTGTGAAGTTTTGAGAACTGCAATACTTATATTCTTACACCGCTATTTCAAGAAAAGTGCTTTCTAGTAGCTAGAGAAGACTAGCCAAAATGTATTTTAAGCCAATAAGTGGGGAGACCATTTTGGCTTAATCTGTTTTACTTGTAACTTTAAAACTCCTCAGTCCATAAATGAGGACCACCTTGAAAGATATCACCTTATTTTAAATCAAGGTACATTGATTTTTTAATCTTAAGAAACTGCAAGAAAGTACCAGGACCGCATAATTTACAGACGAAGGCTTGTAAATTACTAATTTATCCAACGTTCGCAACCTGTTATTTGTAAAAAGTGAAATATTTCCTATATAACAGAGTAATGTGTGACGTGACATATTATCTATAAAATAATTCACTATCACAATTGCAAACAAATTACTGGTTTTACAGCTAAAGTTACGTTAGGAAGGAAATAAGATTTCCAACCTACAAAAGTCCTGCGAAAATTATCCCCCTGAGTGTAGTGAGAGGGCGTTTGACAGTCTAGCAACGGTTCAGTTCACACTAACTGTTATTAGAAGGTATTAACCATCGTACAGGACTTCTTGACGGGAAAGTGAAGCGTGATGTATGCATTTTTTTTTTATTTTCTGAAATTTGTGATATTTCTAACGTTTATGTTGAATAGCGGTGGGAATTTAAAATACTTAAAAGACAAACGTTAAAAGTTACTAAAGCAAATAGCAAACCAACAAAACACAATTTAAACACACGCATACATAATTCTCCTCCCATTTGAGATGGGCAGAAAACTAGATACATTTGAAAGGGTCTATATATGATTGCAGCAAAGCTCACTTTTAGCACAGATAACTCACGATTTATTCTATTCAATATTTGCAATTCCATGAAGAAGTTAGTTACCCCTTGAAATTACAGAACATTTTCAGAAAGAATTTACACAAATAATTTAAACACTCATCTCCTTAGATTGCAAAATATATATTCAGCTACTCTCGTACTCTTTATTGAATCGAAGTTGAAAACAACAGTCTAAAATATTTGTATGGTAACTGCTATCTATAAAAATGAATATTCTAGAAGTTAACGTAGAAAACCAATATTTTGTTCAACAGAGACTAAAAATACAACTCGTTTTATAAATCAGTACAACTTAGTCTTAAACTGTTTAAAGCAAAATGGAAAGGAATAAAAAGGTCTGCGAATGAGCAAGAATGTCAATTTATCTCTTGACTCATTCCAAGGACCTTATGAGCTTCGTGAGTCGTGGCAAAGTCCACTGCTGACTCAGATGTCTACATGAGTCAAACTAACCTAATCTATCTTATTGCTGGAAACTAATTTGAAGGTCAAAAGAATTGCATTTAGTTGCGCAAGAAATGTATCTAGATTAAATTCTTGCTGTTTACTATTATGGACGTTTATTTTTTCAAAGGTTTCAGGTTTTCGGTCAAACTTTTTTATGATATTCACTTTTATAAATGACATTCATAAACAAAAGATTTTTTATATTAATAGATAATTTTTTTATCTAAATAGACAAAGAAATAAGTGTAAATACACTTATAAATTAATTATTTTTTTTGAACATTTCGCGCGTTTTTACTGTGTCCTATTACTGCTAGGTAGTTTTTCTAAATATAAACAGTTGGGGCTAAGTGTTCTGAAGTTCCTATTTTCTTGCACATTTAGACCCTAGATGTAATAAAGGATGGGAGTGTTCGCAAAAAAATGACCCCAAATTCAATAAAAATGAGTAGATTTATTGAAGATTTTCTTTGGCTAACTTCTTGCTTCAGGCCTAGATATCATTTAGTACTTAAGATTTGACTTACAGGGCAAGTTACGTAATAGCATGTGAAAACAACGCAATTTTATTTTAGCAAATATCCGGTTATCTTCGTCGAATTTAGATAGTGTTGTACAAAACTTATATCCTTAAAGGATTTTAATTAATATTTCAACTAATAACTTTTTCTTTTTCAGGTAATACTTTCAGAGAATCTTCCGCAGTTGAACAATAAAATATGGTTATAACAATATCCGTAAGTACGAACCTAAAATTTTATTATTGCTGAGATAAAATTTTACGATATAATAATCGTAAATTAGCAAGTTCCATAATATTGTACGCTTATAAAACGATCTTAGTAGTCAACTGGTAGGTTGCCAAGAATATTTTACCATTCGATTTGCCTGAGCAAGCCATATTTTGGACTACTTATTTGAAGTGTTATCATTTCCGTAGAGGCCTAACAATAGAAAAATGTATACTTGTTATTGACAAAAAACTACAGATTGCTATGAGTAACGATATATGTGAATGAAAAATGACAATCTAGACGATCTTTTAATGGTAAAGGTCAACAATGTTAGGAAGACCACTGCTGTAGTGAAGTGTAGGAAATTGCTGTTAGCAATAAGGCGCATTGTACAACTCATTAATGTCGAAAGCAGTCGACGTAGTCTAGCAAAATGAGGGTTATTCATACCGTAAAGTTAACACGGCAATACTCATGATTGCCTGCAAAAAAGCTGTTCTACGCCCCCCTTAAAGGCCTGGGGCTATAGGGCTGGGAAACATATGCGCCGACACAGCTTAGCAAAAGAGGTCTTACACAGGAACGACTTACCAAATTTCATGGTTCCAGTGCTGATAATTTTTGCCTAATCACGTTCACTACAAACAACAGTAAGAAGGACTATGAAAGTTAATTTATTTCATTTAATCTTTACTGCACACACAAAAGAAAGTACAAAGGCGAACTTAATGCCGAAGGCATTCTCTACTAGTTAACCATAAGGTTAGCAGAGAGGGTTAAAGGTGGTGCTATTAACTAAAACAAAAAATAAATAAACCTAAATAAATAAACTAACTTAAGAAAATACAAATTAAGTAAACTACATATACATAAATATATATATTAAAGGCAAGATAATAGTAGGGAGACTTAAACCGACGAGGTCATTTAAATAGCAATCATGCAACATAGTTTCAAAGATATTTTTACTCAAATTAAAAAATCCACGGTTCACCTCACTGTCTCCTTCATAGTCGCCCAAACACGACTGATCAGCGATCTCGATACGTTGTGACATAAAGAGTAGACCTTTATCTGATCTAACTGTAACCTATACCTAAATCATTTTCAACAAAAGTCGTGATTAAATGTGTACACAGTAAGCCATTCAAGTTTAGATGGAATGAGTATTTGCAGCCAGTGACTAAGTGTGGACCTTGACACCCTGATTCGATTGTAATGCTCGACTATTGTAGTTTTGTTACGCAAGGAGTACGCTACTATGAGTTCTCGTATTAAATTTAACCAGGTCATATAACTTTTTATTTAATGTGACCCGTCATGACCACATTCTGCTTGTTGTTAAGATCCGATTCAGTCCAAATAAATTCAAAGGCTCTATACCATTGGAAAAGGTGTATAGGAATCCTGACAAGAAATTAAGAGCCCAAGCCAACCTCATCTGTAGTGCACCTGCCGATTAACGGACGAGACTCTGAAAAACTTAAAGTTATCGGTAAGCGGCAATAGGCGTGGTATAAATAACGTGTACCCAACAAAATAAATAGCGAAATGTGGCCGTATAATATGCCTTGCCTACCCTTTCCGGGAAATAGGCGTGATTGTATGAATATATTATTTACTAAGTAAAGTATAGGAAATGTTCATAAATAATTTTACAAGTATTATCTTTTTCTTAAATTTTTAACGTTAGGGTGGGTTAACTGTCCCGACCGTAAATTTCAAAATTTTCTCTCGCAGTTGAAGTTTTCGTCACACCATTCTGTTAGCGTATTAAGAAAACTTATTATATACAACATGTAACAGAATAAGGGTTACACCAAGAAAGTAGTTTGTTATAAATCGGCTACTCAATCGATTAAAAATATTAAAAAAATAGGAAATTTTTTAAAAAAAAATTTTTTTTTATTTTTTGTTTTTTTTTTTGCGGCACTTTTCGGTGCTAAGCGATGTGTGCGTGCGTGTCTCTCCGTGTGTGTAGGTCGGTAGGCTAAAGCGCTAATATGCCCATACGATTTGCCCTCGATGAGTATAACTAGTAACTTAAATAAACCATATTTAATTAAATAAAAGTAAAATTATTTTGCATGTTTTTTAATTATAATTAAATATTCTAATTGGGGTGTCTGAGGGTGTGCGTTAATTCTGTGCCATGTTGTATAATATACAAATTTCACAAAACTAGGCCATTCTGTAAAAAGTTCTTTGTTAAGTTTTGTTATATTGTTGGAGTTAGTTTATAGAACTTGGTGGTCACTGGTATATTCCATTGATATTTCATGATTCCATCACGAGGTATTCGCTGTTTTTTTCTTTTAAATTGTGGCTTTGTGCGTTTAGCACATTTAGCCAGTATCAAGTAAGAGATGTATTAATAAAATATAAATCATAGTTAATGCAAATGAGTGGCGATAAAGATGATAAATGGTAAATGAGATGCCCTCCCCCTAAACCCTTTGAGTTCTCAGTAAAGATGTGGGACTATACTGAGATCTCACATGGACTTCCTGAGAGAATTTGAAAATCGATGTTGCACTGTTTTGTTTCATTTATTAATCGATACGATACGAACGATAATTCGAAATATCACAAATATCTATCATAAATATCTATCACAAACACAAAGAATAAAAAATATTAGGTCGGGGAAAAAGTCTTTTCGCATAACGTAGGTATAAACTTATTATAAATTTTTTTTGACTGTACTATTTCTGTCTGGCTGGTTTTGGTATCATTAAAAAGGTTCCATTATAAAGAAAAGAAAAAAATAAAAAAAAGTTGTTTCCCGCTATTTTTCATTTGTTTTTCTCTCCGTAAAAATGAGTGAATGTAATGAAGAAATTCGATACATTTTAAAATTTTATTATAAAAAAGGCAAAAATGCAACTCAAGCAGTGAAAAAAATTTGTGATGTTTATGGACCTGATGCAGTGTCAGTAAGAGTAGCACAAATTTGGTTCAAACGTTTTCAGTCCGGAAATTTTGATGTTAAAGATGCACCTCGCTCTGGCCGCCCTGTTACGAATAAAATGGACGCCATTTTTGAAAGAGTGGAGCAAGATCGGCATATTAGTAGTTACGATGTAGCTGAAGAACTGGGAATTGACCACAAAACAGTTTTGACCCATTTGAAGAAAGCTGGTTATACAAAAAAGCTCGATATTTGGGTGCCACACGAACTCACTCAAAGAAACTTAATGAACCGTGTACTCATTTGCGATTCATTATTGAGACGTAATGAAACCGAGCCGTTTTTGAAGAGATTGATAACTGACGATGAAAAGTAGATCACGTACGACAAGAACGTGCGAAAAAGGTCGTGGTCGAAAGTTGGCCAGGCTTCACAGACTGTGGCCAAACCTGGCCTAACACGAAATAAGGTGATGCTGTGTGTATGGTGGGATTGGAAGGGCATTGTTTATTATGAGCTTTTACCGCCCGGCAAAACCATCGATTCTGATCTTTACTGCCAGCAACTGATGAGATTAAAGGAAGCAGTCGAGAGAAAACGGCCGGAATTGATCAACAGGAAGGGTGTGGTCTTTCATCACGATAACGCTAGACCTCACACATCTTTAGCCACTCAGCAAAAATTAAGAGAGTTCGACTGGGAGGTCCTAGTGCATCCACCATATAGCCCTGACCTTGCGCCTTCAGATTTTCACCTGTTTCGTTTTCTGCAGAATTCTTTAGGTTCTGTAAGGTTGACCTCAAGAGAGGACTGCCAAAACTATTTGTCCCGTTTTTTCGATCAGAAGTCCCAAAGTTTTTACAGTAACGGGATAATGTCTCTGCCCACAAAATGGCAGAAAGTTATTCAACAAAACGGTACATATATATTGTAAATAAATGTAAATAAACTTTGAAAAAAATGTCTTGACTTTTCATACAAAAATACGAAAAGACTTTTTCCCCAGCCTATTATTAAATTTATGGGATATGGAGCTATCATCATCATCATCATTTCAGCCATCTGAAGTCCACTGCTGAACATAGGCCTCCCCAATTGCTTTCCACGTAAATCGATTCCTTGCCGCCTGCATCCACCGGCTCCCCGCCGCCCTGACCAGATCATCGGTCCATCGCGTAATATAGAGCTATATTTTTTCCCAAAAATCATATTCCTTTAAGATACAATACTCTGTTAGGCACGCTAAGACAGCTAAAAGGTAAGCTAAGGTTTATATATAATCTCCTCCGCAATACTGGCTATAGCAAAAATATGTCATTGCCATACTAATGACCAATCGGAGCACTGGTCTTACCATAATAATATCATGTTATATGTATAAAGTTGCATAAAACCATATAGCTGCAAAAGTTAAACGCTATTATTGGAAAATATGCCTTATAATATTTTGTAATAAGGCGATGTTTTGTTTGACTAGTAATTTTTAATTATATTGCTGGTTCATACGAGTAGTGTGCTTAAGTAAAGGTATGTCATTATCATTATACTTAATTGCTTTAGTTTTTTGTTTATGGTAAACAAGTAATTGTTTTCTTGGGCGATGAATATTGTTGTATGGTAATTTCAGTGAAGAGACTATTTTTAATTTAGCAAGCAAACATAACTAAACTAAAAAAATTACTATCTACTAATTCGACCGATAGGGCGTGGTCTGTCGTGGTTCGATTCCCACACAGGACAATAATTAGCATGAACTTAAATGGGTGTTCTGGTCTGCGTGTTTCGTATAAAAAAAATGTCTATAAAAATGATCTATTATTTAGTGTCCATAAAACAAGTGCATACTTAGGGTTATTGTATGAGAATTAATATTTATTGTTATTACTTATAACAATAAAAGGCAAGCTATTTAGCTGACCCAAGGGTCAGATGCAAAAGGTAGCGCTTCTTAATTCAGCTCGCATTGTCATTGGTTTTTCTCTACAGCCCTAGCCACCTGATATTTGGGTTCCACCATAGATGGTGATTTATTTTTCACAATTTTAAATTGTTTTTTTTTGTCATTAGTAATCGAATAGAACATCATGGGTAAGCACTAAGGCATTTAGCCTGCAAGCTTCTTGTAACATCACGGCTTTAAAGCATTTTTCGTTAGCCCAATGTAGCAAATAAGCGCTATTGCGCTACACTCCGCTTACTCAAAAGCCAATCGCGGCGATTTAGCAGGTTTTTGAGAGCTCAATGCGGCTGCACTCCGAACACACGTTCGGAAGCCATCCTTGTACTTTTTTACTTGAACTATTTCGATTAGAAGTCGGTGAATCTCGCGATGTTCGTATCTTATATATTTTTAATTATAAATGTGTAAGTATGTACGTTTGTTACTATATTACGCAAAACTAGATGTCATTTAAATTTGTCACTATTTTTACGGTGTCCCCACAAGAACGCATTGGGACCACGCGTATGACACAGCACCGGTTGATTTATATATGAAATAAAATATAATACAAACTATTTTAAAACTTTATGCATGGATCAATGTACTAAATATTGTTTATATATAGCATTTCACATTATGTAATGTTATAATTTATTCAACAGTAAAAGTTTAAAGGACTATTGAAAATTAGCCTTTAATGTTGAATTTCTTAATTTTTCTTTTAATTCTGTAATAGTTCTGTAAATTTGAATACGAAATCCTTTATTAATATTATTTTAAGCGCAACTGTCATATTAGCATACTGCATGGTACATCAGTAAATAAAATATTAAATTGTCACTAACACGAAGCTTCACAAATGCTAATGCAATGCAACACTGCAGATACCTATTACGTGGTGCACTTATAGCCGACTTTCGCGTGCACTGCGCACCCGACCTCCTATACTATTTGTTAGTAGCGTGGAATTGGATTAACACAGGAAAATGGGTCTTACCCACGAAGTATGTAGTAGCTTGACCTAGACCGGTTTTAAACTAGTTTGCAGAACGGGTATTGTCTAGGTGGCACATTCGTCTTCTATGCAATATGTCTGGCTACGGATTTGTGCCTCAATTTGTATGGTACGGTGTTGCTATACTAAATTGAAGGCCCGTCATTGGAAATATATATGACATCTGAAAAAAGGAGCGCTAATATTATAATTAGACAATAATTTATAATTCTCTAGTAGACGCTCCTGTGTCTACTACGTGAACCACATCAGCTTAGTAATTTGTTATAATTCTGACGTGACAGAGAGACGAATTATACTTTCGCATTTCGCAGCTCCGGAACGTCACCTAGTTCACCAGCTTTTTTCATAGCGAATTACATCGGAATTGATCCAATGGTTAAGGCATCAAATCTGAATAGACTTACTGACGCACAGGGTTACTTTTGCATTTGTAATAATTTCAGCATCAGTCGGCGGCTACGACCTTTTCATCTATATCTAATTGCGTTCCACATAACCCCACATATTTTTTGGGACATAAATATGACTATAGTCAGCCTAATGGTTAAGGCGTGGAACATAATAAAAAAAGTAATTCACTTTAGCATTTTTAATACAAGTATGTATTTATTCCCTTTTTAGGGTTCCGTAGTAAACAAGGAACCCTTATAGTTTCGCCATGTCCGTCCGTCCGTCCGTCCGTCCGTCCGCGGGTTAGCGCAGAGACTATTAACATTAGACAGCTGAAAATTGGTGTGGGTATACATATTAATCACGTCGACAAACCTGTAGAATAAAATTTTTAAAAATATTGTTTTGTAACGTACCTCCCCTACACGTAAAGTAGGAATGATTTTTTTTTCTCGAGTCTATCTTATCATGTTGGGTATCGTTAGAAAGGTCTTTCAAAAGTAATACGAGTTTCTTAAAACCATTTTTCGATTTAGGGATCCGTTTTCGAAACATTAAGCTTTAAAGTGGAAAAAATTGATAGAGTTCAGTATCCGTCCCCCCCCCCCCCACCAGGTAAACGGTACTTTCAGAGTGGCTGAAAAAATTCACAATAGTAGTATATATAATGAAGTTAAAAGGAAAACTATCACGGCTAAGTAGGCTTTACTGGTTTTCGAGTAATGGACGACAATCAAATAAATTTTTGTATTAAATGTATTAAAATTTCATTCATACCGTAGTAGTGATATCTATCGGGGAATAGCTGAACCTGTTCATATAGCGACATTATGGCAAAGGGTGACTACGGAACCCTATATTGCGCGTGGCCCGACACGCACTTGGCCGGTTTTTTCTTTTATTCACGCTACTTAATAAAGCACATTTTACTGAATTTTATCGCGATCTACCAAAATATTTTTATCCTGAACGTTTAGAAGACTTCACAGTGTTTGTGATCACAGGGCGACAAAGGGTATCCGTAGATACACATTAAAAACTACCGTTACTAAAACGTTAATTGTTGCACACATTCAGATATATATAAATTTAAAATGAGTTTCATTTGAGATTTATTGGTTCATGTATTCAAGCCCCTCAGCAGAGTATTTGCTCTTTAAAGCAACTTAAACAGCGAACAAATGCCACACCTCAATGAACTAATATGATTATTAATTGGATATCTAGCGTAACGCTTTGATCACTTCGATTATTAACTGAAGGGTAATATGACAAGCATTCTTGCATATATGATATAAATTACACCAACTCACCAACCAACACCAAAAACAACAATAAGTAAAACAACATAATAATAATATATTAAATTGTTAGAAAATTAAATAAACCGAGAAATATGTTACAGAAATGTTGCCTTCAAACTCACCGTATAATCTTTTGAAAAACTATTATCCATTATAACGTGAGTTATTCCACGGCTCGAGATTGAAATTTAATTCTCCATTATGCTCCCTCTCAACGGCAGCACCGTTGTTAACAAAGGATATCTACCTGAAGCTTGACAGCCGGTTTTTTATCTGTGCAGTCTACAACATCTATAAAGGAACACAATTTAGCGGAATTTGAGCTTTGCAGAATACAAAAGAGTGGGTATAGTGCAAAAAGGATAAACTTGCGGAAAATTCCTGGATTTCCTGTTTGTACTTTTAAAATTATGATTAGACGGTCTAAAGTAAAGGTTCCTTTCACACTACGCACATTACCATCATCTCAGCACATTAATGTACTATTTATTACTTTAGATTCCGCAAATTTGCAATTGGCCTGCGTGGTGTAATATAACAACCTTGTTTAACCATGTACCATGGTGTATACGGATTCTACCAAGACCTAAGGAGCCCAAGCCAACTTCACCTGCAAGTGGTGCACCTGCCGATCAACGGACGAGGCTCTGGCGAACATAACTGTGCCTGGTAAGCGGCAATAGGCTCGCCACCTATTACGTGGGACCAACTATATAATTGGCGAAGTGTGGGCGTTTAATAGGCCTCTGCCTACCCCTTTGGGGAAACAGGCGTGAATGTATGTATTGTTTAACCATAGAATGGATGCACAAAAAATCCGACCTAAAGGTCAAAGTGCGCCACGAACAGTCTATGGCGCCTGTGATAAGATAAGATAACCATAGAATGATGTTTCCTTTTGGGTTGCGAAAATTGGACTCTGGGCCCTAAGCTTAAATCTAGGGCAACCGGGATATTGCAAAGATATGGTGGGGGTGAAGTATAATAATCTAAATCCCTCTTACCTTGCTTCGTAAGAGGAGGCCCGAGTGCACAAAAGTGGGATGAGTCTATGTACAAGCGATTGTTAAACTCAATATGGTGGGGATATTGCGTACCTGAAGCTTGACAGCCTGTTTTTTATGTATGCTGTCTAGAACATCTCTAAAGGAACACAATTGAGCGGAATTTGAGCTTTCAAATATATGTACGTCTAATACGTCATAATGACACCCTAGCAAATACTGAGTATAAGCCTCATCGATGCCACATGCGTTTATTTCTCTTGTGTAGCAATAGGTACTATTTTTAACTGTTGTCTCTTGTGTGACTTGTGTCTCAGAATAAATTATAAAAAAAATTCACGTCGCGTTTTCCTATGTATTAAATAGATTATTTACATTAAATGCCGTCGGTGAACTAAGGGAACGACTCCGCAAGAGTAAGACAACCTACAGAGTGAGAGGGATCTAAGTAGGTTTAATGTAAAACGCGAATATGAGGTGCGCGCGCGACGGTCAGCGGCCGTTGATCCCGCCGCGTCGCCCGACAACCTCTGGTACTTGTTGTAGGTTTGTTTCCACAAACGAAGTGTCAAATATTATTTCTGTTTCTAAATTGGTTTGCTACAGTTTTTTATATGTTATTTATTTATGAAATAGGTAAATGAACTAATTGCAAAAATCACGTCTCAGTATGTGGTAGCAAATAGTTTTTTGATTCTTAGTGGTTGTATTAACAAAGTGGTAAACTCTGTATTTGTTTTTGTGTAAAAAGTTGGATGTCCGTTCTTTTTAGCTACATCACCAAATCGCCATTGTGGTCTCATAACTTAGAATATACAATTATTGATAAATGCTTTATTTAGTTAGTCTATCGGCTATCGATATCAAATCATGTTTTTTTATATAGAATTTGTATAAAGTTTTTAAGTTTCCCCATGCTGAATTGTCGCTATAAACGAAAGTACTCAGCTTATAAAGTTATTGGTACACGGATATTTGTCTTATACTGTCTTTGTTTTTTAAGAAAAATGTATTTACATGTTTTCAGTACTCGTTATCCATCCAAAGTTTGGAATCAGAATGCGAGTAAAGATACACGACACATTTTAATGAGTACCGTCGACGAAAAATACTTATAATAAAAGAGTACACATAAATATCTTATAGCCTAATATATTGTTAAAATTACAAAAAAATAATAGAGACATATCGAATGTTGGTTATGGCAGAAGAAACATGAGAGTAAGATTAATGCAGTAGAGATGAGAGCACTCAGAAATATTCTTGGTGTGAAATTGAGTGATAGGATAAGGAATGAAGTGATAAGGGTTAAAGTTGGTGTAAAAGAAGATATAGTGACAAGAATTGAGAAAGGTATGCTTAGATGGTTTGGTCATGTTGAGAGGATGAATGAAAGTAGATTAACGAAAGTGATTTATGATGGACAAGTGGATGGAAGTGTTGGGAGGGGAAGACCACGTAAGACCTTCCATGACCAAATACAGAAATTGTTAGAGAAAGGGCAGGTCAAAAGTACCCTAAACCGACGGGCGTGTATGAGGAGGTTAATGAGTGTGAATGAAGCTAAAAGTTTGTGCCAAGATCGTAGCAAGTGGAAGGATGTGATCTCTGCCTACCCCTACGGGAAAGAGGCGTGACATTATGTATGTATGTATGTACATATTTATAAAACAAATAATTAACAGTTGCATTTTGACTAAATAGTAATATTCGAAGCGTTCTCTTCAGTATTCCAATATAATCTATCTAGCCAGAAGTGTTTGCACTACTGGGAACAATAAAATACAAAACAAGACTAGATAATTGAATGGTATTGTTTGTAAACTACTTGCTATTCGGATGCAATCGTTCAGACAGTCATTGTGGATCATGAATTGAATCCTTGTTTAATTTATATGTACATTTAATAATCACTAGTAGCCTTATAGGTATTTGTTTGCCAAGGATATCAATCAGAACTGATTACCGTTATTATTCACTGTATGGGGCGATTTTATTATTTTGTACTGCATCGACTGCTTACCATCAGGCAGAATGTGGTCATAATGACAAGCCGCATAAAAAACGATTTGGTGAACTCCAAAGCGAGCAAAGATTATAAGATCTCAAGACAAAGTATGCTCTTTTTGTGTGTAATAATTAATGTTCAAGTCACAGTAGCTTACAAATTTGTAACTTTGTCTATTGAAGACACCTGCTATCTTAGTATCTCAGTGACCACACCGCTAAGATTTAATTATTAGTATCCGTAAATTGTGTTTATTTTTGGTCTCAAGTATAGGAAGTGAGACATGAAACGGCATTTTTGCCAACGTGTTACCTTGAAGAGGGAACATAAATACAATTAATTATTCGTATTTGTCTTGAAATTGTCAAAGAACACGAGAATGGCTGTTACCTCTTCGGTTACCGTTTAATTTATGTTTTAATTACACATTTCATCGTAATACAATCTAAAATGCGACAGAGAACGACTTCAGCGAATATCTATATCATTAATTACACAAATTTATTCCTAATGCAAACAAGACTTGACTTTGACTTTGGTCGATAACTTTATTATCATCTTTATTTATATTTGAAAAATAAATTGACAGTATGAAAAATTTTTTTTTCAAACAATGTTATAAATATGTTATGCATACTGTTTATGCAAAAGTGTTATAATGTCTTATTTTACATACTTTTTTCAGATTTAATTTTTTCTAGTTTCATAATGTAGTGTTTCCTCTCTTGGCGCGAGCCAATTAATACTTTAATTATTGTTAAGACCACAATTTGATATTGTAATAATGAGTTCAATTGGTCAGCAGCACTGTGCAAACTTTATACAAATTTATTCGACGATTTATTTTGGCACTTCAATTATCAGCATTATTTTATAAAATCCTTATATTCGCTACTTAAAAGGATCAAGGCAGTCCTCCGCTTCTTTAAAGATTGAATTTCAGTATTACTAAAAACAAATACTAATATAAAACCGTAAATCCTAACCAGGTTACGTAAGAATTAAATTGAAATTACTCGGGGTTCAATGGAAACGCGCCCGTACGGTGTCACGGTCACATGCGATAACGTGCACAGAATTTATATATTTCCAACTATAAGAAGATAGAGACTGTTCGCAGATTGTGCGCGTTTGAGATTAGCTTCGAAGCCTGAGAGAAAGTAGGATACTAATACTGAAATATAGCCACATCTGGGCAGACCAGTGAGCAGGCTCTGGGTGTTTAGTGTAAATCTAGGACACAGCCGGGATATGGGGAGGACGATAATAACGATACTAAATCCGAATACACATTGAATTTTCTATTATTGGAGGTTCGGGAGTAAAATGGTAATTATAGAAATATATATGTAAAAGTAAGATTTTATACTTAAAAATACGCCTATACTGATGATATTAATTTTTGGTGTATAGGGCTTCTACCAAGATCTGAGGAGCCCAAGCCATCCTCACCTGCAAGTGGTGGACCTGCCGATTAGCGGACGAGACCCTGGCGAACATAATAATAATAAATTAATAAATGTTTATTCCTTTTTCTACAAACTTGTGTTCACTATTTACAACTTCTGCCAAACTGCATAGCAGTTTGTTGGCAGATGTAGGCTCATGCTTATTTACCGACATATTACAAAGTTTGAAACATACATTCTAAACAAAGTAAATTAATCACCAAACACACTAAAAACATAAACAATAAATTAATAGTTCATTAATATTTAATTACTATACCTATACCTGAGAGATAATAAATAATTTCTAAAAGTATGTAATAAAAATTCAATTTAATTCATATAACATAAAATAAAACAAAATTAATAAGATAAAATTAATTCGTACAATAATCATAATAAATAAATTGGAAATGAGATTAAAAAATCATAAACATTATGAAAGTGCCCGGAAAGCGGCAATAGGCTCGCTACCTATTACGTGAGACCAACAATATAAATGGCGAAGTGTGGGATTTTAAACTAAAGAATAAGGGCCGATGCCGGTGTTAAAGAAAATATAGTGACAATAATTGAGAAAGGTATGCTTAGATGGTTTGGTCATGTTAAGAGAGGATGAATGAAAGTAGACTAACGAAAGTGATTTATGATGGACAATGTTTATATATATATATATTAGGTCGGGGAAAAAGTCTTTTCGCATAACGTAGGTATAAACTAATTATAAATTTTTTTTGACTGTACTATTTGTGTCTGGCTGGTTTTGGTAACATTAAAAAGGTTCCATTATAAAGAAAAGAAAAAAATAAAAAAAAGTTGTTTCCCGCTATTTTTCATTTGTTTTTCTCTCCGTAAAAATGAGTGAATCTAATGAAGAAATTCGATACATTTTAAAATTTTATTATAAAAAAGGCAAAAATGCAACTCAAGCAGTGAAAAAAATTTGTGATGTTTATGGACCTGATGCAGTGTCAGTAAGAGTAGCACAAATTTGGTTCAAACGTTTTCAGTCCGGAAATTTTGATGTTAAAGATGCACCTCGCTCTGGTCGCCCTGTTACGAATAAAATGGACGCCATTTTTGAAAGAGTGGAGCAAGATCGGCATATTAGTACGTAGTATTTATACGTAGTTACGATGCAGCTGAAGAACTGGGAATTGACCACAAAACAGTTTTGACCCATTTGAAGAAAGCTGGTTATACAAAAAAGCTCGATATTTGGGTGCCACACGAGCTCACTCAAAGAAACTTAATGAACCCTGTACTCATTTGCGATTCATTATTGAGACGTAATGAAACCGAGCCGTTTTTGAAGTGATTGATAACTGGCGATGAAAAGTGGATCACGTACGACAAGAACGTGCGAAAAAGGTCGTGGTCGAAAGTTGGCCAGGCTTCACAGACTGTGGCCAAACCTGGCCTAACACGAAATAAGGTGATGCTGTGTGTATGGTGGGATTGGAAGGGCATTGTTTATTATGAGCTTTTACCGCCCGGCAAAACCATCGATTCTGATCTTTACTGCCAGCAACTGATGAGATTAAAGGAAGCAGTCGAGAGAAAACGGCCGGAATTGATCAACAGGAAGGGTGTGGTCTTTCATCACGATAACGCTAGACCACACACATCTTTAGCCACTCAGCAAAAATTAAGAGAGTTCGACTGGGAGGTCCTAGTGCATCCACCATATAGCCCTGACCTTGCGCCTTCAGATTTTCACCTGTTTCGGTCTCTGCAGAATTCTTTAGGTTCTGTAAGGTTGACCTCAAGAGAGAACTGCCAAAACTATTTGTCCCGTTTTTTTGATCAGAAAGCCCAAAGTTTCTACAGTAACGGGATAATGTCTCTGCCCACAAAATGGCAGAAAGTTATTCAACAAAACGGTACATATATATTGTAAATAAATGTAAATAAACTTTGAAAAAAATGTCTTGACTTTTCATACAAAAATACGAAATGACTTTTTCCCCAACCTATTATATTCACTCGCAGAATATTTTACACCAAAATTGTACCAAACTAAATTATATTTTATTATGATTATTACAATGACTTTTAATTCAACTTATTAATAATGACATTCACACGCCCTGCGTTTGGCAAAATAGATGTTCTATTATGTAACAAAACATGTTACTCTTCTTCTTCGTCGTTACACTCTTGGCGAGTGATCGTGGTCTTCACTTCAGTTGCAGTGACTCGCCTCACAACTCGCCGCCATTCCTCTCTGATGTTGGCCTTCCTGGTACACACGTGCAGAGCACTGTCCACGGCTGCTTTGATTTGGTCCGTCCATCTCATGGGCGATCTACCTCGTGCTCGGGTGCCTTCAACTTTGCCCTGTACTACTAGGCGCTCTATGGAATCCTCGCCACGTCGAGATACGTGCCCATGTTACCCATTTTACTCTACTTTATGTGAATAAATTTGTTTCATTTCATTATGGATGAGGTCAGTGCAGCCTATGAACTCTTGCGCACTAGGAGCATCACCAGCACGTAGCCAAAATCCTAAAAAAACCGCTTTACGCCCGTTATTCTTTATTTAACGATACGCTAGTAGTAATGCTATTAATTTATTGAAAACTAAGAACATAAAGTCGAGCTTGTTGCAGATTTTTCGTCTTTCGAAGCCTTTTAGAGAAAGTACGAGACTAAACCCGATTACACGTTGAATTCAACTGATGGATTGTTATAGCCTCCATTATTAACGGCTTTTGCATTAAAATGGCAATTTATGAAAATTATATTCAAAGGCAGAACAAACTCGTAAGAGATTCTTAATAAAACTGTACGCTTATAGTGATGGGATTTACATTGTTTCTTAGAAGCTCAAATTAGTCAAAGTCGAAATAATTTATTCAAGTTTGGCTCTATAAAGCTCTTATGAATGTTAACTTAAAAACTAACGCACCCATTTACTGCGGGCAGAAGCTTGAACATAGAAGAAATTTAAATAAATAAACTTAGCATAGACATAACATGAAAGGCCTAATATGGTGTAGTTGTACAGTATTCTTGCATTCCGCTCCTAAGGTCGAGGGTAAAATTTTTCAATTAAACATAGCGTACACATAATGCAAAATGAACCGACGATATAATAAAAGTGGCTGGATCACGATGGATGCTGGCCGCCTACAATATAGGTCACGCTGGAAATTTATGGGGAAGGCCTATGTTCAGCAGTGGACTTATGCTGATGATAATGGGACATGACATGCTAGACTCAGTAGTGAGACATGAATGAGAAAGATTTATCAACTTTATTTATTTATTGATTCAGGCGTTACTTAGCGGAAATCCATTGTAAGCAAGTGATGGATTCAACACTTGTGTTGAATAGTGTCTCGATTTTTCGGGAAATTATAGTAGCGCGGGAATTGTTACAAAGATATTTTTAATATATCACTTGTTTATTTATTTATGATAACACGTAAATAAAAAATAAAAAAATAGTAAATTTCTACCAACAAACCACAAGCGGAGGTAGTGGGTTTTAGCCATTCTGTATTTACCTCAATTCAGAATCCGATATGAATCCATAATGGATGCAGACCGCGCTCTCCTGCGGCGAATCAGCGTTTTCATCGACAGGATAACGTTCATTTCAGAACCAAGATATAGAAAATATTTAATATTTATTACGTATTGGTACTGAATAATTCTTTAGCAATCACATTTTGAGCCATGTAATGCTCTTATTTGATCCAACACATGCTAGGTTTGTGTTCTAGGTACCGCTAGTTTTCTGATGGTCTATAGATATAAATTGATGATTATAGGATATCCTTGGACATTTTACATGCTCATCCACATAGAATCACGCCCTACCCCAGACTAAGCAGAACTTATGGGGCTACACCCACTTGTTAGAATTTTATTTTCTGTATTTCGAAGTGCCTGAAAGCCAATCGCTTTTTAGGACAACGGCGTTAGGTTAAGTTTGTACTTAAGGGACTTGGATCGATTATAGTGATAAGGAGGCTTAGAAATAGAAACAGTTTTTACATATAATAATGACGTTGAAATATTCGGTAACATAATATTATTGCAATCAATAAAATGGATAACAATACTAGCTAGTTTCCCTGTGTTGCCCAAAGTAAGAACGAATTATGGTAAAAAAAATGATTACCTTTGAAGGCGCGCAGCTTTATAACAAAATACCCTCGAACATTAAAAATGTAAGCTCGTTTAATGTATTCAAACGAAAACTCTCACAACATATTATTGATATTTACTCTTAACTCTTAACTATTAAATTGAAAACATTGAATGGGCGAGCGTAATCTTTAAGTGACGACGATGTAATTAATAATTATTTGTATGTTAATTTAAGTTCTCATTCAAGTGACTGTATATGTCTTTTTGAGAATAAATATCTTTAACCATAACAATACGTATGGCGCTCTTATCATTCTGGAATCTAGAAACGAGAGTATGTCACTTAAATATTATGGTTAACAAATAAATCGTGCAAATGAGTATATTGCATATATTTTTTGGGCAAAAAATAGAAACCAATGTGTTTCTATAGTTAGGGTGCTAGACAACGGGAAAACATTCTTTAAATAATATAAACAATTAATTTTCCTGTGTGAGATTTTTTTGCTGAAATCAAATAGTTTTACTTATAATATCTCGAATACCCATTATACTTTATATATTAATTAAGTTTAAATAAACTTTTTTTTGTCTAAATTGTTAGTCCCACGATTATTTTTTATCAAAAAAGTTAAGTGAAACTAAAATGGCACTGTGTTTATTAAACAAAGAGAGTTTTGTGTTAATTTTCGTAGTTCATGCTATGCTCTGATAAGCTGATACTGATTTTGTAACAGTTACGTATATTATTAACATTTATCTAATTAACTATGTTACGCTAGTAGAAGCTATTCAAAAATTAAAGCATGTGAGTTCAAGATTTGTTTATATATAAAAACACATGATCTTTTAAAATTTTTGTTGACTAAGCAAACTAAGAGAAAGTTTCATTCTTAGTGTCAAAATCTTGGTCCTATATACATACATACATTCATGCCTGTTTTCCCGAAGGGGTATTCAGAGGCATATTACACGCCCACACTTCGCCAATCATATAGTCGGTCCCACGTAAAAGGTGACGAGCCTATTGCCGCTTACCTTGCACTGTTATGTGCGCCAGAGCCTCGTCCGTGGATCGGCAGGTGAACCACTTTAAGTGAGCTATTTCGCCATGTTTCCACAGACAGCTGTACTAGACTTCCTTTGGGTTAGGTGGTTTATGTTTAAGTTCTTAAAGCTATCTGAGACATCATCATTGTATGTTTTAACCAGTTTTTAGAACATTAGAAGGCACTGACTTCCTAATAACGGCTGCCGTAAAATTTTGGTTTTACAACAAATAGTCTTTGTCAGTTGTTCCTTTAAAACACAACCTTAGATCTCATATGATTAACGATATAAAGAAGAGAAATCAAGACACTTTAAATAAAGCAGAGCAAACAAAAAGCAAAGACGAACGAGTCATAAAATTACACTGCTACGTTACGAAAAGGTTTCTTATAGACTATAAAACTGAAAATATAACGTTTAGGCGATAAAAAACGCTTTATAAGGCGAGCGCTTTTAATAAATGTTTAATTTATAACGTAATCGTGATTAAGGGGTTTGTGTAAAAATATAAAATTCATACCTACTGTCTGTTAAATATTTCTGAATTAAGTGGGATTGTGATGTGTTTTGTAAACGTACAAACTCCGTGTATATATAATTTTAATATACTCCTGTACTTTCTCTCAAAGTATTTTTAAACTGAATAAAATATAGCCTTTGCCTATAATCGTTTTCCAAGACCCCATATCTTGACTACCGTTATGGATTGGAGGTCAGTATACCTGCACTTCATTCCTGAGGTCGTGGGTTCGATTCACTCATAGGACAAATCTTTGTGTGCAAATCTGGGTATGTTAAGTATCTATTAGCAAAAAAAAAAGGTTTGTTAGTATGTTTATCCGTTCTTTAGTATCCATAACAGAAGTTCTTAATGATGCTTATTTTGGATTAAAATAATTGTAAGAGAATATTTATTTTATCTAAATTCCTACTGCAGATTTTTTTAAATGCGATTGACCAAATGTTTATCCACAAGGTTTGAACTTGTTACCGACTGTTACCGTTATGCAACCTTCAACCGATGTTCTAAAACCGTTATAAAACTAGTCTGCATACTTAAATACACAATATCACATCTGTTTCCCCAAACAGGTAGGCAGAGCTATGTTATACGCCCATATTACTTACAAGAATAAATCATTGATTGTAATATGTTTACTTCTATTTATAACTGTAGTAGTTAATTACATAAAATATACGTTAATCCTATTAAACAAGAAAGCTGTAAATGGCTGTGCGATTAAAAGGCGATCTAATAGCCAATCTAATTAGAAAATCGATTAAAAGTCCGAACTGTCGTGTCGTTGGTGGCGATGGATTAATTACTGAACACTATCGGTAAATGAGGGTGAGTGGTGTTTGGAACTAAATGAACTTTGTAAACACGTACAAAAAATATAGTAAAATTTACCGGATCATTCTGGAATTCAATAGATCTCAATTGAAGTAAGTTAGTAATAACAAATTATGTTGGGAATACACTAAAAATAAATTCCGTTCGAATCTCTTTTTTAAGTAGGTACATAGGGATTTCCTACCAAGTCCTTAGGAGGCCAAGCTCACCTCACCTGCAATTGGTGTACATGCCGATGAATGGGCGAGGCTCTTACGAACATAATAGTTCCTGGTAAGCGGCAATAGGCTCGCCACCTATTGCGTGGGACCAACAATACAATTGGCGAAATGTGGGCATGTAATATGTCTCTGCCTACCCCTTCGGGTCAACAGGCGTGATTGTATTTATGTTTGTCAAAAATAAAATTCACCAGATTAGCAATATCCTGATGATTATTTCACAATAAATCTTGTAATACTTTTAACGTTCATTAATAATACAATGTTTTATCATCATGGTTGTGTCCTAAACCTAAGCTTAGGGCCTAGGGCCCCAATGAATTAACTATACTGTATATACATGAAAAAATATTATAGTAACATTTACCAGAATATTGTAAAAGGAACTATGTAGATCATCTTGTACTAGTATTGATAACTAACCATACTGTGGAATCACAGAGAAAAAGTCTTTGTTTACTAGAATAAAATAGAATTCACAACTTTATGATTATGTGAATAGAGTTGTTTCTTTAGGTTATTTAGTAAGTAACATTAACAGTTTTTAATTATTTCTTTTCTCCCCTTATCAGTAAATCCGTATATATTTTTTATGTAATGCCAGATCGGAGAAACAGAAAAGTATTATTGGTTGTTAAACATCTTGCTCGTAAGTTCGTGACTGGAAAATGTCATTAATTATGAGTCATTGAGTGTCGCTCTCGTTGATATTATCGGCAAAAGCTTTTAAGTATTTCTCGAACTGTTTTGTTGCGTTTTAAAACTATTACCGTAGTAGACGAGCGGTTCTCATGCCAATGAAAATAGATTTGTAACGATGACATGATTGTTTTCATGGGAGCAACTTCTGTGTGGTTTTCTTAACTACTATCATGGGGGTGATATCGTTGTAGACTCATAAAAATGTTTTTTGACGCTTTCTTACCTTGTAGTTCAAAGATGGTCAGTCCCAAGAGTGCTAACGTAAATTTTGTAGAACACAGAAGATCTGAAGAGCTTCAGAACCCTTGGTCCCGGATATCACTGTATATTGTTATCGTGAGCCCATGATAGAGAGGCCCTATTAGATTGCTTAAAATTTAACAGCAGTATCCAACTTCTCATACTCAAAAGATTCTCATGGTTTCAGAGTGTTGGTTAAAAGATCTGAATCTTTTGTAACTAGGATTGCGAAAGACCCTTATCGAGTTCATCATCATCATCATCATTTCAGCCATCTGACGTCCACTGCTGAACATAAGCCTCCCCAATACATTTTCACATTGAGCGATCCTGAGTCGCCTGCATTCATCGGCTTCCCGCCGCCTTCACCAGATCATATCGAGTTATTGGTAAACATGATCTATAGATTGGTCTACGTGACAGTAATGCTGATCTGTTCTTATAAATGAAACTGAAATAAAAAGCTATAGTTAAAATCCCGTCCGTCTATCGTTAAAACCCAACCAAGCCTTCGCAATCGGGCATGTCGGAAGCATGACATCGGACCACGTTACCCGCTTAACCCCTCGGCCATGACTTGCACAACCGCTTCTCCATCACAAACTGTGTAGCCTGTATGTCATAGTGAAAAAAGCCTTTACTTTTTGAAGTGCTTGTGTTAAACTAATTTTGGTTTTAAAATTGAAGAAGGTTTATTGCTAGTTCGCGCAGGATCCTCGTGGTACCAGTGGGTGGTCAACTATGGGTTGAGAAAAACTATGATGGGTCTGTGACACGGGCTGCCGTGTAGTGCTACAGGAGGATAAGGTCACTCTTCCACCATTTTTGCACTTTACGTAGAGCAGGAAACAGTGGGGTTTTACACGATAGTCCCGGCCACTACAATCTGGGCCCCCGGCCCAGCCCGACATAACTTTGTGCTGTATCTGCGGCGCAATGTATGCGTAAAGGCATTTACCACTATAAAAAAAGTGAACTGATAAATTTAAATTAATAAATAAAGAAGCTATCGTTAAAATCTCGCCCGTCTGCTAAACCGGGTATGTCGGAAGCATGACATCGGGGTACGTTACCCGTTACACTCCCTCTAACCCTCGGCCGTGACTTGCACAACCGCTGTTCCATCAGCGATTGTACAGCCGCTTGTTGGAGCGTTTACCGGCAATTTATTACGGCCATGTCTCACTCCTGAACCATTATTACTACTGCCTAAGTGTTTATGTCATTGTTTAACCATTACTTATTGGAGTGCTAGTGTGTTAAATTATATTATAGAATGTTTGGGATTTAGAGATAATTGATTCAGGAATTACTTTGTGGACATCTGACTTTTAAAACAGAATTGTCGTTAGTAAAAGTATCAAAATTCCAAATGTCCAAATTATTACCTAATCTTGTAAGGTTCATTCATAAGAAAAAATTGTGTATGTGAACATTATTTGTTGATAATTTTTATATTCTAAATTTAAAATATAAATAAATAGTCCTATAAAGTTTCTGTTCCAACATCAGTCGGTGTTTAGTGTATTGTGGCTGCCATTTCAGCTTGCTGAGTCTTTGAGCTATGCATGTTACAGTTCAATGGTATATTGTGTAAATCACCAGTAGATATGAGATTAGTTACATTTACCATTTATGCATATTGTTAATTTTGTTATTAGTATAAATTTCTTCTAACATATTATAGAGAAGGAGTTACTATTCTTTTGTTAGCAAAATCACTAGACATCATTATGATGAGACCTTCTAACTGATGTCTCTGGGTAATGAATGCAGGACTATGATATTTTTTCTTGAATCTGTTAATCGGTGTCTGGATAACGAATTAATGTTTGATATCTAACTTCATATGTAAAAGTCACACAAAGACCAAACATAAAACCTGAACCAATATTAAACGCTTATTTTACTTAACTTGCGTAAAGTAAAAACATAAGTTAAACAAGTATGAGGAACGTTAAATTTTAAACTCATTTTATTTCTAAACCAAACTTCATCTGAATGTGAAGTGATGCTATATTTAAGTTTTCATTTCCGACACAACTTTACCACGAGCAGTTTCCAATAATTACTGTACAGTTAAACAGTAGTGGGATGTTTTAACCGAACCAGCAGTTCTGCGCTGTTACTGCGCGGAGTAATATTGAGTGAATAAATGCAAGTTAAAGGAGAGTAAGCTCGTAGACCCGTAATTTGTGAAACTGGTTTTAACGGACCAAAATAAAAAGGATTGCGGTTTCGGTTACTGCTACTAAAACCGGTATAATTACCGGTCCAATTAACTGATTCATACATATATATCCTAGAATTATTCTGGCTGCCCAGAGTCAGCTTACTGGTAACCAGATTTCGCTGAATTTCAGTAGAGCGAATATCGTCTGACATCCGCAACCCAGAGGGAAACATCGTATATAATGCACCGAACACCTAACAACATCTAAGGAGCCCAAGCCAACCTCACCTGCAAGTGGTGCACCTGCTGATAAACAGATGAGGCTCTGGCAAACGTAACAGATCCCAGTTAGCGGCAATAGGATCGCCACCTATTATATAATTGGCGAAGAGTAGTCGTATAATATGCCTCTGCCTACCGTATAATAGGCGTAAAGGTATGTAATTGTGACTTCCTAATAACGACTGCCATATATGTACATCACAGCCTGAATTAACGTCTCAACGTGCCTTCCGAGACTTGGAATTCACTGTTTGATAATAAGCAGTATCTTAGAATTTGTTTTATTGAGAAACATTAATCTAAAAGTAAATCAGATCGTGTTTGCAAAGTCTCACATTATCAAAAAAATCACTAGATACAACATTGTAGAAACTATTAAGCGTTTTTATTTGGCGACATAATATAAAACGCTGCGTTGACACCTTTCAGGAACCTATATATATCTAGAATGTTAGAAGTGAGAATCCTCAAAGATATGAACAAAACAAGTACACCCATAAAAATGAACCTAACTCAACTCGAAATAAAACAAGTAAAACGCTTAAGCGCTACGCTAAGCAAAAACAAGTATGAACAACAAATTTTCGAGCCTTTGAAACGGATTCACAAAAAAGGTCCCACTCACTTCACTTTAAAGAGAATATACAAATCAAGCAAAGAAAAAGCCGTGGTTCAAAAGAAATTCTCACTCGCAAACATAAAGGGTAATGAAATTCATCCCCCAGTGTTGCTGGCTATTATTCAACCGCATACAATATGTAGTTTGCGGGTAACAAATGCTACTGCGAGGCGGTAATATAATATTTTGCCGGGTTACTGGAAGGCGCTGCATAGGATGTACTTTTAGAACTTTGGGTTTATATTTTAGTTTATTTTTAGGAATCTTAATCGAGCAGATTTTTTATTAAAAAAACCGTGGCTTTTTTTAAAATAAAGGCAATTTTTTATGTGTATTAATTTAGATATAATGATTGATTGTGTGTTTTCTATGCTTAATAACTAATTGTACAAAAACATGTATCCGTTTATGAAATAATATAAGTTATTGTTCGTTTAGGATATGAGCAGTCGGTAAATTTAGAAAAGAAAAAAAATTGTTCCGGTGGTTTGTAAAATCTAGTCCCAAACTAATCAGGTTTTAAAAGCAAATATTGTTTTGTTAAATATTATTTACGCCATACATAACTTTTCAAAGCACTTCCATTCTCTTTAACTCCGAGCTCCTTGCCACGATTTGTATAGGAATAATTCCGGTGGTACGCCGGGTGCCATACTTCTTGGCAGGTATAATTTGCTTGGCGTTTCGCAAACAATTACGGCCTCCTTACGTCCATAAACACACGTGTTTTGCATACTGCCGGCGTTTTCGGTGTCGATGGAACTCCTTGGAGGATGTTTTGCCGCGAAGAAGAGAAAAAAAGTAGCGGGGTATTTGTGGTTTGCTAACTTCACGTTTGTGTAAATTGAGGTATTAGTGAGTGCAAGTTTATGAAATGAAATATGCTTTATTCAATTTAGACGCGACTTACTTATTATTCTTTCGAGTCGATGACAAGTAAGTTTGAATTGCCTTGTATTCAGCCAGCCCAATATGCTGCCATATCAATAATAGCACGCGCGTAGGCCATAAGATGCAGTCAGAACATTTTGTTAGTGTAGAGTAATTTAAAGAGTATATTAATAATATGTAAATGAGAATGAGTGATGATAAAGACGATAAATGAGATCCCTTCCCCCCTCATCTCTTCTTTCAGACTTCTTTCTCAAGAAACTCTTCTTAAGAAGAAATTCTCTCGAATTTGCAGTGATGTTGCACTGTTTTGTTTTATTTACCAACACTCATGTAAGACACTAGCTAAATGAGCTAAACGCACAAAGCCATTATTTAGAAGGAAAAAAAACTTAACAATTAATATTCCACCATTGTTACACATTAATGTTCGAAATATCCCAAATAGAAATAGAACAACTGCAGACATGACGCTTCACTTTCCCGCCAAGAAGTTCCTCTTGTATAATTATGAACTCTTATTTTGACATTATCAATGAAAACTGCGATTTTATTTATTTGTAATCGATTTGATTCATTTTGACGACCGATATGACGTGGAGGTCAGTGTGCCTACACCCCACTCCTGAGGTCATGAATTCGATTCCTAGACAGGACAAATCTTTGTGTGCATAAATATTTGTTATGACCAGAGGTCGGAATTAGGTAGAGTTATTCATGTACTTACACTGATTTCACACAGCGAAAGAATATAGTGGATATGCCTCAAATCCCGGGATTAATTTTAAAGAATAGAAAAAATCCCGTTACTTTTTAATAAAAAGTTATTTACTTTTACTTTTTTAATTTAGACTACTGCACGCGCGACGTTGCCAAACTTACATCAATGATATTGGATGACCGAATATTTGTAATATTGTTGGCCACACGGGATTGTCCATTTGAAATCCCGGGAAGGTCCACATTAATATCAACATTTCGATGCAAGTACATAAATAACTCTACCTAATTCCGACCTCTGGTTATGACCTGGGTTTTTCCTATTAAATGTTTTTTTTTTTAATATTAGGTATTAGCTAACAAAAAATAATTTTTAAACGTCCATAACTCAAGTTCGGAATAATCTGGGAACTTACTGATTGTTGTGAATGTAATAGAATTATTATTAATATTATAAGGGAATAAGATAAGTCAGTCTTTCAATAAGTGGTTGACTGTACAGGAACGTGACTGGAATGTCGGGGAATCGTTCGCCGTTTTACTACTATTGGAATGTTTAACTGTCTATTGTTGGATACCCCAGTGCTAAGTGAGTCCTGTGTTGAATATGTTAATATACGTAGACCTACTAATCCAATAGATATGTATTAAACAAGTGACAATTGTCTGGCAACAGCATAAAACATTTTTACAACTTTTTTAGTGTCTCATCGTAACGATGAAACAGAATACTACATTTAGTCCACTGCTGATTAAGCCTTCTTAAAGTTCCACGTCGTTCTATCTTGAGCTGCATTAGTTCATTGGAGAGATCCAATAGTAATAGCAATAGCTCTCTCCATTGCACGCTGCGCGACCATGAGCTTTTTCTGTCAAGACTTCAAGTCGAGTACAACGTCTCAGTATGGTACATGCACGAAGTTGCTCCTCAAACTCGTTTGCTTAACATTTTTGCCCTTGACACATCTATAGGTTTATATAGTCTATGTTAATATCGGACGGATAGAATCATTACATTATTGTCTCCGGCCTGGATGTGTCCAATACTAAACCGATTGGAACTTGGTTTAGAAATATTAGCCTATATGTTATTAACTTGTATAGTAAATGTGTTTTTGTTTTCCTAGTTTTGTTAACTGTTGGGTTAACGTTTTTCATAGTGAAGACCACGGCTTGGAAACGCCCTCCAGCTAATTAAAGCGACGACATACGCAAAACGGCTGGCAGCGGAAAACACGAAGAGCTGAAGATTGAGCTCAGTGGCGTACCATTAGAGAGGCCCATGTCCAGCAGTGAATATAAATAAGAATAACTTTATTGCATACATTTTGTACACAATATGCCAACCTTCATTACATTACACAAAAAAAGTATTGTATAGCTAAATGCATTATTTTAACAAACTTTAAACATAATTATTACAAAAAAAAACAGTTTTTAAGAATAATAAACAAAAATATAATTGAGGGTATACAGACAGAATTTCTTTACCTCCCGTGCTAGTTATAATGTAAAGCAAAGTAAATAATAATAAATAGGTTGAAGATGTCGATGATCCTATTCTACACAAGAAGGGGTAGCCAGAGGCAAATTATACGCCCACACTTCGCCAATTATATAGTCCCACGTAAAATAGGTGGCGAGCTTATTGCCGCTTACCAGGCACTTATGTTTGCCAGAGCGTCGTCCGTTGGTCGGCAGCTGCACCACTTGCAGATGAGGTTGGCTAGGGCTCCTCAGGTCTTGGTAGGATCCCTATCCTATTCTTACTAATATTATAAACGTAAAAGTAATGTTTTTTTTGTTTATAACAACTCTACGAATAAATCACAGTTTAGAAAAAGAAATTGCAGATAATTAGTTGAAATATTGGAAAAGGACAAATCATACCATAAAAGTCTGTCAAGACGCAATACTCTCTCGTCAGTCAAAGAAGTAAAACAAATAAACACACGAAGTCACAGTCAGTACGAAACTAAATCTAAAACGACGTTACAAAGGGAAATCTAACCGAATGTGAGCGAATAGGTGAGTAAGTATTGAGGAAAAGCAGATATTGAAGGATCAGATAAATATGAAAGTATATTGGACTGTTTCTTGAGGGATTACACCCATTGTAGGGCGGGGGAGGAAGGATGAAAGAAAAACTATATTTATTTTATCACATTTTTATAAAGAAGTATCTTTTATAGTTTTATGATGACATTAAGGGAATTAGGATCACGTCTCGTGACAATGTGGGCGAAAGTTTACCCACCTTTCACGTGACGTCACGTTTCATTTAACACGTTCCAGATCTCTTCTCTTCTCAGAGCGATCTGAAGCGCTCGTAGCACTGCGGTGCTCGGTGGTCGGAAACGACGTGCTTCGAAGGCAGGTTAAGCCGTTGGTCCAGGTTATCACTAAAAATGTGGTAGTCGTTAAGCCAAGTTAGAGGCCTAATAGCGGCTTCATAAATTTTAACAGCAAGACGCCATACACCTGCCTCCGCCAATTCGCACTGGGTCAGCGTGGTGGAGTATGACCCAATACCCTTGCACCTTGGTATGTGAGAGGAGGCTTGTGTTTAGTAGTGGGACGCTAATGGGCTGAGCTGAAGAGATTTCTTAGCTAAAAGTGAACTTTGCTAAAACTTAGATAGCAGGGTTCCTGCCCTCCCAAATAGGTAAGGTGGGCGTGAGATTATGTATGATATAAAATTAATTAACAATGTCTATATATCTCAGCCACCGATATAGTTACAATAGATAACGCAAGTATCAGGATTTGTATTGAAATTAAACGTGCCGGCTTTTGAACGCCAAATGTGACTATAGTTACGAGAAATCCAACTAATTTATCGGCAGTGATGCCGCTTATAAAAAATAATTCACATTACAAATAGTTCATGTTAGAGTATTTAAAAAACAACAAACGCTATAAGTAGCGGCGACCAACCCCGACGATTAGGCGGGGTTCGTACACGCGAATCACATGTATTTTCGTTATCTAGTTTGTGTATATTTTTGACGACCGATATGGCGTGGTGGCGAGTATACCCGCACTCCACTCCTCAGTTCGTGGGTTCGATTCCCACACAGGACAAATATTTGTGTGTATAAATGTGAATAATTATTTCTGACACTTACACCAATTATTTAGTTCCCAGATAAGTATCATTAAGAACTTGTGTTATGGATACTAAACAACGGATAAACATACTTAAATACTTTTTTTTTTGTAAATACATACTTAATATACATAGGAAAACACCCAGACCAGAACATAATAGGTTGGGGAAAAAGTCTTTTCGTATTTTTGTATGAAAAGTCAAGACATTTTTTTCAAAGTTTATTTACATTTATTTACAATATATATGTACCGTTTTGTT
This sequence comes from Musotima nitidalis, assembly GCA_949126915.1. Lineage (NCBI taxonomy): Eukaryota > Metazoa > Arthropoda > Insecta > Lepidoptera > Crambidae > Musotima > Musotima nitidalis. The sequence continues at coordinate 6,877,857 of OX421432.1, read as the reverse complement.
GAATAACTTTCTGCCATTTTGTGGGCAGAGACATTATCCCGTTACTGTAGAAACTTTGGGACTTCTGATCAAAAAAACGGAACAAATAGTTTTGGCAGTCCTCTCTTGAGGTCAACCTTACAGAACCTAAAGAATTCTGCAGAGACCGAAACAGGTGAAAATCTGAAGGCGCAAGGTCAGGGCTATATGGTGGATGCACTAGGACCTCCCAGTCGAACTCTCTTAATATTTGCTGAGTGGCTAAAGATGTGTGTGGTCTAGCGTTATCGTGATGAAAGACCACACCCTTCCTGTTGATCAATTCCGGCCGTTTTCTCTCGACTGCTTCCTTTAATCTCATCAGTTGCTGGCAGTAAAGATCAGATTCGATGGTTTTGCCGGGCGGTAAAAGCTCATAATAAACAATGCCCTTCCAATCCCACCATACACACAGCATCACCTTATTTCGTGTTAGGCCAGGTTTGGCCACAGTCTGTGAAGCCTGGCCAACTTTCGACCACGACCTTTTTCGCACGTTCTTGTCGTACGTGATCCACTTTTCATCGCCAGTTATCAATCTCTTCAAAAACGGCTCGGTTTCATTACGTCTCAATAATGAATCGCAAATGAGTACACGGTTCATTAAGTTTCTTTGAGTGAGCTCGTGTGGCACCCAAATATCGAGCTTTTTTGTATAACCAGCTTTCTTCAAATGGGTCAAAACTGTTTTGTGGTCAATTCCCAGTTCTTCAGCTACATCGTAACTACTAATATGCCGATCTTGCTCCACTCTTTCAAAAATGGCGTCCATTTTATTCGTAACAGGGCGACCAGAGCGAGGTGCATCTTTAACATCAAAATTTCCGGACTGAAAACGTTTGAACCAAATTTGTGCTACTCTTACTGACACTGCATCAGGTCCATAAACATCACAAATTTTTTTCACTGCTTGAGTTGCATTTTTGCCTTTTTTATAATAAAATTTTAAAATGTATCGAATTTCTTCATTAGATTCACTCATTTTTACGGAGAGAAAAACAAATGAAAAATAGCGGGATACAACTTTTTTTTATTTTTTTCTTTTCTTTATAATGGAACCTTTTTAATGTTACCAAAACCAGCCAGACACAAATAGTACAGTCAAAAAAATTTTATAATAAGTTTATACCTACGTTATGCGAAAAGACTTTTTCCCCGACCTAATATATTCATGTTCATGCACACAAAGATTTGTCCTGTGTGGGAATCGAACCCACGACCTCTGGAGTGAAGTGTAGGTATACCGACCTCCACGCCATATCGGTCGTCAAAAATATAAACATTGGCCTCACTTATTACAATCTATTGCGGGTATTTGCCCATAATCACCACAGGCAGGCGGGTTAGTGATCGCAGCTCAAACCAGTACGCAGAATGACGCTGCTGCCCATCATCCGACTTACGACTCCCTGTGAGATGGGAGGGGGTGGCACTATTCTGCGCTGGTACTACACGACAGAACAAACAAGCCAAGCTTAACTTTAGGGATTGTTTCAGACCTAGCCAGCGCGGAGCCAACAGCACTTAATTTTTACTAATAAATAAAGAAACAATATAAAAATGAACCTAACCGAGTGCTTTATCGAAGCACTGCTTAAACCATTGCAAGAATCTGTAAAATTAGGCTCTGTCTAGGCAAAAGTTTTTTTTATATTAATTCTATCCAATAGGAGTTTGATTTGTAGATAAAATACAAATCAAACTTTGCAGAATAAATAAAACTTGGCGATAAAAATATAACATGTGAAATGTAGTCAGTATTAGTTAGTTAACTTCATTGTCTTCATTTGTTGCATATTAATGTTTTTGTGCTAAAACATACTTAATCTATCTAAAGACGTGCTTAATCAGTCAACGCTGTGCTTAAATACTTCAATACCAGTGCGTTCCATTTCGTATCAGTGATTTTACCGGCATTGCGATTGCGACTTAAGAGTTCAAATTCTAAATTCGAAAATTTATTTTTTGTTCATGTCTTATCGTCGTTTGTAATTATGACTGCGGGGTTCATGGCAGGGCTTATCTCGAACTAATAGTCCCAAGTTTACGGGACTACAAGTGATTTGGGGCTTTGTAAACGGTTTGCCGGTGACCTATATCAGATAACTTTGACATATCCGCCGAAAGTATAGGCATTCGGCTCAAGTTTCGAGTCAAGTTAGAGTCCTTATCGGTTTGATGTAACGCTTTTAAGTAATTTATGTTTGTAAAGTACTTTTTTGTGAACTTCACTTTTGGGTTCAGTGATTGTTTTCTTTTCGGTAATATTTTTACTACTGCTCGTAGATATGACGTCATAGACTTATAGTATATTGGCGTGATTAGAACTCTTTGGAAACTGTTTATATAAATTACACCATTAACATAATTTCAGTCGTATGGTCGACTTTAAAGATTATTTTATTTTTGCATTAACTTGACATGTACTAACACAGTCATGTCAAGTACATAATTTGATGCTTAGTATTTATAACATGTATGGAACAATAATATATAGGATTATTCATATCTAAAACTTAATTTCTCCATTTTTAGGCCTTAACATCGAGATATTTCGAAACAGCACAGCGATTGCGTAATTACGGAATAACAGGTAAAAATATCAGGTTCCGCGTACTCATCACTATTCCACGCGCGGCTAGTATGCCGGCGATTCACTGATAACCACCATTTGCCATGATTTGTGAAGAAACGAAAATGTACCCCTAAATTTAGTAATAAAACGATCTTATTACCTTGTATTAAAAGCTAGCATTAGTATTTCAACTCTTGTAAAATAGTAAGATTCAAATCTCATATTCAGCAGGGATTTTTGTGTTCTAAGATTGCTTGGTAAGTACCCACTGATTTCTTTACGAACAAATAATCTATGACTTCTAATAGATTTTTTGCGGGATAAAAATTTGCTGCAGCAGTTCTTCTTCTCTTGCCCTATTTAACGATATCGACAACGACATTACGATATCGGCAACGATATCGAAAACGACATTATCTTAGCATAATTATGTTGTGCCCATGACTTAAGCTTAGAGCCTAGGATCTGCTTACTAGTCTAACCAGATCTAGCAGACTTTTTGCCGTGACTACCTTTGAGAAATTTTGTTTACTCACACTAACTTCTTTAAAAAATTTAAGGGAATGCTCATTTGAAATCTTATATTTATGTCCTTTGTATAGCCACAGACAATTTCTATACCGTATTTTACTCCCATTGGGACATCACTTACAAGACATATGTCACTTACAATCAGATGAACGTCCCACTCGTCTCTTCACACTGAGATATAAAAAGAACATAGATCCATATTATATACGTTTAAAGTATTATCTTTTATTCAGTACACAAAATCTCTTGACACATTTCTTACGGCAAGTGAAGACGAATCGCTGGGTTTGTCCAGACATGATAAATAGGTTCCGTATTACTATGTAAAGATGACCAATATTACAAGTGACATTAGGAGACAAAATGGCTGGCTATTCCTTTTAATAAAAGTAGGTTAACATTTGGGGTATTATTTTGTTAGTTTACCGTTATTATAGTAAATGATAGGTATTATTTATGTCACAACCTTTTTCATTGTTAAAAGCCTTTTTGTTCTGTGGTGGTTCTAAATCCAAAATAAAAAATACCACGGAAATCTGTTAATATGCTTTATATTCGATATAGGTACTTCAATATGCCTGTCTGTATTCATAAACATCGATAAATAAAATATCAAGATAAACAATAGCACAAAAAATTAAGATTACCACTAAATGTTATATTAGGATAGGCCTAGATAGATAGATAAAACGTTTATTTCCTTTAAATAATCCAAGTTACATAAAAAAATATCCCACAAAACCGGGTGACTGGTTTGTCTATTGGTCACAGTCTGTTTTATACTAATTACAAATTATTCTATACTAATTACAATAGTTAATAGAGAAGACAAAATAGATAAATTACAATTTTGCACATACACCAATATAGTGTTCTTTTTAATTTGCTTTGTACTTGTTTTTTTCCACTGTAATGTCTTAAGGTATATTATTTAAAAGGTATGGAAGCTGTTTTTTCTAAATGAACACATATGTTATAATAAGCTACACATTGTCGGAGATAGTGCAAATCCGCGAAACTATTATACGTAAAGTCCGCGTGTCTGCAATAGATCTAGTTTGATAGGGGAAGGTAAAAAAACTTAATAAGTTTCTTATTTCAAATAATTTTGGGCTCATTTTTACACATTATATTATTCATTATATGTTCTATCTTTTGTTTTAAAAAGTTTTTTCTAAAAGTACATAATTTGGGATCTGCGACAGTTACGCCCATTAACTTTAATTAGCTAAATTTTTCAGTTACGCGGAATTATCCAATGCTAGTTACACGTATTTGCTCTATCTCCGACGATATATCTCATAATAAACTTAGTATTTAAAACATAACACTACAACATATATCGATGATTCCCAAGTCATATATTAACTATTGCCCCAATGCTTTTGTTAAGGTCGACCGTGAAACATCCGCCAGTACGTCAATGGTACCTCAACACGCTCTCATCGTGTATCCTAATGCAAACCTATCTCATTTTATGGATTACATTATTTGGTTTTTGTCAGTAGAAATACATCAAAATAACATTGGCTCTTTGTAAGCGTAGTGTTTTATTAAAATATTTTATCTTTTAAAACTTATGGTTTCCACAAAGTATTTAAGATTTTTTGTGAACAAGAATCTACACATTTCTTAACACAACTTTTAAAAGTAGAAACTTGTAACGTTATTATAAAGGTTCTGTTCTTGTTTACTCGAAGGGTACAATTCGATTTGCCAGTTTCGTGCGGTTTGCTAGTATTGAAACTGTTTGAATACCACCCAATAGCTTTTGCGAGCCGTTTTCAATTATTTTAACAATGCTTGTAAATATTAAACTTTCCGTTGGAAATAAATAATTGTGCAGTTATTGTTTAACTTATAAATGTTTGATAGTTATATTATATAAAATGTTTATATTCTTATTTTTTTATGAAACGTTTTTTGACGGCTTTGTTCTTTTTAAACTTATGCATATATATCACAAAATTATATTTTAATACATTACATAAAATAATTAATACCTGGAGAGGGAAAGTTATTTGCACATTGTCTTTGTTTTTAGGAACTTTTTTCACCTAAACAAAATACAATAGAACTTTGTCGATGTGTTTCGAACTCAATCTTGAGACGGCACTTCAAAACAATCTTGAGGCACACCACTACAAAACAATACAATCCAGCTGCTGTCTAACAGAAATTTATTTTCAAAACCTCTATAAGGTTGTCACAATTTTTATTTTACTAATCCAATTTTAATTTTTATGTTAAAGAAAACATAAGCATAAGCATACAAAGCTTTACTGTTTGTTAAATTTGTTTTTTCGTGTGTCGAGTGTAGCACATCAAAATAACCAAATAAAGTAATTTCTATAAATAATTATTAGTTACAGTGTTGTTCAAATAAGCTACCTATTAGCACCATACCCCTCTTTATCCCAAGCAAGACGCCAATTGCAACTCGGGGTAAAGCTCGGTGAGGTTAAGAGCATCATATGTTCAGTAATTTAGCTAGCTGCAGCAACCTTCTTGCAGTGATGTGGTAAAGCGCTACAATTAGTCCCAAAATACATATATACTTTCAAATATGTCATTCATATATTTGTATTAGTAGGGCAAGTAATATTAATAGGATAGAGTAGAAATTTAATTCACTTCGTCTAATAAATGTGAGGATTTACAAGTCATCGGCAGCTCTATTAAAAAAGTTGTAACATCGCATGAGACGTACAGTTTCAGTTTCTGCTCTAGATATACCTTCACATGCGTAATATTAATGCGATTAGGTATTAAGTACCGTATTTATCAAATACAACAAGAAAAGGCAAAGATTGTTTATTTCACGTAAAATATGGTATAAGTGGTCATTGACTTAATCAAATACATGTAAGGAAATTTCATACTAAATTTGCCCAAACTTTTTACCTCCTTAAGTGTAGGATTTCTCCAAATCCAGCTTTAGTCAGCATCCTATGTCTTAAAGGATCCCCATGGAAATATGGAGTTCTAGCACTTGTAGTTTCTGAGATTTTGTGATGAAAGAATAAGTGAGTTTCGCTTTTATTATAAATAGTTTTACAGTAGCTTTATCGCCAGCCCTACAAAACAAGTTGTTATATCGAAAGGGACGTTCAATTCCAGTTTGTATCCTAGATCGAATATTCTAGACTTGTTTGCGTTGACGCCAGAATTCCACCAAGCACCTTGGGAGGGACTTTGTTGCAGAATGTTGCAATATGTAACTGGATATCTGCGTTAGCTTTATATCTCCTTGCTTCTTATTTAGTTTCAGCATCAGTATATTTTATAGGTTTCAAAAGTTGACTACTTTCTTATTCAATGTATATAATATTTTCTGTATCAATTTCTCTAAAATGTCGGATTTGAAAGACGTGAAAGTTACGCTTTACACTTTAACTAACTTATTAGAATTTATAACATTAGTACGCAATGTACAAAGTATGACTAAAAGCACATAAAGCTGCTTATTAATTATAAAAACAAAACCAAAATATAAAAAAAAATTGTTTTTATTTAAAAAAAAAACATAATAAAACCTTCTTGTACCCATCGTCGTTTCGTTCCTAATTTGATATTACTCATATAAGGCTTCAACAAATAGTTCGCAATTCAAATTACTATCGGAATGGAACAAAAATAATGATGGCCTATTTTTAAGTTCGCATTGCAAATAATGTGATTTAAACTACTTGACACTGGCAGCTACTTAAATCAAAGAAGTCCATTATCAAAAAAGGTTTTTTGTTTTTTAATATCACACTCAAGGCGAGTGCCATGTCTACGTGAAGTAAATTTGAATGTCGATCGGTTCTCGGTATCACGACTCTATGCATGCACTAAGCAACTCGATACTCGGATACGTCGGATGCGGAATATATCTGAGACAGGTTTAATGGTAATCTCTCTACGGATTGCATTTCACGACACGCAGAGCTGATTGATATAGAACTGTCTTTATAAACAGACATACAAAACTAATCAAACTAAATCATAGTAATATTTTAATTGTGTAATTTCAATAATATGTTTGTTAATTCTGTACGATTGCTGATTTAATCTTTTTGTGTGCATCATTTTGACGGAGTCCTGGACCATGGCTAATAATCATCATCATGTCCTATTAATGCCCCAGTGTTAAGCAAGGACTTTAAGAATTATGGTGCGATCGCAAACACGTAGTGGTTTTTTTTATACTTCTATACCTTACCGCACACTCTCTCACATCCTTATCTATCTTATATACCTATTAAATATAGAAAAGATTTTTTTGTAATAATAAAAAGTACAACGACAATCTTCAGTTTACCTCTTAAAAGAATATACGGAGAGGTGTCACTTTGGGAGGCCACTCACAACACCCTTACACTATTGGGGTATAAAGCCATACAAGCGTAATCTTAATTACTCACTTAGTACATAGTACTACATAGATGGGTGTCCACATAATATCACCATGACATCCTGTGGTGTTCGACATTGTGCTGAGGGGACACATTTTCAGTACCATTTATAATGTTTTACTCTTTACTTTTAATTTTATTGTTTCCTTTTTTGATAATGTACAAATCGGCTGTCTAAAATCAAAACCTAGCAAGAGACATTTTTTTTAAACACGTTTTGCAAATTACTACTTTTAATTATTTTTAAAATATTAATTTCAGAAAACGCGTGTTAACGGTTTTGGACAGCCGAAATGTGTTGCTCGCCAATCCTCACTGGGTCGGAGTGGTGTAGTATCATAATCATATCTTAGCATTATCCCGATTGCCCCAGACTTAAGCCAAGGGTCTGCTCACTGGTTTAACCAGATTTGGATGGACATCAGTTATTACATTATTACATGGAGCGACTGTCATCTGACCTACACAACCCAAAGGCAAACATCATTCTATGGTTAAACCAGTTGTCAGAATATTAGAAGGCACTGACTTCCTAATAACGAATGCCATAGATCTTGACAGCCGGGGTCGGCGTGGTGTGTGACCTATATATAAAAGTTCAATTTATACGGATCCATTTACAAGGGGACACGCATTCACGAGGTATATATGCGAATATAAATACAAAATACTTGCGCGATTAAAAAATGTACAGCGACTTCTATAATGTTAATGATAAATATGAAATGTCACTTACCGTATGATATTGTTAGTATTACTTTTAAATTCCATAAAATTTGATTTCGTGTTATATAAAATCGCAACTATTGTATGCCTATGAGGCAGACCACAGCTAGATCTAAACCTGTACTGTAACACCTATACAGGGGGCCTACCGCCGAGTTCCATGGCAATCGGTTATAAGGCAAAATGGATTTCGAATTGATTCTGTCGTGCCGCCGAACTCATGGAAATCGAAACAAAATGGCGTTCTCCATTTACCTATTGGTCTGTCACGGACTGAAGGTCATGAATGAGAGGTGGCTGTCGGCAGATTCCCCGGTACGGATTAATGAACGCAAAACAAAGTTTGATCTAGATGGTTTACCGGTAATCCATCGAATTCGGCGGTAGGCCCCCAGGATAGGTGTCGTAATAAACTATTTTGATTTGATTTGACATCCATGGCTTGATGTATGGTGAAAATTTTACTGAGGCCCGTGCTCATCAGTGGGACGGTTGTGGATTTAGGTGATGATAAATGTGTTGTATGTGATCTAATACACGTAAATTGCTCTCTTTCCTTTTCAATGTATTTTTATTCTAATTAATATATTTTTGTTACAGGTATGTTAACATATACAATAATACAATACATGAAGTGAACATTAGAAATCGATCTAAGGTAAATAAACTTTTGCTTGCTAAAGTTTTTTTTAGTCTAGGTATCATAGTTTAATGTGTCTAATCCATAAACAACGGCTATACTTAGGTGTATAGAAAAACGATCCGAAAAATTAAATCCGTTATGTTTCAACTACCTGTCCCCTTTACCCTTTGTCGACCTCAGAAGGGTTAGGTATAATCTAGCATTTATTTCAGGAGACTGTCAAAATATATATTTTAATAATATTTGACGAGGGTGTACAGGGATCCTACCAAGACCTAAGGAGCCCAAGCCCACCTCACCTGCCAGTGGTGCACTTGCCGATCAACGGACGCGGCTCTGGCGAAAATAACAGTAAGCGGCAATAGGCTCGCCACCTATAACGTAGGACCAACTATATAACTGGCGAAGTGAGGGAGTATAATATGCCTCTGCCTACCCCTTCGGGGAAACAGGCGTGAATGTATGCATGTATTTGACGACTAATTTATGAGGTGAAGGTCAGCTGTATTCGTTTGTAAAGTCGTAAATTCCATGCCCTGACAGAATAAATATTTGTGAAAGCGAATTCGAGTATTTGTTATATAAATAGGTGTCCTATATGTTATAAGCATATATCTAATAAGGCATTTATGATATACTAGTACCCATAGTCTATTAGTTTGGGGCTAGAAGCGCTATGGAGATATTAATAAATATTTATAATCTTGCCTGTTCCACAATGGCTCATTATGAGATATTTGATAGTTTAATTTAAACGACAGGCTCCTACTTAGATTTTAGGAGACCAAGTTAATGTCACCTGCAAGTTTTGCATCAACAGACAAAGCTCTGGCAAGCATAAAAGTTCCCGGTAAGCGGCATTAGGCTCGCCACTTACTACGTGGGTCCGAAAAAAATATTTGCAAAATAGTGCTCTCAGGTACAGAGGCCGACAGTTCTGAATGCACTATGTGTCAATATAACAATAATGTGAACTAACTTGGAAATTGTGAGAAAGTCTCTTTGCTAATTACAATTTTGAATTTTTTATAACAAAGTAATCTCATAAAAACTATGCTACAGAAGTACAACTACCCAAAGTAGATCAAAGCAGAAAATTCCGGTTACGGATTGCATATCAAGCCGCCTTCACGAAGTAGTATCTAAGCCAAGCTAAGCTAGACGAAGTTAGCGGCGTAACGTAAGTCATTAACACCCATACAAAAGCTCTCAACTAACTTCGGAAAATAGGGTTCGTTTGCTCCTATTCTTGAGTTTGCTGTATCGGAGTCATAAATTTGTGGATGTAATATACTGCGTCATAGGTCAATCGATCAAGACATCTTACACAAAGCAATCGAGCCCCAAACTAAGTAAAATTTGTTTTATGGGTACTTATTGTTTTTCTCGTAAAAAAAAAACAATAAAAACAATAGATAGAAAATTCTTAATTGTACACCAAATTAAATATAAAACAAGAAAACAATGCAAAAGAAAAGCGGTACAATTGGCGGCCTTATCGCTTACATCGATTTCTTCCAGGCAACCTCAGGCAAGAATATATCCAGGCCAAGATAAACATACATGCATCAGCCATATGCCAGAACAAATTTGAAACAGTTCTCTTTGATACCACGATTGGCAAAAGCATATAATAATTAGTGCGGAGAGGTGGATATTTTTAAGGATAGTTTACCAAATTTTAAAAAAGTTTTCTAAGGGTTGTTGAGAGATAGAATCTTAATCTTAGAACTTACTAAGTATTTATTTCTTGTAACATACACTCACGCGTGTTTTTCCGAAGGGGTATGAAGATTCGCCGATAATATTTTTGGTCAAACGTAATAAATTGGTGGCGAGCCTATTCCCGCTTGCCGGGAACTTTTATGTTCGCCAGTGCCTCGTCCGTTGATCGGCAGGTGCACCAGTTGCAAGTGGGGACGGCTTTGGTTTCTAAGGTCTTAGTGGCATCCTTATCCACTTACCTAAAATATACTACGGAACTTTATGGAGATGCAATTAATTATGCAGTGTATCTGTCAGGAGCTGCAGTAATATTACACGTGACGTCACGCTTGCTGTTGCCAAATCTGCATATTAATATATCGGCTTTAACCTTTGGGTTATTAAGCCACTGTATTACCAGTTACTATATATAGTTTAGGTTGACGATGTTTAGTTTTAAGTAGGTAAAGTCGGTAGGGAAACTGGTAAATGCAGACGGCTTCGGATCAATCAACGTGGAAAGCAGTTTAGAAGGCCTAGGGTTTGCTGGCTTAGCAGCACGAGACTAGTGAATGATGGTGATAATATTTTCACCTGTATTTTGTATGAATCATACGAGTATGTATGCTAGAAGGAAACCAGAGAAAACACGCTTACTTAAAATACAGTAAATATTTTAGATTTTCGAGCATTCTCAGATACTACCCTGCAAAACCTCAGCCGTAATTCTCTATCCAACCACGAAATATGGCTTAGAGAAATATATAAGATATTTAGAATAAAGTATTGAGATAAGTAAGCTTACCCGTTCATTCAGTATACTATCCACATCAGCACTCTGCTTAGTTTAAACCTCATTTTGACTGGGCAGCTTAAAGGGTTGGCAGCTAATTCATCGCTTAATATTAAAACTTTGTATTTTAAAAATGATTTAAATATCAAGAAGAAATTAATAATGTTGCCACCACCTAAACCAAACAATGTATACTTTGCAAGTTAATCCAGCTCATAAGTTACAGCGCTTAAGTTCCCCTCGCTTAGCTCTAAACGTTGCTTTTATTAAAATACGTCAAAGTAATAGCGAAGGTAATAGTGTGGTTGCCGGAGGGTTAATATTTCCTAGAACAGTGTTGCTCCAACTTATAACTTCACATTTACTTATTAGATCTTAGGAAACGGCGTATCTTTGTTAAAATATTATAGTATGTACCTGTGGTGGTGGAGGGGTGTACGGGGATCCCACCATCATCTTCTGAGCCCTAGCCAACCTCACCTGCAAGTGGTGCACCCTGCCCATTAACGGACGAGGCTCTGGCGAACATAGAAGTGCCCGGTAAGCGGCAATAATCTCGCCACCTATTACGTGGGACCAACAACACAGTTGGCGATGTGTGGGCGTATATTATGCCTCTGCCTACCCCTTCGGGGAAACAGGCGTGATTGTATGTAGTTATGTTGTACGGTGGTCGGAAATGTATTATAAAGTTCAGAGTTCAGAGCGCTTCGTAATCAATATGATATTGGAATATTCCTCAGCCTATCTGCACTGGGTCCGCGTGGTGGAGTATAACCCTACTTTGGTTCGTAGAGAAGATCTGTGCTTGTAAGTGGAACGCTGATGGGCTAAGAGGAGCTATCGCCGCTTATCCTCATATTAAAAATTATCTGTTACACTTTCATGCATTTGTGTAGTGGAGTTAATCTGAATCCCTCTGACTTTGATTGACACTAAGAACTCTCACCTTGGTTCACCCTCAGCTTGATAAATTCGTCACTTATCCATAAAAAATAAAAACTGGCTACACGCTCAGGCACACCTGAACCAAAGCTTACAGTGATAACTAAGTGTATATATGTAACTACGGGAATACATACTAGTTACCTGGTTACACGTGGTATGAATACCGAGATAGTTTACCTGACGGGCACTGACGCCTAATGTATTCATTGGAAACCTGCAACTACTTGGAATTTGCGGAAATGTTATCTACATATATATCTATACAGTATAGCGAGGAAGTATACTTATTTGTATACAAAGTGTGTTAGTTGCGAAATGTAGCTGATTAACTACGGTTTACGATTGGCTTGGCTTTGATTTTCATATTGATATTAAACTGGGATTCCACTCCAAGAAGCGATATGAAGTTTGATGATAATTTAATGAGTTTTAATTATAGCTGTGGGCAAGTCTTTTTGGTCTCTTTAGTACATTAATCTGTCAGTGTGAGTCCCATTAAAATCATGAAACAAATAACTATTTTTTTGTAACTTACAAAAATTTAAATCCACTTTATCATCTCAGCCCATTAACGTCCCACTACTGAGCACGAGCCTCCTCTCACATATCAAGGTGTGAAGGTATTGGGTCATACTCCACCACGCTGACCCAGTGCGGATTGGCGAAGGCAGGTGTATGGCGTCCTTTTTTTTTTTTTTTGTTTGTTTTACGTCGGTAACAAAATGCATTTACGCACTGCCTTCCGGCCAAAGGGGGTGTGGGACTCACCACCGGCAGACACGACCGCCAGCAGCAATACCCACTAAAAATCTTCCGACGACGCCCGCCGCTTGTCGAGAAAGAGGCGGAGGCCAGTACCTGGGTTGCAGCTTCTGACACCCCGCCTGCGTCCAACGCCCCCCGGACCAAAACCGGGAGGACCTCCTCAGAGAGGCGCAGTGGACGCGCCCCTCCTACCTCCCCCTGCGACCATAGCGTGTGTGGCCGACTTCCCGGAGGGTCCATGGTAGACAGCAGGGGCCCCCTGCCCCCACTGCCTAGACCCTCCTGGCGCTGCTGAGCGGGCCCTCCTGGCCTACCCGCTGCGCCCTCCTTAGGTCCCTCTTAGGTTTCCCCCCCGGTAGTCAGTACTAAGGGCACCCAGAGTCGTCGGTCTCTGGGTGTTACCTTTTCCCTAGCGCCTCCTGCGCCCTACCGGGAGGTACTTAGCCCCCCACCACGACAAGATGAAGACCAGTCGAGGGGGAGGTGTATGGCGTCCTGCTGTTAGAGCTACGAGCGCTTCCACTTAAGAAAATGTATATTACCTTATTTTATATAGGTACCCGCTGCATAATGGCTATCACTATGCCAAATATGTTTAAAACTACTGTATGTTTAGTTCTATCTATCAGTTATAATATATTTAGACTACAGCCAAAGATAATACCGATACTTATGAATTGTAAATTAAATTATATGTTGCGAATTTCTGATTAGAAATTAATTTTATCAGCAGATGATATACATTGCGAAATTAAGTAAGTAATACCTATCGCTAATTTTTAATTATAAATGAAATTCATAAAAATACAATACTCTTCGTTTTATAATGTTTATAACTATTATTTAATTATTACTCACGGCTGAAATGACAATTTTTGGCAGTGGGCTTCAAATAGACAACACACGGCTGAAATGATGATGTTGGGCAGTAACCTTCAAATGGCTGAAATGATAATGTACTTTAGAAAAAATAATAACTTAGAAACAATAAAATGCACACGTTAGTGCAGACTGATAACGATAACCTTTCCATATTTTATATTTAGGTAGATTACCTCATCGATAAGTCTCGAGACTCCATTTATTTTTATAAAGCCACCTACAATCGATACTGTTCGCGATAAAACACGATACATTGTTCATGTCATGTGACTATCCACCGTGACACATAGTTGCGGTCACAGGCTCGTTTCATATTTACTGTCTTATGAGCTATAACTAGTTTTGCCCTACGCTTCCCTTGCATCTTAGAAATTAACCTAAAAGATCGTATACTTGATTTGCACAGTAATTTTATTCGCATGTTCAGTGTGAAATCTAAATTGATTAATAATTGATTAAAAATATGAATAGTTCTGGACTTCTCACTCAGTGTCTCTAGTCCCAAACTATGCACGTAGACCTTGTATAGCCATCTTATGTAATGTGACACGCAATAAACTCTTTGATTTGATTTAAGAAGAGCTTGTACTATGGGTTTTAGAGAACGGTTAATTACCCAGAACAGAGCAAACATAATATTCATGCACACAAAGATTTATACTGCATAGGAATCGAATTCAGGACCTCAGAAGCGGAGTGCAGAGGGATACCTGCTCTCTATCGGGCGTAAAAACTGACGTTCAAATTTACAATATCAGTAAACATTCTGAAATTTAATTTGTTGACATTCAATGCAGCCATGACAAATATCTTTTGACACAATTGCAGATCATAATTTATATATCCGCTTATACAGTACAGCTAGTCCTTTATAACCCTTAATACCCCCGAATTGGTAAGTTTTGTAATAAATAGCGAATAGGTTTTCCGAAGAAAGCCAATAAAAAGTTTTTAATACCCTTTGCGGAATTGTTATTTCACAGATTGACTTCGTAAAGTCGTACTATAGCAGTTCCAATGTTAGGGAATCACCCGACTATTAACAATAAATAGCTAACATATATGTTATGCCTAATTATTTCGTAATTGTTCGTCAAAGTGTTCGATATAATCTATTCCGGGGTTAGTCCGCGTGAAAATAAAATCCAATGTTAGAAATACCCTTTAACAGTTGTATAGTTCACAATTTTGATTGCAATAAATGTTTTTGGTATAATAGACCATTAAGAGCAGACCAAGCATAACTGTAAAAAGTGTCTAGACACTTATTTTAGGAAAAGCGTTAAGGATTTTGCTGTCATCAAAATTGGGATAACATCTGTATTTTACTGCCTCTGTAATACATGGGATAAGACATAAAATGGTTGTAGAGGATAAAGAGGACTCCCATTTGGGGACTGCGTCAAACTATTAGTTGCGTAGGTCCTTCGCCAATCTGCATTGGGTCAGCGTAGTTGTACTTGAAGCTCTTATATTTGTTTCCGCTTTCACATTCATTGCTTGTTTTATTTAGAAGCAGTGTATGTGGATGTTAACTAACGGTTCAATGTCTGCTGTACAACTTTTAATGTTAAGACGATCATGTTTTTACTACTGGCCATTACAAATCAGGCTGATAACAATTTTGGTGATACTCATACTCCACCATGTGAACACAGTTCGGATTGATATGGTGAAGGCAGAACGTTTAAGCTTTTTTAATTTTGGTACTATGTCGCACCAATAATAAGCATTCAATTAGTAAGGTAATGTAACATGGAATAATTGATCTAGCGATCTATGTGACTAAGTGCTAAAATGTTCACCTGAAGCTGACCATACTACACATCAACCCAATCTCAACACAGCAGCTTACTACAAGGATTATTAATGAACAATAATATTTCAGGCACCACAGTGATACGCTTTTAAGAGCCACCAACCCTACAGACAATAGACTTTTTTATTCTGTCGGTGTTCGATGGCTTTAAATGTGTCAATAATCCTTATAACAAAAGAATAACAATATCACAGTCTGGCAAATGACTACGGACAAAGCGGTTTATATATTACAAGTATTTCATACAGTTTAAGCTCAAAAAAGACTTATTTTTTACTTAATTTTTTTGTTTTACATTTACGAAAGTAGACATGGTGTGTAGTATTAACATAAATGATAGACACCGGTACACAGAGTTTGTCATATGTTTGACTATGTTAAATAAATCATAGTATAAGTTAGAGATATGCAAAACCAGAAAAAAATACATTTTTTTTAAAGAACAATATTTAAGCTTGCACAAAGATCTTAGCCTCTATCTTGCCCTTTAAATATACCTACTGTTCATACAATTAATAATTTTCTTTTTGTAGTATTCTTAATTACAAGGATTTGATTCTGAGTCACATGTGTAAATAGATCACTTCCTAAGAATATACTTTGTCTAGTCACTCTCGCTCAATAATTTAATGCATTTCATGTTTAAAATTGAGCTATAAGTAATGTTGAGCAGCTACTATGATTTATAGGTATTAAATATTTCGCTCATTTGGTGTAACAATGGCATAATTACACTTTAACGCAATGTTTCGGTCTTTGTTTCTCCGAGTGTAAATATACTTTTTAAACATCATACAACATATTTTACTCATTTTTAAAGAAATATGTAGTTACGACGTTGTTGCACCAAACGAGCGATATATGCAACAAAATAAGTCTAAGTTAAGCAGAAGTCCTTGAATGGTTGGCAATTTGTGTGCCATCCGACATCTTTCGAAAGATACGACTTGATTATTAGGACTATTTTACGGTTTCTTAAATCATTAACAGTATGATGCGCGTGGTAAAGTACTTCCTAAATAACTCTCACCATTCTTTGGGAGAGAATTTCTGAGCCATTTAAAGGAACGTTAATAGGCAGAGATTATGATAATTTTATCTTTTCCAGTAGGCGTTTACACGTGTTACCGTTAAAATATTTAGCTATGAGGTTATCGTGGTACAGTAAACTGAATAAGATTCGGAATAAAGATTAAATTAAAATGTAATGTCACTTCACAACTAAAGTTTTCCCAAATAATTAAAAGTAATTTCTGAATGTTAAGAACTACGATAAGTATTACTAATCATAACATAATATTAAATGTATATTGAGCCTGACGGTATCCGGTATGAAGTTTTCTATTGTAACTCGTCATAATTATTCACACCCTGCCTGATGGTAACCATCAAATGGTAATTTACCAATTCGTTTGGGTGCTGATTTCCTGAGACCAGCAGTATAAGATTACAAATTTCTTCAGAATAATCTCTATAGTTATTTCGGTAGAAGACACTGGGAAAACCAACGTCCTTAACTAGTGCAACTAACTGCCCATTTAATGCCTCAACGAGCGGCCGTACAAAATATCGTAGTAAACATTTATGTCATGTTAAAATACAAATTTTAACTTTGACCCAAAAAGCTATCCTCTTTTCCCTTGACAGTAATGGTCCCAAAACAAAACTGTCATTTTAATATGAATTCCCATCGCGTCGCGCGACAGATTTCGCGGGCTGAGGGTCGAGAAGTGATTAGGATCTTTGTTTCAAAGAAGACACTGAAACTTTATACTCAGGTCAGATTGGAGATTAACGGGCTGGGAGGTGAAGTTGGTTCTGATAATATGTGAGGTAAGGAAGTTGAGATTTTTGGATTTAAACACTCACTCACAAGCTTAGGAGTTTTCACTTTAATACAGCCAATACGAGAAGCGCTCCGCAGTACGAGGTGGTCGGAAAGGATCACCGAAGTAAAGCAGAGTTCTAAGAGGTTAGTACTTGGATGGGTGACCGTTTGTGTAACATTAAGCGCTTCTGTATTTCAAATGTTGGTTCCGGTTTTCGCTCCGGTTTATTTGGTTGTTTTGTTGAACCAAATAAAAATTATTATTATTATTATAGATTCAGACAGAAACAAATCCTTTAATAGTAGACAATCTTTATATATTACTGCTAGCAGCATAATTGTATCCTTGTCTCGAAGATATTACACAATCCTTTGGGTGCCCAACAAGACCCCAGCGAATTAATAATTAGGCCTTTAAATCTATTACTTTAGTTATAAACACACAAATCCGTTTCATTTGCAATCCCATTCCCTCTGTGATCTATGTCAGAGCTTATTGCGATATTTGCAGTTAAATACTAACAGGCTTACTGCAATGTAGTTGGCCCCTATTCCTAACGGGTATTCTACACAAATGATTGTGGGGCGTTCACGCGCCTAAACAAACTGTTAGCGCTAATTAGGCGAGTGTAAACTCGGCTTAAACGTGCGTATGGTATTCTATTTGTTGACGATATGTTGCTGTGCGCTTGGGGGTTTGAAAGATCAGGGGTTAACAGAATTCTATTTTTACTCATATGATATACATAATACATACATAATCTCACGCCTATTTCCCCGAAAATTCAGACAGAGGCATGCAATACGCCCACGTTTCGCCAATTATATTGTTGGTCCAACGTAAGGTGGCGAGCCTATTGCCGGTTTCCTGCTTGCGCTTGAGTGACTAACACTTCATTCACATTGGCACTTCACGAAAACCTTTTCCCTTAGTCGCCTTATATGATGTTTTAAGCAAGTTAAAATTCTTTCGTTTGCTGCTACTAAACGAATAATTTGAGGCATCAGGTTAATACTCTGATTTATGTCTCCAATGTAGGTTTTACCTTCAGGGTTTTCTTAACACTTTTCATCAGCCCATCTTCAACCACTATATCTACTAAGAAATGTCTTTATTTGCTTACACGTTTTTTTGAGCCGTTTCTTTTAAGTTATACAAACCTATTATAGATATGGCTTTAGTATTATTATTATTTGCTACTATTGTATTTATTGTACTAGTAGTACTTAAGTTGGTGTCGACTGAATACATTTTATTTACAAAAATATATAATATTAATAGTTTTAAGGGGTTTTACTGATTTATTGATACGCGGAAAAAACAAATTCTAAAAATGACATTCTGGCATTGCATCGTGCACTTTTTTTTCTCTTTTAGTTTTCTCTTTGAGAAGGCAAAGATGGTTGTAGCGACCGCAATAACGAACTTGCCTTTGTGGGTTTTTTCTCCTCTTTTTTTATATGTATACATTTCTATATTATTTTGTACATGGAACGTGTATTCGAAATATATTGTTAGTTAGAAATTGCTACTTTTTATGTCATCATGATATCAGTCTTATTATTATAAAGCCTTATATAATATCATTCACTGCTGAACATTGGCCTCCCATTGGGGCCATCAAATAACGTACCTAATCTATTGAATTAGGTACGTTATTTGAGGGTATGTCATCGTCAACGTGAACTTCAAAAATGTTTTATTACGAAGTACTTGAAAACGTCATAATGAAATTTAAAAAACACTAAAATCACATACTTAGATTTACTTACACATGCAACAAAAAAATAAGTGAATCTAGTGCCAGTTCCAAACCACCACTCTGTGAGAAGAACTGGCAAAAAACTCACAGGTATGCTCTTTGTTTTCCCTAATGACCACACGGCACTTTTTATTTATTCATATATATGTGTATAAATCAATTGTATAGTTTGGTATCTACTTAAGCGCCATGATCTATTCCGACTGCTTAAAAAATAATAAATAAATAAAATAAATATTCTCTTACAATTACACCAATTATTTAGCTCCAAGATAAGTATCAGTAAGAACTTGTTATGGATACTAAATAACGGATAAACATACATAAATACTTTTTTTTTGTAAATATATACTTAAGATACATACCCAGACCAGAACCAATATTCATGTTCATGCACACAAAGATTTGTCCAGTGTGGGAATCGAACCCACCACCTCTCGAGTGAAGTGCAGGTATACTGACCTCCACGCCATATTGGTCGTCAAAAAGGTTTAAAAGGTTTAAAAGATTTGAATTTATAAGCATAGCGAATGTGAGCTTAATTTTAGTTAACTAAAAAAGAATACTTCTGCCAACACAGCCGGGATTCAGTTTACTAAAATGCCTTTCGCTAACTTAATTCGCTGTGCTAAGTATTTTCTGATTGGGCGGTTTTTCAATCCGGCCGCCCCTGGCTACCTTCCAAACTACCAGGACGCTAGGACTTTCTACCTCCTCACATGGGTATTTGTCGTATGTATGCTGGCGTTTATTAACTATGCTTAAAGCCGATAAGGACTGTTAAGTAATTTGTTGTTGTAGCTTACTTTATCTCTTTTCTCATTCAATGCCTCACGTGGTAGATGTTGAGCTTGAAAACTTTTAACGCCATGTCTGCCTTCCTTAATCTACCGTGAGGTTAATTGTGACGAAAATTGCTTTTGCATTTTTATTAAATGGGTTATAAATTGTAAAAATAGGTTTTTGTTTGCTTTTTTAAATGTCAATTTACATAGAGGTTGTGTGTTCGATTCAAACACAGGGACAAATCTTTGTGTGCAAAACATAAATATTTTTTTTGATCAGGGTGTTTTCCTATGTAGGTATATTAAGTATGTATTTAGAAAAAAAGTTTTTATTTATGTTTATCCGTTATTAATTTCTTACATAACATGAAACTAAATAATTGGTGAAATTGTTAGAAAATATTTATTATTTATACAAGATACAAGAAGTCTTTGCATTGCATTGCTTTAAAATAGCAAGCATTTACCAGTCTAAAGGAGCTGAGTAGGTATTGAATAACATTGTTTTTAATATATTGTAAATTAACAACAATCACAAATTTATATATCCTTTTTATTATAATGTGTTGGATGACTATTATCAACAATAAATTATAAAAGTTATTAGAAGTGTCTTTATAAACCTATAATATCATGTACTCCTATTGTACACAAAATGATTAATTCTCGTTCCTACACAAAACATTTTTTTTAGAATAGTCCTTTACAGAGTATTTGACGTTTTACCTTTTTTTGATATCTACCACTTCTAAAGTAAAGAAATTAATTCACAATTTTCCAGTAACGGACCTCGGGCCCTTACGGCAGCAACCGGGATAACGCTAAAATGAAGATGAATTTCCCAGTAAATGAAAGCTTTAAGAAACTAAGAAATGCCAGTCTTTTTTGTCTAGTAATTTTGCTAACTAGAACAAAAATAAATTACTAAAACCATACCTAGACGCCTTCTATCATTTCGTATACGTTCACATACGTTATATTCAAAAAAGTATTGTTACTGGCATTATTGATCCTCTCTAAAATAGTTACAACAACAAGACTTTAATGGCTTTGAATTTTTTTTTAACAAATGAACTAAATTCTTATGTCTCATTCTTCATTCTCAAAGAGCGTCTCGGACCGGCCTAATCCTTTAATATCTGCATCAATCATTTTTTAACAACCCTACATACCCAGATTAACGTAAGCTCATTAACCCACGAATGTTCGTATAAAAAAATGTCGCTTAACAGATGTTGTACTTGAGATAACTGGTTTTGTTAACCCTCCATTGCACCTGTTACAAATTTATTGCCTATTCAACGCCGTTCTTCCGTCTATTTGACCATTTTGCATTTTTATTCTGCTATATTAGCATATGTGGAGTTGATCAGGGAACTGTAGGGTGTCTTCATTGTATTGTGTATTGGGTAAAATTTAAATATTTTTGGTTTTCCTAGGCATTTGGTAAAAATAGAGTTATTTTAATTAACTATACTGTTTTCCTAGGACTTTTTTAATCGGAACGTAACAGTTTTTTTATATTTCTTTAGACATAAATAATGTAATGATTTAATACGTGTCTTTATATGCATTGTTATAATAAGCAGTCATATTGGTTATTTCATCACAATATCAATCACCTAGACCGTTTTATTATCTTTGATGTGCACTGATCGTGATAACAATTCGTTAAATCGAATTTAAACCTCGGGTCACATGTTTAGCGCATAATTCAAGAGTGCAAACTATTACTTAATATTTATGTCTGCTTCTAATTTTGCTTTATTTAACAATATACAGAAAATGGTATGGTATGGTCGAAAAGGGGACACAAATATGTAATTTCATTTGTGTCTTCTTCGAGTTTTCTGTACATTTGATGCTTTAACTGGTTAAGTTTTTATTTTGTTTTGACATTTTTACACCATTTAAGGTTCACTTCACGGTCAGCCAATCGCCAGCAAATTTGGAAGTCATTTTAAGTAAATTATCACTTTATAAGACATTGTTTATGGTCACCCTAAAGAGAGAAAAGCACTTCCTAATAGTGCAGGGTGGATCATACCGGAATAAATGAATAATAAATACCCGTTTCAATGGTGAAGATTTCGTTACATTTAACGAACCGTGATTGTATGGCACCCCAATGGGCCCAAAATGTGCCCCTGGTGTGCCCCACTTCAGTACACAAAAAAAGCATATCATTGTAAGTTTATTGGCTCGGTGGATCATGTGTCACTTTTTTAATTTTATTTGTGTTGCTTAAATCTCTTTTGTAAAGATTTAATTAGTTGCCGTAAATGTGAATATGGTCTCCTAATACTCTATTAGACGCGCACGTAGCTTGGCGGTAATAGGTGGTTGGAAACGATCACCAAAGTAAAGCAGAGTTCACAAAGGTCAGTCCTTGGATGGGTGACCATTTGTGTGGCATTCAATATCGAGCGCTTCCGTGCTTTGAAAGTTTAGATAATGTGCTGATATGATGAAGATGATGAACACTATTGAATATATTTCGCGTTTTATTACAATTCCATTAATTTTAGACATTTTTATCGCAACGCTTGTGTGTGTATACAGACATAATTAAACACAGCGCCTATATTTTTGTCTATGTGTAGATATTACCAGTCAAATTATATTTGGTGACTAAATCGTACAGACCGACAGACCAAGTGGCCTGGAATGTGATGCAGTCGCGCAAAAAAATAATTGGTCCCACAAAGGCAGCCCTCTATTCCCAATGGTTGGATATTTTTAATTTTGATTGAAGTACACAGAATAATTTAAAAAATATCACTTAATATCTTCCTTACTGGCGAGAGGATAAACTTGACGAGATTTTTTGCCCGTAGAAGACACTTAAGCTTTGCGGGACTGTTCGAAATAGTTACCGCGTCCTTGGTGTTACAGGCTCAAGAAGGAACATGGATGGTTTTTAGTCAGTAAAAGTCTGACCCACCCTTCCGCTTCACCCACAGCTGAAGATGGTCATTTGATGATTTTCCATCCGAAAAAAAGAAAACTAGTAGGCTGTAGAAGTACCGTTAGTTTATAAGAAACATCGACGTTCACAAGTGAATTAAATCCTATATTTATAAAAGCATTCTTCATCCATACTATATATTATAAATTCGAAAGTGACTGTCTGCCTCGCTTTCACGCCAAAACTACTTAATCAATTTAAATGAAATTTGGTATACAGATAGTCAGGGGCCTGAGAAAGGACATACTTTTTAATTGGAATGTATTTATATGTAGGTCTGTAGGTCCAGCGGACGAAGTTCAGGGCGATCGCTGTTTTTTCTTTTTTTAATTTGTTAAAGTAGTGCAAATGAGAATAGAACAACAGTTGGTTAACAGAGCTCACATAAATTAAGTGATTGATATTCGTTAAGTTCATGAAGCCAGGAACTGGTTAGAATAATTAATATCCTTAGACACACAGCGTCTTTTGTGTGAACACAGCGTCTTTTGGCCCCAAACTAAATACTGTAGGTTCTTAATAGAAAACGGAAAAATATTAGATACCCAATACAACCAGAATAAACATTAAGGTGCATAGTTTTAACATTATTTAAATGTGTATGTTGTATGTGTTTGATTTTTTGATTATATACTAACGCTCTTGCACTAACATATAATAGTTTTAAGCTTTTTATAATAGTCTGTTTTGTTTTGAATGCTGTAGATACCTATAATTTGTGTACATACCAGAACCTGTTCCATTGTAATTTCTTAATTTTAATTTTTAGTATATCCACTGTTGGTATCTCTTTTAAATAAATAAATAAATATGTAAGTGTAAATGGATACAAGAATAATATGTGAAAAAATACTAAATATGCTTCTAAAATACATAATACAGAAAAGTTTTTCAGAAAGTTTCCGATGGAATAATCTATCTATACCTTCTTATTATTGTTAATAATAATAAATATTAATAAGAATGCAAATTATGCTTTCGACATCAATTATATATTGCATAAACTTAACATAATCAAAGACTCAAAGTGAAAATATTCCATTATCATCGTATTTGTTTTAGAGGAAACGGAGGCTTTTCCCGAATCTAAAATTACATAAAATATTAATTCCCTTTGTGTAAACAGAAAGGGTAGGAAAGGTCAAAATATAGCTCTGTCTTCCGGAAAGAAGTCTTTGTCTTAAAAAGTTATGAAGTGTTTTAATTTTTTAATGATTTCTTGGTAACTTAAAGAAAATATTTTCGCTTTATACAAAGGTAGGTAGTAAAACATTTCGTTTATAATAAAAACAAATCGAATTATTGTTATCTATTTGCACAAAAAACCTTCAGTCTTACAAAGTCCACTGCTGGGCATTAGCCTCCCCAATAGATTAATAATAACATTTATTTAGAAGCATCTGCTGCCAAACTAGGATGTTAGTCCCGTATTTTAGCATTCAGCCTCTAGCTTTGGAGTAAGTATTACACATTACTTATAAGCCACAACGTACAATTTTGGTAGTTACAGTAATAATAAAAAATTAAAAATCCATGTGAGTCCTCTCGGTGTGTAAGATGTAAGTGAGTAGGTGAGAGGGTGATTAGATTAGAAAAATAAATAAGTTAATTTATTGATTCAGGCGTTACTTTGCGGAAATCCATCCATTGCGGAGGAGCCTCAGAACAACGATGTCTTCACTCTCGTTTCAGCGTTGGTCGTGAAGACATCGTTGTTCTGAGGCTCCTATCTTACCTGAAGATGCCCTGTGTAAGGGCGAAACACGTGTACTGTGTTGAATAGTTTCTCGATTTTTCGGGAAATTATAGTAGCGCGGGAATTGTTACAAAGATATTTTTAATCCATCACTTGCTGAATAAATAAGTTATTTATTCAGGCGTTACTTTGCGGAAATCCATTGTAAGCAAGTGATGGATTAAAAATATCTTTGTAACAATTCCCGCGCTACTATAATTTCCCGAAAAATCGAGAAACTATTTAACACGACACGTGTTTCGCCCTTACACAGGGCATCTTCAGGTAAGATAGGAGCCTCAGAATAACGATGTCTTCACGACCAACGCTGAAATGAGAGTTTTACTCGGAATTGTTACAAAGATATTTTTAATCCATCACTTGTGAGAAAATTAGTTTAATTTTTCATGAATTTCATGAAAATAATAAACTAAACCACTAAAAAAATCTTTTTTGATCATCATAAATACTGATTGAGCATCTAATTGGGGATTAGGTGCTCAATCATAATTTTTTGATGTACAAAAAGGTTAGGTTAGGTTGGCAATTTATTAATTTTGCTGACACGTTAAATATGATAATTTATATAATATTGCACTCTATTAGGCTATCTGCCCAAAATAATCACGCTGGGCAGGCGGGTTGGT
The DNA here is from genome assembly GCA_949126915.1 of Musotima nitidalis. Lineage (NCBI taxonomy): Eukaryota > Metazoa > Arthropoda > Insecta > Lepidoptera > Crambidae > Musotima > Musotima nitidalis. The sequence goes on along the minus strand of OX421432.1, from coordinate 6,852,327 downwards.
GATCGCAGTTCAAGCCAGCACGCATTATGACGCTGCTGCCCATCGTCCGGTAAGATTTCTAATCGTCGGCTCTTCTGACTCCCCGTCAGATCTCCCCTAACGAATCCACATGAGAGGGTTTCAAGTGATACTGCATCACACTGACCCGGTATAATTTTACTAACCAGTAAGTTAAGGTCCACTCTTTAATTTCATGAGCTTTACAAATTAAAAGATTCTCGGTAAGGCTTAGACACTATGAAAGTAATATACCGTTCTTCTTCATCCTCGGTATGATTTCGACCAAAATAGTGCTTTTCGGGACTTTTCATGAATTTTTTTTAAAATCTAAGTAACTCATGATTGAAGTCACGCCTTCTAATTTCATTAGAATCACAAATCAAAGGCTTCTTAACCAGAGGGCAGTGCTGTTAAAATTTCCTCTTTCGTTATCCTTTTTGTTAGTACAAAGGGAATTAATATTGTGTGTAATTTTAGATTTGCGAGTTAAAAATTCTGTAAAACTTTTCACTAATTATCTATTTATATAAGAATAATAATTCATAGTGACTATTCCATCGGCATTCCCGGTGGCTTAGTGGTTAGAGCAGTGGACCGGTTATCCTAAAGTCATAGATTCGATTTGTACTCGCGCCACCGAGGACAAGTTGATTTTTTCTAGTAAAAAAATATTAACATACATAACTTTATATAGCATAGCATTGAACTGTAGAAGTTAAGTTGGTTTATAGTAAAATTAGTAAAGAATTGGTAACTTCTGTGCTTCATTCTTTAAGCCAAGTGAAAGGACCTATTGATAAAAAATATAGCAGGACGCCACGCACTTCTCTCAAGGTTCGGTCTTTATTTTAAAAAGTATTGATGTGTTTTATCCGTTACTTTGTAACCATAAGCCAAGTAGTTAATAATACTTATTTTTATCATTATCATCATTTCAGACGTTTGAAGTTCACCCCTCCCCAATTGTTTTTCACGTTGATCGGTCATGAGCCGCTTGTATCCACCCTGCCTCGACCATATGATCAGTCCATCGGGTGGGAGACCGCCCTCTTCTACGTTTGCTGGTCCTTGGCCGCCATTGAAGAACTGTTACGCTCTATCAGTAGTCGGTTTTTCGAGCAAACCCACTACCATTCTTGCAATTCGCCTCGCTATGTCGGTCACTCCAATTCTCATACAGATTTTCTCATTTCTGATTCTTTCACATAGGGAAGGTGTATAGGGCTCCTACCAAGATCTGAGGAGGCCAAGCCAACCTCACCTGCAAGTGGTGCACCTGCCGATAAACGGACGAGGCTTTGGCGAACATAAAAGTTCCCGAAAAGCGACAACAGGCTCCCCACCTATTACGTAGAACCAGCTTTATAATCGGCGAAATGTGGGCGTATAATATGCCTCTGCCTACCCCTTCAGGAAAGAGGCGTGATTATATGTATGTATGCACATAGGGAAACTACGAACATAGCTCTCTCCATTACACGCTGAGCGACTTGAGCTTTCTTATGAGGCCCAACAATACTTATTTGGCCCATAGTTAGGCAATACCATACGTATTTTTGGAACTAAACAATAGGTGCGAATATAACCTTTAAAATGGTTTAGGTGAACTTCTCCCTTGTGACCTGAATAAGGAGCTAGAGATTTTCTGTAGAGCGTAGAAACGTTTATTTTTTTAAGCTCGCGTTAACATTTGAGTGTTTTCCATTCACCCATTCGTTCAAAAGACGTCACGAAACTTGACGACGACGAGTGCGATGAGAGAACCACTCGATTCTACAGCACATTTCGAGTATCAATAATCGACAGGAAGAAACAACTTAACTGTTTTGCTGTGACTCAATTGTATTCCGGAAATAAGACATTATATGTAGGTGAAGTTACTTAGAAAAATGTACATATTAATAATTTGTTATATTCCTACACTTCAAGAAATTAATTTCATTTTTATCTTGGTTAGATAATACATACATACTTTCACGCCTGTGTCCCCAAAGGGGTAGGCAGAGGCATATTTTACGCCCACACGTCGCGAATTATATAGTTGGTCCCACGTAATAGGTGGCGAGCCTGTTGCCGCTTACTGGGCACTGTTATGTTCGACAGAGCCTCGCCCGTTAATCGGCAGGTGCACCACTTTCAGGTGAGGTTGTCTTGGGCTCCTTATATCTTGGTAGGATCCCTATACACCTGGAGGAATATAAGAAATATATTCATCCATTCTTATACAAAAACATAGCCCATTTTACCACCATTTAAAGACATCTATTTCAATAGCGCGAGCGAGCGCTTTTAACACTAATACTCATTTTACAATTTGCGATCATCTGTCGTTTTGCGCTTTAGACCTTATGCTCCTAAACGCATGTAAAAGTATTCAATTCCACTAAACCATGAATACATCCACAACAAAGCTCATCAAGCCGGCAACTGCCTAGGGACAGCTATTTGAAGACCTCGAGCCTCGTAAACTGAGCAGAATGCTCAGGGGTCAGAATGCCCAATGTTCAGGGCACCTTAGGGGTTTCGTCGTAAACACGTTTACTGCTTACAGCTTATTGTTGCCGGTGACGTCATCTAAATGTCTGCATGCTCTATTGTCTATTGTTCTTTGTAATGCCTGTCTATATAGCTACGGTATAGGGTTAAAAGGTATGGCAGATCATGTGCAGTGCGTATTTTTGTTTTGAATCTTTTAATTAATTTATTGACGACTATGTGGCGGGATTTTGGTACTTGGTGCCGTAACTCTTCGCTTCTTAAACAGTAAATGCGATACTTACGCATGACAAATAACACAAAGTCTGGGTATGCAAATAGGTAATAATAAGGTAAGAATTACGACAGAATGGCCATGTGTGTTATGGCTGAAGGATTTTATTCATTTAATTTATGTTTGTATATACCAAGAACTAAGAAATACTTTATTTTTTGCCTATCGCACTGCCTCCCGGCCAAAGGAGGACCGAGAGCCTTGTCTGCTGAACAACGGACGAGGCTCTGGCGAACATGAAAGTTCCCGATAAGCGGCAATAGACTCGCCATTTATTACGTGGGACCAAGAATATAATTGGCGAGATGTGGGCGTATAATATGCCTCTGCCTATCCCTACGAGGTAACAGGCGTGATAATATGTATGTATGTTATTTAAATTACAGTATTTTTTACCCATCCTACAATTTATGGATTATTGCCCTTCACTTGGATCATATTGGGGAATCTGGGCGAGATAAACTACCAACATCACACCTATATTCTCGTACTGCTTGTCTTTTCATCACAGTGATATAAAAATGTATATAATGTAATCTATTTGAACTCTTGATTCAGCTAATTAATGACAGGCGGTCATACGTTTCACGTCAAGAAATCCACTATCCGTTTCATGGCAGCCACTCCAATAAAACGTACTACAACGTGTAAAATATTTAAGGCGATCGTGACAGAATGTTTACGATTCTTAAAAATTTAAAGCTTTCTTCTTGCTATAAAAACTGCCTTAAACCGCAAGTGTTGAAGTGTCAGTAAAAATAGAAAAGGGTGTAGGCACAGAGTAATCAGGTTTTCAGATGTCTCAGGAAGTTTTGCCAGTCTTTGTTGCAGTATATCAAGGCTTCTATTTATCATTATCATCTCAGCAGAGGTAAAAGTAAAAAAGTAAAAGTAAAAAAAATATTTATTTTATAAACTATTATACATAGTACTTGAAAACGTCATGATTACAAATGAAAAAAAATACAATCGAAATAATATTACACTAAATCACGAAGCTTAGATTCACTTACATGCAAAAAAACAATTTAAAAACAAAAAATAATTAAGTGTAAGTGAATCTAAGTGCCAGTTCCGAGCCACCGCTCTGTAAGAAGAACTGGCAAGAAACTCACAGGCTATGCTCTTTTAAATATGTCCATTAGTTTGGTACTAGAATTACAATCTTCATTTGTCTGTGAAGCTATACAATGCAATATAACATAACCTTAACAATATTTATTTTTTCAAGTCATTCATATTAGAATAGCCTGTATGAAACGGCAGCTTAATCCCAAGCATTTTTATCTGCCATATAGTCTTTAATAGAATAGTATCCCTTTGAAGACAGCTTGTTTTTTATGGTTAATTTAAATTTATTTAGGCTCAATTGCTGTATGTTGCTTGGGATTTTATTGTAGAATCGTACACATTGACCTTTAAAAGATTTGTTTATCTTTTGGAGCCTAGTGGCAGGTACAACTAATTTATGCTTATTCCTTGTGTTTAGGTTATGTATACAGCTTTTCTTACTAAATTGATCAGTATTCTTATGTACATAAACCAGGTTATCATAAATGAATTGACCGGCCACTGTCAAAATACCAATTTCTTTAAACTTTTCCCTTAGTGAATGTCCACACGGGAGATTATAAATTGCTCGAATAGCCCTCTTCTGCAGCACAAAGATAGTTTGAATGTCTGCGGCACAACCCCACAGAAGAATACCATAGGACATAACACTATGGAAATAGCTATGATAAACTAGCCTAGCTGTTACAACGTCTGTTAATTGGCGAATTTTCTTTACCGCGAATGCTGCAGAGCTAAGTCTACTCGACAATTCACCAATATGTGGGCCCCACTGTAGCTTAGAGTCTAAAGTGATCCCTAAAAACTTAGTAGTATCCACAAGGGTCAACTCATCCTCCTTTACCATAATAGTAGAGTTTGCCTGTCTGACGTTAGGCATCACGAATTTAATACATTTCGTTTTAGCCCCATTTAATAGCAAATTGTTAACGTCAAACCAGTGCACCACCTTCGAGATCGCACTGTTTACTTCGTCTAAATTCTGATTTCGTTTTAACTTAAACAATAATGATGTATCATCAGCAAACAAAACTATCTCGTGGTTTTCTTTAATAAAATATGGCAAATCATTAATATAAATCAAAAACAAAAACGGACCGAGAATCGAGCCCTGCGGTACCCCCATTTTTACAACAGACCCCTGAGATCGCTTTCCATTAACCTCAACCCTTTGAATCCTATCACTTAGATATGAAGTGAGAAGATCCAATGCGGAGTTTCTTATTCCGTAATATTCTAATTTTTTTATCAATGCTTCATGAGGAACACAGTCAAAAGCTTTGGACAAATCGCAAAAAATACCTAAAGCGTCCAAAGAATTTTCCCAAGCATCAAATATATGTTTTAAAAGCTCAACACCTGCATCGGTTGTAGAGCGACCCTTAGTGAATCCAAATTGTTTCGAATGCATTAATCCATTTTTATTGAAAAATATTAACATCTGATTGTAAATAAGTTTTTCAAAAATTTTACTAAATGTAGGCAGCACTGAGATAGGTCGAAAATTTGTTGGGTCTGTTGTACTGCCTGATTTATATAATGGAATGATTTTACTTTCTTTCATTAGATCGGGAAATTTGCCGCAATCTACACATTTATTAAATATTAGAGCCAAACTGTGCGCCACCGAAACAATGATAGGCTTGGTAACTACGATGGAATTGCCCCAGAGGTCTGCAGCTTTCTTAACACAAAGAGTATTGAATGTCTTAATTATATCCATAGATGTAACATGACTAAACGTAAAATCTACTGTACATATATTCACGTTATCTTTCAAAATAGACTCCGCTAAAGTGGGCGAACAATTTAAAGCTTTTGTGATAGACACTGGAATATTAGTAAAAAAGTTTTCGAAAGCATTGGCTACATCTAAGTCAGATGTAAGAGTTTTTTTATCAATGTTGAGTTTAAACTCAGTATTATAATTTTTACTTTTTCCCGTTTCACTATTAATGATATTCCAGGTCATTTTAATCTTATCATCACAATTTTTTATTTTAGAGCTTAAATAATAAGACTTTGCCGTATGACATGCTTTTCTAAATATTTTAGAATATTTTCTTACATAATTATAAAATTGTTCACTGTTGTTTAATTTTTTCTCATCATACAGTTCATACAGCCTCTTTCTACATTTATGTAGCCCAGGAGTAGCCCATTCACTAAAGGTAGCTTTATTATTTACCTTAACCGTTCTGGGAGTAAATATTGATTTAAATGTGTTAGAAAAGCTGCTGAAAAAATCATTATATAAAATTTTGGGTCACAGCTTTCATCTATAAAAGGTAAACTATAGCATAATAATTTACTGTTAAACCTCTCAAAACGATTATTAGTTTTTGGTACAAATGTAATAGTTTTTTTAGCTACAGTTTCATTTTTACAAATAAAAGACATTTGTTGTCCGCAATGATCTGAATCTAATTGATTAATAATTTTTTTATTGTTATCACTTAGCATAATATTTGTAAAAATGTTATCTAAGCAAGTAGCAGAAGTAGCAGTAATTCTTGTTGGCTCCAGAAACAAATTAACCAAGTTATGAGATTTAAAAAGTGCCTTTAATCTTGTACATGGACTGGAACACTCTAACAAATTAACATTAAAATCTCCACACACAATAACTTTTTTATTACTTTTACAAAATTTTCCTAAGGCTTTATCCATAATACCTTCAAATAAATCATATGAAGCTGAAGGCGGTCTGTACACACTCAATACAATAAACTGCTGCATTTCTATACAGGCCATTTCTATAATACGTTCAACAGAGAGATTGACTATATCATGGCGCTCCTTGAATTTAAACTGTTTATTTACTATAATTAATGATCCGCCATGTATAGCACCACTCCTGCAGAACGAACTACCTAACAGGTGACTGTTGAAATTGAACATGAGCTGGTTACAATTTAGCCAATGTTCAGTAATACACAAAATATCAATATGATTATCGCTCATGAACAATTCAATTTCCAGTTCCTTGCCCAATATTCCTCTAATGTTCTGGTGAATCAGGTTGATTACACCATTTTGTTTCTGCTGTGTGTATTTTTTATTGCCAGAAAAAGATTTCTCTTTTGTCTTAACACCTAGTTTAAATTGTCAAATAATGAATTATTTATGTCGGAGTGCTCAATAGAAGCAGATTGTACCAAATTCTTGGTATTAATGTCAATTAAATATAATAGTGACAAAACTATTTGTCGTTTAAAATAATTGGAAAGGTAAAACCTACCTTTGGTCAATAAATAATTATTTCTAACAATACTGTTAGTGTCAATTATTCTACATTTATTACTATAGGTACATAGGTTGTACAAAGATAAATTTAGTATGTATCTTCGGTCATTTTCGGACTTTGACAAATGCTGAGAATAGGGGAAAGTGAACATAATAATTTCTTTCACTTTAAGTGAGTTCAAAGCTTCAAAATCTGATCCGGTATCTGGGTGACCCAGGTGAGCTAGCGTTAAGTATACGCAGCTTCTTCTTGCTCATACTACATTACGGAACCGCACGACGCGCGCATGTGGGGAATGCAGATTCTCCAAGTATAAAGAGAAAAAACATCTTTGCCACTAGAAGTCTACTGCTGTGCGGCCTATGTTCAGCAATGATTTCACGTCTGTCGATCTTGAGCCACCTACATTCACCGACTACTTACCCGCCGTCTTGTCCAGATAATCGGTCCATCGCGTGGAAGGACGTCCTCTACTACGTTTGCCGGCTCGCGGTCGCCATCTTTTATACTACGCTTTTTATTCTGGACTTCGACTACGTTCCTCAGTATGAACAAATATGTCATATTATTAGTATTGACGGAATATCGATTTAGTCGTCATCGACTTTTCTTCGATCATATTATTCTTCACAAATACAAGCCATCTGTTTTTCTGTCGTCTTCTTCTCCAACAATCAATAAATCATTTTATTAACGTCCTACTACTAAGCACAGGCATTCTCTAACGAATCAAGGTGAGAGGGAATCAGGTCTCCTCTACTCCACTGAACTCGCGCTAATTAGCAGAGGCAATTTTCCAGCATACACCCAAAAATCAATAACTATGGACAACTGTACCTGTTTATGCTGTGGTGTAAGTTAACCGCAGGCTTGATGGCATATTCGCGGATATCGTGAACACAACGATTTGGGAATAACTGGGACGAAACTGGAGAACTGGCTAACCCAAGGAATGTATGACCGTTTTGTTTACAACTGCTTTGCATATAGATTGTTCCGCCTGTCATGAATGCTAATACCTACGGATAAATTACCGGGTGTATCATATTTTGACGGACTGTACACTTCTGAACGTAATGTTAAAATTATTTTGGAACAATTTCAATTTTGAATACTTTTCTTATTTTTTGCTTTAGTTCTTATTCGTTTTTGCGTGTCATTAAACTAGACTAGGAACACGGTATTTTTAGAAAGTTTTTTAAAGAAAAAGGAGAAACGTAGTTATATGAATATATGTACTTGGCCATTTCACATATTGCCATCTACCCACAATTTAATCAGCTTCGAGCTTCAATTTTTAGAATTATTTTCAAATTTATAAAGCTACATCAGTTGTTTTTCTGAAAAACGTATTTAAGCGACAGCTCAGCACATAATTTATATTTGCTGAGCTGTCATATATAAATAAATATTGTAAAAAGAGCTCTTACAATTACATAACTAATTCATTACATTCAAAGGTAAGCAGATTACACTATCAAATGATTTCATAGCCTTTTCATCTCTGTACGTATTGTCAACTGCAGAGTGGACTTGGCTAATCGATAAAACCGTCTGATATAGAATTAGATTAAATGTGTTAGGACCTGTAACGTAGTGTGCTGTAGGTGTATGCTGAAAGTTTGAAGTGTCAACGTCTCACTTCAATGACGTTTACTAAACTAAATTTATCCCGCGTATATTAACTTAAATATAAATGTTGCCTGGTCCGATTGATAGTTAAAATTCAACCTAGTGGGACCTAATGTAGGTTTTTTTTAGCTTTTGATATAACCCTCTTTTTTAGGAAAGATTTAATAGGTAAAAGATTCTGCCGAAAGTATTTATAAAATGGTCGGCAATATTATATTCCAAGATCTGGCCCAGACATCATCTCAGTCGAATAACGTCCCACTACTGATCTCGGGCTTTCTCTTCTAAATCAATATGGTGATCAATCAAATCAGCGTGAATTGGTTATGGTAGGAGTAAGCCAGGAGCTGCCCAATATGGCTTCTAACTTTTTAAGACTTCAAACGACAGTACTATAGTGTAGCCAAACGAACATCTTAACATACCTGCCGATGCATATTAGTGACCTATTTTAAGGCACACAAATCGTCACCCATCGAAGGACCCTGACCTTTGTGAACTCTGCTTTACTTCGTTAATCGTTTATGATTGTCTAGTATCGAATGCACGAGCGTTTAGTAGAAACTTATCTATTTAGAACCTTTTATATTTCGATAAAGTACAATTTAATAATTATTTAACAATTACACCAATCTTCTTTTACCCCAGCATCGGCCCTTATCACTTCATTCCAGCAACAACGACTTTGTTTTATAATGTGTAGTGATATAACCAAGTGACAAGCTTTGAATTAACACCAACCAAATACCCGTAAAATTGCCGCACAGAAAATTAATGTAAAGCATTTGAGCAAATTGGATTATGTGAGCTACGCGCGGCACTACGCGTTCCGTGCACTGAAATATAACTGGTGGATCTGTTTAAATTGGCCTGAACAGAATAGACTAAATGCATGAAAGGCCATAGGGATATATGAAAAGGACATGGCCCCTACTACACATGGACACTACTATGGCGAGTGTTCTGAGGAGCTTTTCGATCTCATCCCGCCCTCTCCTTTCCTCTCCCGAACAACACGTGCTGGTCTTCGAAACCATCCTCATACTGTGCAGACTATCAGCACTCGAACCAAGAAATTTGGGAGGTCGTTTCTGAGCAAGACCCCTAAGCTCTGGAATTCACTGCCGGCTCATGTGTTTCCTATTTCCTATGATCCCGGGTCTTTTAAGCGGGGCGTGAAACGGCATTTTAGCAGGCCGTCATGAGTGGATGCGCTTTATACCCTGCTTATTTCACGTTATAAAGCGCTTTCATTTTCTTATTGGACTGCATCGACTGCTTATCATCAGGCAGGATGTAGTCATTATGACGTGTCAAATTAAAAAAAAACAAAACATGAAGAATGTAGATTTAAAGGGCTTTAAATATAAGTGGTGAATTCTGACGGAAGAGAAGAGACTAACTGTACGACATAACCTAATTCTAAGTAAGAATTATATCCTTGTTCGGATGCTGTAGCTGGGAGAATTACGCATTCCGTGCATTGAAATAATACTGGTCTGTTCAAAACGGCCTGAACAGAATATACAAAATGCATGGAAGGCCGTAGGGACATAAAAAGGATTGTGGAAAAAGACTTTGAGTGTGGGTTGAGAATTGTGACGGAAGAACAGACTAACACTTCTTTCCTTAAATTTTTGATTAGGTTCCCTTATATCAGGTGCTGTGGCTAGGGGAAGTACGCATTCGATGCAATGACATATAACTGGGGGACCTGTTTTAAATGGTCCAAAAATAGTAGACTAAATGCTTGAAAGGCCAAAGGTATATGAAAAAGAGTTAAAAAATGGTTTGTGGAAAGATTTCATATCAAAAGATGATAAATTTTCAAGGTCCTTGGAGAAAATCGCCGTCATTAACTATTAGGTAATTTATTACCGTATTCAATTTCAGTAAAAATATCAGCATTTGTATAATAGCTAATACTTTTAAATATTAAATATAATAAACCTTTAAATTCATTAAATACACGCTTCTCATACACGCCCCTCGGTTAAAGGTACTTTTGACCTGCCCTTTCTCTAAAATTTTCTGGACCATCATCAAAGGGCGGTACAGGAACACCAGCGCTGCTGTATTATTAGATGCAGCAGCACTACGCTGATTTATCGCCCTTTTGACAGGTACCTAACATTTCATTTATTGTTGTTATTTTTTATATTTTTGTTTTGTTTTAGTGTATGTGATACTGTTCGATCTAATTGTTCGTGTAATGTTATTTTATCAATAAAAATATTTCTTATTCTCATATCAGCCTTATAAAGTCCACTGCTGAACATTGGCCTCCACAATAGATTACAATATATTGGGCGTATTTGTCCATAAACACCAAGCTGGGCAGGCGCGTCGGTGATCGTGGTACTTTGGTTACTTTTGCAAATTTTGGTATATAGCTCAAAAGTGTTTCAGATTGCGTTCATCAAAGTTTCCCTTTTATTTGGCAGACTTTATCCGATTTGCAAAACACGACATCGTTTTTTCCACAGCATGTAGCGGATTTAGAAGTGACGTCAATACTAGCTGCAATTTTTGGTTATCTCTTATTCAGAGCCATTTGGCTTTCCACTTTTATTATGTGGTTTGGAATATTAATACAACACTGAATACGGAAATATTGTTGTCGACTAGTTTGCATTGTTTTGCAATGCGTATTTAGTTTTATTTGTTTAAGTAGTTCAGAATGTGACTCATTGATGCAAAGCGACTAGATTGTTGGGAACGATCATTCAAGTTAAGTAGATTCCCATTGGTCAGCCCTTGGATTTCGGTTACTGAAGTATTCTAGTAAATGTTACTATACTTTTTACTCTTTGTATAGCTTGAATAGAAGTTAATAGTGTACATTATTATTACATACACATTACGTACATTGACTACCGATATGGCGTGGTGGCGAGTATACTCGCAATTCGATCCTGAGGTCGTGAGTTCGATTCCTAAACAGGACAAATTTTGTGTGCATAAATTTGGATATTAGTTCTGGTCTTGGTGTTTTTTTATGTTTATTAAGTATGTATTTACAAACATTACTTATTTAGTATCCATAACACAAGGTTATAATGTTTCGTGTCTTGGAACTAAATATTCGGTGTAATTGTCAGTCTTTTTAAAATTTACATTTATTAAAACTGGTTGAAACGTATTGACTCTTTAACTGCTTAATAACTTTCATTAAACTGTGTGTACTTATTAATATTGAACAGACACAGGTTTTTTATTTACACATTATTAAAAACCTTGTTACCATCCAGTGTTCTTGTTCTGCATTATTTCGGGTAGCCATTTTGTTTAAAAGCACTTAAACAAATACTATTGTTTCTTTTTTAATTGTCAAGTATCCCTTTGTGGCTGTAAATCAAACGTTTAAGTTCCGGTCAGCCACTATTCCTAAATATAATATAAGCTAAAGTAAACAGTTAATCAGAACAGTCTATTATTAAATCAAGAGTTATCTAAAACTGCCTCAAACACAATGTTATGTCAAACTTGACGGTTTGAATGAAGGATTTAAGTTTTTAACTAAATGAGAGTCTGAGAAACAATCCTGAGGATTAAATGGATTAACTTAGAAATGGAAATGGGTTAACGGAGAAAGTAAATAAACATATCTGATCGAAATCTCAACATAGTTAGAGATTTACAACGAATACAACCGATTTGGGGCGAAGTTATCTGCAGTCTGCTGCTTAACTCGTGGTTGTGATCAAAGCTTCAGAAAAAATCAATCTTGCCTAGTTTCTTGCCGATTTCTTCTACGTTCAAGCTCCGGTCCGCAGTGAATGGGCTCGTTAGTTTTTATTAAGCCAAACATTAATAAATGATCTTGAGTATAGAAATTTCTTTGCACGAAAATGAATGTTGTGGTCTGAAATTTAAAAAGATTTCATCCTTATAATTGATTCTAACGATCGATGCAATAAAAGTATAGGGTGCACATTTCACAAATTTTAGTCGGTTCGATTAAAGAGTGCGGCAAGCGAACTTTGAAAAATCTTAAAATGCAGTTTTCTTTCATTTCAAAAATAAAGAAATGAATCGAATTTCTATCTACAGCATTATGAGTACTACCTCTTCAGGTGGCATTACAAAATTCCACCCAGTATACATAAATATATATGTATGTATCTGTGGTGCTAAACATGATTAGACTAACAAGTAAACATAACAGCATAATACACTTTTTAAAATACTTCTTGATATATTAAGGATCTGTTTCACAATGTCTAAATATGAAACATTCGGCAGTTATAATTACAGTTTTGTACTATCTGGCAAGTATACGCTAATGGTTCTGCTTCTGTAAATATTGTGATTTTTTTTATATATTCAAAATGGCAATATTTAAATATTCTTTCCCTTTTTTGTACGTTTAGGGAGTGAATAAATACTTCATTGTACGAACCACATAATTTACAAAAGTAAAAGTTTTGAGTTTCGCACAATAGTGGAGCTTATCCCTCTGTACCTTTGGGGAACCCTAAATGAAATATCTAGCTTTCAGCTACAGGAGGCTGTGCGTAGATCAGCCTGTTCATTAACTTGTATTTTATCTACCTAAAGTTCCTACACGTATATGAAATGTCCGAGGATAGTCAATTCAAATCTGATGATTTATAACTAAATAATCATTTATATTTACCATTATCAGCCCTAAAAAGTACACTGCTGTACATGGCCTTCCCCATAAGCCAATTTGACTGATAGCAGGCGGTCTGCATTCACCGTGATCCTGCGAACTTTTTCATGACGGACGTGTAAACAATTCGCATGCTCAATGGAATATAGACATAACTCAAAAAAAACTATTTTTTTGGACATCACAATAGAAGGTCTTCTACAGAATACTTGTCCTTCTTGTAAGCGCATTAAATTGATACTGATTAATTAATTAGTAATTCTGCTTGTGTTTTGAACGTTTGGTTAACATTGATTCGATCTCAGTAAGAAATAGAAAGACTGTATAAGTACGTAACTCAAACCTGACCTATCTATTAAATGGTCGATGTTCCTTTACGCATGCGAATTGTGCCAAAAAAAAACAATTTTATTGCTTATAGGTACTTAAATTTATCACAGTCCTATCCATTTAAATGTGAAGTGTGAAAGGTTCTAACTGGCTGACTAATTGTAATTATATTTATTTATTTCTTTAATCTGGACAACCAGTAGCTGCGGCATTATTTTCTTATACATACATACATACATTTAGGCCTGTTTCCTCGAAGGGCATATACCATATTATACGCCCACACTTCGCCAATTATATAATTGGTCCCAATTGGTCTGTTCGCCAGAGCTTAGTCCGTAGGTGCACCACATGCAGGTGAGGTTGGCTTGGGTTCTTTAAGTTTTGACAGGATCCCTATACACCCTCTTTATATATTTTTTCTTATTTCTAAGTAAATATTTATTATACTAAGCTAAATGTGTGACATTTTAAGGTGTCACAACGTGCATATAAATACTCTAACAGGATTAATATTTTAATTGAATTTGAACGAGAACGAATGAAAACAAAAATTGGTTTAAACAATACAATTAAACAATTTATTAATTAGTATGAATGCTAAATTGTATTACAATATTATTTATATGCTGTAACTATTCCTAGACAATAAATAATTAAACAATAAAAAAAAACATTCAAGATAAATATATTTCTATTTATATCACAAAAAATATAGAGTCGCGTACTGTAACTACTTAATACCTAAGGATATTTTAATTAAATATTAATTTTATTAATAAATTTTCTCTGTAAAACCAAAAGATCCCATATAACATTAACATAATGCTGGTTAAGCACTCTATGTATCCAATACGTAAATGAACTGTTATCGTTTAGTCTTAAACTGTGTTGTGTATTGTAAATTTCCGCCAACCCATTGAACGGCTCGCCGACAGACACGCCAAAATGCTGTTCAATGCCGAATTTGCATGCATTTGCTTAAAAACGTTTTGATAAATACCCGCTTTAGACTAGGGTCATGTCGACACTTTGTCGATATATCGATGATTTAATTGGGTGCGCAATTTTTTAGGTTCATAAATTTTCAACTTCTATCATAGGAGGTCCGATAATATTTGTCATACCTGTTAAAATATGGCAATATAATTACGCCTAGTGTATTTTTTACTCTGTGGTTGGTAACAAAAATATAACAATGTCAGTTGTCTTGTCTGTCACTTGTCAATAAAAGTTTTCTCTGGTAACATGTAGAGAGTTTTTAATTAAATCATCCGAAATATTACAACAGGTTATGGGCCCAGACACATAATCCTGAATAAAATACAAGTAAGTTCGTTTTCGGAAAATATCGGCGACTAACAAGGGTGCGGTTGTTTAAAAAGTGAGGTTATCACGACCCACGTTGGAATCGTCGAGGAGGATACTTGTTCTACTAGTAACTGAGCAAGGAAGGACAGCGAAATGGAGCTAAGTCTAAGTGGAAACCACAGCGTGATGAAGCTGGAAGGATCAAGTAATTGGAATATCTGGAAGTTCCAAACTACAGTATTGTTAAGAGGTCAAAATTGGCTGGGTATCGTCGAGGGCAAAGTTTTAAAACCTGAGGCTGCGACAGAGCGAGCATGCTGGGAGTCCAATGATGCCAAGGCTCAGACTCTATTTGTTACAAGGATGACGGAAAGTGTCATGTTACATATCATTACATGTTCAACTTCGGCTGAAATGTGGAAGAAACTGCAAAGTGTATTTGAGCAGAAGACGGAGACAAGTATCCATATAGTCCAGCAGCGTTTCTTTCAGTTCAAGTATGAACAGGGCACTGAAATGTCTGTGTTCCTATCCAAGATCCAAGAGATGCAGAATCAGCTCAAGCAAATGGGTGAGGAGATCTCGGATAAGCTCATAATAACAAAAGTATTAATGTCCTTACCAGACGCGTACAAACATTTTGTGTCGGCTTGGGAGTCAGCGCCAGACAATAAACAGACTATTGACAATTTAGTGGCTAGATTGTTAGTAGAAGAAGAAAGGATGAATGAAAAGAGTGAAGCTAATCCACATACTCAGTCTTCATCTGCATTTGTTGTAAAGGATAAAAGGCAAGTGAAGTGCTTTAAATGCAACAAAAATGGGCACTTTCAAAGCGAGTGCAGAAGTAACAACAAGAGCGAAGGAAACAATGTTAGTAATGCTAACAAGTGTTTCTTTTGTGGAAAAATTGGACATGTTAAGGCAAAATGTTGGTTTAAAAGGAATCAAGAAAAGAAGAAAAGTAACGCATTTGTGGTGACAAATTCATTAAAACATTATCAACAGTCCAAATGGTTAATGGACTCAGGAGCCAGTGAACATATGTGCTGCGATCGTACTTTGTTTTCATCCTTAACCAGCACCACGCAAGATTCAGTCATCGTCGGTAATGGTGCAGCGATTAGTGTGTTAGGTTACGGACAGATGGCGGTGCAGGTATTTAACGGAAGTGAATGGATTGACACTACAATAGACAAAGTTTTGTTCGTGCCGGAATTGAAGACAAACCTATTCTCTGTGAACTGTGCGTCTGACAAAGGTTATGTCATGTTGACAGATGACAGTTCCTGTAAATTCTTCAAAGACAATGAAGTTTGCGCGGTTGCAAAACGAGTCGGAAGTTCGTACTATTTAGATTTTCGATATGCAAACAAAATGGCGAATATTGCAAAAATGGTAAACAATACCTTGAACGAGTGGCATGAAAAATTAGCTCATCAGAACTTTGATTACGTGAGAAAGATACTCTTGAAAAATAACATTGATGTGAAACAAACTTCTGTTCATAAATGTGAAAGTTGCTTGGAAGGAAAGATACATCGATTGCCGTTTGGCAATAGCGAAACGGTTAGTACGAAGACATGTGAGTTAATCCATGCGGACACATGCGGCCCCATGGAAGAAATGTCTATCGGCGGGTCAAGGTACTTCGTAGTATTGAAGGACGATTTCTCCAACTATAGATCAATTTACTTTGTGAAAAATAAATATGATGTAAAGAATTGTATTGAAGATTTCATAAACAAAGCTGAAAATATAACAGGCAACAAAGTTCAAGTGTTTAGAAGTGATAACGGTTTGGAATTTCTAAATAAAGAAGTCAAAGAAATGTTCACAAAGCACGGTATAACACATCAAACCAGTGTTCCATATACCCCTGAACAGAATGGGAAAGCGGAAAGGGAGAATAGAACTCTAGTTGAAGCTGCCAGGACAATGTTGAGTGCAAAGAATCTACCAAAGAAATTGTGGGCAGAGGCAGTAAATACTGCAGCATTTATTTTAAACAGGACTGGAAAAAGTAAGGACATTGGGAAATCGCCTTATGAAGTATGGAGCGGTAAAGCTTTTGACATTAACCAACTGAAAGTTTTTGGCACTCCTGTATATGTGCATATTCCGAAGGAGAAGAGAAGGAAATGGGATAGTAAAGGTGAAAAGGGACTAATTGTTGGATATGGAGAGGCTGTGAAAGGCTATAGAATATATTTTTTACAGAAAAACACTATAGAAGTAAAGAGAGACATAGTTTTTCTAGAACAAGAACAAAATTATGAAAAAGAAGACATAGTTAAACTTAATTTGACACAAGAAATAGAAAAAGGAGATAATGGAACAGATAGGCCCCACAATGAACCTGAAGTTGATCCAGCCAGCCCCGATGAAAGCAGTTTACTGAGACAGAATGAGACTGAGGAGTCTGGAAGTGAATATGAACCAGGCAGTAGTGAACCTGATACTTCATTGGAGTCAATTGACATGTCGAGGCCATCTCAACGTGTACACAGCAAGCGTGTGAAGAAACCGACTGTTTTCTATCAATGTAATAACGTGTATAGTGAAGAACGTGAACCCGTTACTTACAAAGAGGCCATGCAGAGCAAAGAGAATAGAAAATGGAGAGAAGCTATTGATAGAGAGTTGCAGACACTAAAAGAAAATGATACTTGGGAAATATGCGATGTACCGGTTAATGAGAAAGTGGTGAGTAGTAAATGGGTATTTAAAATTAAAAGGAATAATAATGTTTTACAGTACAAAGCTCGATTAGTAGCTAGAGGGTTTGAACAAGATGATATATTAGATTTAAATGACATATACGCTCCAGTGGCTAAAATGTCAACTTTTAGACTTTTTGTAGTAATTGCAACTAAACTTAATTTACCTATATTTCAAATGGATGTTACAGGGGCATTTTTGTATGGGGAAATAAACGAAAATATCTTTATTAGTCTGCCAGAAGGAGCTTATTCTGGGGATAACAATGTTGTTAAATTAAATAAGTCGCTCTATGGCCTTAAAAGTTCACCAAAATGTTGGAATAATAAATTTAATTCAGTTGTGTTGAAAGAAGGTTTTCTCAGATCAAGTTGTGATTCATGTCTGTACACGAAGTGCAGTAATAAGGATAAAATATTTGTCTTACTGTATGTCGATGACCTCCTAATTTTTGGAACTGATTATAGTTCAATTAGTCAATTTAAAAATGTGTTAAATAGAGAATTTAAAATGAAAGACTTAGGAATGGTATCAAATTTTCTTGGCATAGATGTAAAGCAAAATTTAGAATCAGGTGTTACTGAATTATATCAAAGAAATTATTTAGAAAATGTTTTAAAAAGATTCAAGATGGATAACTGTAAACCTATGTTGACACCTTTAGATCAAAACTTTAATGGAAACATTTTTGATAAGGATAATAAGGCTACAGATAAAAATATTGAGAAACTGTGTCGACAAATCATAGGATGTCTTATGTATGCTGTATCTGGCACTAGGCCAGATTTATGTTTTGCTGTTTCCTTATTAAGTAGGTATCAAACCTGTGCAAATTATATGTTATACACTGCATTAAAAAGAGTGTTGCGATATGTTAAGCAAACTTTAAATTATAAATTAATATATAAGTGTAAAGATGTTATTTTGGAAGGATATTGTGATGCAGATTGGGGAGGTGATCTCAAAGATAGAAAATCAACTACAGGCTATATGTTTAAATTCTCAAACTGTTTAATTTCTTGGAGTTCAAGAAAACAAGTGTCTGTAAGTTTGTCCTCAACAGAGTCAGAATATGTTGCAATAAGCATGACAGCTAGCGAAGCCTGTTGGTTGATTAATTTGTTAAATGATTTTGAAATAAAAAATGTATGTCCAGTTAGCATTTATTGTGACAATCAGTCTGCTATCTCAGTTGCTTGTACAGATACTGTCAAGCGTTTAAAACATATAGATATACGATATCATTTTATAAAAGAATTAATTAAGAACCATAAGTTGTGTTTGAAAAATGTTAAAACTAGTGAGCAACCAGCGGACATGTTTACAAAAGCATTGAATAGGGAGTTAATTGCAAGATGTTTAGAGAAATGTGGTGTATGTAATTTTGAATAGTATTGCTATTTGTTTCCTTATTTGTATTTGAGTAGTAGAGCTTAAATTTGTTTATTTGTATGCTTAGGGTAATTACATTGAGAGGGGGTGTTAAAATATGGCAATATAATTACGCCTAGTGTATTTTTTACTCTGTGGTTGGTAACAAAAATATAACAATGTCAGTTGTCTTGTCTGTCACTTGTCAATAAAAGTTTTCTCTGGTAACATGTAGAGAGTTTTTAATTAAATCATCCGAAATATTACAACAATACCATTCAAAATCATAATGATCATTCTTTATAAAAAAGTCGAAAACTAAATATTAATAATTATAATAATTGAAATTCATAATATCACTAATTATACACTTATATATATTAATGATCATACTTATGATCGAAACTCATAATCATTCGAATAAATAACAGCTATTCATAAATGTGTTATATTGCTACCAGCTTGGGTCAGAGCGCGCCGCGGGACCGGCCGGCGTAGTGCCAGAAATTAATTTTTGATACAAAACTAAGTTAATTTAAATTCTGAACAACGACCTGAAGTACGTTCTTAGTAACAATATAATTAAATAAAACAATGTGATCATTGAATGTAATGAAGAAAAAAGGCCAATAAAAAAGATAACTGTGTTATCGATAATATGCGGACTTCGGGCACCTCTAGTCGAAATCTCAGCTAGTACCACGGACTTACTTAGCTCTTGAACGCGAAATGTGAGACTAACGACCATTCTACCTTCTCCAAACTCTTCGCGTCCCATTCGAAACTCGTATTTGTCCCACTAATGGGTACTTTAGAGAAACCAGCAATTTACTTGGATATGTTTTGAATGTTGTTTGTTATATATTGTCGCGATAACGTTTAACGATTCTATGCTCAGTCTAATTGGGGGTAAGAAGGTCAGCTGCTCTGGAAGGGCTGTAGTTATCGAATTGCGTGCTAATATGCGTACAAAGCCAAGCATGTGTTAAAGTATATTAGTGTTATCAAATTTACACTTTATTATATAGGCAGGTGGCTTACTCGTTAGATTTAAATTTTAAATAAACTAGCTGATATGAAAACCATCGTAATGGGCAAAGCTGAAAATAAATATGTAAATGAAAAATGTTTCATTCAATTTGGCTTTGTAATTATGGCTGTCTTGGCATTGCTGAGCAACACCAAGGAGTGACAGGAGTTGCGACAACTGTCAATATGTTTCGCCTCGCACAGGATATGTCCGAATACGCGTATATAGTGGCTTACCTTTATTAGTTGGAAAGGCACTTATAGACGAAGAAGCTGACGTCAAAGGCTGTTCTGCCATATTAATGTCTATACAAAATAAATGAAATTGCGATTTAAAATGAAGGGTGAAAGTAGGAAACGGCAAAAATACCTTACGACATAGCCTACCAAATATAAATTAATGAACAGTTATTCGAAAGTGAAGACGCGGTCGGAAGCTAGTTTGAAATTATTATGCTAATGTGACAGAAGTGAGGAATCAAGAAAAAAAATCATCTATTAAATTAGCAACCTGGGAACTTTGGTCATTAGGGCAGAAAAGTTCGAAAATCCCCCCAGAACAGGTCTCTCACACCTTGGCGTGGTGGGGGGGGGCTGAGTACCTACCGGAGGCCGGAAAAAGGTAACACTCAGAAGTTCGCGATTCTGGGTGCCCTTAGTACTGACCACCGGGGGAAACTAAGAGGGACCTGCAGAGGGCGCAGCGGGCGGGCTAGTAGGGCCCGTCAAGCAGCGCCAGGAGGGTCTTAGGCAGCGGGGGCAGGAGGCCCCTACTGTCTAACCATAGACAATTCGAGAAGTCGGCCCCACACGCTATGTTCGCACAAGGAGGTAGGAGGGGCGCGTCCACTGCACCTCTCTGAGGAGGTCCTCCCGGTTTTGGTCCGGGGGACGTTGACAGGGTGTCAAAGTAGCAACCCTGGTACTGGCCCCCCGCCTCATTCTCAACAAGCGGCGGGCGTCGTCGGAAGATTTTTAGTGGGTATTACTGCTGGCGGTCGTGTCTGCCGGTGGTGAGTCCCACACACCTCTCTCGGTCCCCCTTTAGCCGGGAGACAGTCCGTAAATGCATATGGGTACCGACGTAAATTAAAAAAAAGTTCAAAAACGTCACGGAATCCAACCGTAAGATGACGGACGGTCTTAACATGTTTCATTCTCGCTGGATGCCGGCTTTCTTAGTCAGCAGTAGACTTTGTTGGGCTGATAATTCAAAACCTAGAAAGGGCAAACTTAACAATGGGTGCATTTCATAATCTTCAGCGGATTAAGCGTGAAAATTAAACAGACAGACAAAGAAGGTAACTTGTCTTACAGAACGCATATTAAATGTTATTATGTACAAATTATCTTTATTATCTACCAATTTGAGAAGGTTAACGGTTAATTCTCTCGTCGGGCTGTCAGTCTTCATTGAGCCTTGGATGGCTTCGTCTCTTCAATTAAAATCAAATTTATGCCCCCTTTGTTTTGTCAAAGAACCCTTAAATGACGAACCCTTGATGCTTTCCGCTCGTATATTTTAATTTTGTTAGGTGAAAAGTTTGCTTAAGTAATTGACATTAGAGTCGTGGTTAAATATCAAGTTTCAGGCTGTTTAATCCAGATTGGTCTTGTCAAATCGATGCCTACGGATAATTTTTGGAACTTTTGTGTTTGCAATCCATGTGTACCTACCTACCAGTACCTTTAGTTATAAATTAATATAAACATATTACACAGAACTAAAAAGTTTGTTTACGGGCAATTGGTGTATATAAATGAACTTCGCTATTTTTCGTGGTATACCATACCCCTTCTCTTTACAACTTATAAAATATTTATGTATGTTGTAAACAAGCAGGGCTTACTTCTGCTGTGTAAAAAGTTTTTAATTAATATTTGTTTTACCGATCAGTTTTAGGCAGACAATCAACGTAAAAAAAAACATTCCCAAAAGAAGCATGTAAAGCATTAAGTTCCTAAAGCGAAATTGACAAGAAACAATATAGAGATAGGCTGCATGATTGCATTTCTAATGCCTTTTATTGTAACTCTCATAACTTATTTCTCAAGCTGACTGTACTAAGATAAGGCCTGCATTGCTAAGGCGACATTACGCACAGCCTGACACAGATCCACTTGTGACGAATGACCAAGACGTGGACAGACTAATGAAAGTAATATTTTTTTCATGTGTTATGATATAATGCTTTTTGATATGGTATTAAAGTTAATCCGCGATTTATTGTGTGATGAATGAGTTCTGATATAACAAGGGTTACTTTGGTACCTAATATTTATTTCTTTGCGAAAAAAAAAACAACTGGAACTTTACCACACCAGTTTATGTGATTAGTATTTTTTTCAGCAAGAAATGTAAGCATGTTTTAGATATATTCTTACCTCTGATAACAATCAGGAATTATGTTAGCGCCAAGAAAATTTGTACCGTAGTTATATAGCATTGAAAGAGATCTGAGAGCTTACTTTAATTAAACGAAAACCTTAACTTCGTTATTTCCATCCCAGTCCATAATGAGTGAACCTAGAGAGTGAGAGAGATTGAATGGATTTATGACATTTTGCTTAGCATTTGTAATCAGGCGCTTACGTGGGCAAATGCAAAGTAGGCAAATTAAGCTATTGGGCGCGGTTATCACTATATGTGATAGTAGTTTACCCATTTTAGAGGCTATATTACTTGGCTTGAAAAATTTTAAAAGCACTCAGACCTCCTGTGCTAAACTACACTGCTATGCAGTATGTTCTGGATGGATGACTGAGCTCTGTAGACGCAATATGATGATGTACAAAAGTAACTCTTCACAATATAATAATGTTATTGTTTTGTTTCAGGTATGTCCACCCATTTTATTCATTGTACGTCGAAGCGGAACTCCAAAAAAGTAAGATTCTACATCACTAAAGTAGCCCTAAGAATCTGGTGTTTATATTTAATGAGAGGCACTATGTATCTTATTTTGTATTTTTGAAATATCATAGCAGATTTAAAAAATATATATTTTATTATTATAAAAATACAAAACAACAAACTGTATGCCCGCTAACTATCTCTTCCACTTCAGTTAAGGTTAACTGGAAGAGATTTCTTTTAGAAATAAGTTCACCTTTGTACTTCGTCTTTTTCACGTAAGGCTTTTCTTGTTATTGTCTTTTTGTGCAATAAAGAATATATTATTTTAAAACACTTATGAAATTATGAAATATCACTTAAAACTGTTGACCTTGATAGACGATCGCACCTGAGCAACAGTGTAAAATGGCAATGTCCGCGCATCTCGACGGGAATATAACGAAAATCAAATACAACAAATTGAAATCCACCGTGTTTGCCCCAACACGCGCATCGATCGAGGCAACGAGCGTTTTATAGAGAGAAATTCAAAAGAAAAATATTTATTGTGTTCGCGACCCGTCCACGTACAAACAGATAGTATTTTTAGTACTTTCCTGTCCGTGCCAACCCAATAAAGTCTTATCGAGAGCGTACGCTTCCAATTGTGTCTTTTACGTAAATCTAGGAGCGATTCCTGATATTGTGTGTCTCATTCTTATGTGTTTACAAAAGCAACATTTTTATTGTGTTTAAATTTCTGCTTTTGATATAACACTTTGTTTATTATATAGATGTTAGTACTGTATTTGGCAGTCGTTAAAATATATCGAAGATCCTATTGGGCGGCTTCACAAATTCAAACAAGAAAACACGGATTTCGGATAGAAAATCATTAAATGATCGTCTCCCGCTGTGGGTAAAGCAGGAGGGTGTGTGACTATAAACCATCCATTTTCCTTCTTGAGCTTGCTATAATAATAATATATGTATTTCCACAAATAACTAAAGATATTTATACATATACAAGTACAGCTTAAAATCTAAGGTACAATAATATAAAGGACATCTGTTTCTGGACTAGATAAATAAATATCTATATTCCAGAAAACAGCGCTCTTCCACAAAGTACTATCTCCCGGGGCAGCGGTAACCCTTTAGAACACCCCGCAAAGGACACCTACTGCCTCTACCAATTGGCACTAGGCGCTTTGTTTAAAAAGTTCAATTGTTAGGTTTATATGTCGTGACTTTGAAATTTTCTAGTTTTGAATTTGTTTTACTTACGCTATGTCAATTATGCAATTTTACCTAACACATCTTAGAGCATTCATTTTAACTTGGCGATTTAAAAAAAATAAATATTAAAAGTATAATTTCAATCCAAACCACTCCAGCTGCTGTTTGTCCACAAGTGCATGCTTTGGAGAATCTCGACACTTGAACTGCAAGTGAAGTGAAGTCTTGCACATGAGATATTATTGTGTGTTTGTCTGTTGGCTAGTATCCACATCACTATAAGTTCATTACAGTGATTGTTATAAATAAACTCAAAGACTACTGGAATAATTTCAACATTAAAATACTACATTATCCCTGAGTAACTAAGACCATGTATTAGAAAAATAGGGATCTCTACGCAATCTTCTATCGTGTAACCCAAAATTTAAAATAGCTAGCGAAGCGAGGGCGTGTTTCCAGTTTATTTATATATTACATAATAATCTTATCAGAACCAGTGGTATAACGGGTAAAATTTAAATCAAACCCACTCGAGCTGCTATTTGTCCACCAGTGCATGCTACGGGGAATCTCGACACTTGACCTGCAAGTGTGGCTGAGTGCTGCACATTCCCGCATTCCTCCCTGGGGACCTCCGCGTCCGCACCGCTCACTGTCTTTATTTGTTGCTGGCTAATGTAATTGTGTTACAGCTGAGTTACTTTAATGCAATTCAAACCGCCTTAGATTCGAATTAAAATATAAAACTGTTGTTAAAATTCTAAGGGTCTCTTGCTGTCTGTAATAATATATAACTTAATTTAGTTACTTAATTAAGGCATTCGTGTCTCTATAAAATCATTGAGAGACTAAGGGGCTTACTAGGGCTCTGTAATAATACATCCATTTAGTTAGAGATTTAAGTTAGGCATTCATAGAACTATAAAATCAGTGAGGGATTGAGGAAACGGATATAGTCTCAAATTCTACGGCAATGTGATCCTGTCTAACAATGTCTTAGCTCTGTAATGGTGTATCAATTTTGTTAGTGACTTAATATAGGCATTCATGGAACAATAAAATCGTTAATAGACTAAGGTAATAGTGCTTTTGTGGGCTTACGCCTAACCACCTCTTACCATTTAACACGACTAGAGATCATTGTGCGAAAAGATTATTTTGCTACTATACATTTAAATCGTGGTAGCAAAGTTCCTGTCCAGATTAAATGATATATATAAGAGTGAGATGATTTCTGTACATTCTATATGTAAACTAACCCACGTTTAACAACAAGATATTTTTTTTCAACCATCTCTATTCAAAGTGACGGTTTCGCCCGAGACACACGATCCCTAGTCACGACTTTGGTGGAGTTTTTAATCACGACACTGGTGCTCACGAGGTCTATAAATTGACATATGGCCAGTCTTATCTTATAAAAAACATTATTGGCTTATAAACAATAGACTTGGAAAGTCGTAGTAGTTTGGTGTTAGTGCGGAGGTTTACTGTTCTTACGTTCCAAAGATCGTGGGTTCGATTCCCACAGGACAAATATTAAATATTTGTGTACATATGTATTTGTATTGATCTGGGTGTATTTAAGTATAGATAAACATACGTTAATAAACATACGTTAATAAACGTATGTTTGACTCCCTTAGTATAAGCTTGGCATAATTTGGGGCAATAGCATGGATTCAATTTTTATTTCGTTCTCAGTGCTCTCATTAAACTCAAATTAAAAATTGCGCTTGTGTTGAAGTCGAAATTTACAAGAGCTTCATTACAAAGTCTAGATTGAATAACTTTTAAATTTAATTCACTCTATGATCTCACTTGTTCAAGAAAAATACCGAGGAGTCTATGAAATAAAATTAAATGATGTATCGCAGAAGTTTTGCAAACTTTCAAAAATATATTTCACTTCGTTTCTAGTTCAGAATGAACTTAAAGTAGGTAATAAAAATAGAAAGAATAGTTACTTTATTTTTGTTCTCTATAAATTGGTAATGGTTGGTGGTTAATTTTTTTTGGTATATAGTGGCTTTCTAAAACTTGTGACAGCAGAACACAACTTTAACACACTTTATCATCTATCTCAATTTGTTAATGTCCCATTACTGACCACGTGCCTCTTCTCAGGAACAATGGTGAGTGGGATTCAGGTTTTACGTTGACCCAGTACGGTTAGGCTGGAGTGTGGCGTCCTTTTTTGTTTCGGATTCAAAATCATCAAACCGGACATCAACCTCGTTGTCACACTTTGAATGACTAATGTTCCATGTTCCTTCTTCATCCTGATGTGTCCCGGGGTGAGTGGCGTCCTGCTGTTGGAAACTATCAATCACCATCTAATGACTGAACTCTAGTGAACTCTGCTTTATTCCGGTCATCATTTAATCAAAGCTTCAGTTCAGTTAATTTAATTAAAGCTCATTTACCTTAGAACTTGGCCTTTTTTGTTTATATTTTTAGAAGATTGATACTAATTCTCATATGTTAATCTTTACACATACTAGCAGAAACATCCGGACTTTACAGCTAATGGAACTTAATTTCTCATCCGGTCCGGTTTGGTATTAGCTAGATTCGTTATGGGATTGCGTAAACTTGTGCATTCTTTGTAGATTAACCATAAGTTCTCTTAATGGATTCGACTTTTGTATATAGTTAGTGATTATATAATAATTAACTTTTATGTTTTCACATGCAAATGTCAATGTCAAAGTCACAATCATTTATTCAAGTTTGGCTCAAAAGAGCTCCTGTGAAACCTATTTGACCTAAAACTTAAAAATTAGCGCGCCCAGTCACTGCGGGCTAGAGCTTGATCGTAAAAGAACGGGCAAGAAAATCGTCAAGGTTAGTTTTTTTCCCCGCCAGTTACAAGAAAATGTACATACATATATACATTCACGCCTGTTTTCCCGAAGGGGTAGGCAGAGGCATATTATACGCCTACACTTCGCCAATTATATAGTTGATCATACGTAATAGATGGCGAGCCTATTGCCTCGTCCGTTGATCGGCAGGTGCACCACTTGCAGGTGAGGTTGGCTTGGGCTCCTTAGATCTTTGTAGGATCCCATACACCCAGAGTAGATTTTTTTTTTCATACACCTGAAGCACACTTTCAACCATAGGGCCATCTGAAAAGTAGTTATCGCAGCGTACGATCACCTACAGGGGCGCAGGAGTGCGTTGCTGCTTAACAACCATTTCACACCCTTTTTGAAGATTCCTCAATAAAAACACCTTTTTGAAAACTCGTGTATAAGCTTGTCATCAAAAGCTTAAAAGACAGAGGTTCATTCTTTTAATGCAATATTCTCAAAATTCTTATCTCAGGATATATTTATGATATGAAATAACTTTTTACTAGCTAAACTTCATACTAGCGAAACTTCATACGTCTAGCTTCAATAATTAACGCCCCACTATGATTTATGATTCGCTCAATCAGGACGTGTAATTTTAAGTTAGCGAAGTAAAGTTTTTGAAAAAATTATCTTAGATCAGTTATCTGCATACTTTTATGTAAATGAACTTTTGCACAGTCAACAATATGGTTTCATGAAGGGTCGTTCTACAGCTGATGCTGGTGCTGCGTTACTACAGCATATTTATGATGCCTGGGAGAGGTCGCAAAACGCCATAGGAGTGTTTTGTGACTTATCGAAGGCTTTTGACTGCGTTGACCACGGTACCCTTATTCTTAAGCTTAATTTCTATGGCGTGTGTGATTTGGCTCAGAAGTTGATAGTTTCATATCTTACATCTAGATTTCAAAAAGTAGATATTAATGGCGCTAAATCATCTGGTTCGTGTATACAGATGGGCGTTCCTCAAGGCTCAATCTTAGGCCCATTTTTGTTTCTGGTGTATATAAATGATCTTCCATTCTTTATTAGTAGAAAGTGTGAAATGGTGTTATTTGCAGATGACACATCAATAATATTTAAAACTAACAGAAATAAAAATAATTATGACGATGTAAATAGTGCACTTTCAGAGTTGCTTCACTGGTTTACTGTTAATAATCTTCAGTTGAATGCTAAAAAAACTAAATGTGTTAATTTTTCACTACCCAATGTAAGAGATGTTGAAACCAATATAGAATTGAATGGTCAGAGGTTGGAAATGGTCGATTCAACCTTATTTCTAGGTGTAACACTAGATAAACACCTTCAATGGGGCCCACATATCGAAAGCCTTTCTGGTAAACTGAGTTCTGCCGCATATGCGATTCGAAAAATTCGTGAGATAACGGATGTCGAAACTGCTAGAATTGTTTATTTTAGCTATTTTCACAGTTTGATGTCCTACGGTATTTTATTGTGGGGATCTGCCGCTGAAATTGAGACTATTTTCATTTTACAGAAACGAGCTATACGTTTTATTTATAAACTACGGTCTAGATCATCCCTTAGAGAGTTGTTTCGGGAAATTGGTATTTTAACTACTGCCTCGCAGTTTATCTTTAACTGTATTTTGTTTGTGCGGAAAAATATAAATAATTATTCTAAGCGCTGTGAACGTCACAGCTTTAACACACGAAATAAAAATAAACTGTTAAATCCATTTCTAAGACTCCAAAAAATTCGGAAGTCTTTTATGGGGCAAGGTATGAAATACTACAACAAAATTCCGCATGATATATTGGATTTGCCCTTAAACAAATTTAAAGTAGCTATTAAAGAAACATTGATTAAGAAAGCATACTATTGTACGCAAGATTATATAAATGATAAGACGGCATGGCTGTAAATTGTATCTATCATAGAACAAACAATTTTGTGGTCTGCGGCTGTTTGATTTTTATAATATTATTGTTATTTCTGCTACTTTAATAGTACAAATGTGTACAAATCTTTTTATTTTGTGGCTTGAGTATGTCATGCACACTTAAATGTCTCTGGGGTGGCGGCGTTATGCGTCGGGTCGTTACATTCCCTAAAATATGGTTGAGTGAAACGATGGCTGGTTCATTCGTCATACTCGTGAACGAGTGCTGCTTGTGGGGACTGGTCTGCTCTTGTCTACTATTTTTATTTGTAATTAAAGATTTAGCTAACTGAGAAAAGTTAATATTATTTTTAATCTGATAGCTGCACACACAATTTTTGTTGTCCTATCATTCTCCTAAATGATGTTTTTGATTCGGAACGCATAGTATTGTTCAATGATTATATAGATATTAAGACTGAATTGCTGTAAATGATATCTTTCATAAGACCAAAAATATTTGTGGTTTGCAGCACATTTAATTAATATAATGTTATTTTTGTTAAAATTTGTTTATCCTGTAGCTTGAGTATGTCATGCTCACTCAAATGTCTTTGCGGTGGTGGCGTCATGCGTCGGGTCGTTGCGTTCCCTAAAATATGGTTGAGCGAAACGATGGCTGGTTCATGCGTCATACTCGTGAACGGGTGCCACCAGTGAGGACTGGTCTGCTCATGTCTACTATGTTTATTCGTACTCATACTCGTATAACTTAAAATAAAAAGTTATTTTCTTCTTTTATTTTAAATCATGTGACTGCAGAACACATGTTTTTGTAGATTTGTCAAATTGTTTTACTACTAAGTACATATTCTTGTAACTGGCGGGAGAAAAAACTAACCTTGACGATTTTCTTGCCCGTTCTTTTACGATCAAGCTCCCGCCCGCAGTGAATGGGCGCGCTAGTTTTTAAGTTTTGACGTTCATAAGAGCTCTTTTGAGCCAAACTTGAATAAATGAATATGAATTTTGAATTTTGAATTTTTTTTATACTTACTTTAGTCTTCCGAGTTAAATAAATAATTCTCTTACAATCATACCGATAAATTGAGCATTGGTTTCGATTCCTATACATCACACAACTCTCTTAGAGTGGAGTACAGGTATTCTGACCTCCTTACCTTTGGGGACAACGATGCAGTTGGCCGATTGGCCATAGGCTTTTGTTTATTTCGTCGGTAACAAAAGGCACTTACGCACTGTCGTCGGGATAAAAAGGGACCGAAAGGAGTGTGGGACTCACCACCTGCAGACGCCAGCAGTCATAACCACTCAAAATCTTCCGACGAAGCCTGCCGCATATTGACAACCAACCTATCTGTCATTTGGCAATATCATGCAACAAAATAAATAAATATTCTCTTACAATCACACCAATTATTTAGTTCCAAGATAAGATTCCAATTCTAAAGAACGGATAAACATACTTAAATACCTTTTTTTTTAAATACCTACTTAATATACATAGGGAAATTCCCAGACCAAATATTCGAAACATGACACAAAGATTTGTACTGTGTGGGAACCCACGACCTCTGGAGTGAAGTGCAGGTATACTGACCTCCACGCCATATCGGTCGTCCAATTAACAGTATGGATCCTGAGACGTATGCCTGCCCTTTTCTTTAGTCCCTAGTTCCCTGACTACAACTGTGAGACTTTCCGTGTTAATCACGCTTTAAAGTGCGAACAGTCTAATTTGTCAGTCCTTTTGTCAATTTCACTTTAACCGGGACGCCTGCCCAAGCGTAATGACTAATGAGCGAGGTACGAATACTTGTCCCAGTGAAGAGTATGGGGTAGTATAATGAGTATTGCCTGAATGCATATATTTTAGAAAAATATGACATAGTGCCGAGGGCCGATACTATATCTACTCTGGGTATACTATATATACTCTGTCTTTAAGGTGGGGAGATGTGAGATCGCTAAAATTGGGCGTTTTCAATTTGATTGTTCTGTCATCTTGTACGGAATAATTTGAAAAAAATAGATATAAATCTACATCATATAACACATGAGAACGTGTAGTTAAAAATTTAATAACCCCTTTCTCAATATTACATAATAATATGTAAAGTTGCGTCTAGTCTTTTTTTAAGATCATTTTATTTCTAAGCTTTAATAGCTTAGATTCGCAAGTATTTTTAATGACTCTAGGTTATTAGAAGATTACAAACCGAAGACACCGTTTGTTTGTTTATTCCAATTTCTTATTTATTATTCTTGATAAATTTTTATATGCAATCGATCCACGAAATCTATCTCAAATCCCCTCTGCTGCGGAGACGCCTTGCTAGGCTTCTGAAAGTCAGAGACATCCACCGCCCCCTTAAGATAACTATTTATTATCCTCTCCATGTTTCTATGTATATTAAGTATGTACTTACAAAAAACAGTATTTATGGGGTAGGCAGACATATTATACGCCAACACTTCGCCAACTCTTTCTTTTTTTTCATTCAAATACAGATAAAAACAATGTCTGAAAATAAAGAAAGCATACTTTAGTAAAGAAATGAAACGATGCTGAGAGATTAAAAAATTATTACAATTTATGACGCCGATTACAAACTTCATGTACTTACTGTGGCTTTGAACTATGGTTCATAGCTGGTCATTGACCCCGCTAACGAATGATGGATGACGGAGTGGCCGTTAAAAGACCTTGCCCATTAACATGCCAGCGGTCATTAAGCTAGGCCATTTTTGGAATTATCCTGGCTTTTATGTGTCACTAGATACTACGCCGAGCTGATTATACGCTTGCTTGATTTTAAGAGCAAACACTCAAGGTTTTTAAAAGGCTTTTCCCTGTTCTAGGCCAATGTACGAGTTATAAGTATCTCTATGTCTCATTTTCCGCTTCACCTTTTAAAAAAATATTGCGTACATATGAATTTGTCCTTATTCTTTGACAGTTGTTTTTCTTTAACCTACTAGATATAGTTATCGCTTCCTGTCTGATTATCAAGCAGTCTATGCAGTACAAAAACTCAAAGTGCTCCGTCTCCTCAAAGTTAACGCATCCTCCCTGATGGTACGCAGTCGATGGAAAAATTACCGTGTAAAATGCACAGACTTTAAACAATGATAATCTATTGCAAAGTGTATATTATAACAATATCCAAACCACTAGTGCTGGTCTAAGAAATTCATACCATAACACAATTTAAGACCTTCCTTTGCAGGACCATAATAGCTTTGGATTCCTTTTCTAGCCCATTTGTTTCCGGGCTTCTATAGTCCCTAATTTCTTAAGCGGGTCACGAACCATTATTTAGACAGGCCTTGATATGTGGGTGCACTTATTACCGTGCTAATGCCATGGGACATATGCTCTTATAATTTGGAATGCATCTACTGCCTAAGCATCAGGAAGGGCGTGCTCATTATGGCGAGTTATAAATAAAGTTATTAGGTAATGCTATTCAATTAATCGTTGTAACATTACATTGCTAATCAAGTCCTGTTATGAATATTTAGCCTAGTTTTTAGACGTTAAAAGGCAGAGTGTGATTCCACAGATTTTATTGCATAGATAAATCTTTTCAGGCGTTTGTGAAATTGCTTACTGATAGATAAAATTAACTTACACGAGTCATGACTTTCTGCAGATTTTTGGGTCTGTTTGATTATCATCTTTTTAGTTTCTTAACGACCCAGTACTAGACCCAGGCCTTATCTTATAAAGCAGATAAAAGGGTCGGAGAAAAGGATTTAGGAGCGCGGAGGTAGGTGTGTGGCGTACTGATGTTAGATTTTGTTGATGTGAGTGCTAATTACTAGGTCCGTTTTGTCATAATCTTCTCAGCCTTATTAACTTCACACTACTGGGTTCAGGCAGGCCTAATGTCACTTAGCAATATTTATGTCGTAAGAGGCCCAGCTGATAACCAGAGCTATTGCATTGGACTAGCATATGCTGATATGGGTCATTTTGGTGCATCATAGAATTTTTGTGTATTGTTTTTGTTTTAATTTTAAATTATAGTATGATGCACCAATGAACACTATTATTATCAATATGAGAAGGACCGAGGGAAGGATTAAGGTAGGCGAAGGCAGGAGTGGTGTTCTGATGTTAGACTTTCTATCCCATAGGGTCTCTACCTTTGCTTAGCGACTGCTATACCTGATATATATAGTAGTCGCTAAGCAAAGGTAGAGAAGAAGAAGAGAGAGTAAGACATATCTATGATAGTGAGCTCCAGGATTAACTTCGTACCATGTCTTCCATAAAAGTCAAAATCATTTATTCAATATTGGCTCAAAAGAGCTCTTATGAGGGTCAAAACTTAAACTAGCGCGCCCATTCATTGCGGGCGGCAGCTTGATCGTAAAAGATCAGGCAAGAAAATCGTCAAGGTTAGTTTTTTCTCCCGCCAGCTACACCACTCGGTGTCAAATTTCAGACACACACATTCTGCTTGACTTTGGTGATAGTTTCTTGCAAATTCTCGGAGCTACGAGCCCTTCACCATTGTATTATTATTATTATCATCATCATCACATCAGCCTTAAAAAAAGTCCACTGCTGAGCATTAGCCTCCCCAATAGATTGCACTCTATTGGGGGTATATGCCTTTAACCATTACGCTGGGCAGGCGGATAGGTGATCGCATTTCAATCCAGTACGCAGAATGCTGCTGCTGTCCATCATCCGGTAGGATTTCACGTCGTCGACACGACTCCCCCTAAGATAAGGGGGGTTGCACTTGTTTTGGCCGGTACACATGGCAAATATTACATTATGCGTGAATGTATATCAAAAGCTAATACCTATATGTTATTAAAACTCTTTGGATCAGGGAGCTTTATATTAGTTTGGTATAATATTGATACTAGCGCTTGTGATAGATAGAGTAATAAATTCACAGGTTCATCATTCATTCCAACTATCATATCTAAAAGCGGGAGTTAAAGCTTCTTCGAGTTTCTTGCCTGCTTTTTCTTCCAACAAAGTGAAATGGCGTTTTAAGATTTATAAAGACATTCGCTGTCTTCAACAGTAGATTTAATAGTCGTTATATATTGTGCCTTTCACGACACCTTTTTATATTTTATTTTATTTCATACCGATTCGTTTTATTTTATTTTTATAGTACTCATCTTATCATCCTGATGCCCGTATTTTTATTAACTCCCTTCCAAAATATGAAGCGCATCGACCTCTCAATCAAATTGATGATCCTATAAATTCAATTTAAGCTACGGCACCCTGAGCATAAATGATGACCCTAACGCTTTTCTAAATCATCGCACTGTCCTTTACATAAGTAAGGTATTCAAATGTATTAGAGCGAGACGGACAGACGTGGTAACGTGCGCTGATAAGGGATAGCAATTAAGGGAAGCGTTGAATGACCTCCTAGCATTTCGGCATAGTCAACATTTTGTAGCAGAACGTTTTTTGGACGTGAGAGCTTAAGGCCAGGTATCGACTACGCTATCTATCATTAGATTAGAAAAGCTTGTAAACGATGTTCAGAAATGTAGAAAACCCCTTTTCAATAATATACGAGAATAATCGGTTCTGCTAGCGGCAACGACCTACTGGAATATATTAAATCTAGTTTTCCCATGAGTAAAACTAATATCTGAATAATCACCTACATACAATCACGCCTGTTTCTCCGAAGGGGTAGGCAGAGACATATAATACGCCCACATTTCGCCAGTTATATTGTTGGTCCCACGTAATAGGTGGCGAGCCTATTGCCGCTTATCGGGTACTTTTATGTTCGGCAGAGCGTCGTCCGTTGATCAACAGGTGCACCACTTGCAGGTGAGGTTGGCTTGAGGTCCTCAGATCGTGGCAGGAGCCCTTTACACATATAATAATCTTAATATCTTAGATCAGCTTATAAACTATGTATGTGCCAAATTTCATGTAAAAGCGTTAAAACGTTTCTGCGCGATGCAGTTACAAACATCCAACCACACACAATTGCATGTTTTTAGAATATAAAGTAAATACACAAAATTACCGTAACTATAATAAAACTATAATGGTAGATTAACCACAAATGTACCTATGATGAAAATGTATGGTACCGTAAAGAGTCCTGTCACAATAAAAAAAATACTTGCAAATGAACTTGTGCAAGGATATTTTGTACATACTACTCAATTTTAACTATGCCTCGGTTGGACTCGGAAATCTTCGGGTTCGCTCGAGCGCGCAGCCTTATCTCCGGATCTAAGAACGCAAGCGCAATCCTTTCTGGACGCTCCTGTCGTTCTTTTTTTAAATTCAAGCGTGGAATGCGCGTTGTTTCAGCATGACTGTCCGTTGACGCTTAGTTGCTCAATTTGCGGCTAGACGGCATTTTATAATCTAGCTAGCTGTTTATTTAATACTAGCGGCCGCCCGTGACTTCTTTTGCGTGACCTGAAGATACTTTTAAATATTGGACTATTTAGACAATATTTTATAAATAAACATTTTAGCATGAATGAGTAACAAAACATACTTACATAAAAATTTGCAAGAATTTTTCTTCTTGAGTCACATCATAGAAGCTTTCCTAAGGATCCTTATTTTTTCTAATAATAAACGTAGCCTATGTTATTTAGGGGCAATGTAGCATTCTTATTGTGAAATATTTTTTAAATAGATTTTATGTTAATTCATTATACCTGAATACATAAATGGACTTCTACTGGTAAAACATGGCAACAGTACCTTTACAAATGATCACCTTATTACAATGTGTTTGCAAAGAATCATTTGATTTGATAACAAATATTAAAAAATACAAATCTTTTCTGTTTTTAATATTAGTTAGGTAGTATTCAATAGCCGGTAAGCCCGGATTCCTGCAAAACGATTAGATAATGTGCCGTTTAAATAGCTCTACAGTTAAGATTGCTCGTAAAAATAGGACGCGATACATCTAACAACTTGACGCTGGGATGCACGTAGTTTATTAAATTGCATATTCACTGTCGAGTGCACTTACCTTGAGTTGAGAGCTGCCTACATAACTGACTTGTCTTTAGCTTGCTATTAAATTTATTGTAAGAATTTCAATGCAAGGTGAAATTGCCATTAGTGGTAGAATATTAGGCCTTAATTTGTGTTATGGAAGGGGATTTGTGTAGAGGCTATGTCGTAGCTCATCAATAAAGCGTCCTGTCTAATTTGGACGAAAATCGAATCTCGCCGATTAAGTACACTTTACTGTTACTGAATAGCTTTCGCCCTCGCCTGCATAATCAGCGTGGCCCAGAAACCAGTTTTCTTTAAATTAGGCAAAATGAGAGAAGAACGCAAATTGTAAAAAGAGTATTAGTGTTAAAAGCGCACTCTCGCAAATGCTATTTAAATAGATGTCTCTAAATGGTAAGAAAAAAACCCGAACCTATAGTAAATTTGTTATTTATGCGCTTTTAACTATGAGCCTAAGTCGTCATTCTTCACTAAAGTCGATCTTTAAACCGTTAACTGTTATAAAATATTGTTCTTGCATTATTATAACCTTTCATTAACAGTGCGAACTTCCTCTAATATGCAATATCAAACTCCCAAGTTGTAACTACACGAAGTTAGCTAACTCACTCGTGTAGTGAAACAGGGTTGAATTTCGTCTGGTTATCAGTTTAATGCGATATTTATTTATAAGGAGTCTATCCGGCGTTACATGGTATTATCATCATCGGCGTCATTTGATATCGAGCGCTTCCGTGCTTAAGAAGGCACGGTAAGCGGTTTGTCCCGGTTATCACTATATGTGGTAGTCGTAAAGACAAGTTGAAGTCCCGCTTGGGCGACTTCAAACATCTAACAGCAGAATGCCTGGGTCCGCGTGATGAAATATGATCCGAATATCTTTTTGATTTGTAATCCTTTCGCCTGTACTCAGAAGTGGGATGGTAATAGACTAAAATAAGAGTGCTATACAAATGTCATTATGCTAATCAATTAGTTAATTCAGTTACTAATTAGTGTCATTTGAAAATACAAAAAAATCAAATGGTGCAATAAGAACACTAAGATTGAATTAAAGTAAAGATGCTGTGTTAAATGGTTGGTTCCTGTGCAAATTGTTTTCACTCGAATAATGTGGTACTTGGTCAAGACGTGACTTATGCAAGTACCGTACAACCAAGTAGAAGAATTTGATAGGTATATAGTAACTGGTTGCGGGACTGTTAGCAAGGGTTACCGCGGCCTCGGTACCTAGCAGGCTCAAAAGAAGGAACATGGATGGTTTTTAGTCAGTAGAAGTCTCACACACCCTCCCGCTCCACCCACAGCGGGAGAAGGTCATTTGATAATTTTCCATCCCAAAAAGAAAAAAAAGGTATATAGTAAATATCTCAATATAGATCTTCTAACATTACATCTAAAAAGAACACAAGCTCTGCTATCCTCTAATTCTATAGTAACAAAAACTCCTAAGTTTTGACGGGAGAAATATCTGTTTCATGAACTACCATTTATAGTGGTGTAAGATCGGGTGACCCTTGGGTAATGACTGAAAGTTAGACGTAACGGAGTCACTATTTTTTATGGGAACTACTAACAATAAGCCTTTTTACTAAGGGTAAAAATCGTGAAGTTGTATTAGTTCTACTTATTTTCTTCTGAAAAAGATTTTTAGTACAACCTTGAGACTTTCGACATAAAATGTTCTTTTACCGTAAAAGTTACACTTTTACTAAAACTTGTGACTCTGATTTAACAGAATGGATAGTGATAATTCCTTATAGTGAAATATCGTGTAATAATACTGCGAATATAAATAAATAAAAGGATATATCCACTTCACGACCAGTTCAGTGGCGACTGGAATACATACATTCACGCCTGTTTCCCCAAAGGGGTAGACAGAGGCATGTTAAACGCCCACACTTCGCCAATTATATAGTTGGTCCCACGTTATAGGTGGCAAGCCCATTGCCGCTTACCGGGCACTTTTATGTTCGCCAGAGCCTCGTCCGTTGATCGGCAGGTGCACCTCTTGCAGGTGAGGTTGCCTTGGGCTCCTTAGGTCTTGGTAGGATTCCTATACACCCTTGGTATAAATAATAATTGTACACACATAAGCCCAGTAAGGGTTTCACAATAAAATTAATACAAACCAAGAATTTTGATGAAACATTAAACTAAATCTACATGCACAAACATTAAAAAAAAAATTTGTTGTCTAAGTACCCTTGTAGCTTCAAGTCAAAAAGACTGTCCAAAATTTTATTAAATATTCTAGTAAATAACAAAACATTTTTCCTTGTAAGAATCGCCAAGGTTAGTGTTAAAAGCTCAACGAAATTTCCTTTCAAAATTCGAAGTATATATTGTAACGTAACTTGTATAGGATCAAAGATACTAAAAATATTAAAATTGTATCATATGTGTAACCAATAAATAAATAAAGTGAATTAAGTACCCCACTTAGGCAATCAGTGCTAGATCTACGTGTAGTCTATGACCTAAATCCATCACACCTTAGTATGAGATTTGATTTGGCTTTTATCCAACAATGAGACAAAAATGGCCTCGAGAAAATATCATGTCTCTAAAAGTGGTCGACTGATCTCTTGTAAAGCCAGAATATAGAGAAAACCTTTTTATTGAAATCTCTTTCATCCCTTGAAATCCTTTTTGTCCGTTTGCATCCTTTTTAAGTGTCGGCTGAATACTTTTTTAACTAAAGTCCTGTTACGGTTGAGAAAACTGCTTGATTTATGTAAAACAACTTAAAGTTAAACACTTCGAAATTGTTTCGGGAGTTACTTTTAATGGTATGTTAATTTCATTAAGTCCTTTGCAGGAATGTTTTTTATGTCCTAATGTGTAAACGATCTTCGAAATGAAGCAGCGTTTATTTATTACATCACCAACATAAGAAACAGCATAAAAAGTGACAAGTAAAATCTATACATAAATAGGCTAACTGTTCTTACAATTATAGGTAATTACATTAGTGTAAGTGAAACAAACAGAAGAGATGTATAAAAAAAAATGTTTATTGAGAGTTCAGTCAGGGTGGGTTACTTTTTTGGTACCACGCCACCTATTACGTGGGACCAACTTTATGTTTGGTGAAGTGTGGGCGTATAATATGCCTATGCCTACCCCTTCGGGAAACCATTATTCTCTTCTGTTTTAGTCATTTGAGACGTATTGTGATTAAGACATAAAAGTACCTGACTATGGCATTCTTCATACTAAGCACGGGCCTCGTCTTGCAATTCAAGGTAAGAGGCACTCAGTTCATACTCACCACGCAGTCCCAGTACGGATAGGCGAAGACAAGAGTGCGGCGTCCTGCTGTTCGAACTTTTCAAGTCCAAGGGTCTTTTAACTTGATGACAACCACATGTAATAATTTCTAGAACCAATGGCTTAAATTGCATATAGCATTAGAGGTGGTCACAAGTATCCTCGTGTTATAGGGTGGCCACCGAACCGTACAGTATCTTACAATAATAACAATATTTTAAATAATGCTGTTAAATGTTATATTAAATGAGCAAAGTGCGTGTTATTTTAGAATATTTAGTTATAGTGTGGGACTCGTAATTAATTAGATGCAATGTTATAAACATACATTGAAAGTTAATGCGTCGTTATTAACAAAAACATCATACTTAAACCTATTTATCTAAATCAATCGAGTTTAATAAAACTTAAAAATTAATTGAAGATTTGGAAAAAATTTAAAGTTCTTATAGGATATTGTGCTAATCGTTTTTTCGGTATTTATTTGGTATTGTACTGTAAAGGATAAGCGTTGTGTGACAAGAAAAATCGTGTGTTATGACGAGCACGTTTTAAAAAGTTTGTCAATGGAGCCATTTATTATGATGTAAGGAATATCGTCCATCACTTGATGGTATCATGTGTCACTGCATATATCTGGACTTTCTCATCTCCACAACGCTACAGATATCAAGATGGAATATTTTTCATTTCGAAAGTTGTAAGAGATTGATCTCTTCGTTTAGTTCTTATGGCTTGTGTATTGTCTGAGATTTATTAGTTTTGTATATTTGTATTATTAATAATAATAAATTATACTGTTACAATTACACCAATTATTTAGTTGCAAGATAAGTACGATTAATTAATTGTATAATGGATATTAAATAACTGATATTTATGTGTACATCTTATATAGAATAGAACATATACATAAAATTTACTGTAAATCAATTTAAAAACAACACGAAACAATTACAAAAGATACGATGGACGGCCTTATCGCTCACGGCGATTTTTCCCAGGAAATCTTGAAAGGAGATTACCTATTAATTTTTAAAGAAAAACGAGGGTATAAATTCTAATATATATTACTTTATTAATATACATAGGAAACCTTCGCAAATTGTTCCGCTCCAATAATTGTATTGGGGCAATATTAAAGATGCATGTTATTAAATTTACGAAAAAGAAAACACGATATTTTCTCATATTATTGTAATTAATCTTACTTTTCCTGCATTGTAAAATTTCTAGTATAGTAAAAAAAATAGGTTAACACTAATATGCTATATCCATCACCATAACTCAAACCATTGACCTATAGACTATTGAAAACACATCTGCATTGATCAATTACCGGGCATCAGCACTGCCCGACGTACTATCGAGAGCTCAAATTCTAATTTTGGGTGAAATTGTAGCCAATCACTCAATGTCACTAAAGGAACTCTTTGCTTGCATAGGAATAAAAATAACAATAGTTTTTAAATTCTTTAATTGCAAACTGACCTATATGATTTATTGAAAAATAAATATATTAAGTTATTATAAACGTCAGTAAATTCCGTAAACAGTCTGAATAAAATTATGACGTCACTTAAAAGTAAATATTAAAAAATAACATACACTATTTATTAATTAATAAAAGTAATGCAACAAATGTTTTCGAAAGAAGTAATAGTTATGGTATATTTCGTGGGAATCGAAATATTTAACCCAGATATCTTCCCTCTTAAAGACCAATATGGCGTGGAGGTCAGTATACTGATTCGGCTCCTGAGGGCGTGGGTTCGGTTCCCCCACAATACAAATCTCTTTATATGCATGAACATGAATATTTGTTCTGGTCTCGGTCATGTGTATATTAAGTATATATTTACAGAAAAGAAGTATGTAAGTACGTG
The DNA here is from genome assembly GCA_949126915.1 of Musotima nitidalis. Classification (NCBI taxonomy): domain Eukaryota; kingdom Metazoa; phylum Arthropoda; class Insecta; order Lepidoptera; family Crambidae; genus Musotima; species Musotima nitidalis. The sequence continues at coordinate 6,811,244 of OX421432.1, read as the reverse complement.
TATACGTTCTTTAGTCTTTAACACAAGTTCTTAATGATACTTATATCAAAACTATATAATTGTAAGTGAATTATTAGCGTGAGTACTGGTGATGAAACTTTCAAATTATCCTATTATGTCAGTAAACAATGTAAGCAGGTGACGTAGACCTCGTTTGTACTTCAGACGCCTTATTCTCGCATGCACTTGATGGAGGATGTCCAGCTCCAGATTAAGATGGAGGTGCTCTCATTGTTCCCGGAATACCGGTAATGGTCCAGCTTTGTGTTACGCAACTTGCGTTATATCCGAGTTAACGTGCTTTACATTTTGTGGGATTTCAGGTATTATTTTATGTAAACATTAATCATAGTTCATAGTCATGCTTGTTAAGTTTTGTCAAAAGATGTATATTTTTGGTTTTAAACTTGTTAGTTTTTTTTACTGTATGTATAAATATAAATATATAAGTGTTACGTTATGATAATAGGCATTGGTTATGTGTAACTGTATGTTGCAGCTTAAAAATAAATAAAAAAGTTTGAAAGATACTAAGTACAAATTTGTTTGTGTAAAAAAAATAACAAACAGTGAGTCTATATAGTTTTTTATTTAAAACTAGCAGCGCCCTGCGGTTTCTGACGTTGCAATATTGACTATTTGGGTTACGCGTTAGTATAAGTAGGACATTCATAAGAGCTCTATTGAGCCAAACTTGAATAGATGACTTTTGATTTAGATTTTACAAAAATATATTTTTTTCCGCATAATCTCAGCCACAGGAAACCGTGGAATTATGTATATTTGTAAGTACATTCAGCTTAGAGGAGCCTAGCCTCCGCACCAGCTGAGAAAAGGGTCCCGAAGCACAAGAGTAGCTTGCATCTATGAAAACACCACCTCACCACTACACACCAAGTTGTTGACAAGAGTTTCGCACTTAAGCAAATACTACAGATCAAAAGTTGTCTTGTCATGCCTTTGCTTCACCAATTGTTTTGACTTCAATCTTTCTTTAGCCGAAAAAAATTGGATTTTTTATTTCCCGTCGCTTTGCCCAATCATCGGGTAGCAGACGTCATCATCGTCGCCACAGGAATATCACTGCTGAACATAGAACTAACTGTTTTTCACATCTTATCTATTGGTCTTGAGACGCCTGCATTTCCATTACCCGTCGCTTTTTGCTGATTAGCGTTTGCCATTGAAGAACTTCAATGGCTCATCGGTCGGTTCTTTAAGCAGTGCTTTCACTGCTTAATTAAATTAATGCCCCACAAAACAGTTATCAATTGCTATGTCAGTTATTCTCGTTCTGCCACAGACTTCTTTATTTCTAATTCTATTAAGTACCTTCGATGAGCAAAAAAATACAAGTCCTATTACTAAAAATTAATCCAACAAGCACAGAATTGTTACAATGGATGGAATATGTGCTTGTGCAATAAATAATTATAATTGTTATATTTATGTAAAGAAAGGTCTATTTTCTCATTGTTTCCGTGACGTATTTCAGTGAGCGAAGAACCAATCAATTTTGGGCCTCCCAATAAATCATCTTGGACGTCAGTCTTCGCCTCTGGGTAGGAAATTCGTATTACTCGTTTGATAATACGCCCTACAACAATATTCAAAGGTTTATTAAATACTTTTTTGATTTTGGATTATTTTTATCTTCTGCTGTCACATATGCTATGCTTAGTACATAAAAATCCATGTTTTAATTTTTATGAATTAAATTATAAACCACAGTTTAGTAAATAACTTTAGAGAAGAGCAATCGCTGGAGTTATGAATAGTTCACTGAGTTAAGATTTATGGAATATGCTTTCGTGAGTTAGTACTATAGTATATATGATTTCTGTTTACTTTTAATATCTTTTACTTGGTTTAATTTGTTACCAAGAATCGGAAAGGATCGGAAAGGCAGTAATAAAATAGACTAATTATATTCAATATTAGCCGGTTTTTAACAAAAATAAACCGGTTTGCCAACTTTTCTCACCTCTTATCTCAATCCTGGTGACCGCATTCTTTTCGACCCTGAATTAAAATATTCTATGACCAAACCGGTTTGAAAAATTATCCGGTTGTTGATACCGGTTTATTACAAATGGGCAACAGTTTATTTCATTTAATGTGGTAGAATATTAGGTCGGGGAAAAAGTCTTTTCGCATAACGTAGGTATAAACTTATTATAAAAATTTTTTGACTGTACTATTTGTGTCTGGCTGGTTTTGGTAACATTAAAAAGGTTCCATTATAAAGAAAAGAAAAAAATAAAAAAAAGTTGTTTCCCGCTATTTTTCATTTGTTTTTCTCTCCGTTAAAATGAGTGAATCTAATGAAGAAATTCGATACATTTTAAAATTTTATTATAAAAAAGGCAAAAATGCAACTCAAGCAGTGAAAAAAATTTGTGATGTTTATGGACCTGATGCAGTGTCAGTAAGAGTAGCACAAATTTGGTTCAAACGTTTTCAGTCCGGAAATTTTGATGTTAAAGATGCACCTCGCTCTGGTCGCCCTGTTACGAATAAAATGGACGCCATTTTTGAAAGAGTGGAGCAAGATCGGCATATTAGTAGTTACGATGTAGCTGAAGAACTGGGAATTGACCACAAAACAGTTTTGACCCATTTGAAGAAAGCTGGTTATACAAAAAAGCTCGATATTTGGGTGCCACACGAGCTCACTCAAAGAAACTTAATGAACCGTGTACTCATTTGCGATTCATTATTGAGACGTAATGAAACCGAGCCGTTTTTGAAGAGATTGATAACTGGCGATGAAAAGTGGATCACGTACGACAAGAACGTGCGAAAAAGGTCGTGGTCGAAAGTTGGCCAGGCTTCACAGACTGTGGCCAAACCTGGCCTAACACGAAATAAGGTGATGCTGTGTGTATGGTGGGATTGGAAGGGCATTGTTTATTATGAGCTTTTACCGCCCGGCAAAACCATCGATTCTGATCTTTACTGCCAGCAACTGATGAGATTAAAGGAAGCAGTCGAGAGAAAACGGCCGGAATTGATCAACAGGAAGGGTGTGGTCTTTCATCACAATAACGCTAGACCACACACATCTTTAGCCACTCAGCAAAAATTAAGAGAGTTCGACTGGGAGGTCCTAGTGCATCCACTATATAGCCCTGACCTTGCGCCTTCAGATTTTCACCTGTTTCGGTCTCTGCAGAATTCTTTAGGTTCTGTAAGGTTGACCTCAAGAGAGGACTGCCAAAACTATTAGTCCCGTTTTTTTGATCAGAAGTCCCAAAGTTTCTACAGTAACGGGATAATGTCTCTGCCCACAAAATGGCAGAAAGTTATTCAACAAAACGGTACATATATATTGTAAATAAATGTAAATAAACTTTGAAAAAAATGTCTTGACTTTTCATACAAAAATACGAAAAGACTTTTTCCCCAACCTATTATGTGGTATGCATTATTAATTTAAATGCATAAAATTGGTTTGGTTTAGTTTCCGAAGAATCAAACCGAACCTATTGTGCATTAAATATTTAAACCCAATTTTGAATGCTGGTCAATATAACATTCGGTGTTGAAATAACAATAATATTTTGTTCCCAATGTTACATACATTGTAGGTCCCTTGAATGGTCAGGCCTTGGATGGGTTGCCGTTTTGTATTGTTTGGTATCGAGCACTTCCGAGTTTCGGGTCTACGTTGTCCCAGTTGTCACTTTAGAATGTTTTAAGTGAGGACTCAGCTGCGTCCGCCATTAATTCCTCTTATTTTGGTTTGTGGTATAGCAAACCTGATAACCAATAGACTACGGCTTATATTTGTCATAGATATTAGAGCTATGACTAGTTATCAAAGATCAATCAACAACTGGCAAAACAAACAAGTGCTAGAAATGCATAGAGCCCCACCACGTAGGTCCTATATATACCACAAGAAGGTTCTACTATACTACAGATACTACTTGCTCAAAATCCTTTATACCGTTCTAGTGCTTATCTTCTTCTCGACAGTATCATTTCCCCTGCATTATATTTATAAAGTTATTGCATTCTCCAACGCTAGCGAGCACAATGGCTCGTTTAACTTGGTAGCGAGAGATCTGAAGATTGTTTCTCCAAAAACTTGGTACACCTTGTGAGTTATGTCGGCCATTATAAACCACGGGAGCTTAACATGCTTTTTCTGATGTTATTTCGCTTAACAGAATCTTGCTATTTGTACCATCTTTCACGGAGGAAAAAATATATTAAAGTAACTATTTCTTATGAAATATATTTTAGTAAAATATGACATTAAACTGGTAAGTGCATGTTATTATTTATCATCTTTTGGGCCAGAAATAGTCTCTTGCGGAACATATTTGTTTTCCACGACGATAGAACTGCCTTATATCCACTGGCTTCCCGCCGCCTACAGGAACGTACAATCAAGGTAATTTCTCAAAATATTGCCCAGCTAAATAGCAGCTTATTCAGTTCAGCCATTGAAGAGTGATTAAGTAAAAATTATATTTTTCAATTTTCCATAAATGTTTGTGGGTTTTCTTTATCATTTATAAAACTAACTTCTGGTTAGCGGGATGAATAATTGTAATTATATTTAAAAAACGTTTTAATATTGTTCCAATCCTGATTAACACTATACTGCGTTCATCGCCCCTAGACAGTTGAGTAGTCTCATATTGCCAAAGAATTAAAAATTTGTAACATAAACTACCTTATTGACAACAAACAAGCATTATTCTAAACCACTTATTAAATATAAGACTGCAAAGAGAAATGATGCAACAGCAAACCATCTGTAAACTATCATTAAAAGCCACTTAAAGCTTACACAGAGTGCCATATAGGATATTCCCTGACAAATGTTCCGGATCACACGGCTTAGCCCTGTCAGAGGTGTCATCGCGTCTGAGGCGCCCACAAATCCCCCATGAGCTAAGTTCCTACTTGATATTAATTTCTTAATGCACCCGCTCTGTGTCTGACGTGTCCTTGCCATCCATTTGCCTGATGAGCGCCGATATTATTGATGAGGCTTTTATGTTTTCTATAAGTTCCACTTTAATAGAACGGAAATTGTCGAAGATGGCTCAGAGATATTGGCGGGAATTTTTCTCTTTCCAATTCTCGATTCCAAGTCCGTGCTCTCGTCTCGTAATGAAGTTTTGAAAAATGTAAAAGCTATTTCTATCACACTCTTCTGTTAACTTTGTTAATATGAAATATACGAGTAGGTATATGGTTTTTTCTGTTTCTGAATTTCATTTCTCCTTATTATTTATGTATAAAAACTACACTCATTCTTACTAGTCCTATGACTATTTAATTTGTCATGGATATAGATTATGAGCTAGGAGATGGGAGAGGTAAGCTAAAAAAGGTTGATAAAAAACTAAAAAACGGGATAAAATGGTGGGGTCAAATTTGATTTTGTTTTTCACCATAAACGCAGAGTAATATACTTAATAAAAAATAAAAAAAATAAGATGGGTTGATCTAGGATAGTTCCTGTATCTCAGATTAAGTGTATTTGAGTGATAAGGGTATTGAGTACGAAACGATTCCAAAATTGTTTTAATATGTTTAGAATAACATTCTGTAGATATAACATAGATACTTTTAAAGATATATACTTCATAAGAGTAATAAACTATACTAAACATCTCTCATCGTTGTCTGCTATTAATAACTATTAATAGGTACAAGCTAATGATTATTTTTAGGTTGAATTGTTATGTGCAAATTATCGAATAACGTTTATTTTTATTTTATCTGACATTAGCACTTCACACAGTTTATTTATCATTCTATCTGTTCTCACGGCGTTCACTCATAAAATATAAGATAGATGTTATGTAAACTCCTAGCATTTGAGTTTTCATATTATATTAATATTATATGTATGTATTTAAACTTTATCGTACAAATTCAAATTGTTTACAAGACGAACTGAATGCTAGAAGACATTGTCTACCAGTTAATGTTTTTAGCAGAAAAGTATGAGGCAAGAAAACAAAAAAATTACGTAGAATAAGATAGTATCATGCATAAACTACATATACACAAAATTAATAGTACTTATGATATGAATACTCAATCGTTATTGATTCAATTCAAAATCTATTTATTCCATAAATTATTACATAGTAGGTACTTGAAAACGTCAAAGTTAAATATACATATAAAAAAAACAATCGTAATATAATAACACTGAAATCAAGAAGCTTAGATTCACTTACATGCAACAAAACAATTTAAAAACATTCCAGTATTTTTTAGTAAACCCTTAATAGTCTTTTTTTATTGAACTTATAAAATATATGTCACCGTAAAATTGTAAATAACGTTAAATTATAATCTATCCCGCGATATTGTAATCTGTCGAAAAATTGTGATCCGTAACAAACTGCTCACAATTTAACGCATTATTTTTCGATAGATTATAATCTATCGAAGACAAACCGTCAGATTGTAAAATGGCATGCGAAAGAACGCACCTCGCGCTCTGATTGGTTGAACCTCATGTTCCCCGCTCAGCCGCCCGTCGTCGCCATCTTCAGTTGTTATTAGTCAAATTCATTTGTTATGAAATGTAAACAAACAGTGTTTTGGTGATTTAAAACAGATTTCGTGTTAATAATAATAACGCATTGTATTATAATAAGCTGTAGGGAGTGTTAACGGACCTGGGATAACCTAAAGAAGTGCAGTTAAATAAATAATAAATAAGAGAGTGGTTGGCTGGTCTTGATGGCAAGACCACAAGACCAGCCAACCAATCATGGACAGGTTTTAAACAGTTGACAATTTAACGCGCGACAGATTGTGATTTTACGGTTTGTCTTCGATAGATTATAATCTATCGAAAAATAATGCGTTATATTGTGAGCAGTTTGTTTCGGATCACAATTTTTCGACAGATTACAATATCGCGGGATAGATTATAATTTGACGTTATTTACAATTTAACGGTGACATATAAAAAGTGTAAAAATATGTACGTTATTATTCTAATATAAAGTGTTAATAAATGTCTTTCTAACAAACGGATATTATACTGTCGCTATGGTAAATAATGTACCAAAAACCCGACTCGAATCTAGAACTCTAGACAGTTAAAAAAATAAAATGAAGCAATATGTAAACGGTGAAAAACCGCAAAACACTTTTTATGAAACGACGTTGTCTCAGCACAGGCATTAACGCCAGTTAGTATTAATATTACCGTCAGTGACTAGTTGCTAGATTCTCATATTTTGCTATAGTAAGTTGAAAGTGTTCGGTTTCCATTGCTCTTTTTTATCTTTACACTGTTAACTGTAGTAGGGTTTTTCGTTAAATGGTTTGTGTGCTTTATTTTGCCTTTGAGATCCTTTTATGCAAAGACGCGGTCCCAATGTTCTGGATCGAAAAGGTTTTATTTACTTAAACGTATGACTGTACGTAGTTAAACCACGTAATGTATCAAAACTAGAAAACGCCCGTATTGTCCCCTAACTCAAGTCGTGTTGTTCCGATATCATCATTAAGATACTATGAGGTACCGTTTCATACTCGTCTGTCTGTCATTATTTGTTCCCAGGCGGGTCACAACATTAATCTTGATAACCTTGGAGCGATGACCTGAAAAAGGTATCATTGGCGTTTATGACGAGGCCTTAATGTATTTTTTGTACCTCTTGGCTGGTTTGGAGGTTATATTTTTGTTAGAAGATAATTTTCACACACACAATAGAAGTATGGGCTATTATTATTAGAATTTGTGGTTATAGCATTTATAAGAAGTTAATCAAAATACGAACAAACACAAAAAGTAAGGTAAGAAAATGTCAATAGGAACGTAACGGGGAAGAAATACTTAACTGCTTATCATTTCCAATTTAACTTAGAGAGAGACGATTTTTTAAGAACAATTCCATAGTTCAGGTTATGCATTGAAAGAAAGGTATATTTATTGACTTGTACATAACATTTACGGGATTTCATACTCAAAAGGCATTGCCTTAGTATATATAGCAATATAACATAATAAAAATAGCGTGTATGAGAAGGTTAATGATTGAATGAAGCTAAGACTGTGTGCCAAGATCGTAGCAATTGCAAGTATGTGATCTCTGCCTAGCCCAATTTCGGGAAAGAGGCGTGACATTATGTATGTATATATGTATAAACAATAAAAAAATTAATAGATGTTGTGATTTTGAAGCAAATCCTTTTGACACAGTAGCATAACTAATAACATCAAATTGTATATAATAGGTTGGGGAAAAAGTCTTTTCGTATTTTTGTATGAAAAGTCAAGACATTTTTTTCAAAGTTTATTTACATTTATTTACAATATATATGTACCGTTTTGTTGAATAACTTTCTGCCATTTTGTGGGCAGAGACATTATCCCGTTACTGTAGAAACTTTGGGACTTCTGATCAAAAAAACGGGACAAATAGTTTTGGCAGTCCTCTCTTGAGGTCAACCTTACAGAACCTAAAGAATTCTGCAGAGACCGAAACAGGTGAAAATCTGAAGGCGCAAGGTCAGGGCTATATGGTGGATGCACTAGGACCTCCCAGTCGAACTCTCTTGATTTTTGCTGAGTGGCTAAAGATGTGTGTGGTCTAGCGTTATCGTGATGAAAGACCACACCCTTCCTGTTGATCAATTCCGGCCGTTTTCTCTCGACTGCTTCCTTTAATCTCATCAGTTGCTGGCAGTAAAGATCAGAATCGATGGTTTTGCCGGGCGGTAAAAGCTCATAATAAACAATGCCCTTCCAATCCCACCATACACACAGCATCACCTTATTTCGTGTTAGGCCAGGTTTGGCCACAGTCTGTGAAGCCTGGCCAACTTTCGACCACGACCTTTTTCGCACGTTCTTGTCGTACGTGATCCACTTTTCATCGCCAGTTATCAATCTCTTCAAAAACGGCTCGGTTTCATTACGTCTCAATAATGAATCGCAAATGAGTACACGGTTCATTAAGTTTCTTTGAGTGAGCTCGTGTGGCACCCAAATATCGAGCTTTTTTGTATAACCAGCTTTCTTCAAATGGGTCAAAACTGTTTTGTGGTCAATTCCCAGTTCTTCAGCTACATCGTAACTACTAATATGCCGATCTTGCTCCACTCTTTCAAAAATGGCGTCCATTTTATTCGTAACAGGGCGACCAGAGCGAGGTGCATCTTTAACATCAAAATTTCCGGACTGAAAACGTTTGAACCAAATTTGTGCTACTCTTACTGACACTGCATCAGGTCCATAAACATCACAAATTTTTTTCACTGCTTGAGTTGCATTTTTGCCTTTTTTATAATAAAATTTTAAAATGTATCGAATTTCTTCATAAGATTCACTCATTTTTACGGAGAGAAAAACAAATGAAAAATAGCGGGAAACAACTTTTTTTTATTTTTTTCTTTTCTTTATAATGGAACCTTTTTAATGTTACCAAAACTAGCCAGACACAAATAGTACAGTCAAAAAAAATTTATAATAAGTTTATACCTACGTTATGCGAAAAGACTTTTTCCCCGACCTAATATGTTTTAGTCAATGATTAAATTTACTGGATACAGTATTGATACTACAATAGCAAAATTAGTAGCTTCAATAAATTACTCTGGACATTTAACAACTTTCAATATTATCTACTAAAAACCCCAACTTCAACAAGTACTCCAAATCTTGACCAAACAAGCATTAGTTAAACAAGTAATCCAAATACCAATAACACCAAACACATTACACTTATTAACTCCTTCACAAGCCCACTATCCCAGACACCCACCTATGCTCATAAAAATTTTCATCTAGCGTAAAAATCAACACAAACTCGCGTACGGCTAAAGGGGCGTAATAAAAATACAATGTGTCTTGTTTTACTACCGCTGTTTACGATCTAAGTGGAAGTGGAGCGTCAAATAAAGTCGGAACAGTCGGCAGATGTCCGACAACATTGGCTCTCAATGAAAACTTTCGTGTGGTGAGGTTGCACAGTTGGTGATAAGCGCAGCGACAATTTTTCTTAACTTTGAGTATACTTTATTGCGTTCCAACAATGTGTTTTACAGGATGGTAGTTTAGGTACAAAAGTATCAATTGTGGACCCTGTCGGGTACAGCATAGTGTAGGAGAGAGGAGGAAGTAACTATGTAGTCAACACTAAAGCTAATAATAGCAACTGCTGATCCTTATTTATATACTGTGGTGTATTAACGTCTCTCAAGGACTTGCTGCTCACACATACATTATATCACGCCTGTTTTCTGAAGAGGTAGGCAGATGCAAATTTCGCCAATTATATTCTTGTTCGCCAGAGCCTCGACCGTTGATCGGCAGGTACACCACTTGCAGGTGAGGATGGTTCGGGCTCCTAAGATCTATTAAGGTATATTTCTGCGTAAAAAGTTACACTATTTGTTTCCTAACAAACAAAAAAATATGAATAGTTATTTCATAAATTTCAACAGTACCCCGCTATCGCTTATTACTGTGCCCCAAGGCGAAAACTTCGAAAGTTGAAAAGTATGCTCATTTGGAGCCTGAGCGTACAAATTGTCGTCTTTGGACAGTTATGGTGGAGGCCCTGCGACGTTTATTTGATCTTATAAAAATGTCGTGTTTAATGCCTTGTCATTTTCCAACATTCTGACGTTTAAGAATTTAGACCTTTTTCGGCACTGGTAAATTTTTACCCTGTAGATTTTTTTTTTCATCTGTTCTGGTTGGTAACTACTTGGTGCTATAAACTTTTTTAAGACTGAGTGAAAAGGACCATCTGACTATATGATAATCTAATCCCAAACTAAACAGAAATTATACTATATCACATTACGTAAAATATTTTCTGTTAGTATATTTAGCATTTATGCTATATGTTCAATAGTATAATTTCTCTTTACTTAAATACAAAGCGGACTCCCAATACCTGTGCTAAAATAGATTATAATAACATGAAACTGATTAGACACAAATACAATTATATTTGTGCTTGATCATTTTTGAAGTCTACCTTGTGTTTTTTTTTGATAATTCGACAGAAACGTGTACCTCATTCGAATCTGTTCCATCACCCACGTATATTTAGTCAATAGAAATATTTCTCCGGGAATATTTTCCCTTCAAGATTCTGATTTGAATTTCGTTTATAGGGTTACCACTTCCAAACTGGGATTTTATATCGCGTGTAATAAAGTTTTTCAATTTTTCCGTCTGTTATTCCATTGTTGTATAGGATTTAAATGCAGGGTATATATGGACTCATCTGCCGATCAACGAACGAGGCTCTGGCAAACATAACAGTTCTCGGTTTGCGGCAATAGGCCCGCCATCTATTACGTGAGGCCATAAAAATCATTGGCGAAATGTGGGCATTTCATATGCCACTACCTACCCCTTCTGGGAAACAGGCGTGAATGTATGTATACATAACATAAGGGCACTTTATATTATGAAAAAAGCAGGGTTACAAGCGTACCTGGCATAACTGGTTGCAGAAATGCCGTTTAATGCACGCTGAAAAGACACGGGACTGAAATCTAGAAAAGACTTATAAATTTTTGGTTTTAATAAATATGTAGGTACAGATTATCACATCATAATAATCTTAAAATATTTCATACAAGTTTACTGCTTTATGTAGTTAAGTGAGGGCCTTCTACGTTCAATGGCGGTTATCACGATGTGCCAGCTAGTCTAGTTCGTATATAATTTGCATTTTTCAACAGAGCTCCTACCCATTACGCGATGGTGATCTTGGCTATAAAGTAAAATTTTTATTTCAGTGTATTTTAGTTTCTTTAAGAACGGGGTGCACAAACACGAAAAAGCAGAGACCAGGGATCTTTTTAAATACATACATAAATACATTCACGCCTGTTTTCCCAAAGGGGTAGGCAGATACATTTTATACGCCCACACTTCGCGAATTAATAGTTGGCAAGCTTATTGCCGCTTACCGGGCGCTGTTATGTTCGCCAGAGCCTCGTCCGTTGATCGGCAGGTGCGCCACTTGCAGGCGAGGTTGGCCTGGGCTCTTTGGGTCTTGGTAGGATACCTACACAGATTATATTTATTATTGAATTATTAAATAGTGTTATTTGGATCCAGCGGGCGTTTGCGACATCGCTGACAGTTCGACTTATTTTTGGAAAAAAAGGTAAATACAAATTATCATCTTGATCTTTCATCATAACCAACCATTATCTACATAATAGAATATTCTCGTAGATAGTTACTGCCCTAGTATAACAGATTTAATGGACGTTAACATGTACTTCAAAAGAACTAAAAAAAAATTGAATTTTTTTTTGGGGACTACATTATATATTTTAGTATACTTGTAAATAAAAAGAACTGAAACTCGACAGCCCTACCAATTCTATACCATCAATAACAATGATAGTACGTGACACGATTCCATACCATCCCCCTATCTTATCCGGCACCATGTATCACCGTATCTTACTCACGTTTGTAAGGATACTCGCGAAGTGCGCAGTCCCTTTTATACTGGTCGACAAACTAGGCGGTGATAAACTGAGTATAAACAGATGCCGTTTGAAGACAGTACAAATACGTGTTTATATTATTTTTACGCGGAACGGGCGCTTCTATTAATAAATAACCTAGTATTAACCTAGAACGTATTTATATGTTTGACTAGGCTAGACAGAGATTTACTTTCTGCTTATATATGAATTCATTAGGTTACGCTCGCTGAGTTGTATCGGTTATTGTATACATACGTTTATATATCTATTTATTAGTGAAAATCAAACTAAAAGCGCTACAGCAGTTCCTTAGATACCCTCTCTTTATCTCAGCCAATAACGTTCGAGTACTGAACACGATCCTTATTTCATTTTTTCTGGAGATATGTTTTATTCCCCGTATAGAACTTTCACCACTAATTTCACCCTTCTTAAAGAGTTATACTGGCTATAAAACTATCCTTTGACTTTTAATTTCAGTACTTTGAATAATTTTGAACTACCTCAATTAGATGTGCGTAAATTCAGTTTTATGCTACAGTTTCCATACATTCACGCCTGTTTCCCCGAATGGGTAGGCGGAGGCATATTATACGCCCACACTTCGCCAGTTTTATAGTTTGTCCCACGTAATAGGTGGCGAGCCAATTGCCGCTTATCGGGCACTGTTATATTCGCCAGAGCCTCGTCCGTTGATCGACTGGTGCACCACTTGCGGATGAGGTTGGCTTGGGCTCCTTAGGTCTTGGTAGGATACCTATACATTTAAAATTACGTTAGTTCTTTTTTATACCACGGGATGGCACTCAAGCATGCGGTCCACCTGAAGAAAAGTGATACTCACTAGCGCAAGGCCGACCATGTGAAACCAGAATTATTTATTTATATTTAACTCAGTGTTAGTCTTAGCTATGTAATAATATATTCCCTTAATCTGGCGATCATAAAAGTGAAATAAGCTAGCCAAAGATTATTGGGACCAACTGGATAATTTGCAAAGTGTGGGCGTATAATATGCCTCTGGTAAGCACCTCTTCGGGGAAACAGGCGTGAATATATGTATGTATGCCCTCAATACTTACTTAGTACTAGCTAAACCGGTTGTATAACAAGTCTTTAATCCTCTATATAGGCCACGCTGCAGAAAAAATGCAAGAAAGTGTTGGATATAGTATGAAAATGGCTCGACTCCTTGCCAAATTGCTTGGAAGACAGAAATAAATTTCAAAAGTATATTTTAGGTTAGCTCATTGCATCCCAGCGGAAAGCTTTTGGAGCAAAATAGCGGCTCCTTTCTTTATAAACTTACTTTGTATAGTAAACCACAGGATTACTGAATTTTTTTACAAAAAGTTATCTAAATATTTTTTATAATATCCTCGGACATTTTACATTGCTAGCACAGAATCTCAACAACAGATAAACATATTTTTGATTTGAGTTAATGACGGATATATCCACCCGGGTGAAATTTAACAATATGTTAAAAGTTTAATTGTTACATATAACTTATAAGATAAGTCTGTCTACTTGGTTTTGCTTGTCACGCCTATACTAATACTAAGAGCAAATGGAATGATTGAAACACATAGTTTTGATCTAGATTCACAGAGTTCCCGGTGCTCAATCACGGCGGTAACAGTTAGTTTGACATTAAACAGATCAGTTGTAACATTTACGAAATAACTTAACGGAATTTCTTCCCCCTTCAGTCTATCCATTGAATGAACATCATATTTTCTCACTTTGAATTTAAATATCTCGCTACAAAAAAGAAGTGTTGTCCTCGGGAGAATGGCGGAAAACCCGATAGGAAATTGACAACAAAATTCCATTTATCAAGTCTACTGTGGTAGAAAACTCAGAAAAAGCTTCAGGGAAAATTCGTTAATAATGGCATCCATCTTTGTTTCTTTTATTTTGTAATCAATTCGATTCGACTATTGTTCTTAACATGTTTTTATTTTTACAACGTCCTTAGGAAATAGTTCGAAATTCGAAAATCGACAGATATAAATAAATTATGTCAGGAATAGTTTTGGCGCTAATGCAAAAAAAAGAAATCTTGGCATAGTTTCATTTTTTGAAACTGACCTAATTATGGTAGATTTTAAACATAACTTTATAGACAATGATTTGTTTTTTACGTGTTTAGTCCATAACTCCATAGAAGACTAGTAATATTCTTCACTACTTTACTTGTGAGTTTGACTTGACTATGACAGACCTAAATTAATTTTGTTATTACTGTGTCTAAAGGGAGACATAGATCGTTTTGTTTCTGTTACGCTCTGATTGTTAGTATTCCGCTGGTTAACGGTATGGTTGAGACAATAAAATATCTCTTGCAACTTGATATTGCAAGCGCTCGTAGCTCCGAGATACTAGTCGGAAACGGTCAAAGTCAAAATCAACTAAGTAAAGCAGAGTTCACAGAGATCAGTCCTTGGATGGGTGACCGTGGTGGAGGGGTGGTATCAAACGCTTTCGTGATATGTAAGGCATATTAAGATGCTAGTCCCTGTTATCAGAAACAAAACCATCAAGCGATATAGAAGCCTTAATGGGCTGCTTGAAAAGTTCTACCAGCAAAACGTTAAACGTTACACACCGGGCTTGTCTAATCCGGACTAGCTCCTCATGGTGGAGTATTTCTCATCTTGGTTCGTGTAAAGGAGTACTCAGTAGTGGCACGTTAATGGGCTGAGTTGATAATGATAAACATGATATTAGTCTAAAGGTGGGTATAGACTACGCGCGGTCCCGCGTGGTAGAGTATGGTATATCCTTCCACATTGGACCGTGCGAGGAGTTCGTGCTCAGTAGTGGGCCGGTAATAGACTGATGATGATAAACTTAATATTAGCCTAAGGGACCGCGTGGTGGAGTATGGCCCAATATCCTCCCACATTGGACCGTGCGAGGAGTTCATGCTCAGTCATCATCATCATATCAGCCTTATAAGTACTCTACCAAACATTGGTCTCCTTAATAGATTTCATTTATTTGCCCATAATCACCACACTGGGCAGGCATGGTGATCGCAGTTTAGGACAGTATGCATACTCACCATGCCTGCCTGCTGTCCATAACCCGGTAGTATTTCTCTTCGTCGATTCTGAAGACTCCCTGTGCGATGACAGGGGACTTTTTTCGTGTCTGGCAACACTCGATACTAGATGTCATAAAATTGTTCTGTATAATTTTAATTAAAATTTAATTAGTTAAGCATAATTTAACGATACAAAACCAATATCACCACATATTTTAGTGTTAAATAAGTGTTACATATAATTTTTTTTATGTGATTTGTGTATTTTAAGTGTAAAAAGTGACAAGTCCTAAAACCGTTGTTGATAGTCATTTCTTCACGTAAATACTTAATAAGTCGATTGTTTCTCCTGAGTAGAATATTATACTTGTATAAGCGTTTATTCAGTGTTGACGACAGTTGCTGTGTTTGCGTAATTTTATAAAATATTAATTTAAAGTAATTACCGGTAACCTCAAAATACCCACTTGTCACTTCGTATACTGCAAAGCAAAGTGCTCCGTTATTTTTTTTAATTTAACTCGCGTTTGAATTGTATTTTATGCAACACAATATGAATACTCGTAGCCGTAAAGCGTTGTCTCGCCAGCAGGAGGAGCCCAAACTCCAGCTGGTGTTGCAGGAGCTTAAGACCAAAACGGAGCTCTGTGCAGAACTTTCAAAGGAAAGAGAGGAGAACGAAAATCTGTTAGTGAATGCGTTAGATGACACAAAGAAATTAAAATCTGAACTTTCAAGGCTTCATATTAGTTATGAGGATGTTGTTATTGAGCGGGATCACCTACAATCTATAGTAGATAGGTTTCAAGAGTGCAATGAAGAGTATGAGAGGACCCTGAGGAGGACTTCAGTGCTGGAGCAGGAACTACGAGATGCCCATGTGCACATCTCCGACTTGGAAGTGTCCTCACAGGAATCTGCTGCTCGTGAAACAAATAATTTATACAGTGAGTTAATGAGTGGTGCCCCGCAGTTTATTACTTCTGCAATTGTTTCAAACCCGGACTTGTCTACTATTGATCTCACAAATGATAACTCATATCAACCAGACAAGTCAGTTCTATTTTGCAGCAGAAATAAACTAAAAAAATATATTAAAATTAATAAATTTATCTATAAATCTAAAAAACAATTAAAACATTTTAATAGCCTGATGAATAAATGCAAGAATATTAAATCTAATCTTAAATTAAGAGAACAATGGAAGTTGTCTGAGCTAGAGTTAAAACAGTGTCATTCAAAATACTATACTGACACAAAGCACTTAGAATCAAAAATACAAAATTTGCAATTTGAAATTCAGTATCTAACTAGGAAATATGAATTGTCCCTTAAGGACTACAATAAATGTTCTTTAACAATAGATAAGATACTTAAAACCTCAAATGATAACACTGAGCGCCTTGATTCTTTTATAAATCAAAACTCTTGCAACGACAACTGCTTGAGTTCTCCACAGTGTGTTCCTTCGGTCTGCATTGACACCAAAACCTTATGTGGAAGCTCCCATACTAGTGTCAGTGCAGAGCAGCCGTTGTGTGCATCAATTGATGTAACATGTTGTACACAAGGTGATGTACATAAAAAGAATTATGTTCAGTGATGATATTGGTAGACATATGGGCTCAAAATTGAATTCAGAGTCTAAGGGACAATCAGTTGTGAACTATTGCATGCCATCTGCAACATATGACAAAATTATGAAAAAAATTTTAAATTATAAATTTAGTAATGAGAATACTCTTATTATTTTAGTGGAGAATAGGGGTAACGTTAACAAAAAGGATTTAATTGAATATATTAATAATTTATTGTCTCTTGATTTAAGTAAAATTATTTTGTTCACATTCCCCTACTCAAAGAGCTTGCCAGACGCGGAAAATAATCTTAGATATAAGTTAAACTGTGTACTACATACTATAAGTACATATCATGATTGTATTAATTTGATTGATACTAACAGTTTTGTTAGCAGCAAATTTATGACTAAAGGTAGATATTACCTTTCATCTAGTTTTAAGCGACAGATAGCAAATTCGCTATCCTATTATTTTAGTATAACAGCCAAGAATTTGGCTAAACATATTGCTTCTATTGAGCAAAGCAGTAGTGTAGATAATAATTGTTGTGTTGACATTAATTATTCTGATTCTATTTCTAATATAGAAAATCATTTAAATTAAGATCTAAGACAACAGAGACAAACTCTGGCATAGTAATTACTAAACAAAATAATGTTATAAACCTGGTGCACCAGAATATTAGAGGAATATTGGGTAAGGAACTAGAAATTGAATTGTTCATGAACGGTAATCATATTGATATTTTTTGCATTACTGAACATTGGATTAAAAGTAACCAGTTCATGTTCAATTTTAATAATCACCAGGTAGGTAGTTCGTTTTGCAGGGAGGGTGCTATACATGGTGGATCATTAATTATAGTAAATAAGAAATTTAGATTCAAGGAGCGCCATGATATAGTAAGCTTCTCAGCCGAACGGATTATTGAAATAGCCTGTATCGAAATGGAGCGGTTTGTTGTATTGAGTGTATACAGACCTCCATCAGCTTCATATGATTTATTTGAAAGTATTATGGATGAAGTGCTGGGAAAAGTTTATAATGCTAACAAAAATGTTATTGTTTGTGGAGATTTTAATGTTAATTTGCTAGAGTGTTCGAGTGCATGTACAAGAATAAAAGCACTTTTTAAATCATATAATTTGATAAATGTGTTTCTAGAGCCAACAAGAATTACAGCCACTACTGCCACTTGCTTGGATAACATATTTACAGATATTATACTGAGTGATGACAGTAAAAAAATTATTAATCAATTAGATTCAGATCATTGTGGTCAACAAATATCTTTGCTTTGTAGAAATAAAACTGTGGCTAAAAGAACAATAACATTTATACCAAAAACCAATAATCGTTTTGAGAGGTTTAACAATAAATTATTATCATTTAGTTTACCCATGGTAGATAAAAGCAATGACCCTAATATTTTATATAATATGTTTTTTAGCGACTTTTGTATTAGTTTTCAATCAACATTTACTCCCAAAACGATTAAGGTAAATGATAATGCTGCCTTTAGTGAATGGGCTACTCCTGGGCTACATAAAAGTAGAAAGAGACTGTATGAACTGTATGACGAAAGAAATGTTAACAATAGTGAACAATTTCATAATTATGTAAGGAAATATTCTAAAATATTTAGAAAAGCATGTCATACGGCAAAGTCTTGTTATTTGAGCTATAAAATTAAAAATAGTGATGATAAGATTAAAATGACATGGAATATTATTAATAGTGAAACGGGAAGAAATAAGAATTATAATAATAAGTTTAAACTCAACATTAATAGCAAGACGCTTACATCTGACTTAGATATTGCCAATGCTTTTGAAGACTTCTTTACTAATATTCCAGTGTCTACTACAAAAACTTTAAATTCCTCGCCTACTTTAGCGGAGGCTATTTTAAGAGATAATGTAAACATTTGTACAGAAGAGTTTATGTTTAATCATGTAACACCCATAGATATAATTAAGACATTTAATACTCTTAATGTTAAAAAGACTGCAGACCTCTGGGGCAATTCCATCGTAGTTACCAAGCCTATCATTGTTTCGGTGGCGCACAGTTTAGCTATAATATTTAATAAATGTATAGATTGCGGCACGTTTCCAGATTTAATGAAAAATAGTAAAATCATTCCACTATTTAAATCGGGCAGTACAGCAGACCCAACTAATTTTAGACCTATTTCAGTGCTGCCTACTTTTAGTAAAATTTTTGAAAAACTTATTTACAGCCAAATGTTAAGATTTTTTAATAAAAATGGCTTAATGCATTCAAAACAATTTGGATTCACTAAGGGTCGCTCCACAACCGATGCAGGTGTTGAGCTTTTGAAACATATTTTTGATGCTTGGGAAGATTCTTTGGACGCTTTAGGTATTTTTTGCGATCTGTCCAAAGCTTTTGATTGTGTTCCTCATGAAACATTGATAAAAAAATTAGATTATTATGGAATAAGAGGCTCCGCATTGGATCTTCTTACTTCTTACTTAAGTAATAGGATTCAAAGGGTTGAAGTTAATGGAAAGCGATCTCAGGGTTCTGTAGTAAAAATGGGGGTACCGCAGGGCTCGATTCTCGGCCCGTTTTTGTTTTTAATTTATATTAATGATTTGCCACATTTGGTAAAGGAAAATCACGAGATAGTATTGTTTGCTGATGATACATCATTATTATTTAAAATAAAGCGATATCAGAACCCAGACGATGTAAACAATGCGATCTCAAAGGTGGTGCACTGGTTTGACGTTATCAATTTATTATTAAATGGGGCTAAAACGAAATGCATTAAATTCGTGACGCCTAACGTCAGACAAGTATACACCACTATTAAAATAAAGGAAGATGAGTTGACCCTTGTGGATACCACCAAATTTTTGGGTGTTATATTAGATTCTAAGTTACAGTGGGGCCCACATATTGGTGAATTGTCGAATAGACTCAGCTCTGCTGCATACGCGGTAAAGAAAATTCGCCAATTAACAGACGTTGAAACAGCTAGGCTTGTTTATCATTGCTATTTTCATAGTGTTATGTCGTATGGTATTCTTCTGTGGGGTTGTGCCGCAGATATTCAAAATATTTTTGTACTGCAGAAGAGGGCCATACGAGCAATTTATAATCTACCATGTAGACATTCACTAAGGGATAAATTTAAAGAAATTGGTATTTTGACAGTGGCGGGTCAGTTTGTTTATGAAAACCTAGTATATGTACACAAAAATTTTGATAAATTGAGTAAGAAAAGTGATATACATAACCTAAACACAAGAAATAAGCATAAACTAGTTGTACCTGCCACTAGGCTCCAAAAAATTAACAAATCTTTTAAAGGTCAATGTGTGCGATTCTATAATAAAATCCCAAGCAATATACAGCAATTAAGCCTAAATAAATTTAAATTAACAATAAAACGCAAGCTGTCTTTAAAGGGATATTATTCTATTAAAGACTATATGGCTGATAAAAATGCTTGGGATTAAACCGCCGTTTCATACAGGCTATTCTAATATGAATGACTTAAAGCATGAATATTGTTATATTATGTTGCATTGTATAGCGTCACAGACAAATGAAGATTGTTACTAACCAATCGATAATTTAAAAGAGCATAGCCTGTGAGTTTCTTGCCAGTTCTTCTTACAGAGCGGTGGCTCGGAACTGGCACTTAGATTCGCTTGCACTTAAATGTTTTTTGTTTTTTTAAATTATTTGGTTGCAAGTGAATCTAAGCTTCGTGATTTTAGTATAGTTATATTTTATTTGTTTTTGTTATTTTTTTATAATTTTGACGTTTTCAAGTACTATGTAATAGTTTATGAAATAAAGTATTTTTGACTTTAGACTTTTTGACTTTTGACTATTCTATCTGCCTGTGGCACACGGCAGACTAAGCACGGTTTTCGTGCTCTTGTTGGGCCGTTAATAGGATGATGAAGTTAATATTAGTCAAAGGGATTTTTATTGCCGTATTGTAATTTTCCGCTGAAAACAGAATAAGCCTACGGCTACGGTGTTGCGTGATCGACTGGCAAATACAGAGATGTTTCCCAACTATTAATTTGGTCGCCGGACACGTGTGGAAATTGAGAATGCGTTGTTTCAAAACCGGCCCGTGATATGTTTGAAATTGCATAACAAACCAGATTGGAAGCTTGTGTTAATTTTATCTCAACCAATTTATCTAGATTCGAACTTAATTATAATGCATATTACGTGTGTCTAATCAGGATTCGTAGTTTTAACTTTAAACACTAATTTTACATAGTACTTAGAAGTACATAATTATGTAGTATAGTACTGTCGCTAGTTATTCCTTCAGAATGCATAAAAGTATTACGAAACTAGATTGCTACTTATTACTTATTCTATTGTATCATAGATAATTATCAGTCATGAATTATTTAAAAAATATTGGTACTTTGTTCTCATTTTATCTTTCCTTTTTGACAAGTTATTAATTATTAATTAATTAGTAATAATAGTTAGTTGTAATGACCCAAAAAAATTATTCAAAAACCTTTTTAAGAAAAGTTTGTAGAAATCATCATTAAAGCGCTTTTTTCTCTATTAACACGAATAGAAGTACTAAAGTAATACCCACTTATTATTCAAAGTATTTGGTTGTTATATTGTTCGTTTTGACAAGCCCTTTAATTACTACTCACTTCGTTGAAATGGCCAACCGTAATTTATTCCATGGCTATTTTATAATAATATTCTTCATAACCTCATTAGAAAAAAGTTCGCACACGTTTCAATAATGCGCTTATTTAAAAAAAGAGAATCGAAACGAAGTCTCCGGAAAAGGTCCTATATGTGGGCGCAATTTCGAAAATGGAATGGCCTCCCTTGGGTTGAGACCTGGTGCGATGTCCACTCCGTCCTGATTGCGGGCCTTTCAGGTTATGACACACTTAACCCCGTTCCCGCCAGTTTATAAACTATTCTATAACCTCAAATTTAGACAGACATTCTTGAACCACTCCGAAATTAATAATAGAAGGTTGGCGGCGAATTAGATTTTTCGAGAAATGAATTTTCTCACTGCAGTCGTTTCTTTTGGTTGATTGTAATAATACCTTCATTAGTCAGTTTTTTATAAGTAATATCCTCAATTAAGATAGACATTTTTATACTTTAAAACGGTTTGCGGCGATAGTAATTTTTTTGAGATTTGAATGTTCTTACTATAGTATTTTCCTTTGGTAAATAATA
Organism: Musotima nitidalis; assembly: GCA_949126915.1. Taxonomy (NCBI): domain Eukaryota; kingdom Metazoa; phylum Arthropoda; class Insecta; order Lepidoptera; family Crambidae; genus Musotima; species Musotima nitidalis. Next base: position 6,788,921 of record OX421432.1, on the reverse strand, counting down.
ATAATATATTAGAAAGTTTCGCCCAATGTCACGATGGAAGTTTTGTGTTTAAATTTTTAAACAGCTTCGATTCACTTCCCTCTATTATTAACGAAAAATGGTAACCGTCGCATGAAGGAATTTCGAATTCAAGAGAATATTTTCAAATACCTACTTCTCTGTAGTAACAATAACAGTGTAATACTTTACCCTAAGTTATTTGTTTAGCCAAGTTTGGTTGTTATGTAAGTATACTTCTTCTTTTCTTTTGAATCTTGTGACTACAGAACACAAGTTTATGTAGACTTAAAAAAATGGTTTAATATTAAGTACATTTTCTTGTAACTGGCGGTAGAAAAAACTGACCTTGGCTACTTGAATAAAATAAAATATACTTTATTGTCTTTGAGATCACCAGAATTAATTAGATTCGTCAAATTTTCATACACAAAATGGAAATTCCATTTTTTTTTTTCTCAACTATGAAAGAGATATGAGCGGTACCATAATCAAGAAATAGAAGCCTCTTCTTCTTGGAAATGAATAAATGAAATGGATTCTTTGTCAGAATTTGTCAAAGTTTGTCAGTCTATCTGTCTCTTGTGGTTTTTTTTCTCAAGATTTGTTGACTTTCATAAGAGCTTTATTGAGCGAAACTTAAATGAATGATTTTGACTGTGACTTGGAATTGACTTTGATGTGATGTTTCGAGCAAATGCTCTGAAACCAGGATGCCGCCGATCAAATCCTGCTCGAATATAGTGGTTGGTGAAGGTCGTTTATAGGACTGCTATCAGCGACTGGCTAACTACTACCCTAAGGTACCGTCCACACCAAAGTATTGTCCGCCGTCAACTGTGAGCATACTGCACATTGCATTGTCAGTTCGGTGAGAGTAAGAAGTTCAATTAACGTGCAAATGCTACTAACTGTGTAACGCGGGTTCACAGTCAAAACGTTTGGTGTGCTATGCCTTATACATAAATTTGTCGCCTTAATAAACCTCGGCGTAATCGATGTATATACATAGAAAAAAAAGCAAAATAAAAACACTGGCCGGATTGAGAACCTCCTCCTTTTTGGGAAGTCGCTTAATGAGAAAGCTAGGCAAAACGTTCGGTTGGGGCTGTAATATCAGAGGATACTTCATGTGGTATCATTAATTTATTAGTTTGACTATTAACAACACCACAAAAACAACAACTATCATGTTTTAAAACTTTAACCCAATTTGGAGCAAAGTCAAAATACTTTCATTTTAGCGTGTGAATGAATCAAGACTTGTAATACCAAAAATGAGGTTATGATAACAGTTGTAATTAACACTTCTCCAAATGAACACCAGTAGTGATAATTGACGTTTCGGATGAATAATCTCACCTACATTACTAACTTTTCGAAGCTATTTTAGAAACAACAACTGACTTTTTTTGCCAGTTAAAAAATTGTGATGAAAGAAATATCTTATAGAGCATTTCCTGACCGAGCGTCTATGTATGTATGTAGTTGTATTATTTTTTCTATGGGCACTAATGGGAGCTTGAGCCACCTTGAGCGGTGCATGTCGATTGTTTCTATATTTTATTGTTGAATTTGGAGTGTTTTATTTTTTATAATTATAGATTATTGTAGTATTAAATTATTGAGAACTAACCTAGTATCTAAATAATCCATGTATAGGATTAGAGATACTACTAACAAAATTGTATCATGTTTATAACCAATAAAGAAATTACAATAGTATCTAACTAAGCAGAGCGAGCATTATGGATATACATGGGAATATGAATTTGTGTAAGAAGAAAGGTAATTTGCTTACAGACTTTATGAAAGTACCTATCAAATAAATTAAATCCAGAAATAGGATGATCATATGTGTAACTTGTCATGAAAGGACAACTCAGCACATTGCAGCAGTATACTTCTCTATATCCTTAAATATAATCTAAGGAATTGTAGTGCTGCAAGGAATAAGTCGAAGCCATTTACATCCAACGGCCTTTCGCAACATCAATAACCTTATCGCCCCAACAACTAGCTTTTGCAACTGCCAATACGTTCTTTTGTTTCTTAGTAGAGACTATAGATACACTATAATCTATTTGTCTGCTTGCGCCTTCCAAAAAGACTTGAAGAATTTTGAAGCGATTTTACCTGTCATTTTCGAAAAGTCTTCCGAAAGTCTAATATGTTATTTGATTTACACCCCTCCCGCACTTCGAATACCTTGATTCTTCCTATAAAAGCCCCCCTGTGCGTATTGGGCTGACGTGAGTAATACTCGCACATATTTCCCGGCCTGATTCGAGATGTAGGTACATTTGCTTTATTTACAATTCCGAAGTAATGAAATTCTTCCGCAAATTGTGAGAAGCGCTCAAATTCCTTGCCGTTTAAAGTTGCTGAATTAGTGAGGCAATAAAGGAATCGAGTTGGACCTAAAATATGCCTTTGTTATGGTTTGAATTTAGCTGTGTATAGAAATTTTGCTGGTTCCGTAGCTCTCAATATTTCTTTTTAGCTTTTGTTTGATATTTGCGCTCGCTTACTAGTGGAGTTTTTCCTCTTTATTTAGACATGTGGATTGTAAAACGCGATATTATACTGCTTCTCAGGCAATCAGTCTATTGTGTTGCTACATTCAAATATTACAACAAATACTTTATTTATTAAAAACATTGTTAATGATTCCCATTTCACTTGATTTTATTAATAACAGCTATCTCTTTCAATACAATCGGAAATCTTTTTAGGGAGTAAAAGTTAGTCTATTTTTTCGGCAAAGAAGCTCTGGCATGGATCCAAAACATTTTAGAATATTAAAAAGTTATCATATCATATAGGAAAGATGAATGTTTATTGAATTGAATTTATTATTGTAATGTAAGAAATATAGAGGATTCTGATTAATTTGTGAGACAGTGGACAGCTCACATACAACTATGGAATATCAATCGTGTCTGGATATCGGTGTGTTTTAATGACAACTATGAGGTATTTAAAGCATACCAAAAAATACATAAAATATCATATGAATCTTGAAATATGCCTGTCAAAATGTAGGTCATTCAAACGTTTTACCTCATCAGCAGCAAATAGTTCATTGCTGAACATAGGCCTTCCCATTTGTTCAATTATTTATTATTGTCATTATTCTAGACTGTAATGTGTATTGCATGATGACTGTTATGTGGTATCTAGATGAAATAATAACTTTCTCTTCAACTTGAATCTTCTCCAGATATTCAAATTATGAGAGAAAAATATCTTACTTGACTATAATTATGTGACCCATACCGCTTTTGTAACAAATTAAAATAGAGGTAATAAAACTGAAGTTAAAACTTCGTGCATCGCAATCGGTCACAAGGAATTGTATCCAAAATATTATTATTTCCATTTGTCCGTATTGTTTGACAGCAGTCTGTTCTATAGCTTAACCGCAAGCGCTGTTCCGCCCGTTGACCTTTTATATGGCAGATTGACTTTTAATTGTGTGCATCTAAATGTGTCTTCTTTGTCATGACCTAATGATGACTTGCATATCCACGGTCGTCGTTATTACCTATGTTAGGGTCAAGTATATACTAGTCATTATGTCTTAGCATTATCTCGGTTGCCCTAGACTTAAGCTTAGGGCCCAGTGTCTGCTCATTGGTTTCACCAGATTTGACTGAATTTCAGTTATTACGTGGAGCGACTGCCGTCTGACCTCCGCAACCCAGAGGGAGACATCATTCTATGGTTAAACCAGCTGTCAGTCTATTAGAAGTCACTGACTTCCTTATAACGACTGCTATAGATGTTCATGACAGCCGGGACTAGCGGCTTAACGTGCTTTCCGTGGCACGGAGCAAGCGATAATTACGCACATAACTTTGAAAAGTCAAAGGTGCGCCACCAGGGTTTGAACCCGAGACCCTATGAATTAAAGCCATGGGGTCTCGCCACTGGGCTATCGCCGTTCCCTACACGTATATGCGAGTCAAGTCTAAACTAGTACTTCTGATTTTATCTTTCAAGCTCTTAAAGCCTTTTAAAGCATTAATATTTTTCAAATATATAGGTACATATAATAATCTCTTGTTACATTTGTATTGCGCAGAATCTACTAAAGAGTCTTAACTATAACGTGGGACCAACTATATAATTGGCGAAGTATGGGCGTATAATTTGCCTCTGCCTACCCTCTCGGGGAAACAGGCGTGAATGTATGTATGTATAACTAATACTAATTAAATTACATTTTATGTTCTAAAAATTATTTAGTTCGATTTCCTTAGTCCTCTTCTACGATATACTCTGTCAAGACATTAGATGGTAGAATTCTTTGGACTTGCAAAAGCTAGAAGATTATAAATTTTAACGTTTAGCGTACAGCGATATTTAAGACACGTTTCTTCAAAGACGCGACTAACAGTTTTCCAAAATAACTCATGACTAACGATATAAAAGTTTAACTCGATTCTTATTAGATTTAAATGGTAAGCTCGCCATTAAAAGTACTTTGATGTTTCCTGTGTAATCGGCCGTATCTGTTTTTCGTTTGCGTAGGTCGATGACTCCGCCACAGACTAAATAGACCAACAGACTAAACGCGCAACATTGAAGCCACGTTGTTGATGTTTGTAAATATTACGTTTCATGTATCGGATCGGATGTGATGTGGCATGAAAGTTTTTAATTGCTTTACTTGTTATTATGTGTTTTTAATTACTTACAAGAGAGTTGGAAGATTAACTTTAGTTTTATTAATTTTGTACTAATGGTCTAAATAAATAATAATAGCGCCTACGTCAACTTCAGGTTATGGCTTCTGTAGTGCATTTTCATACTTGTAATAAGTTTATTCGTTACTTAAAGAAATACTGCCACATAAACTTCTACCGATTTCGGGCATAAAACCTATCCCTACCAAACTTCTTCTAAAGCAGTTTACCGATGTTGGTGTAAACGGGTAGTGGTTAAAGATATTTATTCTCAAAAAGACATATACAGTCACTTGAATGAGAACTTAAATTAACATACAAATGATTAATAATTACACCGTCGTCACTTAAAGATTACGCTCGCCCATCCAATGTATTCAATTTAATAGTTAAGAGCTTGAATACATTAAACGAGCTTAAATTTTTAATGTTCGAGGGTATTTTGTTATACAAACGAACGGGTAACAGATAAATATAGAAAAAGACTTATTCATTTATAATATTATTATCATTTATAGTACGGATAGTCCATCCTTCTTGTGTTAGAAGTAGCTCTGGTAGACACCTAAGCACTTACAGGTATCCTGCCGCCAAACACTCCACAGCTGTGGGGCAATAGTCCGCTCCGGTGCTGTAAATAATTTACTGAGCATTTCAGATGTAACAATTAGTATTAATGTCTTAAAGTGACAAACGAAATCCTTCCTACCTACGTCCATTAGTGGGGCTTTATTTATACTTAACTATACCATTAGTAATCTAAGATTTCGGATGACTGTCGGAAACAGGAAACAATATAATTTTATCTAAAGACCCGTGACTGACAAAGTCATTTTTAGCAAACCATTATGAATTTAATAATTAATAGTTTTTACTTGTCGTTTCATTTGAAAAAATATTCTTGTTTTTTTTACATTGTACTAATTAATAGAGAATGTTTTAAAAAAAACAACGCAGTACACCAGTCAAATAATGATCTTTTTATCAACTAATAGAAACTACATTCATAAATAAACTCACGTCTCTATAGTCCATTTTGGTTGGGCAGAAACCATGCAACAACTAAGAAAAAGGACTTAATAATTGTAGCAGGGTCAAAGTTCACTTTCACTTCAGAGGTTTCTAGGTGTTCTAGTGGTACAGAGGTGACTAGTATTGTTTAATGGTGAGAAGAAGCTTAAGAAGCTGGCCCACATGGGCACTAGACTAGATCCCAATCCTTAGTCGCTTTCTACGGCACTCCCGGGCTGGACATGGGATGGTAGTCTTAGGTGCCGCTCGAAACCGCTTTAAAAATTTCATAATTTATATATTTATTTTTTTAATGTGATACGTTATAATGAGTAAGTAGTGGCAGTCGATGCAATCCAAAAAAAAATAAAGCGATTGACACCTTGAGTAAGCACAAGTAGAAACTACCGATTAAAAACGATCTGTTGCAAATGTTTAATGTACAATATTGGAATTGCTTCGTTTTTATTTGCAGGTAAAATTGCTGTGAGTTCTGCCAATTGACAGCTCGTGAGATACGCCAGTGTTTGTTTGCGGATAAGTGTTTTTTTTTACGTTTTGCGCGTTTTTAACGTGCCTATGTGGCTAGTTGGCGTCGGATATAGGCGGCATCTGTTTTTGGGTTATGACTCTTTAAGTGGAAGATTTACAGTTAAATGAACTTCTATTATAATATTTGCAGTGAAGTTACTGTTTTACGTTAGTAGTGAAAATGAATACGCAAATCGCACATTTAAAAAATGTACTTAAATATAAAAAAAAAGTCTATTTTTCATCTTAGTTCTTGCTTTTCATAATACTTACCCAAAAATAAAACCGAATTAATTATTAAATTTCATTCGATGTCAGAACAAAACATTTGATGAGCCTACCCCATGGTTCGATTCCACAATATTTGTAATAAATGCTATTATTGCCGAATGCTGCCAATTTTATTAGCCTATTGTCGACACCCCTTGGAGAAGAATTAGTGATGTACCTTTTTTCGAAAGTTATCGATTGCCTCGCTATTTTTAGTTTTAATAGGGTCGCTTAAGTCGTATTAGGTTACGTTTTGTGTATGTAATATTTTTATTTTCTGTTTGTTAGAGGTTGGGATTAGGACCCTAAGGACTGTATAAATTCAGTTAAGGAAATACTATATTCTAATAATAGGATGATGCGATAGTTAATTTGTTAATTGCGAATAAATACAATATAACGCAAACCCGAATTCCAGTCGTGCGATATTAATAAAGCCTTCGTAATCCATATGACCGACGTACAATAGATTTTCTGTAACCAGTGACGTTTAACGTGTTATAAATATTTTTTTGGTAAGAGTTCTAATACAATTTTAACATAAATTACAAAATTATACGTTGAGACAATGAATATGATACTTTTGTATGCACGGCTTGACGGATTAAGATAACCCTTGGCAAAGTTATACGCTATCCTTTTAAACAATATCTCAATAGATGTTATAGTGTGATTAATTATTAGATGTTAAACATCTTTTAGTTAATCACAAATTAATATAAAATAATAAATATTTCTCAGAAAACATGTCCCATCTCTATGTAATGTCAGATTAACATTAAAATATTTTTTCTCAATCGAGGGTGCGTTAATTCCGATTGCCTTGGGCAACATATGCCCTACTGTGTCATAATCATACGCCCCGATACGGCCAAATTTGTGGGGTGGCCGGCCATACGTTTTGTAATGGTCGCACAGGCAGCTGATTGGATTTTGGTACTGCATTATTATATTGCCATTCATCTTTAGAAGTACGTAGGTATGAAATTGGTAAATGCGTTTATTAAAATTTAAAAGGGACTTTAATTGCGCAGTTTTATCGACAGTTGGTTTAACATTCACAACCGTAACAGATTTAATATACTACAATAGTAATTACATTTCATTAAAATGTTAATTAATTTAAGGGTGTATCCTACGAAGACCTAAAGAGCCTTTTTATTTTATTTTTTTATTATCGTCTGTAAAAAAAATGCTGCTTACGCACTGTCTCCCGGCCAAAAGGGGGAGACCGGGAGGGGGTGTGGGGCTCACTGCGGCCGACACGACCACCGCAGTCCTACCCACTAAAAAACTTCAGACGACGCCCACCGCTGTTGAAAAGGGGCGAGGCACCAGTGCCCGGGTTTGTAGCTTCTGGAACCCCGCCCGCGGCCAACGTCCCCCGGATCAGAACCGGGGAGACCTCCTCAGGAAGGCGCAATTTGCAGCGCCCCCCCTACCTCCTTGTGCGGCCATGGCGTAACTGGCCGACTTCGGGGGGGTCTATGGCGAGACGGAAGGGGCCCCCTGCCCCCGCCGCCTAAGACCCCCCGGGCGCTGCCTGACGGGCCCTCCTGGCCCGCCCGCTGCGCCAACGGCGTAGCCGGAGAGAGAGCGGATCCCGCTCCCTCTCCCGCTCCGCGGCCTCCTTCTGCGACATCATCACTTCGCAGAAGGAGGCCATAGACCTAAAGAGCCTAAGCTAACCTTACCTGCAAGTAGTGCACCTGCTTATCAACGGACGAGGCTCTGGCGAACATAACAGTGCCCGGCAAGCGGCAATAGGCTCGCCACCTACGTGAGACCAACTATATAATTGGCGAAGTGTGGGCGTATAATATGCCTCGCGTATAGTCTGCCTACCCCTTCGGGGAAACATATGTACGGATGTAAATAAATAACTCAGAATAGACAAGACAAAAATAATAAACATTTTCATTTGGTAAAATCTAAGATAACTTAACTTTATAATGTCATAGTTTGTTGAGATATACATAATATCAAAAATCTAAGCAATAATACTTTAAATTTGATGAGTAAATCCTCATTAATAATTGTTAACTATTTGATTTCTTTTAAACGACATTTCAATAAGTGAATCAGTAAGTTGTAAATATCGATATTTCCATAATTTATCGATAACATGTTAATGTGTACTTTTGTAACAAGAGTTTCTAGTGAATTTCTCTTAATTTTTTTTTATTAAACTCAATTCCAACTGTGTTCGTTCTATGTTATTCAATCTTAAGTACCTTTACCAAATTAGTAAAATAATAATAGGTTGGGGAAAAAGTCTTTTCGTATTTTTGTATGAAATGTCAAGACATTTTTTTTAAAGTTTATTTACATTTATTTACAATATATATGTACCGTTTTGTTGAATAACTTTCTGCCATTTTGTGGGCAGAGACATTATCCCGTTACTGTAGAAACTTTGGGACTTCTGATCAAAAAAACGGGACAAATAGTTTTGGCAGTCCTCTCTTGAGGTCAACCTTACAGAACCTAAAGAATTCTGCAGAGACCGAAACAGGTGAAAATCTGAAGGCGCAAGGTCAGGGCTATATGGTGGATGCACTAGGACCTCCCAGTCGAACTCTCTTAATTTTTGCTGAGTGGCTAAAGATGTGTGTGGTCTAGCGTTATCGTGATGAAAGACCACACCCTTCCTGTTGATCAATTCCGGCCGTTTTCTCTCGACTGCTTCCTTTAATCTCATCAGTTGCTGGCAGTAAAGATCAGAATCGATGGTTTTGCCGGGCGGTAAAAGCTCATAATAAACAATGCCCTTCCAATACCACCATACACACAGCATCACCTTATTTCGTGTTAGGCCAGGTTTGGCCACAGTCTGTGAAGCCTGGCCAACTTTCGACCACGACCTTTTTCGCCCGTTCTTGTCGTACGTGATCCACTTTTCATCGCCAGTTATCAATCTCTTCAAAAACGGCTCGGTTTCATTACGTCTCAATAATGAATCGCAAATGAGTACACGGTTCATTAAGTTTCTTTGAGTGAGCTCGTGTGGCACCCAAATATCGAGCTTTTTTGTATAACCAGCTTTCTTCAAATGGGTCAAAACTGTTTTGTGGTCAATTCCCAGTTCTTCAGCTACATCGTAACTACTAATATGCCGATCTTGCTCCACTCTTTCAAAAATGGCGTCCATTTTATTCGTAACAGGGCGACCAGAGCGAGGTGCATCTTTAACATCAAAATTTCCGGACTGAAAACGTTTGAACCAAATTTGTGCTACTCTTACTGACACTGCATCAGGTCCATAAACATCACAAATTTTTTTCACTGCTTGAGTTGCATTTCTGCCTTTTTTATAATAAAATTTTAAAATGTATCGAATTTCTTCATTAGATTCACTCATTTTTACGGAGAGAAAAACAAATGAAAAATAGCGGGAAACAACTTTTTTTAATTTTTTTCTTTTCTTTATAATGGAACCTTTTTAATGTTACCAAAACCAGCCAGACACAAATAGTACAGTCAAAAAAATTTTATAATAAGTTTATACCTACGTTATGCGAAAAGACTTTTTCCCCGACCTAATATTAATATTTTTGCTGAATTACAATTACATAAGTAACTCACTACTTCTACTTACTACTTTTAAATTAATTTCTTTTAATTAACTGTTGCACACGAAAGTTCTCTGCGGAAGACCAGTGCTGTTGTGGTCTTCCACTGCAGCACATGCTGAGTGGAGTCCTTCGAGGCATATTATATTTAAACTTATTTGTAAAAACTGTTTACTTTTATGATTTTTGTTCTTTGTTTATATGTATTTATGTCTAGGTACATAAAATATAATTTTATTTCAATTTATTGAAAATTGCTTCTTTAAAACCCAATCAGATTTTGTCTCTATATGCCAGTTCTATAATCCACAGTTAATTAAGTGTCATATTGCCCCAAAGGTCCCAGAGCCCCAAGCCAATAGGGGCATCTGACAAAGGAACTCGCATTTCTTTCATACAATAATGACTACAAATTAGTGACATTAACTTTTTTATGAGGGTTAATAATTGGAGTGGTTGACTTGAATCAGATATTTTACGGCTTCTTACATAAAAAAAATATTAGTTTAATACCAAACATGCACACGCTTTTCTCTACTATTGATCCTGGAACCTGTTGGGTATAAGTTAGTTTTTAAGGACAAAGTACATCTTTTGATGCATTATAAAATTGAGTTAGTTAAGTGCATAGTGCAGATGTTATTATAAGATATTGTTAAGAGTTTCGAGTTTTGCAGTAATAAATTACTTGTAAAGTTAATTACATTACAAAAAAATATATTAGTCTAGCTTTTAGTCTAGCTCTTTGCTAGTCGCTTATTCCAAATACATTATTAATTAATAACTGCTGAAATAAATTTATGAAAGTACCATATAATTTTTGATCACACTTTCAAAACAAAATTATAATTTAGTTTTTTTTCGCTGATTGTGAAAATCTTTGGTTTAAACGCTATGAAAGTATACATCTTGTATATGAATAGGTCCAAATTCATAAGTTAAGAGTCCCTGATGAGGTAACACCCAATTTTTCATCAGCACAATACTTACACCCCTACATATTATTATACAATATCATCGGACACGAAACGCATCGAAAACGACTCGATCACGTGACGTAGCTGTGTTGAGTATGGTCAGACAAAAAAGGCGTAGGTATAGATAGTTTTCGAATATTTTATTAAGAAACCTATTTGTTTTGCAATAAGAAACCTTTTTGACATTAAGTCGATAAAAGAGTGAACACATTAAATATTACTTCAATTCATTTGTTATTTCATCGAGAGTATGAGTACCTACCGAGCTCGTCTAATACATAGATAGTTTCAACTAATCAAGCGGTTTTAACCGCACATTTTGGTTCAATTTTACTTAACAAACTGTGTGTGCATATTTCTTAAAATGTTGCTGTGTTCATAATTTAATGTAACCCACGTAGTATCGTACCACGCGCAAGCTGAGTGCCAAGCGAAGTCTTTAACATTTTAGTAATCATATCCCAGCATTATCCCGGTTGCCCTAGACTTAAGCTTAGGGCCCAGGGTCTGTTCACTGGTTCAACCAGATTTGACTGATTTTTCAGTTATTACGTGGAGTGACTGCCGTCTGACCTCCGCAACCCAGAGGGAAACATCGTTCTATGGTTAAACAAGCTGTCAATCTGTTAAAAGGCACTGACTTCCTAATAACGACTGCCATAGATGTTCATGACAGCCGGGACCAACGGCTTAACGTGCTTTCCGAGGCACGGAGCAAGCGATAATTACGCACATAACTTCATAGGTGCGCCACCAGGGTTTGAACCCGAGACCCTCTGAATTTAACGGCAAGGGGTCTCGCCACTGGGCTATCGCCGCTTTACATTTTAGTATTACTATAAAACTTTTTGCGCTGACCCTATGCCACGATAGAAATGACGCAATACGTCAAGTGTGACGCATCGTGGATTCTGGAGCGGCCAGCGGGCCCTGATTAATGACAGGACGGATAAAAACACGCCGGGACCCCCAAAATTCGCCTATAGCCATATATTTATTGCTTGCTTATCCATTTTATTACAAGTAGGCACATCCTTTGTTTTATTTATGGACAAAAAAGATGACACTTGTAGCTTGTAAGCTCATTTTCATAAGGGTTTTTGTTTGTCATTTTCGTAGACAGATTGCATGAGACAAGCGCGTGATATGTTAAACGCAAAGTAATTTTGTCAAATGCGGACATTATTGGGCTTATTACAAAACGAGATCTAAAGTTAGACCAGGTTAAAAACTATTGCTGTCTCTGTCTTCATCCTATCAAATGAAAATATCCAAATAATGTCTGCGTTGGACAAAATTACTTCGCGTTTGACATTTCATGCGCTTGTCTAATAATGTCTTCATCTTATCAAATGAAAGTGACAGTACTAGTTTTAAACCTGGTCTTTCTTACTTTAGATCTCGTTTTGTAATAAGCCTCTATTTATTTTAAGAAATATCCGTGGGACGCTTTTAAAGGGATATGAAAGGATTTTCAAAGAGTTTGCAACGCGCTGTAGTTGCCTCTGGTGTTACAAGTGTCTATTAAATACACTGCCTTGATATATCTATATATTAAATAATTTTTTACATACTGAAAATCTGATGCCAACCCGTTATATAATTATTTAATTTAATATATGCTAATATATCTAATAAATTAACTTTTATATAAATTAAATATGAATAAATAACGATTTTTATTGTGTTCCAACAGAAAAAGTTTAGTTGGACATTATTGTATGTTCTAAGCGACATACAATATACCTTTTAATGAATAAATAATTAGCTGCTATCACCGCTTTCCTCAGGTTGCCGTATGCTTAAGTTCCTTGTAATATAAAAAAATAAATATACGAGATGATTATGATATATCCAGAGTAGACGTTCTCTTTTGCAATAGTCAGGGGCTCCATTATCACATTACTTACTGGATGGAGAAAGAAACTTAACGTGTTTCGTGCCTAATAATTATCTACCCGCAGTGAATAAGCGCGTTAGTTTTAAATGGACTTTCATATGAGCTTTTTTGAACATTTATTTAATAACAAATTTTGTTAATAGTATTCAAGAAAATTTACTCAAATAATCGTAAAGAATCCAACAATACACTGCGAGTAGATTACACGAGATTTTAATAAAGATTGAGTGCTAAATGTATGGCCTTAACCGCGGGAGCCATTTCCCTGGAGGCCATTTGCGCCCCTGTATTTATTCCTTATACATTTTATTACAATCAACCTTTTTCTTGTTTATTGCACAGACCGAGATAGATGTAGAATTGGCGATTTTGAATTAAAATTTGGGACTGACGAAAATGTTTTTAAAAAAATTATTGGGAATTTGAAGTTCAATTCTCGAATAATCACTTTCATTTTATTAATTTAAATTTAAGCAAGTGATGGGATTAAAATATCTTTGTGGCAAATCCCGCAGAACTATAATTTTCGTTGTTCTTGTTTCGTAGCTTGAAATCATCGTTGTTCTAAGGCTTATATCTTACCTAATGATGCCCGGTGTAAGGGCGAAACACGCGTCGTGTTGAGATGTTTCTCGATTTTTCGGGAAATCATAGTTGCGCTGGGATTGTCACAAGGATATTTTTAATCCATCACTTGCTTACAATGAATTTCTGCAAAGTAACGCCTGAATCAATAAATTATTTAATTTAAATTTAGTTAACACTGACTTTCCAGAAACTTTCCACAAGCGTTGACTTACTGGAAACCTTAAATGTAACTAATTTTAATGAAAGAAATAGAATCTTAAAAGTACTACATAATTAAAAGTAAACAAACTTTAAATGAAGTATATAAGAGATATCATACCTATTACAATTTAATAGGAGTCTTCAGTTACTCAGATCAGAATGAGACGCAGCGTATAAGCCTCGGCTTTATGCATGAATTAACACGATAGGTGAACGTGATTGAACTTCGATATTCCGAATGTCAAGCTAGACGTGTATTGACATTGACAGTCTCGGCTTACGCATTATCTTACACTCGGGGTGTTATGTAAACCCTTGCCCTGGGTTCTATTGGTAATTATATTAAAGAGATAAGCCTTGAAATAAGCAAAATTGAATGCTGATAAGCTTACGGCGATATTTACGTTTTCATTAGGTATGCTAAATTTGTATCTGGAACTTACTAACTTACGACAGATATGGCGTGGAGGTCAGTATACCTGCACTTCACTCCAGAGGTCGTGGGCGCGATCCCCAGTATGTTTTTACAAAAAATAGGTATTTAAGTATGTTCATCCGTTCTTTAGTATCCATAATACAAGTTCTTAGTGATAAATAATTGGTGTGATTGTAGGAGAATATTTATTTATTTTATTTCAATTTTAATTCAAGATCACATCCTTCCACTTGCTACGATCCTTGCTTCATTCACGCTCATTAACCTTCTACAGCTCTAAAGCTCTTATACACTATGGTGGCTTTAGGGTACTGACCTGCCCTTTCTCCCAAACCTTCTGGATTTCGTCATGACATGAAAGGACTTACCACTGACTCGACTTTACAATTATTACTAAGTAAACTATTTTTATAAATGGGATCGTATGAAAAATATAAGACTGTTCAGATTTAAAGGGTGTTTTCCTATGTATATTACTTAATCAATTAATTAATTAATACTTATGTATGTACAAAAAAAGGGTATTTATTTATGTTTATCTGTTATGTAGTATCCGTAACACAAGTTCTTAATGGTACTTATCTTGGACCTAAATAATTTGTGTAATTGTCGAAAAATATTAATGTTGAAAATTGGTCGCAGAAATTTTCAAGATTCAAAATTTGAAATAAAATGTATAAAAAAGGGACTATCATTCCTTGTAGATTGGTAACATGAATGTTTATTCACTTCCTGTAGATTAGTAAGTCTACGTCTTATAAATTTCTTATTAGCGTTATCGGCTATTGAAGTTTTTGAGGGTCCTTCCCCATGTTGACAGGAGTAGTGGGGTCCAAGTGTCCCCTCTATACGAACATATCTGCCACAGTATAGCAGATCTACAGTGTTGTAATGATTACCGACCCATAAAAATATAGGTACATTAAATTACAAAATATAAAAACAAATAAAGCATTTTGTAGCTTAATAATTACTGACCTGTCCACATGCACACTAAATTATAATATGATTGAAACACCGCACTCCATGATATTAATATTATTCGATATGTTAAAAATAATAAGCGACTACTACTATTGATCCTACATTCAAACTGCTTGTACAGTTTTAAGTAAAATTATATGAGTTTATAAGTTATACAATGTACTTAATAAATATATAACAATAATAATGCTTTTGATTTGATCAGAGCGCTAGCAAAATTAATTTTATTAAAAATATGTCAAATGTGTCTTTAACACTGAAGTTAAAAAAAGGAAAGGCCTTTTTCTGCTGTTATCAGCACATAATAGGGTTAACTATGAAATGACATATAACAGCCGTTGGACTACTGTAAGACAAAATTACTTATACTGTGTGTGTAATCTACCAATGCCCCCAAATAAATAACAACATAATAGCAACTATTTGATTAAGCATTAGGGAACGGACCCTCTTTCATTAAACCTTCAATATATTTCCAAAATGAGATTTCGCTGTTTGAAATAAAATTATATTTCCGATTTATTGCCAAACGGGAGGAATTTGATTTTGTTGTTGGCAATACTATTTTACTAAGTGAGATGACAACACTTTTAGGTAGCGAGGCTATTGCCACTTATCGGGAATTTTTATGTTTGCCAGAGCCTCGTCCGTTGATCGGTAGGTGCACTATCAGTTGAGGTTGGCTTGAGTACCTAACAGGTCATTATAGAATCTCCGCAGACCAAATAAATACACATAAGCACTAAACAAAGAGCAATTTTTGATGTTATGTAAGGGACCTAAAAGGATTAAACGAGCCACGCTAGCGTATTTAATTTATTTATGAAATAAAATTTACTAATTATGATATTTTTTGTCTGCAGGTAAAACACCAATAACACAAAGAACAAGATACCGGGAGGTTGAAACCGAAGTTAAGTAGCGTTTATTGAGGTCGACCCTTGGATGGTGGCCGGAAAAAAATATTGAATTTCTATTTTGTTTGTATATATTTCACGAACTACTTTTCTACGAACATTATGTTTATAACGATAACTGGATGGTGTCTGATGGCTAATTATTCCAGTTAACCGTGTCATTACCGTCCCGGGCGGGGGTTATGAAAACGTCAGTCCATTATCGCAAATCCGATCTGTCGCGTCAAAATTAACCCTGTTGGGTGCTCAGCTCAAGCTTGTATAAAAATTATATTTAAGGCTATTTTCTTCATTGGAGTGTATTAGTATATATTTCTGTGGGTTTTTTTTATAATTAATCATGATTTTGATTCATGATGTACGAGTAAATAAAAGGCGAAGACCGCGTAAGACGTTCCATGACCTTAATCCAGACGGTTTTGGAGAAGAAACGAAAACGTATCGCTATTCTACATTAATCCAGTGGCGAGCACAAAATACATGCTGCCTAAGACCCTCCTGACGCTGCTCGACGGGCCCTGCTAGCACGCCCGCTGCGCCCTCCACAGGTCCCTCTTAGTTTCCCCCCCCGGTAGTCAGTACTAAGGGCACCCAGAGTCGCCAATCTCTGGGTGTTACTTTTTCCTTAGCGCCCTACCGGGAGGTACTCAGCCCCCCCACCACGACAATGTGGAGAACAGTCGCGTGGGAAGAATTACATAACCTTAGGCTAACCAAATACAATTCCGAGACCTACTAAAGCTCGACCTAAGCTGGCTCGTTTCAGTAGCGCTACACACTGCATCATCTCTGCCATTAAAAGCCCACTGCTGTAAATAGGGCTCCCCTATTGTTTTCCACGTGAAACCGATCATCGGTCAATCAGACCTATATGCATCTCGACACTGCATACCCTGCCCAAAATCTCTATTCACGTCCATGCTACCACTGTATCAAAATATCTAAGAACAAATTTTTAATTAAAACTCAATCCAAAGCTTTTCATTTAATCGGATGCTTTAATAATATAACATGAAAATAAAACTAATTTTCTTTTTAATATTTTGATACGCTTAACATTTAATAACGGCAAAGCAATATTTCGCGTAAATAAAAAAATATTTGTATTGGATTTTCCCCCTCTTGGTACCTACGTTGAGAACATGACACGTGCTGTGAACGGGAGGGAGCCTTCATATTATTCATATTTTATTTATTTATGGTGTAATAAACTACTGACATGAATTGTTATTAAAATACTGGGGATATACCGCTATTTTGTTTGTTACATTTCCAATAATCTTTCTCAGTACTCATTTACATAGACCAGTGCAAAATGTCGAGTCCACATATTGACGCTGGAAAGGCAACCTTGCTTATGCACCATTTGTCTACTTTACAGGAGAGCGATTCAAAAAATGTCAATTTCCAAAAAAAATATAAATAAATTTGTTTTTTGTCAGAGTGGCAGTCAAATGAATGTCAAAAATGGCCAGAATTCGATGAAACCGAGATCTGCAGATAGAAAAAAATCAGGCGATTCTAATGATATATATAACTAATTATCGCAAATTTGGCGCATAAGCAAAGTTGCCTTTCCAGTGTCGAATATGCTTAATAAGTCAATACTTTTAAATAATATATATATTGGAAAAAAGCCACCTTCCACCACCACCTGGTTGGGGAAATTTTATTTTTAAGCACTGCATGTAAATTTATAAATTTGTTGTTTTACCATACAAACAAACAAAAGTATGTTTTTTTACTACACGTTATAATTACAATGTGTGTGTCTGTTTTTTTAAGTTAATCAAAACCTGAATTAGAAAAGGCAGCTCTCTTTTCTGTACTATAAAACCGATATTCAAATGCTGTCAAATAGTTTTCATTCTATTATTCTTCATTCAATAATTAACAACAAAAACCCATATGTAACTAAAGATTCTGACATAAAAAGTAAATTGCACTCAATAATTTTTTGACTAAAGTTGATAAAATGTTATCACATCAAATTATAACTGTTATAGGTATAACTATCCCCACGCAGCCTAATACAACACAGTATGTGTTGGGGTCTTATCTACCCATCGCGTGAATTCTGGCAAAAAGAGCGTTCTAACACGCGACGATGAATGGTGGACTTAACACCCCCAATGGCGTGGGCTCTATTTGATAAATTTGTGGACTGAGAAAGGCCTATTCGTTAAATATAGGACTGCGAATGATAGCAAGCGCTTCAGTTATTACTACTAAAATATTGATATCAAGACTACATGATTGGTGGACGCTGCAAAGTTTGGTCCCACGCAATTTTATTTTATATGACTTGATGTTTCCTATGTATTTCCAAATAAAAGGTATTATTTTTAACATCAAGATTCAAATTGTATTTAAATTTTTCGAATGTAAATTTCAAATTGTATTGCTGACCGACAAATGAATTCTTGCGATGCCTGTCTGGTGTAACTACGTATTAAGACCCAATTCTGAGAATCCGCAATGGATCTGTATGTCATAATAAGTTATAAATTGAATTCCTGTCACCATGATTTTTGAGAATAAGCCTGAGCCTAGTTGTGGGACGTTTAAAGGACTAGATGAAGATAGTGCTATACATTGCTATTATTGTACTTACGTAGCAACATATTTCTATAAAATTTCATCAAGTATAAGTATAGGGATGCACAAGGATCCTACTAAGATCTTCAACCAACCCAACCTTACCTGCAGGTAGTCGATCAAAGGACGAGACTCAGGCGAACCCGGTAAGCGGCAATGGGCTCGCCACCCACTTCTGAACATATAATAGACAAGTTCTTTTGCTTTTATTTCTTGACTATGGCAAGGATGGTTATTGTTGTTGAATAAAATATTAAATTTATATTTTGTTTGTAAAAAATTGACGAATCTAATATACTGTGGACAATAAAGTAAAGTTATTTGAAAATTTTTCTCCATTTTCTAAATTTGCATTCCTCAAAACTGTCAGCATGTTGCCAGTACCGAGCTGATAGCACATTAAAGTTGCAAGCCTGCACTTAGCATACGATTCGCAATCGCTTTTTGTGCTCACTCCTTCTTGATTTTTTTGTTTGTATCATTAGATTAGCGTCGGCTATTCGCGCGGCAAAAAGAGCATTGGACCTGAAGATTAATGGCGTATTCTGCACTTTAACGCTAAAAGAGCGCGGAGAGGTGCACTCTCAACTAATTTGTCTACAAGAATTTGTTATCGTAGGAATTTATTGAGAACTTGTTTTTTGAGTTTCAGAAGGAGGGTTTAAATTTTTGCTGAGCGTTTTTTTCAGTCGTTTTATTGAGTTATAGCTGCACACAGTGCCAGATATATTTTCGAAAAATAAGTGTCATTTACTTGATTTAGGTTGCGTTATCTTACATTACCTAAAACAAACGTTAAAATACTGTCAAACTCTAAACATTGGTTTGCAGTCCATTAGCTAAAATGCGGCTAACGTACAGTAACTCATTTTTGGAATTTAAACGCTGCTGTAATACAATAGAGTTTATATTTCAGAAATTACCCTCTGACAGTCAATGGCTTTTTAGCTAAAGGACGGCAGTAACACCAGTTATAGTTAAGTTTAAAGATAGGTGGTGTAATCCAGGCCTAGAGTTGTTCCGGTTGTTAGTCATGTTACTAAGACTTAACTGATTTACCTGGGTGATGGTACTGAGCACAGCAGTTCCTATTAGAATTTGCTAAGGTAGATAATAAAGAGAGTATCTGGATACTTACATTCTACGTAAATAATCTTCTTCTGATATATAAAAATATGTTATAAATTTATAATGTAATTTACTAGGTTATACTGTATTATTTATTGTTCATTACTTATTATTTTACTCTAATAAAATATTTCACATTCCTATTTCATCTCTAGTTAGCACCCTTTACAGCAAAACCCAATTTTAAATCAAGCGCTAATATTTAGCTCCAATATATTTCACATTGAAGTGGTAACTGTCTAGAAATAATTTATTAAGATTATGAATAAAATTTATTTCTAAATAACATATAGTCTAAATAAATTAAAAAATAAAGATTACTTTAGTAGTGCTACATAATCTAGGTGATACCTAAACTATACTTAATAGATGATCATGACAGCCGGGACCAACGGCTTAACGTGCTTTCCGAGGCACGGAGCAAGCTTAACTTTGAAATGTCATAGGTGCGCTACCAGGGTTTGAACCTGTGACCCTCTGAATTTTAAGGCAAGGGGTCTCGCCACTGGGCTATCGCCGCTCTAGACCATAAAGATACAGTTAGTAAATACAATCCATTATAAATTCCTTATGTCTCTGTGGCTTAATATATATATAAATATACTCAAACGAAGCGGTAATCTTTCGTAGCTAAATGCGATATTGCTCAATTGATATTCCCTTTACAGTCTTAATTAGCTCAACTCAAATTGAGTAATTCATCTTAAAATGCTTTTAATGCCCCTAAAGGAATACTGGTTTTACACTCCAATACTGCTCGAGCACTGTCACAACCATTGGTATAACAGCTAGTTAATTGTATATGACTACATCATGGTTGTTAAAGGTATATAATTTGAAATAACTTTCTGCGTATCTTCAATCACTAACTTTTTTAGTTAGTTATGTGAAATCCCTTTCTGCTTTAACTAATTTAACATTAAATATTGGTTTTTAATTAACTTTCAAAAAGTAATATTTTACTTGTTGCAAACATTGGGAGGAAACTGGGAGAACTTAAATTGTGGATTTAACAGTCGATGACTGTCAGTCGCGACAGCCGTCAAGCAGGCTTGTATCACTCTTATATATAGTTAATAAATTATACTATACCAATATGCTTACGTCAATTAAGCATACTACTGATATTCTTTTTTATCGGTTTCTTGTTTCTTTTTGTATGATACATATTGGACTCCAATGATAGATTTCGAACGTTCCAATCATGGTAGCTCTATGACACTTTGAAAAATACTCCCTGTTAGCTGCAATTCCCTCATTTCAGCTGCTCATCCAAATTTATGATGAGATGAGAGCACTCAGAAGTATTCTAGGTGGGAAATTGAGTGATAGGATTAGGAATGAAGTGATAAGGGCCGAAGCTGGTGTAAAAGAAAATATAGTCACAAGAATTGAGAAAGCTATGCTATGTTGAGAGGATAAATGAAAGTAGACTAACGAAAGTGATTTATCATGGACGTAAGACGTGCCATGACCAAATCCAGATTTTTTTTGAAAAAGGGCAGGTCAAAAGTACTCTAAACCGACGGTGTGTATGAGAAGGTTAATGAGTGTGAATTAAGCTAAAAGTGTGTGCCAAGATCGTAGCAAGTGGAAACAAGTGATCTCTACCTACCCTTACGGGAAAGAGGCGTGACATTTTATGTATGTAGGTATGTATACAAATTTGATGAGGAAACTAACTGTTAGAGATCGTCTGTGACTCTGGCTAACGGTGGTCTCTGCTTTCCGCATTCTAATTAATTAAAGTTATCTTCAAGTCTCAGGAGGAATTGAGATAGAGCGGCGCTATAAGCTTGACTTAACACGAAGAGCTTTTTGCCGGCACCCTTTGCCGCCATTTTAGTTTTCATTTGAGGCGATAATTTCTATGTCAAACCACACAAAGAAAAGTGGAAGTCTCTATAAATTGAATACCTACTTTCTTAGGAATGTCTTGGAGACTCAAATTCTTCTGTGACGTCATCAACATCAAAGGGAATCCCGGTTGTGTTCGGCGTTCTTAGTGGATAAACCATTGGCACTCGTGTCATCCTTTACCACGTCATCATGAGTAGGGGCGATTTATACCGTGCTTTTTCCGTGGTTAGATTTACACAAAATGTGCTTACTTGGTAGGATCCTTATACACCCTTCAAATTACTATACCCTGTAGTCTATCTGCATAAACCCAAAGTGACAGCCAGTTTGATTTTAAGAGCATGAAAGCTTAAATTTTACTGACACTTTTATATATATTTGAAAAGTTTTACAAATATGAAAAATATTCAATATAAGACGCAGTTCTGGCGCGAATACACTTGAATACCGCTTCATGAATAGAATCAATCATTTTGGAACCATTTTGGTTTGATTGAGAAATAAAAATTTAAGCTTTGACAAGTATTTTATGAAGAAAGAAAAACGTGTTACATTATTTTTTATTGTGGCTTTTGTTATTAAAATGTCAAGATTTTGCTGTATTTACGAAAGCAATAAATCTGTAATTACAAGGAAATAAAATAACAGATATTTTGTCCTTCTTTCTTGCTAAAATGGTTGAACAGGTTATGTTAAAACAATGTTGTGAATAAAAATATTTTTTTAGCATTTACACACACACATATACTATTTACACTGTAATATAAAATTACTATATAGGCTGTATAGGGATCCTACTCACTTCTAAGAAGCCCAAGCCAACCTCATCTGCAAGTGGTGTGCACCTGGTGATCAACGGACGAGGCTCTGGCGAACTTAACTTATTCGTATTGTACAATAGCGTATATAGAAGAAAAGTACATAGGAACTTATATCATATCTTAGTACTTTTTATTAATTTAAAAATAATTTAGAAACTTTTGTCGTTATTCGACTATGTCAGTCCAATCATAACTATTTTATGTACTAAACAAATAAAACATCTCTGGCTATCTTTGATTTCGGTTTCATCTTATATCATCTAAGGATCCTACCATCGTCTTAAAAGCCTCGAGCCAACCTCAACTGCAAGTGGTGTAACTGCCAATCAACGGAAGAGGCTCTGGCAATATAAAAGTTCCCGGCAAGCGGCAATAGGCAATATTATGTGGGACCAACAGTAAAATTGGCGAAATGTGGGCGTATAATATGCCTCTGCCTTCCCCGTCGGGAAAACATGCGTGATTTTATGTATGTATGTCATTTTGTATTGTATAGAAAAGATAAGCCTTCTGCTTGCTTGATCTTAGCGTTTCAGAGAGATAATTAATCATCTTTTTGTCTCCCAAAGTCAACAGAAACAAAGGCGCCGGCAGACGCTTATACAAATAGATAAAGTGATATTATTTCTACTTTGCTACGTGTGTCCTGTTAAGCAATCAATCGCCGGAGTGCCTCTATAGTTGAGTGCTCACTTTAATGTACACTCGCATTTGTGTTAATGAGCATAAGGTTTACTTAGGCCTAATGACTGCCGCCCCATTTGCAACGAGAATAAGATGAAAAATAATTGCTCGCGGTCAGTTAGAGCCTGCGAGGAGTTTATGACTAGTGGGTCAATTAAATTATCGACGTTTCCTTACAATGGTTGGTTTATGGGTTTTACTATGTTAACAGAGGTAGGTTTTTGTTATCAGTGTTAGTTGTAGGAATGGCCGCACATGGAGGTAGGGGGGCGCTTTACTTTGCGCCTCTCTGAGGATGTACTCCCGGTTCTGATCCGGGGGACGTTGGTCGCGAGCCGGGGTATTAAAAGCTTTATACTTTGGCATTTGCCCCTCGCCCCTTTTTCAACAGCGGTGGGCGTTGTCGGAAATTCTTTAGTGGGTAGGACTGCGGTGGTCGCTTCTGCCGCCGATTATCGACCGATTACCGACGATAAAAAAAAGTAATCGCTTCATATCTAATTCTCAGTGACACTAGCTGCACACTAAGGACGATAATATTTCTGCTTGTATTATATGAAATACTTACCGCAAAAACATCCTAACTAGTCTATACTTATCATATCATATAGGCATTTTCCTTACACGTCCTTTATGAAAATTACGTGCAGATATCAGACCTGGGATCGAAAGGGCCCGTAAAAGGCCCCTAAGCATGAGTAGATCATATTAAATGGATTCCCAACCGCTTATTCAGGGTCACGTAGCAATAAAACCCTTACAGACGGTGTAGACGTAATGTTTTTGTTACAATTTCTTTGCACTTTTTATCAAGTTATTGTTAAGTGAATAGGTTTGATAATAGTTGTTTTAGCAGTATTTTGTAGAAAATATTGCAAAATTGTTGCACTATTTTGCCTCTGCCAATATGCAGTGGTGATTAACCACCGAGCACCGAAGCGCTCGTAGCTCTGCGGTGCTCGGTGGTCGGAAACGATCACCGAAGTACAGCAGAGTTTATAGAGGTCAGTCCTTGGATGGGTGACCATTTGTGTGGCATTTGATATCGAGCGCTTCCGCGCTTCGGATGGCACGTTAAGCCGTTGGTCCCGGTTATCACTAAATTTAGTAGTCGTTAAGCCATGTTAGAGGCCTAATGGGCGGCTTGAAAAATTCTAACAGCAGGACGCCATACACCTGCCTCCGCCAATCCGCACTGGGTCAGCGTGGTGGAGTATCAACACCCTCACACCTGGATATGTGAGAGGAGGCTCCTGCTCAGTAGTGGGACGTAAATGAGCTGAGATGATGATGATGTATCTGCAGTGGTTAAACCTTATACTTAACTTTTAACTGAGTACATAAATACGGTTTTACTCGATCAAGCTAACATGCAAGGTAAAAACCTTTAGTATTCATCTATCGAGTGGCGCGTGCCATATTTGTATATAAAAGATTTTTTATAAAATAAGTAAAGTCATTAAAAATAACGGAACTTAAAAGGAGGTACTGGGTTTATTAAATTGTAAAGTAAGATTATCGAGTAATACCGAATGTGAGTAAGTACGAATCACAAATCCCTCTTACTTTGGTTTGTAAGAGGAGGACTTTGCTCACTCAGTAGTGGGCTGTTAAAATGGCGATATAATGAATCTTTAAGTAAGTAAAAGTATAAATAAAATACGTTGAATTAACATATATCTTTATAAATAAGTGAAAAAAAATAAGTTAATTAATTATATTTTTCACCGTTATGTCAGAACATTTCCTTCCATCTCAGTCACAATTTCGACATAAACACTATATATTGAACCCGTAAAAGACCAAAACATATTACGAAGAGCTTCTGATCACATTTGCGCCCCTAAGCTACACCATAAACCTTACACAATACGACCGAACATAGAACAAACTACATATGCTTACTCAGGCATAACTGAGCCCTGTCCTAAAATAACTATAGCCATATTTAGATGTTTGCTTAGGCTACCCTAGATGCAAAGATAGGGTAAAGATTTACCCCACATCGTATGGAAATGTAATATCAATTCGTATGTTGTATAACATTTTCATATTTTACTATAACCTATGCGTAGTATTTTGCATACAAAATCGAATGAAGTTTCTATACTTAAATAGAATTAAGAAGGACACGTTTAAGTAATATACATACTAGCAGCGCCCTGCGATGTCAGCCGCGTGGTCTAGGTTCCCGTGGGGATGCCAGGGTATAAAGTATCCTATGTTTTATTTCCTCGAATAACGCATAGGAATTCGCAAAAGCAGCATATTGCTTCTGCAGTAGATAATAATGTAGTAGTTTAGTGATAGTAGATAAGAATTATGTGAAAGTTTTTAGTCATATATTTAGCTTACAATACAGCTCAGCTAATCTATCGTATTAGATTTGGTGCCTGTAAAGATTTTTATATGTTTTATGAATGAATAAATAAATAAAATAAATAATAAAAAATACTGCAGCTGTACACATACCAAGTGTCATCACAATCGGTCCATTAGTTTTTGCGTAAAGTAAGAACAAACATTCACACTCACAAACTTCCGTATTTATAAAAATAGTGGGATGTGTTGCTTGGTAAATATAAATAATCTGGATATCTCTAGAGAACGGAACATATACATACATTCTAAAAACATACAGATACATAGTAAACGGTCAGAATAAATATTCATGTTCATATACTATTTATACTATCTATACTGAATATTTGTTCTGGTCTGGGTGTTTTCCTATGTATATTAAGTTTGTATTTACAAAAAAAAGTATTTAAATATGTTTATCCGTTGTTTAGTATCCGCAAGTTCTTAATGATACTTATCTTGGTGTAATGGTCAGAAAGTAATATTTATTTATTTTATAACACACAAATTTTTATTGTCCTGTGTATGAACAGACGACCTTATAAGGGAGTGCAGTTCTACTGCCTCGATGAGGGATTGTTCGAAAGGGTTACCGTGGCTACACAAGGAACATGGATGGTTTTAGCCAGTAAAAGTCCAGCACACCCACATCGGGAGACATACATATAAAATTTCACGCTTTTTCCCCGAAGGGGTAGGCAGAGACACACTATACGCCCAAATTTTGCCAGTTATATTATTGATTCCACGTAAATCACGTAATAGGTGGCGAGCCTATTTCGCCTAAGCCTTGTCCGTTGATCGACAGGTAGAATGTGACGATTTTATCGAAAATGGTTTTTTACATATTTTACATTTAAGCCCACTGTCATTCTTCGTGTAATATGTATTCCTCAGCTTTTTATAATTTTTTTTAGGATTCGAAGAAGACTCAATACTCACATTTTCTCTAGAACTCGTAAATGTGACATCAGTAGACACATCCAATTCATCCAAATCACCATCAAATCCATCATTTTCCATTTTGGCGCAAAGATAACGAGTAATAGTAACCAACGCGTTAAAATATAATTCCAACCCAATGTTTCAGTTCAATTGATGAACCAGTATTTATTTACGATATTAACCGCAACACAATCTAACAGATATTTAACTTAACACATTTCCTGGTCATGATACGAACAACAATTCGAATAGAACGATATTAAAACGAATGAATGACGTAAATTAAACCGGGCATCCAGCAACGCATAAGAACAAATATACCTACCTACCCTCACATTAAAATATTAAACACCACGGAAATAAGTATTTTTCCTTGTCATTTCCAAGATAATAATGGCGAAATAGGAATCGATGTTATTTTGAAAATTGTAAAAAAATAATATTCACGTAAGTACAAAATTAATAAAATATAGTCTTATTTTTAAAATATGTCTAAATTTGACTGGCCTCGTGGCGTAGTGGTTAGTGACACTGACAGATAATCCGGAGGTCGTGGGTTCGATTCCCACCCAGAACAATTGTTTGTGCGATGAACATGATAATTTATTCTGTGTCTGGGTGTTTTATCTATAATATGTATGTATTTAGAAATTTATATTTATTAATTGTTTTTAGTACCCATGGCGTTATATGAATGTAGTGACATATTTATTATTATTAGCCTATGTCCAGCAGTGGACGTCCATCGGCTGAGACGACGATTTATTATTATAATTAATATTGTAGCCATCGCTATAAAACGGTGAGTCTTAAAAAAAGGCTATAAGGAGCCTTTTTGACCGCTAAAATGATAAAACTCTAGTTACGACGCCAGTCTTGTAAAAAGGCTTTAAAAAAAGCCTAGGCCTAAAAAAGCCTCAAGCTCTTTTTTAGTGAGCAATTTTAGAACTACTGTTTCGTGAGGCCGCCTTTAAAAAAGACTCGCAAGCTTTAAATAGGGCTAAAAGGCTCGAGCCTTTTCGACCGCTACAATTGTGAGTCCGCCTTTAAAAAAGACTCGCAAGCTTTAAATTTAGGGCTAAAAGGCTCGAGCCTTTTTGACCACTAGTTAACGCGCAACAAAATAAAAGGCAATAATAAAAAAGTGAGAGCTTTCAACCCCTCGTAAAGATAATAACTTGGCACGCCCAAGTCACGGGGTGGCCTAAGTATTGAGGTATGTTTGTAGGAAAAATAAGCGAATGTTTCATATTTTTGTAGGGAATTGGGGCATAGGTCTGTCGACATCAACGGCAACGACCAGCAAAGTTCGCGACTTCATACGTGAGGCCTATTTTACCCGAACTCCTTTTAAGGAGTTGTTAACGATTAGGAAGAACGCGCTGAGAATATAAATCAGCAATTAAATTACAAAATTGTACATCTTTTCAGAGATTAGTAACTAAACCTTTAACTAAATAAACTGGTCACCTAAGCAATATGATTAATTGTTTAATACTAACTGATCTAAGTCACTTTCGCAAAATTCTGGTAAATATTATAAAAAGAAGTTTCATTGAAAAACAATTAAATATATATCACAATCACAACCAGATACTTAAATACTTCTTGCCCTGTGGGAATCTTACTAGAAGAAATAAAGAAAACCTTAATAAAAGACATGACGTACTTATTTAAGTTTCCGCGAGCAGAATAATAATTTTGACAATTAATATAAGATTCCTTTAAACTTGAAAGAACGTGTCTTCATAAACGCTTAAACATAAACAAAGCCTTACAAGGTAAAACAAAGTTGAACTTCGCATCCTACGAGAAATTTCAATTAAAGATTACGAACACAAAACTGATACCAAATGTTGTTTAATTGGTTTTCCGTTTCCCGCCCGTAGCGAAAGGGTTATCGTGACGCAAAATGTACCAAGATAGAATTATAATGGCGTCTAATTATATCACTTGTATGTTGGAACTGTTGTATTGGTTTGTTTCATTATTTAGATCATTATTATGTTTCCTTTACATTACATTTACTTGTATCTTTTATCAGTTATTCTAATCATTCGAGTTAAGAGTCAACTAAATTGAGTTGGTACGTCTCTTAATAATTCAACGATGTCATGGGTACCTATGTTACTATATCATTTTCATAAGGTTACATTCATCCACTCTCCAGAGCCTCTCCAAAGACACTCCTCTGAGCTTGATCTTCAGCTCTATTCATATAAAATAATGATTCAGTGCTTGCATGCTTCGAAAGGTGCGTTTAACCGTAGACTCCAGTTACCACTATATGTGGTAATCATAGGCAAAGCTACAGGTTCTGTTTGGCGACTTGGAAATATCTAACAACAGGACGCCAGGTACCTCCGCCATTGCGTTCTGGGTCCGCGTGGTGGTTTAATTATTTTGGTACGTAAAAGGATGCCGGAGCCGGATGAAGTTTATAGACTGAAATGATGACAATGATATCGAAAATATTTTGAGTAAGGCCAAAGCCGAGACGAGTTTGAGGCATTCTTCTCAATCTCGTTGCCTTTTTGGAAGCCTCGTTAGAGTCACCGACAGACTGACTGACGGATCCCCCCTATAAAAGTAACCGATAAACTGACAATTGTTGAGAAAAAATCCACAACAGATAGATAAACTGACAAACCTTGACAAATTCTGACAAAGAATCCATTATCTTTTATTTCCTGATTATAGTATCGCTCATATCTCTTTCAGTGTTGTTAAGAAGAGAAACTATGGAATTTTCATTTTGTGTATACAAATTTGACGAATCTAAATGATCCTGTTGATCTTAAAGACAATAAATTTTTTTTTATTTGCTCATGACTTCACTTGCACAGAAAATTCTAAAGAGTTCGTAACAATAACATATACATTCAATAATGATCACGAGTTCGTTATTCTCCAAGAAGTTTCGTGCATATTATTTAAATATTGTTTGTTTAACGAAAATAAAATAAAACGCTTTGTTTGAACGAATACGTAAGAGACTAGACTAATTTCAGAGATGTAAATTTCCGAATATTTCCCTACTTGAAGAGTTTAGTTTTCCGTTCCTCTATAAGACCATTCGGCTTAAGAATTATCAGCGTGTTTTCCTGCTTCTATAGTCCTTAACTTTCGAAGCGGGGCGTGAAACGGCATTTATTTGTCAAGAGTGAATGTGCTTGATCTATGGTATATAACGCACTAATTTTTTTGGACTGCACCGACTGCTTAACATAGTATTTTCAAGATAACGTTAAAAATAAGAAAAATCTGAAACATTTTTCATATGAATAGTACATATTAAGCTATTCAGACATTTACCATAATTTTACGGGAAATTCCCGGCAGAACATGGATGTTTCATTTCCACTTCGACATTGAAGAATCATAGTACTGTCGTACATAATGTATTGCTATTACTCGGAATGGACATACTGCTTAAGTATGCGACAGTTATTTCTAGTATCACTAGGTTGTTTTGGTAATTCTTGCCCCAATTTAAAAATAAATCCATAAGCTTAAAAATAAATCCACCGTCTACTGTGTACGAAAACTGCTCGTAAAAACGTTGGACATTTTCACAAAGATATATCGCACCGGCCACTAATAATAATAATTTTTATAAGTGAACTAAATGGGCGGCGTAAAATATGAGTTCTTTTTCGCTTTCTGTGTTGTCTTGGTTTTTTATTTACAATAAAATACATTACTCGTAATTATCTGAGATATGATTCACATTTTGTCTTCTTGTTGGAATTTGACCTTACTTTGATTGTATGAGAAGAGACATGCCCAGCAGTGAAACTTACTCGTAAGAAGCTGACATTTTGAATGAATAAGTTCGACTTATAAATAAATAAATATTTTCTAACAATTACACCGATTATTTAGTTCCAAGATAAGTATCATTAAGAACTTGTGTTATGGACACTAAATAACAGATAAAAGTACTTAATCTTTTTTTCTTGTGAATAACTACTTAATATACATAGGGAAATACCCAGACCAGAACAAATATTCATGTTAATGCACACAAATATTTTTCCTGGGTGGGAATCGAACCCACGGCCTTGGAGCGGAGAGCGGGTATACTCGCCACCACGCCATATCGGTCGTCAAACTTATGTGTACAAATTTTATTTGTGCAATAATTTCATAAATAAATGGTCGCTTACACTAAATTTAGGACTATGGCATGAAGCAGGAGATGATATATTGAGTTTAACTCTAGTTTATTTGTTTTCGTTTTACCTCTCATCTCACGGGAGTCGTAGGAGTCGACGAAGAGTAACGCTTTTCTTCTTCCTACGTCAACGCGATGCGCTCTTTTAATTAAAGACCCAGTACAGTTACCTTAAGATTGACCTTTCAACGTTGGTTTAAGTTAGAACTGTAGTAATAATAATAATAATTTTTATTGGGTCCAATAAAACTTATACATAATGAGCTTACTGTTACAATAAAAATCAAATGCTTATAACCGAAGTACGGCACATACAACAACAGTAAGATTGGCTGAACTCCACACTAGGATTCCCTGTGTCGTGGAGATCAATATCTTTCCATTTATGTTATATATTTCTTAGTGCATTTTTAAGTAAGTAAAGATAAATATATATGTGTGTGTGTGTGATTATGTGTAATTGTAAGTAAGAGAGAATCAAATAACTTAGTCCTATTCGTATTTTACTACCTTGACATATCTAAAAGGGAATTACTAAAAACAGAAAGAGTAAGTCTGTTGGCGTACTCTTGGCACGTATTACTTAGAAGTTAGTACTTCGTCTCATATCCTACCATTATCCCGGTTGCCCCAGACTTAAGCTCAGGTGCCCAGGGTCTGCTCACAGGTCTAACCAGATTTGGCTGAACTTCTGTAATTGCATGAAGCACTGCCATCTGACAAAACATGCATCTATCTGATGGAAAATAGTTATCGCAGCCCATGAACGCTTGCAATACCAGAGACCATAAAAAAATCCTTAAACGCCCTATTTAAGGAGCCTATACTGTAAGTACTTGGGAAATAATAACATTAAATAAAGATTTTATAGCGATAAAATGAAATTTTTATACATTATTTAGATTAGATTGTAAATGCGAAATAAAACATATATAATAATGATTTTAAAGCCATATTTTTAGGTCTATTTTAGTCACAATACCTTTCTCAAACCGTCTACGTCTAAAGTGTTTTAATAGCCAACCTAGTTCCTGTTTTACCTTTTATTTTCCCTTTCTCTTTGTACAAACAATTGTGGATAACTCCGCACAGCCATAAGCATAATGGATTTTCTTCAAGTCCGCAATCATTCCAGATTGTGGACATACTTATCTCGAGTAGGCATAGTCGGCAAATGCAGGCACAGTGGTCGGAATACGTAGAGTTAAAACTCCATGTGTAACAATTTCAACTTTTATTATAATAATCTGAAATATAAGTCTCAACTATGATTGTGACGTTATTTGACAATTGAAATAAAATTATTATATGCTATAAACTAATAATACACTATACTTTAGTTCGTAGAATACATCAAACGACAAAAATAACACCTTGCATCTACAATTTTATTCTCTAAAAGTTGTAATAACACACTCACAATTCCGATCGCAGGCTATAAGTTTTATTATACCAAAATAACCCTGCTAAGAGGTTCCAGTAATATCGGGGTTAGGCTTTCAGCATCTCGGCAATCCAATGGCTTGTAATGGGAATAGGAAGTGCTTTTGATATCAACCCCTGTTATTTTTAGTTTTTTGTATGTTTTTGACATTGACAACAAAGACATAATGACTGACATAAACAGATATTGCTTAGTCAATATTATTTATTTATTTAACAATTTATGCACATAAGGAACATATACAAAGATAAAAGTTATGAAAGACATGTACAACGGCACTGCTTATCCCTAAAAAGAATTTCTTCCAGCAGACCGAAAAAAGGAAAAAAACATATACAAAGTAGAAACGTGCACAAAATACGTCAAAAAACAAACTCAAATAAAACAACAATAAAAAACTAAAATCAAACAATAACATACTAAAATTAGCAATCAAACAAAAATTTAATTATTTCAATTCAAGTTTGGCTCAATACAGCTCTTAAAAACTATAGCGCTAACTCGCTGCGAGCGGGCTCGTTGTAAATCTTCAAGGTTGCCTTTTTATTTTGCCATCTGAAGTAATCATCATCATCTAAGCTCATTAACGTCCCAGTTCTTCAATGGGTCTTTTCTTATGAACCAAGGTGACGGACCCAATCATACTTCACGCAAAACCAGGGTGCATTGACGGAGGCAGTTCCGTGGTGTAGGTATTTAACGTAACTAATAATAACCCACATAATACTTATTTAATAAAACTTATTTTACCGGTTTGAATTGCGGTTTTTGCACTATTTTATTCCGTCTTTTCGAATGCTTTTTAGGTAATCTTAGTCACGAGGGGACTGAGATGACAATTATTTTTTGTACACAAAGTCATGAATTTGAATCTACCTAAATAACAAATATTGTACTGTCGATTGTATATACCTGGTAACATCAAAAGAGAAATAAATATCGTCACAAGTCGCTATTGTCAAGAGTATTACGGCGTGTCCGATATGCAGTGGACCCCCGGTAATCCGACAAACGTGTTGCTGGGCAGTGTCGGACTACAGATTGCAATTCGACAAATTACAGCTCAAAATTAAAAGATTATCATGAAGTGGCGCGTACAAGTTGCAATCTGTTTAACCATGCATCATCCTTTTTTGTGAAGATTTTCCGAAAATAATGTTTGAATTCCTACATTCAATAGTGATAAGCACGTCGGATTACAGGGGGCGGCGGATTAGACAGGGGCCGGTTTACCGGGGGTCCACTGTTTATAGCGCTTTGGTTGCTACCAACTACTTGAAGCTGACTGTATGCGTTTCCATTCTTGATAAATGAACTAACAGGATACCTGCTCTATATTCTAGATATATATATGACGTTCTCTAAACCCACCGGGATAAGAGTACAGCTGGCAATCGTTGACGATATCGGCTAAAGTTTGATCTGGCGCTTCACAATCACAGTCCGAAGATTCCTATTCCCCATTTATGAAGGTGGTCATTGGAACGTCTGTATCTTTTGTCTGTATTTAGTCTGATTTATACTTGACATTGAAGCGCTCGTAGCTCCGCGGTGCTCGGTGGGAAAACGATTACCGAGGTAAAGCAGAGTTTACAGAGGTCAGTCAATGGATAGTGACCGTTTGTGTGGCTTTTGATATCGAGCGCTTACGTGCTTCGGAAGGTACGCCAAGCCGTTGGTCCCAATTATCACTAAATGTGGTTGTCGTTAAGCCATATTAGAGGCCTAATTGGGCTGCTTGAAAAATTTCAACAGCAGGACGTTGTACACCAGGCCCGCGTGGTGAATTAGAGTATGACCCAATACCCTGGCTCTTTGGTATGTGCGAGGAGGCTCGTGCCTAATAGTGGGCCTTTAATTGGCTGAGGTGATGCTGATGAGGCTACTTGAACACTAAAACCATCCTCTGGCTCTTATTTAACATACCATTATATCTTTCATAGTATCATAATTTCACGCCAACGATACATTCCATTATTTTCTTATTAACTTTTTTTTATATATAAAAGACCTCGGCATTGCTTGTACTTTATTACTCCTGCATCGAGAATGTTTATTGAGTAATCAACTTAATTAAAAATGGAAGCGAGCGGTATACGACGAAATGATTTTATTGTGAAACGAAAGAATCTGAATTTGTCTGCACTATGTAATGCCTGCAAGCTGTAAACTTAATTTGAGTGTAAACTATTAGTTACTAACATACTAGTATATTTATATACTAAATACCATGTGTTAGCGGCAAAAGAATCTGTCATCCATGTGTTTATTTTTTTTTTATTTACCAAAAGTACAATATATAAAATACATTTGTTGTTATAATTAATATCCTCGCCAAACATTTCGTTTATAAGGCGAGAAGCGCTCTTTTTTCTTTCTCACTAACTTATTAAGAACTCTATCTAAATTAAAAAAATAGGTACTAGAAACAAAAATAAAAAAAGTACACATTACAAACGGTAAAAATAAGAGATTGTTGCCCGAGTATGTCGTAGAAGGCGACTTGGTAATCTCCCTCTCCTTTCCTCTCCCGAATAACACGTGCTGGTCTTAGAAACCATCCTCATACTGTGCAGACTATCAGCACTCGAACCAAGAAATTTGGGAGGTCGTTTCTGAGCAAGACCACTAAGCTCTGGAATTTGCTGCCGGCTCATGGGTTTCCTATTTCCTATGATCCTGGGTCTTTTAAGCAGGGCGTGAAACGGCATTTTAGCAGGGCCGTCGTGAGTGGATGCGCTTTGTACCGTGCTTATTTCAAGATATGAAGCGCTTTAATTTTTTTTTTAAACTGCTTCGACTGTTACCATCAGGCAGGACGTGGTCATTTTGACGTGTCACATTAAAAAAAAACTCGTTTTTTGCCAATGTGAACCAAGGGCTAGGTTTTATCTAAAGATATTTGTGCTAATAAAATCAGAGAAGACTAAATGAAAAAAAAACATAATATGTGCAGCTTTCACTTCGATGCTTCGTCTTCATGATACCAGGCTTATAAAAAAAGCGACAGCCTCTAAACAGATACCATCAGTTGCAATGATCCATGGTATCGACAACTGTGCCAATTAAGAAACTATCTGCCGCATTAGTTTATTTATTGTCATCGCAGTTTTTCAATACATGTTTGCTTAAATATGCATGTACGTTGCATTATGTGTTTCGGATGTAGTATTTATTTAATTTGCACTTGTTAATGCTTAGCAAACAGCGTGACGGGGTTAAGTCCTCTATATAATTTCACTTTGTTACAGATATATAAGTGAAAACTTGTAATTGGCCATGTTATAAACGTTAATCTAAGATATCATTGTAATTAGCCGTAAGTTTTCCTAAAATTGTAAAATAAAATAAAATACGGCGAGGTTTTTCCAAGAGATCACAGCGTGGGGCTCTGTGCGAAAGTTTTTTGAAGGGTCGGCAACACGCTGGTGAATCGAGCGTCCAAAGAGGGGGGTGATCAATTTCCATTAATGGGCCGCCTGCTTCTGTGCCAACTTGTCATGAAACCTTTTTTTATATATTCGGAGAAGGCTATGAACGGCTTGTATGCAAGTCATCAAGGATTTCTGTTATTACGTGACTACCACTTCTCATAGAACCTTCGTCTGCATTACATCAGGCTTATAAAAGAAGCTTTCCAAGAAGAAGTGGTCCATGGTAACGACAACTGTGCCACTTATCATCAAGGGTAATTTCTGTCTTCATCTTAACTTAAATCTAGTGCTTAAGTTAAGGTTTTATTCGCCATATTATGCTTGGCGCTCCCCGGTGGCTATGGCGGCGGTATATTTGCTTAACAGCAGTTTTCACTCACGCCACTCGTGTACCAAGTTTTTCGCTAGAAAAAGGCTATGCCATAGTGAAATACGGAAAGTAATCTGTCTCCTTACGTATGTGACGTATTCGTAGTCGTATTTCTTGATACACAAGATATCTCGGTAGAGTTGTAGTAGATGCAATAATGGGATTTTCATGGAGGATAAAATCTAGTAAACATTTTTGAACACTGTATAAATGTCCAGTAAATTACGTTACAAGTTATTTTTACTGCGTGTGTATATCCATCAATAATAAAGTCCATCAGTAATAAAGTTGCAAATGGAAAGATGTGATCTCTGCCTACCCCTACGGGAAAGTGAATATGTGACAATATGTATATATGTAGTAATGAAGATCTTTAATACGCTTATATGGTTTGGTCATGTTAAGAGGATGAATTTAAGTACACTAGCGTTGAGGGAAGATCGCGTAAAAACTTCCATGACAAATCTAGAAAAATTTGGAGAAAGGGCAGGTCAAAAGTACCCTAAACCGACGGGCGTGTATGAGAGGGTTATTGAGTGTGAATGAAGCTAAGAGTGTGTGCCAAGATCGTAGCAAGTGGAAAGATGTGATCTGTGCCTACCCCTACGGGAAATAGGCGGGACATTATGTATGCATGTATAATAAGTTACTACTACAATATGTACTATCTTGTGTAACTTTATGTTACGTTGTCTTGTCTTAAGTAGGAAAGATAGATCCACTGTTACCAGTAGATTTCAAAATTAACTTGTTATCATTATGCGTTAAATATCCAACCGTTAAATGGATTTTGATCACATTGGACGTTTATAGAGAGGCCTATGTTTAGCCGTGGTTCTGTTATGTTAAAGGTGCAAACAAACATGAAATAGTGACTTTACTTCATTGAAAGTACTGGTTAATAGTTAGGCTTATTATGTTGAAGGCGCAACAAACGTGTAAGTTAACGAATTATTGTATTAGATCTTTTTATTTCGATTGGAAAATCATCAATGACCATTTTCCGCTGTGAGAGGAGCGGTATGGAGTGACAAACCATAAATAAATAATAAATAAATAGATATCCTCTTACAATCACACCAATCATTTAGCTTCAAGATAAGTATCTTGGCATATGGATACTAAAGAACGAATAAACATTCTTATATACATTTTTGTGTGAATACATACCTAATATACAGAGGAAACACCCAGACCAAAACCAATATTCATATTCATGCACATAAAGATTGTCCTGTGTGGGAATCGAACCCACGACCGCAGGAGCGGAGTGCAGGTATATCAGTCCACGCCATATCAGTCGTCAAAACTTAAAACCATCCATTCTCTTTCATGAGCCTGCTATGTCCTGAAGCCGCGGTAACCCTTTCGAACAGTCCCGCCTAACATTCCAAGGATTCTTGGTGATTAATTCTGCTGCAGTAACTTGACTGTGACTGCGGCCTCCGCGTCCAAATCCAGCTATTGTCGTGAGTGTGGACCGTATGAAAGTGTCCCCGTGATTGATGGGCTCATGTCGTGTCTCACGATTATACCCTGACCGCTAAATGGATATTATGTGCCTTACGACTTTAATGGCTTTTATTTTATTAGCGGTATTAAAATGTTTTAAATTTTAAAAGAATAATTATTATTTTTTAAGCCACGGATGTCCAAACATCTTAGTAATTTTATTGTTTTCTGTCTCTCTACAGCCGTCCGCCACCTTACTAGAACCTCGAAATTTCATCTAACTATAAACTTCTCATCTATCTTAACTCTTAACTATATCCATACTTTATTATAATAATTTTGATACATTTAAAAAAAAACTTTGCAACTAATTTTGGTTTTTATTTTTTTACAGGTAAAGCAACCGAATAGTCTCAACTGGGAGAGAATTTTTTTAAAAGCTTACTGAACTAATTCACCTAAGAAAAATCTGGCTTGCTCTCGATTCAATCGGCATGTAGAGACATCATTTGGTAAGTCTGGTTTTCTCAGTAATTTTACTAGCTACAGCGTCTTCTAATACGATTCTTAAGGTTCTGTATAACATTTCCGAGGCGATATTTAAACCAACTGCCTCCCCGTAAAATAAAATAACGCACAAACCATTACACCAAAATTCGGTCAATTCCCACACAATATTCTATCAAATATTCCACTAATCCCCCAAAAACACATTCTAAATTGAACATATATTTTGACAACCGTTGGGAATAACCTCATTACCATGCAATCCAGCAATTATGAGCCTTATGTTATTACTAAATAAGGCCCTGTGAGGGTTTCTGCCTTGTTAGTGCGGTTTTCGCGCGAAAAATTTACATATTTAATGGACCTTCATTATACTCGTATATGAGTATCGTGCGGTCAATTTAATATACTGAATACTGATGTGGCAATTTTTTTCATTAATATTTTTGTTGTTGTTGTTACTTTAGATTGGCGCCTTGATAGGTCGAAGGTTCGATTCCCATTTATAAAGAATCCTAATTTGATATAAACTTGTCTAGTTTCTAACGTAAATCCAAGTAATTCCACTCAAGCATGTCCCAGTTATGAATGAGCAAGTTTTTTTCCCTCCCCAATTGGCAATGTAAAATTTGCCTGTGTGAAGGGTCAAGAAAATATTTGAAAAAAAAATTGGTAAATAATGTATATAAAATCAAACGTTACTTTCCCAAGAGAACTTTAACTATCTGCAACAAAATAAACAAATTCTACATCACGACTTTAAGCTACAATATCGTTAATTATTTACAAACAACAAAACACAACAAATCTCATTATACACTTAAAAACTTGAAGGTACTACCTAAAGTTACGTAAGTAAATTTACTAAATATACTAACCCAAAAAGAGTCTATAGAAGAAAGTACAATATCAATATGAGGAGGAAGTGGGCTACCATGAGAGATAAGAACACTATAGGAAGAAGAATGATCATACAGTGGGCAAGAAAAGAAAATATGATTCAGACCTTCTTCAGCTTATTGAAAAAAGCAAGTTAGTACAATATTAAGCTATATTGAAATTCATACGTGCTCCATATCCGTAACCGAAACTCTCGGATATTCGAAATAAATGTAACTTCGAAGTAACTGTATCCGAATCCGATATAAAAAAATCGGATATTTTTGGATAAGGCGAAGTCTAACAATAATTATGAAAATATAATATTATCCATATATCTCTGTATATCATATCCGGATCAGAAATAATATATCCGTTACATCTCTGCTTTATCAGAGCCCAAAATAAAAAAAAAATTACTGGTGACCGTTATTTAGTTAGTTAGTGTGGCATTTGATATCAGTACTTCAATGCTTTAGGCGACACTAGGTCGTGATTCTGAGTCTGATTCTTGGTGGAGTATAACTTGAATTCCTCTTACCTTGCTTCTTGGGAGGAAGCCCGTGCTTAATATTGGTACGTTGATAGACTGTGTATTATATTATAAAATTACATTATAAACATATTACATTATAAAATTTTGACAACATGTCAATAAACGAAGTACCTATTTGAGATTATAATAATTCGTTCTAAACCAATTAGAATTTAAGAAATATAATCAGTAATATAGATTGATAGTAAGTAGTCATGTTATGAAATAAGTAATTAATTATAAATTTTCGTTAGAATGGTTTTATCTTGATATTAGATCTATCTAATAATATTAATATACATGAACAACACATTTAGAAATATCATTTTCTTCATTAAGCCAGTTAAAATGCATTAATGCACCTATTAATTTTAATACTACTAACAATTTTTTTTAATTCTCATGAGGGGTGGCCATGATAGCAGGAGGTTTTAATTAAATTTTATTTAATCTTCCGTGTTCGATGTCCGTTAAGTTAATGAGAAATTTCAATTTGACGCGGTGATTATATTGGTCGTAACTGAATTTATGATGATACATCTATCATTTTGTATTTTGACGCTGATCTGTGTTAAATTATTATGAAAAATGTAATCTTTTTTTAATGTCACGCGCATGTTGTCATGTTAGGGTAGGGATATCAATTTTGGTGATTGAATTTATGGGTGTATTTAATTATTGGATATCATGCAAGTCAGTACCAAACTAATAGTTTTTTTTAATGTAATTCAATAATAATCATACTCCTTGCGTCATCACGATGATTACAACCTATTCAGCTGACGAACATTGTGATATCACTCATCATCATATCCAAGCATTATCCAGGTTGCCCGAATCTCAAGCTGAGGGCCCAGGGTCTGGTCACTGGTCTAACCAGATTTTAGATGTTAATATAAAGAGACAGAAATGGTGCAGAGCTATATTTGTTCAACGCTCCATAGTTAGTGCGTTTTGATTCTCACGCAAGATATTTGTAATATTTTTATGATAATAATGATATGATAATTATGATCTTATTAAAGATTTGCTCTGAACTTACGCTTAGAGCCAGAGATCTGCTCACTGGTGTAACCAGATTTGGTTAAACTTCAGTAATTATCCGAAGCGACTGCCGTCTGATCTCAAAAACCCAGAAGGAAACATCATTCTATAGTTAAACCAGTTGTCAGGGTGTTAGAAGGCACTGACTTTTTAATAACGACTGCCATCGATGCTTAGACAGCCTGGACCATGGGTTAAACGTGCTTTCCGAGGCACAGAGCAAGCGAAAACGTAATATCTCTATCAGGTCATAATAGGTACTCCACCACGGGGACCCAGTGTTGTTTAGCGGTGTGTGGCGTCTTGCCTGTTAGAATTACTCTAACCGCCCAATACAATAAAGCCTTTAACACGACTTAATATATATAATAAACCCTAATACATAACCAGTACCAATGGTTTAAAGTGCCTTTTCAAGCCGGGATGTACTCCGATCACATAATCAGGAACTGACCTCTGATGTATGCCTTAATTCGGTGTTCGGTTTCTTGAAACTGCAAGCTCTTCTGTATATCCATCAGTATTCATCAGTATTTCCACGGGGACCACGCGGGTGACACCGCGGGCGCTGCTAGTATAAAATAAAAATAAGAGACTATTACCGAACTACAAATAAAAATCCATCGCATTCATCTTTTGACGTCGAGCGTTTACGTGTTGCTCTTATTTCTTAAGCGGTAAAGTCCATTATCAGAAGTGGTTTTTCGTGTCATTTGGTTGAGTATCCCATCCGTCATGTGAGAGGTATTGGACAAATAAAACTATTTGAATAACGCTTCAAGTATGTAATAGTAATCGACATTCGCAAAATAACTTATAAATAGGGACTTTTAATTAAGGGAACAAATGATTAAGTGTCTGTTAGTCATTATCATCATATCAGCCATATAAAGTCTACTGCTGAACATTGGCCACCCCAATAAATTACATTTCATTGGGGATACTCAACCATAATCACCACCCCGGGCAGGCGGGTTAGTGATCGCAATTCTAGCTAAAATGAAGGATGACGCTGCTGCCCATCATCCTGTTTGTTCAAATGTTTGGGTTAGTACTTTAGTTGAGTTCAATAGACTGCAATTTAGATGGGATTCGGTTGCTCCGGTGTATAGGTAGGTGTATAGGGATCCTACCAAGACCTAAGGAGCCCAAGGCAACCTTACCTGCAAGTGGTACACCTGCCGATCAACGGACGAGGCTCTGGCAAACATAACAGTGCCCGGTAAGCGGCAATAGGCTCGCCACCTATTCATCATCATCATCACAGCCCATTAACGTCCCACTACTGAGCACGAGCCTCCTCTCACATACCAAAGTGTGAGGGTATTGGGTCTTACTCCACCACGGCGGAGGCAGGTGTATGGCGTCCTGCTGTTAGAATTTTTTTTTCAAGCCGCCCATTAGGCCTCTAACATGGCTTAACGACTACCACATTATGTGATAAC
Organism: Musotima nitidalis; assembly: GCA_949126915.1. Lineage (NCBI taxonomy): Eukaryota > Metazoa > Arthropoda > Insecta > Lepidoptera > Crambidae > Musotima > Musotima nitidalis. Next base: position 6,747,162 of record OX421432.1, on the reverse strand, counting down.
CGGGACCAACGGATTAACGTGCTTTCCGAAGCACGGAAGCGCTAGATATCAAATGCCACACAAACGGTCACCCATCCAAGGACTGACCTATGTAAACTCTGCTGTACTTCGGTGATCGTTTCCGACCACCGAGCACCGCAGAGCTACGAGCTCTGCCACCTATTACGTGGGACCAACTATATAATTGACGAAGTGTGGGCGTGTAATATGTCTCTGCCTACCTAAGGGGGAACAGGCGTGAATGTATGTATGTATGTATTAGGTCGGGGAAAAAGTCTTTTCGCATAACGTAGGTATAAACTTATTATAAAATTTTTTTGACTGTACTATTTGTGTCTGGCTGGTTTTGGTAACATTAAAAAGGTTCCATTATAAAGAAAAGAAAAAAATAAAAAAAAGTTGTTTCCCGCTATTTTTCATTTGTTTTTCTCTCCGTTAAAATGAGTGAATCTAATGAAGAAATTCGATACATTTTAAAATTTTATTATAAAAAAGGCAAAAATGCAACTCAAGCAGTGAAAAAAATTTGTGATGTTTATGGACCTGATGCAGTGTCAGTAAGAGTAGCACAAATTTGGTTCAAACGTTTTCAGTCCGGAAATTTTGATGTTAAAGATGCACCTCGCTCTGGTCGCCCTGTTACGAATAAAATGGACGCCATTTTTGAAAGAGTGGAGCAAGATCGGCATATTAGTAGTTACGATGTAGCTGAAGAACTGGGAATTGACCACAAAACAGTTTTGACCCATTTGAAGAAAGCTGGTTATACAAAAAAGCTCGATATTTGGGTGCCACACGAGCTCACTCAAAGAAACTTAATGAACCGTGTACTCATTTGCGATTCATTATTGAGACGTAATGAAACCGAGCCGTTTTTGAAGAGATTGATAACTGGCGATGAAAAGTGGATCACGTACGACAAGAACGTGCGAAAAAGGTCGTGGTCGAAAGTTGGCCAGGCTTCACAGACTGTGGCCAAACCTGGCCTAACACGAAATAAGGTGATGCTGTGTGTATGGTGGGATTGGAAGGGCATTGTTTATTATGAGCTTTTACCGCCCGGCAAAACCATCGATTCTGATCTTTACTGCCAGCAACTGATGAGATTAAAGGAAGCAGTCGAGAGAAAACGGCCGGAATTGATCAACAGGAAGGGTGTGGTCTTTCATCACGATAACGCTAGACCACACACATCTTTAGCCACTCAGCAAAAATTAAGAGAGTTCGACTGGGAGGTCCTAGTGCATCCACCATATAGCCCTGACCTTGCGCCTTCAGATTTTCACCTGTTTCGGTCTCTGCAGAATTCTTTAGGTTCTGTAAGGTTGACCTCAAGAGAGGACTGCCAAAACTATTTGTCCCGTTTTTTTGATCAGAAGTCCCAAAGTTTCTACAGTAACGGGATAATGTCTCTGCCCACAAAATGGCAGAAAGTTATTCAACAAAACGGTACATATATATTGTAAATAAATGTAAATAAACTTTGAAAAAAATGTCTTGACTTTTCATACAAAAATACGAAAAGACTTTTTCCCCAACCTATTATATACTTTTACAGCATGATTTTAAAAATGAAATACTCAAATACTCATTTGTTGGTAATACAACATTACACGTCAAAAGAAAACTATACAATAATTATTAAAATTTAATTAAATAGCAATATTATTAGTAATGAATAACGTCAAAGTAAAAAATAATAATAAAAATCTCTATCTCCAGCGCCCTTCAAAATTGTACAAAAGAACAGCTACAGTTAAGCGTAAAAATATGTGACTAGACTGAAAGGAGTCGAAGTACTACGATCATCCACTACGAGTACCTAAATGAAAAACAATCAACAACAAAAAATATCTTGTATTCTGTTGGAGTATAAAACTTAAGAACTGTGTTAGTTCGTGTAATACCAGTACGTTTATTAAGATTTCCGATAGATTAAGTAACATTTTTTACTCCACTCCCGACTGTAGCAACAAAAGCGACCTCCAACTGAACTCTGCAGCTAGTTGCCATAAAATGAAAAAACCGAACTGTGTTGTCCACTCACAATTTTTAATTTTCCGCTTTAAAGTAATTTATCAAGCGACTGCAGCTTGTACAGAGGCAAAAAACGCTAAAACAATGCTAGCTCCTGTTACGAACAGGGCGACATGTTGAATGGCCGGGGAAAAAGGCGTTAGTCAATTTATAGCTATTTTAATACTCTTTTGTAATTACAAACCTCTTTGTATTGTCTAGGAAAAAGTTTCAATTCTGTTATCCTGTTTGAAGGATCTAGCTGAAGTGCTGGAAATACGGTACTTAACGATGTCTGCCTTTAGTATTTGAAGCGGTTCGTGTTTCAGAAGGCAGCACAATCCTAAATGTGGTAGTCGTTAAGCCATGATAGAGGCCTAAATGAGCGCTTCAAAAAGCTATACATCTACTTCCGTCAAACCGCTCTTGGTCCGCGTGGTAGAGCATGATTTTAATCCTTCTTATCTTGGAGGAGAGGAGGCTCGTGCTCAGTAGTGGGACGTAAATAAACTGAAATCATGATGATAATGATCTCCTGCTTTAACAGGAAGAGCGTAATGATTAGTCCCTCTCTATGTCTTTTTATCATTTACATTTAGATTAAAGATTCCCTCATCACGTCTCCCATTAAAAAAAAGTCTTAATTTTCCATTCCCCAAAGGACTCTTATCTACACATGACATAACATTTTATTAAATCGGATCCTTTACCTACATGTTTATTTTTGCACGACGAAATTGGAAACACCTTACAATATCCTTACCTTCCAAGCTATACGTCTATACGCCTGCACAATATAAAGATTGGGTTTATGCTGTAGATTGAGGGCGATGGGCAGGTCGGGTTCAAAGCGACGTACTCATAAATTCCTTTACGACAAATAAAAATACGACCTTCATATAGAACCGCCTCGCACGTCAAGTATAAATCATTCAATCTCTAGATTTCAATTGGTTTTTTTTAGTAGGACGTGGAACGTGTTATAGTAGGCCATCAATGCCTCCTGATAATGGTAATGACAATTTTTTTTATGTTTTCTTTTTACAGACGGCAGGGACACATAAAAATCACTATGAACACAAGTGAAGGCGCAAAATTACCGATATTTTCGCGAAAAATATGTGTTCACAGACGAGCGTTATGTATCTAGAAGACAGGCGAAATAAGTGTTCCGATTTTTCGAACTAACTTTCGGTTAAATTAACTCCCGTACATTTCTCATGGTCGACAACTGGAAGTCTCAGAACAGGCGTTACGTTCAGCCACCGGCCAGACCGTTCACGTCAGGGTTCTTATGGTGGTTTCGACCGTCCTGGCTGACCAGACACAGATCATTTTCCCCCTAATATCAGGTGGCTCCTATTCTTCTCATTAAATTGTCTGAATGTGAAGGCTTTTCTCAACAGTGAGTAGAGAATATGGACTTAAGGTGAGGAATTCACGCGACGCTTATATGCTCTTCACAACGCTTACTTCTCTAAACAGGTTATTGTAAATTTCAATCCCCTGAAATTTTGTTTAATATCCAAGAGGCACTTTTAAGAGTTACCGAACTTTTGAATAATAGATTTGCAGAGAAAAAGTTAGATTTACGGATGTCTTCTAAGATTTATGATCCCTATCCTTCACGATTTGAATAAATTATGGGGAGTTCCGCTGTCTCTAATTTTGTTGTAGAATGTGGAATGAATGATGCAAGAGTGTTGCTTGCTGGTATTGCGATCTTCTTTCGTCGAGATCCAAAGAGTTTTTGCGAAATTTGAATTTGAGGATAATCAAATTCCGAAAATTCTAGAAGGTGTTTATAAATATCAAAACCTTTTCTTTATAGCAACGTTACAATTATAACTGTAACCTTGGCTTTGAAGTATATTGGTAATTGACATGTTCAATTGAGTACGTACGTTTTGTCGCTTACAGTCGCTTAGAGTTTCAGCGATGATCCCCGTGGTAGTTGCTGATGACTTGCCTTCTTCATCTTTATAAAGTGCCTAATCTAATAAAATATGTATACAATGCAGGAATCGATACTACGCCTAATGTTGTTAAATAGCTCGAGTGTCCTGAGTGTCCCGTCTTCTATGAAGGCTCTAGCTTCAGCCTCTAGCCTTATGTCGAAGGCTAGAGCCCAGTCTCCAACCCTAGAGCCAAGACTCGAGTAGCGACAGCGACTAAAGCTCTTTTTTAAAGGTTTACTACACAACATTTTGCTGCATAGTAAATCTAAAAAATTTGTTGTTAAAATAATCTATTTTTATTTACATACTAAATTCACTACATAATAACATATTTTGACTATAAATTTACACCTCCTCCTATAGAAGAAACAATACTTATTTATTAGTTTTATTCAGTTCAAAATTTGTGTGCAGTTTGCCTGGATTTTCATCAGTCAGTCAGTTTTTCTATCTTTATATTTCATTTTATACGTATTTACCACATTATACGTACGTATATATCTATATATTTATTGTATATATTTACGTATATATCTCTTGAGCCTTCGAAGTTCGAGGCTTTTAGTCTTGCGATCCCTCAGAGCTCGAATTATGAAGACTCAGGTAGCTTCGACTCGATGCGCGAGTTTCCTCCTCGGAGCTTGATTCTCACAACACATGACTACAACACAACACTAGACATTTTACTTGCTTATGGGTCCTACGACCTTATAATATGTCTAACATTTATCTGTCCACTAACATTAACATACGTAATTCTATTCAGCTGAATAGATATTGTTTGAATAATAGAAAATTATTAGGACATCTGCTAAAACTATGTGTTGTTTTGTAAGATGTCTAAGAACACATTAAAATTAAGGAAAACGTATCTTGCTTTGCACTTTCTGATTTCTTTGGCTCAATCCGTCTCCAATATTTGCATGTAAAAGACACCTTACATATTCAGATGGCTGATTTGCTTACCAATTTGGGGTGTTACCTGCGTAAAAAACCTTATTATTTCAGCAGCGCTATAACAGAAATGTAAATTTGGCATTGTATTTCCATTTTTCCATCACGGACGGTCTGCCAACGTGAAAACTGGGCGTGTATCAATTGTTCGTTAGCGAATTGTGTGGAATTCCCGAAAATTGATCGACCATATGCAACTGCAACAATTACTCTGAAAGCCAGATGCTTGTGCCTAGGTGCTTTTAATTGACAGTGTATGGGAAAGTCCTACGGTTATTTGTTTTGCGAGACTATGTTAGAAACGAGTTGATCAGCGTTAACTGGCGCAGGACTTTGATGGGTGAAGATGGATTTGATGGGTTAGCCGTTTGTATGCAATGTAATATCGACAGTTGTTAGGAAACCTATCCTTGAAGCTCAAAACTACCCTTTTACTCTACTATTTCGGCCGTCAGTAGTGAGTGCGCACTTCTTATTATACCCAGCACAGGGGGTATCTTCGTTTGGAAAAAAAATCCAGTGCCTAATAGTGGGACATTCATAGGCTGAGAAAATCAGCAGCCGGGTTAAACCTTCATCGCCTGTCAGTTTAGTGATAGGTCCTAGACAGCGTACACTAATATCTATGTGGCGTATTCTTTATTTAAGTCATATAGTGTTGTTTTTGGTCCCACTATAACACACTTGTATTAAGAAAGAGACAGTTTACGCTTTATTACGCCGCAACGGCTGCTCGTATAACCATGAAATTTTGCACATAGTTTATATCCTAATTTAAAATAATGATTGCGAAATAAAATCTCCTAATTCCCATGAGAAAATACCGAATTCCACGCGAATCGCGGGTGAAAACTAGTAATTAATAAAATCTAAATGCAATTATTAAATGTGATTAAAGCACACCGCCGCATATTTCGTAATATCGTTGATGTTTCGACGGGTTTTCGCGGTTTTCATACATTTGTATAATATGCATTTAGTCATTTCATATTAAGCATAATGGGTTTTCAAAATAACAATTAGTGTTTTTTAATCATAATAATGACTAAAGGTACTTCTAAAGTCATTAATGTAATTATACGTTGTGAGTTTTATTAATTAATTTTTGTTTAGATACTTCTCATAACATGACGACCGATATGCCGTGGTGGCAACCCGCACTCCGCTCCTGAGGTCGTGGGTTCGTTTTCCACACAGGACAAATCTTTGAGTGCATAAATATTAATATTTGTTCTGTTCTGGGTGTTTTCCTATATTACGTATGTATTTACAAAAAAAAAGTATTTATGTATATGGTTAGCCGTTATTTAGTATCCATAACACAATATCCTAATTATACTTATCTTGAAACCAAATAATTGGTGCGTTTGTTAGAGAATATTGATAAATTTATATTATTAACCACTAAAAGGAGGATTTTTCTAGAATTAGTCATAGTAACAATTAGATTTTCATAAAAAATTGTTGTACTTTTATAAAATATTACTTCCTTCTGGTGGCTCGCTTTGTGGTACCGACCTAGAATACTGCCACTGCCTCTCATCTCACGGGGAGTCGTAATAGTAGACGAACATCCCAAATCTCACCCAGGATTAGCGGAGGCAGCAATTTGTCCTGCTGTTAGAATATTTCAAATCGCCCAATGAGGCCTCTAACGACTACCACATTTAGTGATAACCGGGACCAACGGCTTAGCGTGCCTTCTGAAGCACGGAAGCGCTCGATATCAAATGCCATACCAATGGCCACCCATCCAAGGACAGACATCTGTAAACTCTGCTGTACATCGGTGATCGTTTCCGTCCACCGAGCACCGCAGAGTTCCGAGCGCATTGTACATTCATCATACCTTAAGCTACTATATAAACGAATAAGTACCACCTATAATACCGAACGAACATTATAACAATCTGCTTAATTGATAAAAGAGATCGTTAATCACTCCTGGCATTTATTACAAAGTTGTCATAAATCACGTGACAGTGGGCGGGCTGACATGATGTCAATGTCTAGCTGTGATTGTTGCGCCATAGCCGTGGACATACGGACTGTCTGGTCTGGGAAATGCTCCATTTATTACTGCTCTATCTATTGTGTGAGGAGTGTATGTTGTGCACCTAGTGATGTTGGGTTTTCCTATCCTCTAACTGTTCATAAAAGCTTTATAAAGCCGAATTTAAATGTAAGATTTTGACTTTGTTAGATAGATATTTTGGATTTAGTATTGAGGAACGAGATAAATAAGACGACCTATATGGCACGAAAGTCTGTATAATCGTTCGATTCCCACACATGACACATATTTGTGTGCATGAACATAGTTATTTGTCTTGGGCTGAGTGTTTTCTATGCAATAAAAATGCTTTATTCGTTATGGTTACGCTATACTTCATCTGCCTATCTTCGTCACTGCGGGACATAGGCTTCTCCAGTGGCCTTTATCTGAGCTCTTTAGGTCTTCGCCTCCAACCACTGCCATAAATCAAGTGACAGTAGGAGGTCCGACATAATGTCAATGTCAAAAAGTGATTGTTGGTTTGTTACTGCTCTATCTATTGTGTGAAGACTGTTTGTGCATCTAGTGATGGGCTAGTTGGTTCTTCTTATCCTCTTACTATTAGATTGATGTGGTATTGACTGTCGTTCTTAGCTTTAAAAGTCGTGGGTTTGATTACAACACAAGACAATTATTTGTGTAAATTAATGTTGATTTTTTGTTTTGGTCTGGGAGTTTTTTATATACATACTATAAAATCACGCCTGTTTCCCCGAAGTGGTAGGCGAAAGCATGTTATACGCCCACATTTCGCCAATTATATTTTTGGTCTCACATAATAGGTGGCGAGTCAATTGACGCTTATCGGAAAAATTGACCAAAGCCATGTCAGTTGTTCGGCAGACGTGCACCTCTTGCAGGTGAGGTTGGCTTCGTCTCCTCAGATCTAGGTAGGATCCCTATACACCTATGGATGTATAGAAAACATAAAGAAAGTATTTCTAAAACAATAAGATAGTTGCTTAGTTTAGTGCTAAAAGCTCGTCTAAAACGTCGGTGTCAAATGGTCCAACATTTTATTTATTATTGTATTAATTGTATAAAATGAAATCACCTACTTCGTTCTTTGTAATTAACAAATGTTTAATTGCATTTACTTATAATTTATTTCCGAACTATACAAACTTATGGTTAAACACATTAATATTTTACGTTGTAAATCTCTAATGCTAACTTATTTCAAGAATTATTTTCTCACATAAATATTTTCAAATCAACAAGCCCTATTTTGTTCTTCAGTCGTCTGTTTATAATTTGACGTTAACGAGCTAAGCGGCGGCGGCGCCTGCGCAGCATACAGATGTCTTTGTGTAAGCGTAAAGGGCTGGAATTATCGGATTAGTTGTGTCAATGGTTGTTGTTTGAGGTTTTCTCATTTGCATCTATTATATTTATTTATTAACATACGGTTTAATATGTTTACTGTACTTAAAAGGAAAATCAATCAATCAAATTATTTATTTGATATAATGCAATTATGTAATGTCCCATATAATAAATACAGTACCAACTTGTAATATGCAAAAAGCATAAACAAAATCACGAGCAACCACTATAACAAAAACAACCGCAGACATTCAAAGTCCGACCAACACAGTTTGGTCCAATAAACGAATATTTGCATAGTATCGATACAATCATTCGAATGGGGTTATTGAATCTTTATCGCATTCCTCATAATGTTTGCTCGGAGATAGTACACAATTGTTCAATATTTGTACCTACGTTACATAAATATTCATGTTTCGATATCGTGGCCCGCCAGTGTGTGGTCGTAAGAATCGATTCTAGATAAAATTCGGAGTAATGATACTTGCGGTGTGTAAAGTAGGGTGCTGCGGTGCTGCTTATATTTTGTCAACACTGTATTTTATACCTATTGCTCATACAAAAACAGAGATAAATATGCTAACTAAGGTTACATTTTCTGCCTTTTATAGGGATGCCATTTATAGTCCAATATAGGAATTTATTTCAGAATGATAAATTTTAAATTTTCAAGTGTTAAGTGTACTTGGGTACACTATATCTATAGTGTAAGCTCTGGTTTGTTTGTATCCTGGTAATCGAACTCACGAACTTACGAGTCGTCGAGAGTCGTCCAAAAGTAATCATAATGTACAACTCCTTTATGTAACTGTTGCATCTCACACTAACTTAATAAGTCTCCACAAGAGAACGGCGCTTTCCAACCCCTTACTTCAGAATAATTACTGAGTGGAGGCAAATAATTAGACATGTATTGTGAAAATAATTTATTGTAATTCTTTATGTGTTTATATCTAAATAAAATTTTATAATTGTACTCATGTCATGTAGTAAACTGCCTTCAAGAATTTCCTGAGGCCCTGACTCCCTTTTGTACTGAAGGTAACCAAAGTATTTTTTTTCTGGTTAGCAAGTAGTTATTCGATAAAGTTTTCCTTCCCCAGGCCTGGGTGACCCCTAGGCTCGAAACTTGGACGTGCATTTTGAAGCACAGTTCTTAAGTTTCTGTATAATTTGCAATTCCTCAGAAACTCAGATATTTGTGTAGCGTGAATTGGAACGTGCCCCGTTACAGCATGAATAACTGGGTTTTAACACTACTTTAAGTAGGTCTGGAACTAATATAAGAAGTTTATTCTCGGGAATTGTTTTATTGAGAGCCGAGGTTGACTTGGAGCAATTTAGTGGTATTTCAGTTCATATTATTGTAACGAACGGTATTGGCGAAGCCTTAAGGGGCAAGCATAGAGAATTCGAGTATGGTATGCTGTGTGGAGCTGTGGTAGCTCAGTAAGACCAGGCAAACTGAAGTGGCTGGGGAGGGGGCATATACTCATCTCAAAAAACCGACGACTGATGAGGTGTTAAGGTTCTTCAATGACAACCGCGAACCGGCTCCAGATCGAACAATCTCGAAAACAATAGGAGGAGGGAGGCCTAGGTCTGCCGACTGTGGACTTCTGGTAGTGGATCTCCACATATATACATATTATCATTTTCCCCCGAAATTACCCTATTTATACGGCCACATTTCGCCAACAATATTTTTGATCCTACGTAATAGGTGGTAAGCCTATTGCCACTCACCGAGAACTTTTATGTTCGCCAGAGCCTCGTCCTTTGATCGGCAAGCGCACCACCTGCAAGTGAGGTTGGTTTGGGCTCCTAAGGTCTTGGTAGGATACACCCTTACAACGTTTTTGTTACGAATATTTAAATACTGCGGAAAATGGTGCGGGTAGGGCAGGAGGTAAGAAATCCGCGTTGGGTTTGTTTTATGATAGGAATCTGTTTTCTACTACTAAGGGTGCAACCAAAGTATAGATTTTACTACCGTCATTTTGCAAATAGTGCACGAGAGGGGCAACTCTCGGGAAGTCGTAAGAGTCGACAAAGAGAAATCCTACCGGATGATGTGCAGCAGCGTCATCCTGCGTACTGGCCTGCACTGCAATCACCAACCACCAGCATGCAAAGCGTGATGATTATAGGCAAATACCCCAATTAAATGTAATCTAATAGGCAGGCTAATGTCCAGCAGTAGACTTTATAAGACTGATATGATGATATTTAAAAAAATCGTTACTGATATATGACATAAAAAATAATTCAAACTAAATTGCTCTCAAATATTATGTGTAGTTATTATGCATCAGTACTTATATTTAAATTTCAACGTAATAATTATGCACACTTCTGTTATAATTTCTAACAGCAATTTTAGATAGATAACTCTAAATAATTAGCGGCAGTATTTTAAAATATGTGGATGATGAACAATGGAATTCGTATTCCTTTGTTTCATTTTCACTTCAATGAATAAAATTTACACGTATGTTAAATAATTACATAGTTTGTTTTTACTATCCTATTATTATTTTTGTAATAACCTAGATGATTTTTAAATAAGATTAATATCTCAACGGCTTTTAGATGTTTTACATAATTTTAATATCGCAATGGTTTTGTAGAAGTATTTTTGAGGTACTGCTGCACTTAAATTTACAATTCACAGTGATCTGATTTATCTACAAATAGCATAAATACTTTTTGTTTTAATAATACTAATTAAAAAGGTTGAATTAGACGTCGATTATTGTGAGTCGGTCTATATTTCGCTTCTGCCGTGTGATTTTAGATCCCACACAGATCAAATGTTTTGTGACTGAAAACTTTTATTTATATGTACAAAAACCTATATATGCAGTCCAAGCTTTCTCACGTTATGTGTTGAGCTTTGTGAGGGCCCAGTTAGACGAGGCGAAACTTTTCTTGCAGCCGTCGCGCGATTGCCGCTTATTAACCGCGTACTTGTTTCTTTTCATTCGTAGCAGTGGCAAAATCGCACGACAACCACGCGAAGGGCGAAATATTTCGATGTCATATGAGAGACACCTGAGACGGCGAAGAATATTTGTAAATGTATATTTTTTAAATAAAATGAAGAATCTGTTAAAATAAAACGCGTCCATAATTCCCTCAAACCGTATCAAATTTTGGAATTGAATCACAAAAAACATAAATATTCAACTAATACAATATGAGGATGCAGCCGGACGGGCCACGAAATATCTGACCTTTTTGTTAAGGCATCTTGAAGCATGACCGTAAAACTGGCCCAGGCCACAGTGAAATAACAGTAGTAAAACATGTTGTCATTAGCGATCTTTCACATTGTTCCTAAGTTTAAACTGAAAATACAGAATATATAATTATGGAAATAAAACTAAGAATAAGTCCATACCATAAGTCCAGCAATGATGTAATTACGTTTCGAAATAATTTCAATTAACATTATGTAATAATATGAATTAACAACTTTTTTTTGAATTTAAATACTACTGCTGCGATAGTCCAGTGGCAATGTGAAACCAATAAACTGCAATTCAGCGAGTTTGGGTTCAAACCCTAATCGCGCACCTATTGCGGAGGTCACACGAAATTCAGCCAAATCTAGATCCATAGATAGCTATTCAGAATCTTTTGTAAGGTTTTTATGTTGTCGTGTAAGACCCTTAAATCAGTCTCGCGATCATGGCGTGTGAGGTGAATCATTTAGCAGACATCTTGGTGCAGGAACATTTAATAATTTCAGAGACATAGCTAAAGAAATTCTACTTTTCTTACACAACTATGACGAGATGCCTTTACCGCTGAGTCATTGGTAAGTCATGACTTATAAGGAGATCCTAACCTCATAAACTTGATATACGACTACAACCCTTCGGATAAAGGAATAAGGCTATTGGAGACGTGATCTGATCAGCGAAGGAAGCATGCGTTGAAAGATTCCGGCAGGAAGGCGAATTAATATAAAAATCTCTACTTTTTATTCTTCGGGTTAGATAGGATATAATCAATCAAATCCTAGTCCTTCAGTAAAATTTTTTGGTGATCCGCCAATTTATACTCCTTGGTGGAGTATGACCCATTTGATTCATACGAAGAGAAACCGGATAAAGGTATTATAGCTATTGGGCACGTGATCTGATCAGCAAAGGAAGGATGTTTTAAAATATTCTGGTAGAAAAGCGAATCAATTTAGGAAAACTCTATGTTATACTCTTCGTGTAAGTTAGTATGCAACCAATATAAATCTGAGTTCTTCAGTAAAATTTTTCATAATTTTGGTGATCCGTAATACTTAGCAAATCCGTAATAGGTCTGCGTGGTATTGACCGAATACCCTCTCACCATCTCTAGTGTGAGCAAACCCGACGTTAATGGGCTGGGATGACGATGTAGTTTTAAAATATATCAAATTTATATTCTTATATGCATTAGGTGTTTGAACACCATATGATATTAGTTCAGAGGAAACACTATAGCGTTATAAAATTATTAACGTAAATAAACTTTTAAGGAAACTCCTTCACGATCATTTTAAAAATCTAAAAAGCACACAAGAGATTCGACCACATATGGTCGTGGCCAGAGAGATAAAAAATATATATAATATTAATTATTATTATTTGTACTCTTAGTCTTCGACCAATCTCTGAAGACAGGTGCGTCAAATCTGCACCAATAAGCAAAAGATTTAGTGATGTGATTTTAGTATTTGATAAGATTTGGCATCATAGGAATAACTTTACGACATAAATCAAATTTAGGTAACATTTCATAACCATAAAATTCTTGGTAGGTATTTTTCGTTACTCATTATGAGGTACACATCTTTGGTGTCAAGGAAAAAGGAGATAAATTTATATTTACCCTCTCTTTGCCGTGACACATATCAAAGTTTTGTACCAATAGGTGCAATGTTTAATTTTATTTGACTCTTCTCCTTTTTCCTTGACACCACATAAATTGAACCAAATAAAAAAATATAATCTTAAAGTTGTCAGCTTTTTTATTATCATAAACATCTTTGTATTTTTCATTACTTTAGTAACCAGAACCACAGTCGATATATTTTTTTTTGCATACCTATTAATAATCTGGTCGTATGAAGTTTTGCCAATTTCTGTTTTTAAGATCCATAGTAATTGTTACATTTATCCCGAACTAAATATAATTCGGGATAAATGTTTTATTTCCAAATAAGCGACCGGACAAAAGGCCAGGTTACGTAAACAAGGTTCTTTGGTTTATGCACATTTAAATAACCACATAAGAAATATCGATACATATCGACGTGTCGATATAAATCTCATCGATAGTTGCCACATGCCTCAGAATTGGTTCGGGTAACCGATTTAACCAGAACGGCAGATGGTTAGATGGGCTCGAAACTTTTTTTGCGACTCTTTTAAAGTTAGACGGCTGCGGGGAACTTGGAGGTTTTACATTTATTCGAGGCTTCTTTTGCTTAAGTAACTTTGTAGAGGTACCAAGCACTCACCTTCAAAGTTTCCAGATTTCAAACAAACGATGCTAAGGACAAAAGATACAGTAATATGTTTTATGTTGGTTTTGCTATTCTTAAAAAGAATTTAAATGTGAACAGTAATTATTTATATTAGCATATTAAACAAATTAACTTATCAAAGCCGTTAACTCTGAGATAAGAGAAATTATATACACGCTATATATAGACTAGTACTAATAGTCTGGTAAGATTTGTAACCATAATATTGTGAAATGTATTTAAACAGGACTACGATTATTTAGCTCCAGGATAAGTATCATTTAGAACTTGTGTTAATGTTTATCCGTTCTTTAGTATCCACTAAAGGACGGATAAACATTATGAAATACCGTTTTTTTTTGTTTTTAAATACATACTTAATATACATAGGAAAACACCCAGTACAAAACAAATATTCATGTTCATGCAAACAAAGATTTCGAACCCACGACCTCTGGAGTAAAGTGCATGTATACTGACCTCCACGCCACATAAGTCATTGTCGTTTTACATTTAGTAGTAATTTTTTTGTGTATGTATTTAAAGCATATTGTGGGTTTTAATATTAGTGTTGAAAATTATTGTGTTATAAAATATATCCTTCTTCGTTATATACTTATAGAATGACCTTCTAGAGTACTCATAATACAAATACAAAGTATGTCAACTAAATAAACCCAGCAGAACAAGCATATAATTGTACGAAACAATAATATATCGATGTATATGTCGCTGGCGCGGTGCCACGCCCGCTCTGAGGCTGCATTCTGCTCTTGTAATAACATCGACATTTTTATTTCGCTTGTCTATTGATATTTATGAATTTCTGCTCTGTATAATGGTTACTTCTATTGTTTATTTGGTATTTAGTTTGTTACACTACGTGTGTAGCTTAAGGTAGCTTAGTATGGTACTAAAGTAAAATTTGATTGATTCCTATCTCTTGCCAGTCGTCTGCCACCTTGTAGGTAAATGCCAATTGGTTGCACATAAGTCAAAGTCTTTATACATAAATCATGAGTTTTCAGTATATACAGGTTAGCTTTGATCATGGTCTTTTTACACCCCATATAATTGATTTATTAAAAAAAAATCAGACTAGCATATATACATACATGATATCACGCCTCTTTCCCCGAAGGTGTAGGCAGAGGCATATTGTATGTCCACATTTCGCCAATTATATTGTTGGTCCCACGTAATAGGTGGCGAGCGTATTGCCGCTTTTCGGGAACTTTTGCGTTCGCCAGAGCCTCGTCTGTTGTCCCGCACCACTTGCAGGTGAGGTTGGCTTGGGCTTCTCAGATCTTGTTAGAATCCCTATATACCCGACTATTGTAGACTAGCAATAAATAAGTAATAAAAATAATAAATTTCAATTCAGTCTTCTAAATTATACTGTTATGGAAAACTCATTTTGTCTATCCCATGTGTTGGTCTGCGCGATATTGTAATTATTACAAGGCTTAACATTATATACTGAATGTAAAAAAAATTACGTCGAAACTTCATTCGTCAAATTCATTGAACAAAACAAATGTATATTTCATTGTACTGTTTAATTTCAACGTAAAATCGAATTCTATTTCTATTATATTCGTATGAATAAAAGATTAATTTTCTAATTATCATTTACATATTACAATATTGATGTTCGAGCCGGTTTTCAGTTTAAAATTAGTTTGTGGGCTTATAGATTATAGTCGGGGAGTTGTCCACAGTGTATAATTGTATTTTAGCGATGCTGGCTTATGATAAACATGACTGTGCTTTTTTTTGGTCTGAATTTTCGGACAAAGTTATACTGAACATATTTTTTCCTTTTCAGGACATTAGATATCTAAAAAGATATCACCATAAGTTCGTTTATATTTTTACATAATTATTAAAATATTGGTTTTTGCTCTTAGCGCAGTGGGCGATGTCAGTTGAATGACACATGGCAGGGTGCCTGTGGCAGTAAAAGACCAAATTTATTGTAAGATTTGATTCAGTAAATAAACAGACCTTAGCGTAGCTAGCTCTTAGACTACCAGGCTTTTTGATTTCTAATTTTGTAAGAACAATATTGGGGGTTCCGTTATCAGGCTCCGAGGTCTTAGAAATGGTTATCATTAATTAGAATTATGCTAACGAGCTTGTCGGATTTTCCCAAGTTTTGTTTGCAGATGACGTTCCTCGATGTCAAATTTCATGACGATCAGAATTTTCAGAAAGTTCGGGAGTTGGATATTGTCGGCTGTCTGTTTCTGATTCAAAGTATACAAAATAAAGACATGAGCCTTCGGGAATTGGCAGTGGTCTGTACGACCTGGATAATTGCTTGAAAAGGAGTTAGCTAAAAACTGCTAATTTATTTTATGTATATGTTTTTTGAATTAACTTTGTCGGCGCTTTATACGATTATTTTTTGTTTTGTAGGCTACTGGAGTTGTAAATTGCGGGTTTTCCAGGATTTTCCTGAAATGGCATTTCTATGTGATATAAAAATGTATCTTGTAAAAGGAAAGCCTTTCTTTTGCCTTAGACGATAAGGTTGTCCATTGTATTTACTGCATTCATACAAATTTTCTGGGTTCAATATTCGTTTGTTACCTCTTTCTCGTAAAAAATGCTAAACAGATGAAAAGATGACATTTTCGTGGAGGACAAGGGGGTGAAAATAATAATTTCCATAAGTTTGTAAATTTAAATTTTCTAGTAAAGGATATCAAGCTCATTATTATTAATAATATATTTTCATAAATTCTCCCTACTTTAATCGAAATTTCTCAGTAAATCCGCTGGTATACAATCTCTATGCTAACACATTACTCCTTTGTTGCAGGTAACCGTGCGTCAGCGATGATACAAGCAGCCGGAATGTGGAATAATGCAGGCAAGCTAATGGACTTGCCGGCATTTTAACAGCTTTAATAAATGTAGCACGTCGGCCGGCTCGCATAGTGTAGCTCTTGTAAATGTTACTATTAAGATTGGTTAATTTTTATTAATGTCAGTGGCTAGAGTGAATCGGAAAGGCTGGATTCAGTGTGTAAGAAATGATACGATTGAGAAGGTGATGGATGTGTCGATGACAAATGACTGTGGTGCAGGGAAATGGGGTGATATTAAATAAGGTTATTTTTTTATTAATGTTTGCGGTTTCAAGATGAGATGGCTTAAATGTATAAGGAATAATATAACAGATAAGGAGATGGATGAGTCGATGACGAAACACCGATGTGCAGAAAAATTAGAATCAGGGCATTAGGATGATAATGAAGATTTAATTTGTACTAATGTTTGAAAGTGGAGAGGCATAGTTTAATTTAAAAGTACTTTATCTCATTTGCTTGTAACACTGCGTTGCTAGGTGGTTGGAAACGATCACTGAAGTTAAGCAGAGTTCGCACGCATCAATATTCAATCAATCAAAATTATTTATTTCATTAACTATAACATAGTACTTGAAAACGTCAAAATTAAATATAAAAAACAATCGAAATATTATTACACTGAAATCACGAAGCTTAGATTCACTTATAGTATATTATATTCGGTCAAGCATTGAAGATCATTGCCGTGCGACACATGAAGCTGCTGTTTCCGTTTTTCACGTTATCTGGTAATCGCTAAACCAGGTTAGAGGCTTTAATTGGCGGATTTAAAAATTCTAACTTGAGTACGCCACTCACTTGCCTCTTCCAATCCGCACTAGACTCGACAATAAGCTGAGATGGTAATGACTTAATAAAACTAGTTTTACGACCAAATATATCTAAAACTGTTAAGTGCCTTTTATGTAATATTATTACTAACTATACCTAATCATTAAGCAAAAGTCTCATTTTCCCGTTCTTTGAAATAAAAATATATTAGGTGTTATATGGCTATGTACATATATACTGTTATGTACCATATTTATTAATTATTCTGCCAGAGGACATTACCTATATAGATAGTAAACCTAAATTTAAAAGAAAAATAAAACAATACTATTTAGATTTAATAATGGCTAAATATTGTGTACTGGTCAGTACGTTGATATACTAATTCATATGTAAAGCACTTAGTAATCCTGTACCTAATTAATTTGGTCTGGTGTATAATTATATCAATTAATGGTAATACTAATTGATTATTAGCCTATCCTATTAACCTGGCCTAGTCATTACAGGTTACAATTTTCAATCAATCAAAGACATTGATGAGCCATAGTTTTACGACTTTCTTAAGATTGTTTTTTTTGCTTGGAGCTCTATCATTGGTGTTGTTATATTTTAAAACCCCCACGCGGACTAAATCGCGTGTATTGCTAGTATGTAATATTCCATGTAGAATTATTTGGTTAGTATTTTGTATATAAATATTTTTAGTATATTTAGTATATAAATATTTTCTGACAATTCCTTTTTAATTTAATTATTTAGCATACGTAGATGAATACTGTATATACCTTTAAGCATTCCACCTTCTTCTTTTCTTAAAATAATGCAATTAAAAGACAAATACCCATTTTTGATAAGATAAGAATTATTCATTATTTTTGATTCTAAATTCGTTAGCAATATCGCGAGTAAACAGTTATTTTAAACGTAAAATACGAACATATTAGTAAATCAAACACACGACGATATTATACGAATACGTTATAATCTTCATACCTCAGTTACGAGCCAAATACCCGAGACGCTTTTTCAATCAACCTTCGGTGAGCTTCAAAGAGTTTTGTTCTTTGAGTCCTCTCTGATAAATTGCTCTGGCTACAGACACTCTGATTACTTGTATGGGTTATATGCAAAAATCTTTAAGCTAAGACGATTTTGAGTGGTTTGGGTGTTAGGTTATCCTAATCATCTATCTATCCTATCCTAATCAATCAATTACAATCCAAGCAACAACGCTTGGATTGTAAATTACTTAATAAAAAATATTTATCACTGCAATATTTTAATCCAATTTGAGGGATGTAGCTCGGTGGGTTAGTAGACTCGTTTATCGCTCCAATGGTTGTGAGTTCGATTCTAACACATGACAAAAATACACTATTCGAAAAGGTTACCACACCCGAAGAGTATTTGAATACCAAAATTGATATTATATGATTTATTTGTTATTTTGACGTGAATTTTACAATGTTGCTGCAAGCTGTTATGATTATTACAATGACTATTAATTCCACATAGTTTATAATGACATTAACACGCAATGTTGGCGAAATAGATGTTCTATTAAATAACATAACAACCACATGTTACTCTATTTTATGTGAATAAATTAATTTCATTTCATTTCCCTCGGGACAAAGCAAGCTCAAGAAAGAACATGGATAGTTTTTAGTTAGTAAAAGTCTGGCACACCTGCCCACACAGGGAGAGAAGGTCATTTAACAAATTTCCGTCCGACAAATGACGAAAAATGACAAAAAATTACAAAAAGACATTGAGTACATGAACTTTAATATTTGTCTCATATGTTTTTGCAAAAATAAAAATAAAACTATAGGTGTATCAGTTGTTTAGGACACATAGTTCAAGTTTTTCTTAGTTAGAAGCGCTGCTTAAGATTTAAGATAATCAAGAAAATTTATTTTAATTTGAATGTAAAATTATTATTGTAACTCATGATCCATAGACACAATAAACATGACAGTAACTGTCATTATAGTAAAGACGCGCCATTGTTGTGCGATGCCTAGTTAATTCAATGCATGATGTTTAATTGAAATTCTGTTTACAATACTCCGTCCGAGTTCCAGAATGTGCGACCGAAATCTTAAACCTATTGTCCCTTAGCAGTTTATCTATATAAACTTATCTGGCCACAGCGGTCTGGACTGGTGCCAAGGCTAGTTTCCGATGCAAGCATTATATTATTCCTTCTAATATTATATTAATTCTGTCGGTATTAGGTACCTTCTGTATTTTCTGGCAGACAAGTTTATGAAGTAGTTTTTTTTAATGTGGTTTAGTTTTGTTAAAAGTATTTTATTATCCATTGATGCTTAGGGATTGTTAGGCACATACTAGCCTGCATGATCTACTTACGTACAAACATATATCACGCTTTATCACGTAGGGTAGACAGAGATCCCATGCTTTCACTTACCACGATCCAGGCACACACTTTTTCGTCCGTCGGTTTTTGAAAGTTTTGACTGGGTTCCCCACTTAATTTCGAAAATTGATAATTACTTTTTTGTTATATGAGATAACGGTGACAATTCAGTTGTGCGATTTTTTAATTCATCGACACTTTATTGGTGCGATGTAACGTTTGTGCGAAAAACCCTACAGCGCTTGCTTTTAGTTCAATAATTTATTACTTTGATGGTATATCCTGCCTAATTGAACTTCTGTTACCAAACCGCCTGCCCAGTGCGTGGTGATAAATTTTTGGACTGTAAATGATATTATGATCATATCTGTTCGAAACGCTTACTGTTGTCTATGACAATTAATTAATAACCTTTTTTTATTAATTACTATATTTTTCTCATTTGTGATTTGTGTGCAAATTCATATTATGAAATGAACACCTGCGTCACGAAACATGAACGTTTGTTCTGGTCTGTGTGTTTTCCTATTTATATTAAGTATGTAATTACAATTAAAAGTATTTTTGTATGTTTATCCATTATTTAGTATCCATATCACAAGTTCTTAATGATACTTTTCATGAAACTAAATAATTGGTGTAATTCTTTAAGGATTATTTATTTATATACTACCTAACATTATAAATTAATATTGAATGTAACACGAAAAATACATGTATTTAAAAAGATCGTGTTTCAATAATCTTGGATGATTTTTACGCAATTGAAATTTTATTTCATTTAATTAATATTTCCTCCAGTTCATTCTCCACGTAGCCATTTTACACAAATAAATTTATTGTAATGTGCTTACTTTGTTTTCTTACTTAATCCGTTCATTTCATAGGAAACAATAAATACGAATACATAAATTCTATGAAACGTATATCGCAAAATGTGCTTTTTGGCAACAATATCGAATTTAGCAATAAATGTAATAAATTATTTTCATTTTTACATTTTTTTATTGTTATTGAATAAATTATGTCTTTTTAACGAATTAATTTAAACTTTTGCAATGTTTTGATAGTAATTTACACTTGCACTTACAATTTTTCTTTTGACATGGACATACGCTTTTTATTGCACGACTGTCCTACAAACATACATACATACATACATTCACGCTTGTTTCCCCGAAGGGTTAAGCAGAGCACATGCATATTGTACGCCCACACTTCGCGAATTATATAGTTGGTCCCACATAATTGGGTAGCGAGCCTATTGCCGCTTACCGGGCACTGTTATATTCGCCAGAGCCTCGTCCGTTGATCGGCAGGGGCACCACTTGCAGGTGAGGTTGGCTTGGGCTCATCAGGTCTTGGTAGGATCCCTATATTATCTTTTTGCTATGTAATCATTTAAAATAAATCATCAATTGTTTTTTCATCATATAAGTACTAATCTAATGACAAATTGAGGATACCTAATGGAAGAGGACACTATATTCCATACTACAGACATCAGTTTATTTTGAAATGCAGAATCCTATGCAAACACATTTCTGCCAATAAAGCATTATTATTATTCCCGCGTCCGTGGAATTCGATACTTTTCTAATGGGGAATCGAATCCATGACCTCAGAAAGGTATACCATATCTCCACGCTTTATCGAAGGTCAAACATGTCTTAGGTTTGCCAGCAGATGTTCCGACGCTCACTTGAATATGCACACAATAGCCAGGTGGTTCGACTTCCTGCTGGCTCATTTTACTTTACCGCCATTTTGTTTTTAGCTCAGGCCACCTGTGTATTAAGTAGCTGGCGGCCGAACGCGTCTTCGCTGTGTGACCCACAGGTTCTTTTGGGGTTAAATGGATGTTTGTGTTATTGTCTGGGGTCCATGTAGGCAGACTTAGTACCGATGACCGATATGTCGTGGTGGCAAGTATACCCGCACTCCACTCCTGAGGTCGTGGGTTCGATTCCCACTCAGTACTAATATTTGTGTGTATAAATATGGATATTTGTACTGTACAAATATCCATATACTTAATATACATATATTAAGTATGTTTTTACAAAAAAAAAAGTATTTATGTATGTTTATCCGTTATTTAGTATCCATAACACAAGTTCTTAATGATACTTATCTTGGAACTAAATAATTGGTGTGAGTGTCAGAAATATTTATTATTATTATTAGTTACAACTCTTTCGACCTATGTCATTAGTTTAGTTTTATACCACAGGGTGGCACTTAAGCGTGGGGCCCAGCCTATGGGCACTTGCAACACCAAGGTCTAGCTCGTTGCTAGCGCGTTGCTGACTCTTTGAAAACCGTTATTTATTTATTAGCCAGAATCTTTGTGTTGTAACCAATCATAATGTTGTATCAGACTTTTACTGAGTAAAAATCATCCATGTTCCTTCTTAAGCCGGGTACGTCCCGAGGCCGCGGTAACCCTTTCGGTAATAGTGCCGCAGCAATTTAATGAACCTAGAAGTTTCATTACCTCCTCGCAGAAAGCTTCAAGCATTCTTATGCACACAAAGATTTGTCATGTGTGGGAATCGAATCCACGACCTCAGGAGCGGAATGCGGATATACTCGACACCACGCCGTGTGGTCGTCGAATTAACTATCATCCTCTTTTGACACATAAATGTTGCTCATTTCTTTTCCTCCTATCTATCGACACCTGTCGAAGTCATTATTAGGTTTAATGGATTTCTTTCTCCGATTTATAAGGTCGGCAATATATCTCTGTGCCGTTTTCCTCGTTCGTAACATCTCTAATGATACAAGCACATAAATATAAGAGAAAACAATGGACAATGTTACAATAAAGTTATTTTTGCTACAAATAAAGTAAGTTATGATGTCTTTTAATAGATGTTAAGCTTTTTTCACATATTTTTATATTAGCTTTAAAGGGAAATCATTATATCAGCCATATACAGTCTACCGCTGAACGTTGACCTTCTAAATAACCCAAAGTCAAAGTCAAAAGTCAAGTCAAAATTATTCATTCAAGTTGGCTCAATAGAGCTCTTGTGAAGGTCACACTTAACATTTTTATCATCTGCTATCATCGTTGTCACCATTAGGTACTTATTTAATGAAATATCTAGGGCCAGCGGGAAGGCATTAAAAAATAAATTAATATACTTCAGTGGATATCTCACACAATGTGGCTAGGTGTGAAAAAAGCAAAGGTTTTATTTATAGATGTGCTTAACAACGGATAAACATATATAAATACTACTTTTTATGGCATACAATATAAGGGAAAGATTAAGAGAAATTTTCATATACATAAAAACATTTTTTTTTCTATGTGAGAATCGAACCCACGACCATATTAGCGGAATACAGGTATATATCAGTAAGATAATGCATAAATAGTTCCCAGTTCTAATTAATAAAGCTTTATGTTTTTATTACTTATTTATATATATAAATATATATAATTTATTTTTATTATAAATAAACAAAATGCTCAACTTTAACAGAACCA
Source organism: Musotima nitidalis (assembly GCA_949126915.1). Lineage (NCBI taxonomy): Eukaryota > Metazoa > Arthropoda > Insecta > Lepidoptera > Crambidae > Musotima > Musotima nitidalis. The sequence goes on along the minus strand of OX421432.1, from coordinate 6,723,796 downwards.
TCGCAGTTATCTAATTACCATTTCTTAATGGAAGTTTTGTTTTATGTTTTATGCTCGTTAGCTGTATAAACAAAAATCCCAAGTAGTCCATAGCAAATGTTGAACAGTATGTACACTTCTCTTAAGTACCTATGTCACACAAAATATATCGACTGTTAAGATAAGGTAGAAACAATTAAAATATTACAAGTATACAACATATTTTTGATAAAATTTACATATAACAAGAAAATGCGCAATTTACACAAAAATAAGTGTCATAATAAAAAAAAAAATTTCATGAGAATTACTAAAAAAAATGTTTACTCTTTACTATTCTTTTCCACAATTTTTATTAATTCTTTATAGAATTTAAGTTAGATCTGGGTTCTCGTACTTTGATACTAAGAGTAGGTCGATGAAACGTTTATTGTACCAATAAAACACACATACAAGACAATACCGACAATATTTTTGAGACGACAATTGAGTCGCATAACATATTTTTACATTATGTGATAAACGTAGTAGAGGACGGCCTCCCACGCGAAGGACCAATGATCTGGTCAAGGCGGCGGAAAGCCGATGGTCAGGATCGCTGAATGCTGAAATCTATTGGGAAGGTTTATGTTCAGCAGAGGACGTAATATGGCTGAGATGATGATGATGATGATGATGTGATGAACTTCATTTCGATCTTAACTAAGAAATTCTAAAGTGAACTAGCGTAAAGTCTTGAACTGTGGTTCAAATCTCGACGCTCTTCTGTCATCCGGAGTCCCTTATCAAAACAAACGGTGAGATGACTGAATGACCAGCTGTTACCCCAATCTGTCAGCTGAGATTGATTTTTGAAATATCTGTTTTCTGAGTAAGAGCCCCCAATAGATTACATTATATTTGGGATATTTGCCCATAATCGCCACGCTGGGCAGGCGGGTTTGTGATGGCAGTTCAAGCCAATGCGCAGAATGGCGCTGCTGCCCATCTTCTAGTAAGATTTTTTTTCGTCGACTTACTTCTTACTTTCTCCTCGTGAGATAAAAAGACTGGCACTATTCTAGGCCTGTACCGTGGTACAGCGGCGCGAGACTGTAAGTAATATTCTTTATTGCAAATATGTGGCTTTAGGAACAGCAGATTTTTTTTATCTCTTAAATATTATAATACGTTTTATTATATTATATTGATATTTACGTCTAAACTTGCCAAGTCGATTTTTTGTACAAATGTATATTCTATATTATAAAAACATTGTTAGATAACATATACGTGTATTATGATAAAAATGTAGATACAGAAAACAATTTCCTTTTTAATCTACAGAATGTTTATAACTCCCCTAGTTCCGCTAACGTTGTTGATTCCCGTTTCTAATAAAACAATGATTGACTTCATACGACACCACGTGACTGGAATTTTTATGCCCCATTTTATGTTCACGCATAAAAACAAGGCCTTATAACGTGAAACATTCATAAATGGATGCCCGTGTTGTGTTCATATTTCGAACGGTTATAGCGGGAGAAGGGTTTTAAGAAAAAAAGTCTCGAGGCTTTGAGATGGTGGTATACTGCCTGGTTTGGTAGTTTTATATGCAAAGTCACATGTGTCGTTCGTGCGGTAGTTAAAGTCTCCCCCTGTGTTGTTTAGGTTTTGTGTTATACAAGCTGTGCCCGCGATTTTGTACGCGTCAAATTGGAAAACTTGTTTATGTATCAGCATGCATTAATTTATAACGCAAGATACATACATAGATATTTTTTTAGTTGTAAAAACTGTTAGCATTTGAAGCAGTTAACAATCAAACAATAATTCTCTTCTGACAACTTATAATTTACAATTAGTAAAATTTATATATGTATTATTTGGAATAACTGTTTTTTTTTAAAATATAATATGGGTGAGACAAAAATGAAGCGCAATTCGAAAAAAAACTTTTTTAAATATTTTTAAGAAATAATTTTAGTCTTTGAGTCTATTTTATTGACAGAAACGCTAAATGTTATTTACAATAAAGAGCCTTACTAAGTTGCACTAACAATCAATACAGAACCAAAATATGTGTCTGTTTTAAGTTATTTATAACAGAATTTAACGATAGAATTTTTGCAAAACAAAATTTAACGATAGAATTCAATACATCATTCATACAGACACGCTAAGGCTACTATATTATTATATGTAAATACTAGCTTTTGCCCGCAACTTCATTCGCGTGAAATAGTGATTTCCGGCAAATTTTTAGTTTACCTACATAGTTCCTGATCTCGCTGGATTTTTCAGAAGTTCCCGCTCCCGCGGGATTTTTGGGATAATAACTATCCTATGTCCTTTCTCGAGTTCCAAACTATGTCTGTACCAAATTTCACACAAATCGGTTCAGTAGTTTAGGCGTGCAGAAAATACAGACAGACAGAGTTACTTTCGCATTTATAATATTAGTAGGTTAGTAGGATTATTTAGGTCGCCCTGCCATGCCTGTACTAGCTCGTATTTATTTAACTAACACTGGCACTAAGGTCGTATCTATCAGCACGCAATGTTCAACCGAACTATGGTAACGTTTTTACATGAAAACTATTTTTTATTTATTTTATGCTGGCGGCCGCCCTATTCTTTATCCGAGTGTGCTACAGATTCTTTATTATAATATATTGAAATATCCTTCGGGCGGGATACTGAAACGTAGTCTTAGTTACCCGTGAAAGTCCAGGTGAAAATCGGTCCAGCTATTTCAGAGTTTACCCGGAACAAACAGATTGACAGACATAAATTATAAAAAGAATATGTTGGTATGAGTACCAAGTGTAAAGTAAATCCATGTGCATTTATGGAAAAGCGATTATTTTAATATTACAGACAGACACAAATTTTATTTATCTGTGTATAGATATAAAGATAGTCAATTGATAACCTTATAAAAAGGTTCATAGATTTTATAGGTACACACATCTCGGGATTATCATTCTATCCTTTTCTAATATTATCCCAGTTGCCATAGACTTAAGCTTAGGTTTCAGGGTCTGCTCATTGGTTATTATAAAGCGACTACCGCCTGACCTCCGCAACCCAGAGGGAAATATTATTCGATGGTTAAACCAGCTGTCAGGTCAGGATATTAGAAGGCACTGACTTCCTAATAACGACTGCCATAGATGTTCATGACAGCCGGGACCAACGGCTTAACGTGCTTGCCGAGGCACGGAGTAAACGATACTTACGCACATAACTTGGAAAATTGATTACGGAAATATCAATGACACATCTATGGATTATCTATACAATTAATTACAAGTAGCTGTCTGTGCCTTCAAATTAAAATAGTAGGCTCATTGAAAACTAACCTCAGCCTGTCAATGTTCCACTACTGAGCTGAGGCCTCCTTTCATTAACCATGGTGAGATAAAATAAACATATGTCGTTCTTAGCATTTTGTATACTGCTGTTTGATTTAAACGATTCAACTTGTCCATATTTTAAAACATCTAAAAAGATTACAGTACCCTAAAAAAAACAAAATTATAAATTAATTTTACTTTATTTTGTGTGAATCCAAGTGAGAATATTAATTGCGAAGCCTTTCGCAAACCTTCCCCATTTGCATTAATGATCTGAATTTTTATTTTTCTTCAAACAATGCATGTTTTCCTGAATATTTGTAGGACAATACCGGTGCGATATTTTCGGTTTTAGTACGGACTATATACGTAAAATTTTTCGCATTTTTTTTATAAGAATTTTTCTCTAATAGAATTTGCCATTAATATGATATAATCATCATCATCATCGACAAAGGCCTCTCCAATGGAACGCTACTGAGATCGATGTCCAGCTCTTTTTCTCCAAAATGATTCCTTTTTTAGTCGGTGGTCCTCGTAATATGGATATATTACAAGAAGCAATATTTGAACTGAGCCATCTTGTTTTATGATCCCCTTCAGGCTGCTCCCTCCTTCACATACATTATGTTTTGCTTCGAAAGTGTTTTCCCATAAAACTGAACAAAAATTGTCATAATTCAGAAAAGTAACAGAATTTTGCTTAAAGTCACCAGAATATTGCTAAAGTCATTCTATACTGGTTAATTATAGTTAAGTAGAAAATTTTGTTTTTGACGTGTAAGTAATAGATAATATTTAAAGGTAATACGAGTATAAGCCAACTTGTCTTTTCCTCATGACTTAATCACAAAAATCCAGTAGCTACTCAAGTTTATTTTACTGAACACAAATAACTTAAATATTTACTAAAGTAATTTTGCGAAATCTTATAAACCTATTAAGGTTTTTTCGTACTCCGCTGATTATATACATAGGTATATAGGTTATTATTTACTTAGATATAGACTGTGCCTATACTTATGTAGTTTTATCTACTACGACTTCTTTACTATCTAAGAAATCTATGTTTGTGTAACTTATTTTGCTTGTGTGTCCATCCTCACTGCTTGGCAGCCATATTGTAATTTTTTGATAGTTGAGCCAAGAATGTCTTTTAAGTGAAATGTAAAATTTCTTTAGACAAGAAATATACTTTGAATTGGTTTTTAACGAAGAAAAACCTTTAAAGTACTCCAAGGTGATTCAGGCGTTAATTCTGTTACCCATAACCAGTTAACCCTAAAATGCTAGGCAAAGTTCAACACCTGTGTTCGAGGTCCCCTGTGAACAATTTGTAAAGGCATTGTGAGACAGGCCATAATTAATGTGCATATCTGAAACATGAACCTTATTAGTAGATTAAGGCGATAGGATATGTCCCTCGTGTACAGGCACTTATATTTAGTTTTACGTGTTATTGCAGTCTAATGTGACGAAAAGTTATATTCAAGTTCATATATTTTTGTTGCATTGTTTTACTATATTTCTTTTTATTTGCTGATTAAAATCCAAATTTTAATGCCAAAGATACTCTCTACTTACAAAACATCTCTTCAAATGGCGTGAAGGTCAGTATATCTGAACTCGTTTCTAAGGTAGTGCATTCGATATCTATTTGTTTATGTAGTACACACACAGAAATATACAAACAGAAAAACTAAGAAACATTGGGTACAGGGCACAGCTTATTCCAAAAGGAAATATCTTCCAGCTGGCCCGATACCCAGTCAGAACTAATATTTGGTTTAAAATTTGGTATATTGGGTGTTTTCTATGTATTGCAAGTTTGTATGTACAAAAATTGAAGTAGGTTAATGACTTAAGGTTAAGACGTTATCTATCGTATCGTTTCGACCGATATGGCGTGGAGGTCAGTAAACCTACACTTCACTCCAGGTCGTGGGTTCGATTCCCACACAGGAAAAATATTTGTGTGCATGAACATGAATATTTGTTCTGGTCTGGGTGTTTTCCTAAGTATTATTAAGTATGAGTTTACAAAAAAAAAAAAAAGTATGTTTATCCGTTGTTTAGTATCCATAACACAAGTTCTAAATGATACTTATCTTGGAACTAAATAATTGGTGTAATTGTCAGAAATATTTATTATTATTATTTATTATCGTAGAAGTTTATTTTTTCCAATATGGTCGTATATATTGCCTACATCTTCAATGCTCAATATCTATATGCCAATTTGTAGCCTAATATATATCTTCGTTCCGTTTCAATCTCTTAAATTGACTGATATTGTGTCTTGCTGTGTGCACTTGTTCAGCTCACGACAACGGTTTTTTTAGAACTTCGCCTTTTCTTACGATAGTTGATTTTCTAGCAATAAGAAGTATTATGTAAAACAGGTCACAACATAATAGTTATGGCTAATGAGTAAAGTATTTATTAGAAGCTATAGATTTCATTATAAATAAACAAACAAACAAAAATTCTTTCGCATGAAGTTAATAGCAAGGATAGTAAGATTGCCGTACAAAAGCTTCTGTCTATGCTTTAAAACAATGTTTCAACATCGTGTATAAAATACGAAAGTAAACTGTCTTTGTCCAAAATTCAGCTAAATTATATCTGGGAAGCCCGTAAAGTAAAAACATCTATATTTTACACTGCGGCCGGGACTAACGAATTAAACTTTCCTCACACATTATTCAAACTAAAATAATTGCAGCAAAACGTAGCCGGGCAGGTATTCATATAAACTCTATTCATGCTCCGGCCGTCCACATCGCGTGCGAATGACACCGGAACGGCGGTACCTAGCTTTTTTCTGGAGCCTTTGTTGGGCTTCCTTTGGCCAGGGGTCGCGGGGTCCGCCTCGGCATCGGTAGGGTTAGCCCATTGTGTGAGACCAATTTGAATATTTACTTTGGACGCAAACATTCGATATAAGATTTTTTCGATCCGAATGTTTGCGCGCCTACGTCCTTTTCTTTGATGAAATGTTTTGTAATGCGTAAGTAATCTCATAGTTATTTTCGAATCGTGGTTTTATACGAAAATCTTTATAATAGTTTATAACAGAAGTGGTTAGCAATATGACGCTATTTCTTTTTGTGATATACATATAGACAGGGTTTTTGTATCCATAACGTAAAACAAATAGCGAACATAAAAGTTCCTGATAATCGCAATAGGCTCGCCACCTATCAAGTGGGTAATATAATTGGCAAAATGTGAGCGTATAATAGGCCTCTTTTACCCTTTCGGGTAAACAATCGTGATTGTATGTGTGTTTTTACGTTAAAAAATATTTATTCTTTATTCTCACTTTCGCCCTCCTTCTTCACTCCCTCGAAGTAAAAACTGACATATCTTCTATCAGTTTAAAAATGTTAAAAGGTAACATACAGGCAAATAATACTACGTAACTCTAGTGACTTAAAATATTTCTAGTTACCAACTTACTTTACTTATGTATTACGTGAGACCGTGAATATTGTGAGTGACCAAAAATTTTGGGATTGATTTCAAGTTTCTCATATAAGTTTTGATGCTAAAACATATGGTTCTACAGTATAATTTATTGTTTAAAATGTCAGTTTTGTTGTGAATTTCCTGTCTTCTTATAACTTTTTTGAAGATCAGTTTAAACCTATTTATAACCTTCTTTCAACGAACCTTCCCATTGAAAGTTTTATCTCAATCAAAATGGCACTAATGTAGCAATTACATAATTTTATTAATTAAACCATAACTTTGATTCGACCACTTTCATCTCTTAATGAAATGCAAACGGTTTATAAAAAACAAGCGCGAATTCCAGCTGGGCTCGGTTATAAATTCCCTTTTATAGCTTGAAAGTGGTTTTTTTTCCATTGCCATTAACGGGGTACTTTGATTATTCGCCATTTCAACGTTTACCAGGCTGACAACCACTTATCTGGTGTCCACAACATGACACTCCGCTTCGCTTACGCAGAAATAACCGAAATTTTATTTTACCATTAACTACGCGACGTGTACATATACACATTTTGTAGGTAATTGTTTTTATAATACAGAAAACAAAATTACAAATAAACAGAGATTTATTTGGGAGGCCTATGTTCAGCAGTGAACGTCATATGACTGAGATGATGAAACGTAAATTCACCTGTTAATACTAATCTGGTATTAAAAAACATTGCAATGCTTTGCTTTAAAAGATGAAAATTAATAAATATCTGTATGGATTTTGGTCACGTTAGAAGTATATATTGTGCCGTGTGGCCTCGAACAGTGCCACTCCTCTTTTCTCATGGGGAGTTGTAAGAATCGACGAAGAGATATCCTGGAAAATGGGCAGCAGCGTCATCCTGCGCACTGGCTTGAACTGCAATCACTAATCCGCTTGCCCAGCGTGGTGGCTCTCTATTAAAATCTAGTCTATTGGGGAGGCTAACGTTCAGCAGTGGACTTTATACGGCTGTTGTGATGATGATGTAATGAGAAGCATATTTTTCATTCGTTCACTAAAATTAATAACCTAACTGGTTAGAAATAACCATTAACAATATTAGAAAATCACATCTCCAGTTATTCTCGTTCAAAGTTTACTTTGATCAAACCAGCCCTTATAAGCCTATTAAAAAGCTGAAATATCTTGTTGCCCGTTATTATCTTTAACATTTTCTGCTTTATTCAAAAACACTAATAGGGTTGGCACACGACATCAGACGACAAGCTAACTACTCAAGAAGTAACAATATTCGACAAAGACGTTTTGAAAATGACGTCCCAAATAGTCAAAATGCAGTTACGGCTTTTATCGCTGGAGATAGCGCAAGTTACGGCCGATTTCACGTCCTTTGATTGTTATCTTGAAAATTTAAAAAGGTTTATGTCTGTTTAGATGACCCCTTTACATTTTTTTACTTTAGGGAGAGAAAATGTTTATTTACAAAAATTTTTCATGTAGCCGAGATATTCTTAGCTGTAATCTAAAGCAAAACACGCAAAGTTTAAGAATTGATAACGTACAATAGTAGTTTTTTAAATAGTACTTAAAAATAGATATCAACAAAACTATCAAACACTGAAAGAAAATACTCCTTAAACGTTATTACTTTCTATCCTCGCAAAACTTGGAACGTCTCCTCATTAAACTTAAAAACGTAAGAGGGAGATACAACTATAATACGTGGTATAACCCCATCCCCTTCTAACGTTTCATTTCAACTAAGTAAATTCAAGAGCATAATCGTAACGTCCATGGGAATTAACTTTTTATGAGCGAACGCCGCGAGAAATTGTCGTAAGTGCCACATACACATGAGTCTAATCGAGATGAAAGTCGATCTTTATTACGTGAGACTGGGATTTAATTGAGTTTATTGTGTGTTTCGACACGGGAACTGGTAATACTGTTTTTTTATTTACTTGCGTTATGAAATATGTTTTGTGGATTTGTAAACATATTGATGTTCTAAATTTGTTTTGGTTCAGGCGTTACTTTGCGGAAATCCTTTGGACGCAATTGGAGGTTCAAATAAATTTAGGACAATTCCCGTGCAACCGAAAAATTACAAAATTTTATTGAAACAAAATTGTGTTTACAATGTGATTACTTTTTTAGAAAATCCAATCAGCTAGTAACAAATACATAATACCTACGTGTTACAAATTTAACAATTCAATGTTCAAGTATAAACCCGAATATATAAATAAAATAATAATTAGAAATTATAATATAATAATTTAGATTTTTAGCTTCAACTAGAAAATTTCAACACTATAATCAGAGGAGTCAGTGCAACGTTCTGTCGTTACGACAAATTGGATATTCGCCCTAAGTGCTCAGTTTATTTTAATGAAATTTGTTAAAAATTTTCAAGTAAATATGCCTAGTGTTGAAGTATTTTATTTATGGTGGGTATTTTATAAGGACACTAAGGAGCCCAAGCCAACCTACAAGTGGTACCTGCTCAACTGTCAACAGACGAGGCTCTGGCGAACGTAACAGATCCCGGATAGCGGCAATAGGCTCGCCAACTTATACGTGGGACCAACAATATAATTGGAAAAGTGTGGGCGTGCAACGTATGTCTGCCTACCCCTTCGGGGAAACAGGCTTGTAAGTATGTATCTTAATAGGTTTTGTTTTCCGCCCCCTGAACAAGTGATTCAAGTGCTTGCTCAGCTACTAGTCCATGGGTTCAATTCCACCTAAAGCTAGCTATTCACTCGTCTTTTTGATACCGGGTGCGCGATAACCAACGAAATGAATCTACTAAGAACTAACTGCTAAATAGGTCAGGCAGTTTGTATAGAATTTAATTTATAAAACACACAAATTAGTACACTTTCTATATAGTTTGTTTTTACTAAAATCCTATCATATATAATTTTATAGCGGCCATTCACAAGCGGGGAGTTCACGGATAATGCACCTTAAGTGTTGTGTTGTTAAAGAAGTTTAAAAAAAAGTCCTAATTCTAAAGTTCTCCGCGGAATTTAATCCATAGAAATAAGCTTTTAGTTTTTGTCGTAATTTATATAGAAACCAACAGTGACACGTTAATGTGTGAAAATGGAGACAGTAGTACACTTTCTATATTTGTTATTACTAAAATCCTTTCATATATAATTTAATAGCGGCCATACGCAAGCGGAGGTTCCCACGGGGCTCTCGGTCCGCTGCGCTCGAGTGCCCGGGTCACGGCTCTAGCGAAAGTTGTCTCAAAACACGGAATATTATGTTTAGTTACATTTTACTTTTAAATAAAAATATTGAATTTTTGCTGGGATATAAGCATAATATATTCCAACAGCACAAAAATCATGAATGGGTTATTTTCGTGTTTCGTTCGTCCAAACCTTAAATGTCAATCCAGTTTGCGCTTGTACGTCCCACGCTACGTTTCCTTCAAAGGGTCTTTATTCTAGATATACATAAGTTATAAATCGAACTGAACAATCTCTTTTTAATACTGCATATATAACCGTTTGTTGTAGGTAAGATTTGGTACTTTACATTTGGTAATTTTTTTGAGATATGTAAGTGGATTACCAGATGTTTTAGGATTAGTTACTTTATATTATGAGCTTTATGATTCATTTATCAAAGCAAAAGATTCAGAAGTATTAGAAACTACCAAATCAGGTTTCTTATTGGTTAATTTTATAATAAACCCTAATGTAAAGTAATAAGATAATATTTCTAACTTCCATAAATTTCATTAAACAATCGCCCTGAGACGAGACTGAGCGTTAAACCTCTGTACAAATTATGAGGATACGAATCTTGTGATAGTCTACATGACAACAAACAATATTTTTGAGGTTACCAAAATTATTAGGATTACTTAGTACACATTTTATGTTAGAAGTTATTTGATTTTCATTTTAACTGTTATACGACATATTATTATTTGTTTCTATACCATAAGAAACTACCAGTTAAAATGTATTGAACCCTACTGTAAAGTTATAAGATTACATTTCTAACATCCATAAAGTTAATAAAACAATCGCCTTGAAACGTCTGCGCGTTAAATTAGAGTAGTAACAAGCAAGTTATTGCGCTCCTGTCGTATTAACTAATGATCTCATAAATAACCTTTTGTCAATGGACCAAGATTTGTAGCTCTAACTTTAACTGATTAGTTTTTGCGTCGAAAGTAGACAACAATATATTTGTATAGTGGGATCGTGTAGACTTGAACTCTTAATAGATATTTGTGTATGATTAAATCATAATTTGTTTTCCAATCCGTTTGAATTTTACACGACTAATCAAGTGTAGGATCGAGGAATAAAAAACTAAACACGGTAACTAGTAAATGATACCAGATTGTTTTGCAATTAGTGATGTATTTTTTTGAAAATCTACACAGCATGTTTAGTTGTCAAGGACAGTACTGCAAAATCTCATGAATAGTACTACAAAAACAGGTCGTTTGTAACTCTGGAGATATATGTACTGCTTTTATCTCCGTACTTACATGCATTTTTTCACTCAAGTATTCGCAATTACACCTATTTGCATATCATACGCAAGTTGTGCATTTATGCATGTGTAAGTTTGTGTACGCAAGTCAATTAACCCTATGCATAAACCAAGTAAAACTTAAGATGTACAGTACAGTCCATTTATTAGGCAATTTGACAGATGATCAGCCATCTTGGAATGTGCATAACTAACTACAAATAGAGTAGATGTCAGATACCGAGACCGCTAACTAGTATAGTGTATCATCTCGTAACTTGAGACAAAGGAAGTGTGGAACCGTACGTCATCAACTGTTCTTGGTCGATTGACTTGTCAATATTAAACTTGAACGATAGACTACGTGTAACAGCGAATGCGCTTGATATTGTAAAGCTAATTCACTTGTATGTAACGGAATTGTGTGGAAATTAGAACCAATTTTTTGTAACTTTTAATTTGCTTGAGCGACGATTTTGTTTTAGCCTTTGTGTCTGTGTCATCTTTGTCTCGTCGTGACCAAACCACAGATCATTGTAAATTATACTAAACGAAAAGATATAAAATTGTACAGTCCGATTTAAATACGTATAATTTGTTTTATTTAGTAACCGTAGTTTTAAATTTGCGACTTAGTCTATTCAGACAATGTTATCTCAGTCCCCAGCGACCGCTCTGTAAGTGTATTTGAGACAGAGAACAGAGTATTCGGAACGTTCGTCATATAATAATCTAAACCGTGATTTGAAACCGTAAAATGTATTTCATCGCATGAATAAATTCAATAGTTCTATATTGTCATAAACTATAACAAAGTAATTAAAAACGTGCAAATATGAATAAACTAAAATCACACAGTGAAATTTAAAAAAAAATATGAATGAAAAGAAAAAATATATATAACAAAGTTCAAATTTCCGTGGTAAATTCCAGTTAAGTTCGTTACGATCGTTGAGCATGTGCCAAATGAACTTAAAACTGTTAACCAATTCGTAAATACTTAACTCCAAAACAAGTTGTAACGAAGATTAATCGGTGCCAGTCTAATAATAATGATAATTGAAATTGGTTCAGTAGTATAGTCCCACCTTCCCTACTTAATTTGTTTATTTTTTTCGAGTTCCAAACCTGAGTTTTAGTCATAGGAAAAGGGGGATATACTAACCTCCTTTTGTCCACACCTGGAGCATAAATTTGAAATTCGGTTTAGGGTAATTTTCACTATAGCTTTCTGCATGGTCTAATAGACTTTTTCTAGTACCAAACTGATGGCTTCGGAGCTATCTTTCGTAAAAAGACTGCTTCCTTAGTCAGTAGACTTAGAGATAGTTCCAACAGCATACTATTGACTCTAGCAAACAGATACACTTCCTCGATGTGGAAGTGTTTTGTTAATAGAGTAATTTCTAAGAATATTTACCCGCCCTTGTAATCTAATGTAATTAAACTAAGCATATTACTAACAATAGTCGTAAGTTATTGTACTAACACATATGGATGTAAAAGTCTGAAATAAACAGTTTATTATTATTATTATTATATTATTACGAATAGAAAAATAAAAACAGCAAAACTAGCATACCATGCCCTATACTTCTGCGTTATGTTAAAAGCTGACGTTTTTAAATAAAATAAGACTATTCACCATCCAGATTTAAAAGTAATGTAAATGATGAATAGTTATTTGCTAGATTAGAGTACTGGTAGTAGCCCCTAAAAGAGGTAAATTAACGGTTTTTTAATTCAATCTCTAAAAATCAAAGCACTTTTCGACGACCGATGTGTCGTGGAGGTCACTATATCTGCTCTCCGCTTCTGAGGTTGTTGGTTCGCTTCCCACACACGTTTGTGTGCATTAATATACATTTTTGGTCTTGTCTGGCTGTATATATTCACAAAAAAAATGTTATTTAGTAGGTCTTCATGATACTTATTTTGGAACTATTGGTGTGATTGTAAGATAATTATTTATATTTTAGTTTATCAATAGTGTGTTCGCGTATACTTGTATGTTTATAAGTTCGCGTCGTTTATAGAAATAGTGTCAACTATAACACACAATTCATGCAAATGTATATCGCATGCATTACCACCAGATATTAATTTAAAAACTTCCATCAATTTCGTTTGTACTTAAAATTTTCACGTATGGAAATATTGTAGTTTCACGTATTCAGATTATTTCGGTGTCGCGTCGTGTAATACCACAAACACGTCGGAATTTTAAAGCTTCTTTTGCAGCGACAATAGTCGTTGAAACTGCAAGACGGGAACATACCGGAATTTCAATTCGCAGTTTTAATTAAACTCTGGTAGACTGGAGGTGCGGCTCCGAGTATGGGGTGTGATTCTCATGTACGACATACTTGAATATTAGACTATACTCGGAGCAACATCTGCATGCGTCGAGCACGCACAATCGGTAATAATAAAAAAATATATATACAATAAAAAAATAGTGGCGAAATATGCTCTTCAAAACAATTAGAAGACGATCAATAGATAACAATCACTTTTTATATTTATTTCTTAATGAGAGTCATATTGAAACAGTAAACAAAATAAATATTTTTTACCATAATTTGGTAAGCATTTACCTATAATATTTCGATACTCGCGTTTTGCTTCACTGCGCGTTGCCATAAGACCCATAAGTGGGAGTGGGCAAGCAATATAATTCACTGCGCTCGCACGTTGTACCTATGTTGTATGGTAGGTAGGTATACGAAATAAAATCCTAGTTACCTTTTTCTTTTCTAAGAATTAGGAAAAGTTGAAACATGAGTATAATTTTTTTTTACTTTAGGTATATAGGACACATTGACATAATAGGTACTTAAAGAGTGACTTTTCAATATTTGAGAGACTTATTTTATGGAGTTCCCTATAATACTAGAATCACACCCTTCAAGAAAACTCAATAGGTATTGACGAAACTTCGTTCGAAGTTGCATGGCTGTGGGAATATGTCCACATTGTGTGAATGAATAGAAGTGAGTTTCGTCTGGCTATTGAAGTGTGGTTGAAAACCGCGACATAGCATGTATGTTGTTCCCGCCTTTAGGCATAGTTTCAGAACTAGAAAGTGCAATATTGAAATGTAGGTTAGTTTTCTAACCTAACCTATACCTAACTCGAAAGAGGTTCTTGTAGGTATGAATGAGTTATGAAGTAACTAACCTAAACCGAGGCTAGAACACAACTCATATTGTTAAGAGCATTTTTTTGGTTGTATAGGGATCCCACCCAGATGTGAGGAGGCCAAGCCAACCTCACCTGCAAGTGGTGTACCTGCCGATAATATGCCTAAAAAGGACTCTACTTAGCATGTGCTGCAGTGGAGGACCACAACAGCGCTGGTCTTCCGTAAAGACCGACTCCGTCTTTGATCAATTACTCGTATATGGATTGAATCCAATGTACTTAACAGCTTTTTGATTCACCGTAATATTCTTGCTGAATGTAAACCCACTTCCCTTAATGTTATGTTAATAAAATCCTTTTTACCGTGATTAGTACCGCCTCAACTATTTATTCAATTAATTTTCCGGTACGATTAGAACCGTAAAACACTCATCGGATCCATTTGAATTTAATTAAGGGCGTCATTACCGTACCAATTCGGGATCATGCAAATTTTTGTTTAATGAATTTATATTTTGGACATTTTTCTCATTTCACTGAAAGACGACAGATGTTGATTCATCTGCTCTTTAAAGTAGGCAAATCACTTGTCATTTGGTAATGTCTGTCTATAATAAATAATAAATAATTGCCGAGAAAAACAAGATTATGATTTATCTGCTTATTGACGTGTCATAATATAATCATGTTATTTATAAACTATGAATACATACATAAATTCACGTCTGTTTCCCAAAAAAGGTAGGCAGATGCATATTATACGACCACACTTCGCCAATTATATAGTTGACCCCACGTAATAGGTGGCGAGCTTACTACCGCTTACCGGGAACTTTTATGTTTGCCAGAGCCTTTCTCGTCGCTCGGCAGGTGCACCACTTGCAGGTGAGGTTTGCTTGGGCTCCTTAGATCTTGCTACGATCCCTATACACCCTGATAATCATCATATGCTAGCATTATTCCGGTTGCCAGAGACTGAAGCCCAGGGCCCAGGGTCTGCTCACTAGTCTAACCAGGTTTTGGCTAACCTTCAGTGTGGTTTGACCTCCACAACCCGGAAGGAAACATTATTCTAAACCAGGTTGTCAGAAAACTAAAAAGCACTGACTCCCTAATAACGACTGCCATAGATGTTCATCACAGCCGGGATCAACGGTTTTACGTGCTTTCTGAGGCACAGAGCGAGGGATAATTACGCACATATCTTCGAAAATAGGTGCGCCACCAGGGTTTGAACCCGAGATCCAATGAATAAGAAGCCTGTGTCTCCCCACTGGGCTATCGTCGCTAATAATAACAATAAATAATAATGAGAAATGTTTCTTACATTCGTTATTATTGATTAAATGATTTGTTATTGAAATCATTGTATTGACATGATAATCTTTATATAAGAAAATCCAGAAGCAAAATGCACAACTACAAACTAGCAGGCAGTAGCAGGATTACATTCAAATCTGCTACCTCTCAATGTGAATGCTTTTAGCCAAACTGATTTCATATCGCCGCCATGTAAAATAAATAAAAGTATGTATGTACACTTGGCAAAGTTTTGTCCCCATTTCCTTTATATCTTCTTTGTTGGCCTGTTTCAGGATATAGCTTGATTTTAAGTGCTTATTCGTGTAGCTGGAGTGTGCATTAAGGTTCACGTTAGATAGCTAAAAGCAATATGAGCTTGCAATTTGTGTGTTCTCAATAAACGCCCGAGACAATTGTACAAATTGTTTTTGTAAAGTGTATTACTGGACTTTGTAACTAATTGTATGAACACACTCACTTTTATTTAGATATTGAGTAGACATCTTACTAAGTGTAGAAAAGGTACTGTAGACTTAATTAAATATATATTTATTTGTGTTCTCAATTCCCTCGGGAGACGATCGCAAAATTTGTTTTTTGTAATGAATCACATGAATTTGTAACTAATTTATGATTTGTAAAAGAAAAAGTATTTTAACTTGATAAGATATATTTATTCCGCCGTTTAATTTATAGCTCTGTCCCTCCTGGAATTGACTTTCGTACATATAAGGTGTCAAATCTAAAATGACGATATTTATATTTCTTTGATTTTCGCTATTACCTTAGATACTTGTGATCTGAGTCTACTCTCGTTGCAACAAAAAAAAATTATGTTTGTGTGTGCAAAACGACCTTTAAAAAAAACAGTTTGTATATAAAAATTTCAACAATAGCCAATTAAATGTGAAAATTTCAAGATTATCAAATAAAATGTAACAATTTTCAATATTTGTAAATGAAAATGTAAAATATTCAACATTCGTAAAAATATTCAAGACCGAAATTTATTTAATATATTGTCTAGTGTCAATGTGAGCGAAAGGCTAGCTACCTCTGACCATTTGATACGTTTCATCTAGAGATTTTTGTCCTAAAAGTGCACTTTGAATCTTGATGAGACTAACAAACCTTGACAAATTCTGACAAAGAATCCATTTGCTTTTATTTCTTGATTATGGTACCGCTCATATCTTTTCATTGTTGTTAAGTAAAAAAATTATGGAATTTTCATCTTGTGTATAAAATTTGACGATACTAAATGATCCTGTTGATGTCAAAGACAATAAAGTATATTTAATTTCATTTGATTATTTTTTAAATAAAGAACTTGCACTGCCATAACTACATAGATCCCTTTTCTGCCCACCCCAAATGGTAATATGGCTGTGAGATGACGTATGTTTAATTTTTAAACCATGGCTTAAATAAAATTAGCGTACAATAGAAGCTTTACTGTTACTCAAGCCAAACGTACATCACCCTGTTTTGTCTCGTGCCGACTCAGCCAGAATGTGGTAAGCCACTGCGTATCGAGAACATGAGAACATTCCAGAACACCGGAACAAAGGATGTCCAACTGTTCAGTATTAACTTGAACTGTCTATTGCACAATGGATAGGTGGCTGGTTGGGCGCTAAAGCGAGACATTTGCATCACTTGGCACCTTGTTCTGTGTTATCGGCCTTTACTGAAGATCCTATATCGACTGAGAGCGGCCATAGCCCAGGTTCGAGACCCATAGCCTTCAAATTAAGAGTCTTGTGTTGTCGTGAAACTCGTTTCAGCGTTGGTCGTGATATGATATGACGATAAACTTTAAAAATTTAACTTTGTAACAAAAATGTATACTGATATTTAAAGAAAAAATGCATAACCCCTTTATTGTCTCAGCTTATTAACGTTCCACTTTTGAGCAGTAGCCTCCTCTCACATATCAAGGTGTGAGGGTATTGGGTCATACTCTACCACGCTGACCCAGTGCGGATTGGCGGAAGCAGGTGTATGGCGTCCTGCTGTTAGAATTTATCAAGACGCCCATTAGGCCTTTAACATGGCTTAACGACTACCACATTTAGTGATAACCGGGACCAACGGCTTAACGTGCCTTCCGAAGCACGGAAGCGCTCGATATCAAAATTCAATATCGCTTGATAGCACAATCCCTTAGTTCAGATTATTACCCAAATATTTCAAGAGCACATTTATTTAATTAAACTTTATTGCACAAAATAATAAAAAATTACAAAGGGCGAACTTAATGCTACAAGGCATTCTCTACTAGTTAACCTTTGGGTTAGCAAAAAAGTATGAGGCAGTACGAACATATAAACTTACTATTGTAATATTTATGAATTACATATATCTATAAACAAAAATAATAGTAATTATGATATGTAGACTCAATCAGTTGATGGATGACTCCTCAAGAAACAACAACATTGCAGGGCAGACAAAGAAACATCATAAAGGCGAAAGTGCATGAACTTTATAATTAGATACACTTTATTAATAAACTAACCATTCTGCCTGACTTTCAATACTCCTGTTGTACAGCAAAGTTACTAAGAAAACCAATTTGTGCACTTTTTTTATTCAATACAAAAAGCCACTGTTTTTGTTAAAGCTCCGTTCATTAGGGCTAGGTCATTGCCAGCGTTTTCTTGACGTTAGAATACACTCTGAGTTGTTAATTAAGTTTAAAATTACTTAGTGCCTTGTCGTATGACTTGCTGCTAAAATGATATATCGTCAGTGTTTGCTCTGAGCTATATTGCCTTGCTGTGCTAGTGCGGCCATTGTGTCTGTATTTTGTGGGATATTATTAAGTATGAGAATGTCGAATGAATTATGAAAGAAAGAAATAAAAACTATTTTGTGGCGTCACAGTACAAGCGACGAATGAAATGTACAGATAAATAAATCCTGAATCGCGGACACCGTACTGGCCACCCGCTACAAATAATGTTTATTATAAATTTATCAATTTATGCACATTATAATACATAATAAAGCCAGAAGTTACAAAAGAACGGCACTGCTTATCACTGATAGCAATTTCAACACCAAATATTGTTTACTATAGCAAAAAAATTAAATATCAGAATTAATAGAAATAAAAAAGCCAGACTAATGTCTGAACCATTTATGTACTACGCAAAACCATACCTGTTCGGAAATCCAACTTGAACAATATTTAAACCACTCGTCGTATTTTCCACCTCACACTTGCCTGTTAGAAAACCTTTAAAAATACGTTAAACAAATAAAAACAAAAATACGTTGCTGGTATTGGCAGAAACAGACAAGCTTTCAAGTTGTTTGATACATTTTGATGCACCATACGCAGGAAATTAATGCTATCGCACGTTTTCTGATATTGCTTTTGGAGTGCAGCTTTACTGCTGTAAATACTATAAAAAAACTGAACTGTAAAGAAAATCTATTTCATATATATCACCTGATATCAATGGTATAGTTTGAGAACCTTTGTCCTACATATTTGTTAAATTTAATTTTTTCAAATAAAATTGTATAAAAGGCGAACATTCTCGAAGAAATATCTTTTAGAAATAAGTTTACCTCCTCGGCACTTGCTTTGTGTAAATACGTTATAAGTTGCAATTTTAAATTTCAAAAAAACTAGACATTATCTTACGAGCAATACGCAGTAGACATAGATGACTCGACATAAAATATTTATCACGCTTCCTCTTGTCTTGTTCTAATGTCGCTTTCCTCTGTCTTTGTATGCCTATTTATGCTTAGATCTTTAAAACTACGCAACGGATTTTGATGCGAGTTTTTAATAGAATGAGTGTTTTACACATAAATGATGTCACGCCTTTTTCCCGTAGGGGTAGGCAGAGAACACATCCTTCCACTTGCTACGATGTTGGCACACACTTTTAGCTTCATTCACACTCATTAACCTCCTCTTACACGCTCGTCGGTGTAGGCTACTTTTGACCTGCCCTTTCTCCAAATTTTTCTGAATTAAGGAAGGTTTATATGTTTCTCACGCGAACAAATTTGCGGGGGGCCGCTAGTTATTAATAAAATACAGTAATATACAAAACAATGTTGAGTAATACTATGCCTTGTCAATGGCACAAGTATTAATTTATTTGTTTTTGATAAAAGTGTGATGTGTGTGACAAAGCTTGATATTCAATGCCAAACAAAAGATGACCCATCCAAGAGCTGAACTATGCTTAACTTCGTTGATCAATTCCTATCTTTAGTAGTGGAGCTACGATCGCTTTGTTACCCGGAAAACTTGCATTTATTTTAATAGGTGTATTAACTTATCCAGTTCTTAACATTTTGTTAACCTGTTTAACGCAATACAATGGCAATCCCAAATACCGTTAGTATCTAATACTAAAGTGCAATACCTCCTATTGTCCTTTGTATTTACAACAACATGTATACCCCAATTGGAGTAAAACCAGAGGGTTAATTGGTATGTAAACAAGAGACATATAATCTAATCTCACTAACATTATTACACACGCTCATCCGGATATGATACAGCTTAAAGATCTTGGTCATACAGTGGGCGGGTCGAGTCGGGAACTATTGCAACGATTCGCCTGTCCTGCTGGTGCGCCGGGCGATATAAGCAGTCATATTATTGTTTCACTGCCTTCTAGACCGAATAAAACGGTCGTTGTAGCTTCCATTTTTAGTTGCCTTCTTTGAATGTGATCCAACGGCGGTTCGTAATTAATAACTTAGGTTAGTAATATGTGATTCCTATTCCACGCTAGTTTCATAAATAAGAAAAAGTATGTGTTTTTAATCGAGTGTTTGTTTCTTCTTTTGAAATAAGTTGTGAGCTATCAGCGGAAATCATGTTTTAATTATTGCATATGGTCCGATAGGGTATCCCTAGTTACACCAAAAGAAAATTGACAAATTATCACTTCCCAAATATTGTTTTGTAAAATTTCATTTGCCAAATTATTACTTGGCAAATAAACTCTTCACAAATAATTGTATCGTAAACGTAATGCTTTCCAAGTGAACGTTTCGACAATAACTCAGTTAGTATTACATATTTTACGCAAAATAAAATAAGCCAAATAATTCGTCTCGAAACTTTTCAAATAACCATTTCTATTTGCATATTTACTATTAATACTAATCTACAAATATTGGCCATACATAAATCAACAGTAGTATTTTCTGGCGCTTCGCCGGCCGCTAACGCGGCACGCTCGCTTCGCTCGCTCGGCTCGCGCGCTTTGTGGTCACTGTTCTAACCTAACCTAACCAATATGTATCTAAGCCTCACTCATCATCAACACGTTAATTTAAAATTATGAACACATATTAAACAAACATTCCTTATACTATTTTATTTTTAGTATATATTTAGTATTAATATCTTAGTTTGTGATTATTTAAAATAATAAACGTAAAACTTTATGTCCAAACAAATCATTTGATTACATGTTATTTGTCTAAAGTTTGTTTGCCGTAATAAAGTACTTGTTAAAAAACCTAATGCCATAATGTCATTATCCGTAGTAATATACTGCCGAGTAAAAATTTGACCAATTGAAAATTTGCGTACTAAAATAATTCGCAACGTTGCATTGGTGTAAAAAAAGTTTGCTAAAATTTGTTTGGATTATAAATTTTTGTCAAAATAGTTTTGGCAAAACGGCAGGATCCCGGTCCGATAGTATTGAAATCGAATAATTTCGGATTAACTCCTGTGGAATTAATGACTTACAGAAGAAAGGATATGGCGCGAAATTATCAAAGTTGTTCTCCGTTGTTCAATTCACCGTTTATGTTATTACTTTTTAGTTAAAAAAAAACTAATATAGTGTCAAACATTTTAGCTGATTTCCGTTAATGATGCCACAAATATGGGGTTTTTAGAATTTTATTTACATGCATACGGCGTTCTTGCCGGCGCTGACGTCTCTTGCCGTTCGCAGTGTGGCTATCGCACAATACCGGAGTCTCTTAAATGCTCTGTATTAGGTATGAGCTATGTTTATCAGAACAACATCTCCATGTGTATTTTGCAAAGTGTTATGTGAGAGCATTTTCCTTAGCTTATTTTCAAGTTTTATTTGATTTGCAAATTGTAACAGTCCGAAATTGCACTTATGGATTCAATTAAGTATAGAATAAATCATCATCATAAAAGCTTTATGAAGGCCACTGCTGAACATTCTCAATATTTTGAAATGTTTATCCATCTCAAGTCTGACCTCTGAATCCCGGTAGACATTCTATGTTTCAGAGATCCCAACATGTTTTTTTACAACTTTACAAAAAGGTGACAAGAACTTATAATTGTATCGTTTTCATGTCCAATTGTTTTCCTATGTTATTTTTATTCTGGTGTACAATAAAGAATTATATTTTATTTCATAATATTTTCTATCGCATAAAGATTTATACATTTTCAAGAAGCATTTCTCAAAACTCGTCATCGAATCGTAGATGTAATAAATTATAAATGAAACATGTTTTCGAATGCCCTTACCTATGCATATAGTACAAAAGAATTCCTTAGGTCTCATTCATTGGACATAGTCGAAATTCAGCAAGACGGAGACAATGATATATTACTCTGTTTGAGAGAGCAAATACGAATACCTTTCGCAGCATAAATTCTCTTTTTGAAATGTTCTTTATGCAACGGCCGCCCATTCTATTTGGGATGTTGCAAACTTCATGCAGTTTTATACTGGGCTTGGAAATTGAAAATAATTGCACTCTTCTCATTGGTCTTTGATACCAAATTACGAAGATAAATGTAGCCTATCATTTAACTCTGAGTTCAAACTGAATTGATATCTATAGATGTAAACCATATAACAGAAGTTCTTAGAATTTTCCACGATGTGTTATAGGGAATTGATTCGAGGAAATGTGGACTTAATGCATTTTTGTGGTATTATTAGTAATTAATATCAAATATAGATTATCTTGCTATCTAAATTTAAGTGCGTATGTGGATTTTATAATGTTATCATGGGGGCTACTGGTACACGGCACTCTTTACAGCGCTTCCTCCTTAGTGGGATCTATTGTTTTACTTCAAAAAGCAATTTGCAGACATACGTGCAATCACGCCTGTTTTCCCTAAGGGTATCAGCAATTGTATATTTGGTCCTACGCAATAGATAGCGAGTCTATTGCCGCTCGCCGGGAACTTGCCAGAGCCTCGTCTGTTAATCGGCATGTGTACCACTTGCAGATGAGATTGGGTTGTGTCACTGAGGTCTTGGTAGGATCCCTGAATTAAATATTATTCTAACAAAGATATGGAACATAAAAATGCTTGATATTAAACTGCCGTTTCATACTGGCTTCTCTAATATTAATAACTTAATAGATGAATATTGTTAATGTTATACTACGGACATATGAAGATTATAATTCAAGTAACTAATTGATAATTTAAAATATCCTGTGAGTTTCTTGTCAGTTCTTCTAAGAGAGTGGTGTCTCGGAACTGGCATTTAGATTCAATTGCACTTTTTTTTTTGCATATAATCGAACCTAAGCTTCGTGATTTCAGTGTTATACGTTTTCAAGGATTATCTAATAGGTAATGACATAAAGTTTTTTTGATTAATGGAACCAATTTTATACTGAATGTAATATTTTCTCTGTTTGTCCACAGCTCGCGATCACCCACACCTAACACACCACGTCACTAGGTTAAGGCATTCAAGACACCTCGACGGGTACCTGCCGATTCACACATCATCCGTGAGTGAACACCAGTCATTATCCTCGTCATCATTACCATTAACATCTAAATAATCATTACCCTCCCCCTGAGAAGCTTTGTTCCCATAGACAATTGTATGATTTTATTTCAAGCTTTTTTATATCTTTCCATAAAGATATAGATGTGTATGCATGTTCATTTTCTTAACTGTATTTAATTATATAAGTTGAACATTTTTGCATTTGGTAATAATTGAGCTTCCATGGACTTATGTAAGTAATTTATTTCATAAGACATTATGTTTTTTACTTACATGGTTTCTGAAGTGGAAGGAAAAGGTAAAGGTTAAAGTGATATTTATGTTTCATAGAAGTTTATCATACTAAGTCTGTAGAGTTTTATCATAATATAACTACATAAAAAATTATTAAGAATTTGAGACATTTTGTTTTCATATTTTATTCTTGTTGCATTTCAAAAAACCGTATTAAAATATGCTTTATCTTTTTAACTTTATCTTAATTTATATGTAATGTTGGATATGCCTATTAAGCCAATTTGCAGTTACATATGAATCTATATCTATGATATTAAGCTCTTTTTATAAGATTCCTTGTCTTAATCTAGATTTAGTGTTGGATATGCCTATTTATCAATACTTTGGCAATTTACTGTTACCAATGAGTTGTAAAATATTATAGATATGGTTATATGAAGTACCTCTCGTTTCAGCGTTGGTCGTTAAGACATCATTGTTTTGAGGCTGTCTGATGTTTTACCTAAAGCTGCCCAGTGTTCCTGAAACACGTGTCGTGTTGAATTGTTTCTCGATTTATCGGAAATTTATAGTTGCGCGGGAATTGTCACAATGATATTTTTAATTCATTACTTGATAACATTCCTATTAATTAGCGATATCTTGCCGTATTCAAAACCTTTATTACAACTTATTTCCTTACAACAAATTGTATAACATCGGTCTCTTGAAAGACAAATCTCTCCTGTATATCATTTTCTTCATATTATTTGATAAAGAGACGGTTGCTACAATGCCGCCTACAAAATTGCTTTAATTTACGATTCACATGTAACTGTAGACTGAGAATTTATTGTGACAGTAATATGAATAATAACAATTGTCGATGGCATATCACAATTTGTCCATATAAAGGTTTTGGACAATCTTCTTCTGTGCTTTTAATTTTTGCCGATTTTCTCATAACAACTGTAAATTTATAGTGATTTGTTTATATGCCAATTACTATGAATAAAATACATAAAAGTGATAAGCCAAAAGAAAAAAAAAATTACAATGCTTTTTTTGTATTGAGACTAAATTTATAGCTGTATACTATGAATAAATTCCACAAGAGTGCTATCCAACATAGATAAGATGTACTAGCAGCAAAATTTTGTAAACACAAACTCATATAGGATTTTTTGAAATGCAATCGGCTATGAAATGACGTGTTGGTCTGAAACTGCTATTTCAGTTCATGGCTGCATCATCACCCAAGTTGGCCGTCAAGGACAACCATAAGCCTCTTTTCACGGAGTGCTTGAATTACAGGCCGACTGTAAAGGAAGAACAGCCAGTTGGAACTTATGTGTTCACGGTAAGAAACATTTTAATAAATTTATTCATGACGTTTTGTATTATTTTGAAAACAAAATTTACACTGCAGATTATTGTGACAGTATAAAAGTACACTTTACTTGTGACAAGAAACGCTTGGCTATATTGTAACAAGAACAATCACAATGATACCATATTTTGATGCACATAAAAAAATAAAATAGTTTTGCTGTCCGAAAATTTTTAAAACATTTTCGGACAGCAAAACTACTGTTTGATTTGAAATTATTTAAGTGTCACATACAATTAATTTTGATTTTATTTTTTTTAAATTAATTTGTCTGACTAAAATATCACGCAAAGTAATTTATTTTAAACTGATGAAATATATGCTTAAATTTTGTGCGATTTTGTTCAGTTATTAGTGTTATGAAATTAATCATTCATTTTCAAAACTGAGTCAATTCTTTTTGCTTTGGGCTCATGTGACTATGTATTGTGTTTGTGTTTACCTTAATTTGCTTAATTATGTTCAGGTTCACGCAGAAGACAAGGATCCCCCTGAAATGGGTGGTACTGTCACCTATAAGTTTGTTTCCACTCCTGGTGAAAAAGAAAGATTTCACGTCGATCCAGAATCAGGAAGAATAACTACTGCAGATGTTAGTATAGTATATCCTAACGCTTTGTTTATTAATAAACTAAGTTTTAATTAAATCTTTGTCTGTGATACTTAATCTTACCTGGATTTGAGGTAGGTATGAGGTATACATTCCTTTTTAAAATGAATATTGATGTTATTTGGAATTATCGCAGATTTTCGACCATGACGAACCATCACGGGAGAAGGAAGCTTACATAACAGTTCGAGCTAGTGACAATGGTCAACCTCAATTGGACGACGCATGCACCATCAAAATTTTAATTGAGGACATTAATGACAATCAGCCCGTTTTCGACAAAGTTGTGAGTGTTATTTCCCAATTTTATGTTTGTGCCAAATTATATAAATGTGTCTCAACAAATTTTATTCCGTTAATACCTACTTGACGGTTCTAGATAATTAAAATTTCTCGTCCAATAATATGCGCTATGGCAGCGATAACTATGAATCGCGTTTTCCCTCTTGGCCGCTTTCTCTCATATAAGCTGGTATTAACCTTAAAAGAAAAGAAAGTTCGCGGGCTTATGCTGAAATAATCGAAGTTCTTTTACAATTTCTGAGGCACATTTACATGATTTGTTTTCTGTTCGTTTACCCTGAAACTGAGTACTGTTTGATTATCTATCGGCAAGCGTGCATAATGCTATCCTACTTATGCTCTCGCCTAGGCTACGGATCAACGCTAAATGGAACACAAGGATTTTGCCAGTAAACTACTATGATGCAAAATTCATGTTATAGCTTTAATAGTTTTACTTAAATGATGTGAAATCGTTTTTAGGTCTTGCGTTGGAATATTTGTTTCTCTGATGCTTATAACAGGAATTCTTTTTAATTTCTTTATTAATGGTGACTATCCCTTGCAATGTTTCGTTAAAAAAATATGATTGAAAAATCTATATTAATTCTTAATTATTCCCCAAAGGTCTTCCGGGGAGATGTTTGGAAGGTTTGTCTAAAGAGTTACATGAAAAAAATGCATATAGCACAAAAATGTTGACACTATTGATTTTTTATTGAATTTCTTCGATTGTTACTATAATTTTTGCTATGATTTCCGTTGAAGGAGTAGCAAAGAGCCATAGTAACAATCGACTTGTGAGAATTACTTGAAAATTATTCTGTTTTTCTACTTGCATGTTGCTGCATGTCTTTAGGATCGTAGGCCGCCACTCAAGGCGAGATTGGTAATCATTTTGAAAATATGTTATATAGCGTGTTTAAATCCACTTTCTTTGCACATTTGTAGTTGACGTGTTTTCTTTAGCTAGGCTGCTCTTTCCCCCTAGACGCATTTTATCACAATGCACGATTATTATTATTTTGGATAAGAAATCTTTCTCTAAGCTTCGGGCATGCTTCGCGTAGGACATAAGAACTGTTATTTCTATTACAACAGCTACATTCACTGTGTGTATTTGGGTTAAGTCACAATTGTGTAATTAATTGAGTGTTACTTCTTTGTTAAGACTAGATTCATACACATTTAATCAATTATCTTCTAACATAACATTTATATGATTACTACAACTTCTATTTGTTTTTAAATGTTATCATATCATACATACAGCATAGTTTTGAGATCGTTCATCAACAATATGTTTAATTTGTTTTTTTGCGTACAGTCATACTCCGAGTCGGTCCCACAAGACCTGGCAAGTGGCAGGGAGGTGATGAGGATCTCAGCCACTGACATCGATGATGGGAACAACTCAATAGTACACTACAGTCTAGATTCCAACTCGCCAGATCAAGCCTATTTTTACATAGATCCGGACAACGGAGTCATATTTTTGAACAAAACTATTGATGTAAGTAGAGACGACAATTTTACATATTTAAATGTTATGTTATACTAATTATTCAAAGTTTATATAATGTTATATTTTGAAACTTGTATCACTAAAATAATTTTGCACATCACGTTTTTAATTACAATCATTTCTAAATAAACATTTAAAAATAATGAGACATTAATGTAACTGCTCTAAATTAATAAAGTTATAATATACCATTATTTTATTTCACAGAAAGTTCCAGGTTACAAATTTAAGTTAAGTGCAATAGTTAAGGATATGGGTGATCCACCTCAGCAGAGTTCTATAACATTGGACATTCAAGTGGTAGAATCAAACAAGAAAAGTCCCTCATTTATAGAAGTACCATCAGGACCTATCAGATTAAAGGAGAATTATGCCGACTTTAATGGTCCTATTGCTACCGTGAGGGCTGTGTAAGTTATATAGAAATGTTATTTAATTTCAAAGGTAGTTGCTAGATTGCTAGATTTTATTTTGTTTTGAAGTAGGAAAATTATGAAATTTATCGTTTCTTCAAATAGTTAAAAGTTATTACGCGCAGCGACTGATGTTGAGGTGTATCCGTTTTATTGTTGGATTTTAAGTGTTAAAAGAAAATATTTCTCTCACAGGACAAATCTTTATGTGCATAGCCAAGAATATTTGTTCGGGTTTGGATATTTTCCTATAAATTAATTATGAATTTACAAAAAAAAAGTATGTATGTTATGTTTAACTGTTAGTTAGTATCCTTATTTGACGACCGATATGGCGTGCTGGCGAGTATACCCGCTCTCCGCTCCAAGGTCGTGGGTTCGATTCCCACACAGGACAAATATTTGTGTGCATGAACATGAATATTTGTTCTGGTCTGGATGTTTCCCTATGTATATTAAGTATTTGTTATCAATAAAAAAAAAGTATTTATTTATGTATGTTTGTTTATCCGTTTATTTATGTATGTTTATCCGCTATTTAGTATCCATAACACAAGTTCTTAATATACTTATTTTGGAACTAAATTAATTGGAGTAATTTGTAGAAAATATTTATTTATTTCAAGTTCTTAATGATTTATTTTGGAACTAAAATAATTGGTGTAATTGTCAGAAAATATTTATTATTTATAATGACCTCAGCTGTTTATTTCGATGTAAAATATAATAGTTATAATATAACACATTGAAGAAATCTATTTTAAAGCCAACCCAATTTTGTATGGCCAAATTGGCGGTTGTTGATCAGGACAACTTGAAATTCCTAGTGAATTAAGTTTAAAGCTAACGAAGTAACGGTTTACACAAGTTCTAAGTGCTATTTCTAAGTAGAAATTAAATCCCAACCCCAAGGCAATGGCTCTCTATAATTTCTGTTACATTCCTTGGTATTGCTTAGCAGCGTAATTTTAGTTTAATAAGTATAGCTCTTGTGAAGTTGCAATTGATTGTTAGTTTTGCAATTTATTATCGGGCTTCATCGTTTGAAATGTTAACTATCTGAAACCACTTAACAAATACTCTTGACGTTGTTTCATAAATATCTTCGCTTCATAAATTTGAGGTTTCTTGACGGGTAAAGCAATTATATTTCTATATTAACTGTTTAATTATTGAAATTATATTTCTATATTGACTGTTTAATTATTGAAATTATAGTAAACACTCAATAAAACACATCATATGGATTTATCTCAATATTTTGATTCGACGTTTTCGAAGCTTGAGGAGACTGTGTGGACAGGCCCACAGACATTTATTATTCAATCATACAATGTAGGTTAACAGATCAAGTCTAACACACCCACAAGTCATTACATAAAACAATAATATTCGAAAATAAAATAAAATATAACACATATAAAAATAACATTTGGTACACAATAAGTATAGTCAACATTCCCAGATATCAAAAAAAATCAATAAAAAAGTCAAAGTTAGCATATTACATAAATTCACGTCAACAATTCAAATTAACATAGACGTAGACTTTTGACATAAACTCTTTAAGCAAAGACACTAATATCAACCTACAATGCAGAGATTGTATGTCCTATATGATTTTTTTAAGAGTATTTTTCTATATAATTCCGATATAAGTATGCATTTACCAAAAAAAAGCATTTTGTGTTTTATCCGTTATTTAGTATACATAACACAAGTCCTAATGATACTTATCTTGGAACTAAATAATTGGTGTAATTATCAGAAAAATATTAATTTATTTTACACTTCTTTTCGCGGATCCCCCAGCTGGCATTACTGATAGATTATATACAAGATCTGTAATCTGTATGAAAATATCTGAGATTAACAAAATCACTTAATTAGAGATTGTATAATCCTTAATTCTAACGAAAAAAACGAATGTGGATTCCCTTAACTCAAAGTTAATATAAAGTAACTTTAGACTATATTTAAAAATGGAAATAACTTTCGGTTGTAATTTTTAAATAATAATCTTGGAAAAATTAATTAATTTTCACTTTTAAATTCAATTTCAAAGAACATTTATTTTGATTTGGCTTCGCTGTGACACTCTTGTTATTGTAAATTAGTCTTAAGACTCCGGTTTACTAAGGCAGATACTTCGAGAATAATTCTTCAAGAAACTGGTCACGGTTCTACCTCCCGCTCGTTACATTAAGTGGGTAATATATAACAATATATGTTCGAGGGTTCCCTTAGTTAACGATTGAAATATTAATAATAAGGAAGCACACGATTATAATCTTTTGCACCACGAGCATAATATTGACGTTGCGTTTTTTAACGTTTAATAGTATCTGTACGAGAAAATCCGTACATTTTTACAAGTCTACATTTGCTTTCGGCTTTAGCGTAACGCTCATTACTCTATATCTTTTGTATGTACCTTAATGTACTAGCAATAAATTACTTATTTTAACAACAGCTTATCAATTTTATATCTATCATTTTTGGTATTAAATAATGTTAACAATATTCTTCCTTCGAGTCGAATTTATGGCGTGACTGTGCTCTTAAACAAAATTTCACTACTAATTACGCCAACCTTGGCTTTAAAATAAATAATTATTTCTGACACCTAACCAATTATTTAGTTCCAAAATAAGTATCATTAAGAACTTGTGTTATGGATGGATACTAAATAACGGATAAACATACAAAATTCTTTTGTATATTTGTATTTTTGTATATTGTGCATATATACATAGGAAAAATAGCGAAGTAACCTAAAAAATAGACGTGTATAAACGTCATCGTTTCCAGACATAATAGAAAATCTAATAATTGTCGGGCATTTGGAGTTCAAAGGCATTTTAATAAGAATAAACACTTTCAGATCGAATATTCCCGAAGAAGAGAAGTTGCAGTTCGAGCTAGTGATGGGTCAGACGGAACAGACGAACAAATGGCACACGTTCGTATTGGAACCAGAAGCAAACACGGCTTACATAAAACTGGGGAACCATCTGGACTTCGAGAAGATCACCGACTACACTCTCACTGTTCGGATACAGGTAACCTAATTAGACTCAAATTTTATTTATTGGTCTAACCCGAGTAGATTTAAAATAAGTGGCATAGAAAATAACAACTCATACCTAGAATTCACTGTCAATATATAGGTAATGAAACTTAAGTTATTTCTGAAATTGGCGGTTCCGGTTACAATTCTTAGGATATTGAGTAAGTTGCCGATGATTTGGTCAGGGCGGCGGGTAGCTGGCGGATGCAGGTGGCCAAGGCTGTGTCCCCAGTAGGCAAACTGTTAGCGGCCGACTGAGTTTGCGGCGTACCGATTTAGTACGCCCTTCCATATATTTGAAATGGAGTGTCTACAGTCTGCTAGTTTTGCGCTATACGCAGTTTGCAGCGTCGGTCTCTCAGTCTTGCAACTCAGTCTGCCGCTAACAGTTTGCCTACTGGGGACACGGCCTAAGGATCGATTGGCAGAAGTGCATTAGGGAGATCTATGTTCAGCGTGGAATGTATTTGTAAAGGCCTTTGTTTCGCAATGGACTTAATGATGATGATAATTATATTAAATTATAAATTTTATATGTTTTTTTTATACATTAACTATTTGTGTACAAATATGAAAGTATAATATATAAAAATATAGTAATACGTTCATTAGTAAAGTACATAACCTAATTTCCGCGAATAAAGTCGTTACAGAGAATAAAAGTACCAATTAATTAAATAGCTTTGTTCCTATTTCGTTACTATTGAAAACCAATAACATCGACCAATATTATTGATACAAGTACAACATACAAATTAATTGTCTGATATGACGGTATTAGTTCTCAATTAGATGTGTTTGCATGCTTGGCGATTGCGTCGCGAGTGTCAATATACTTTGGTTCATTAAGTAACTGTAACTACGAGTAATGTACTTGTATATACTACTAGTATACATAGTTATTATGTCGATGTTCGATGGCAATCGATTATAAGGCAAAATGGATTTCGAATTGATTTTGTCGTACCGCCGAACTCATGGAAATCGAAACAAAATGGCGTTCTCCATTCACCTATTGGTCTGTCACGGACTGAAGGTCATGAATGAGAGGTGGCTGTCGGCAGATTCCCCGGTACGGATTAATGAACGTAAACAAAGTTTGATCTAGATGGATTACCGGTAATCCATCGAATTCGGCGGTAGGCCCCCAGAACTAAAACAGAATATTATGAAATTATGTTTAACCTTTAATTTTGTCGAATGTTGACAAATAGTAAATTTCTGCTAAGTCACAACGCCTCCAATAAATTATACTATCACTGTTTAGTGATAGGTAAAACTCATGTATGGTAATGGTATGCATGAGCTAAGGTAAGGACATCCGCTATAAATATGCAAATAGTTTTACGCAATATTTTGTTTGGGTTCAATAAGTTTCATTTGATATAAAACTACTGCATATAAATTAAAAATTGATGTCATAAGATTTTTAGCACAGAGTCAAATTGAGCAAGCATATAAAGTACCATCAGCCATTATTTGAAAAAAAATATATAATTTACTAAACAGATTATCAATTTATCAAATTAATTAGATAAGAAGGTAATCCAATTTAAAACTTCCTAGTGGTGATTTTCCGTTAAGACTTTTTGAAGTTTCTGTTAAGTTTGATAATTAGATTTTGCGACTTTGCCCTACTTCTGATATACCATTATATTATCTATAGACGAGCCGAGTTTTAGGCTATAATGAAAGAAAAAGTGTACGCGACTAAATTACTATTTACTTAAGTAGATAAGTACAAGGGTCCACATGATGTTAAGCAGTAATTATGGTATCTTTTATTGAGTTTCATACATACAATAATATACCCTATGCTTTGGGCGTTACTCAACGTCAATGAGGAGTTACTGACTAGTACAGTTTTTATTGTGTCAATTACTATGGGTATGGTCGCTAACCAATATGCGAAAAATCCTAAGTCTAATCAAACTCAAGTAAAGCTTTCATACCACTGTTTCCTGGTTTATTAATGTACTTGACATCAGCCAGGATGTGGTCATATTAATAATTATAAACAAACGGATAAACATATAAAAATGGGATAAGTTAACAACATCTAGGACGCCCAAAATATAATATTTAACAATGTTAATGCAAATAAATACGTAATTAAAAAAAAATACTTTCATTTAATAAACATAATATTTTTTTACAGAACAACTACAAACTAGCAGCAGAAACTATTATCCAGATAGAAGTAGAAGACGTTAACGATAACATTCCAATATTCAGCGAGATCAGATCAGGAAGTGTATTGGAAAACGAGCCTCCCGGTACTCCAGTGATGCAAGTGAGAGCTTTCGACGCCGATGGAACATCAGCCAACAACCAAGTGACATACCAACTAGGCGACGCGTCCGATCCATTCGCAATAGACAGTCTAACAGGCAACATAACAACATTAAAAATGTTCGACAGAGAAGAGAAAAGTTTCTATAACATTAAAATTATAGCAACGGATAATTCGGAATCGGCACTGATTCCCGGCAAGCATAACGCTGGACAGCAATCGTTTCTGGTCGAGATAGCTGATAAAAACGACAATCCGCCCCATTTCACACAAGACACGTATGTCGCCGAGTCAATTGCGGAAAATGCGAACATCAACGAGCTTGTCACGCAAGTTACGGCGATCGATACGGATACAGGTAACTGTTATATCCCGTTTTATTTCTAGATACACTTTGATAGGTTTATCATTACATCTTTGGATATTATTTTACATACATACATACATAATGTCACGCCTCTTTCCCGTAGGGGAAGGCAGAGATCACATCCTTCCACTTGCTACGATCTTGGCAAATACTCTTAGCTTCATTCACACTCATATACGCTCGTCGGTTTAGGGTACTTTCTCCGAAATCTATAAAATCTATTTATTTATTACATATTTACAGGAACATGAATCATGATTAATATACTCTGACTATTTCCATACATGCCTATATTTTGCTCCCAAATCTAAGCGCAGCTTGCTTGAAAACATATAAATGTCAAGTGTCAAATCAAATCAAAGTATCAGATCAAATGGAAGTACTGTATAAATATGGATATTGCTCTAGCAAAATTATACATATATGTATCTAATAAAATATATATATTTATTAAAAATAACGACCGACAGTTTTGTTTACAGATGTTACCGTTTTGGTGGCTTCGACTTTAATTATAAATAAATAATAAATAAATAAATAAATAAATATTTCTGACACTTACACCTATTATTTAGTTCCAAGATAAGTATCATTAAGAACTTGTGTTATGGATACTAAATAACGAATAAACATACATAAATACTTTTTTTTTTTGTAAATACATACTTAATATACATAGGAAAACACCCAGACCAGAACATATATTCATATTTATACACACAAATATTTGTCCTGTGTGGGAATCGAACCCACGACCTCAGGAGTGGAGTGCGGGTATACTCGCCACCACGCCATATCGGCCGTCATTATTATAACATTTTGTGATGGATGGTTCCCTTTATCTACTGATTTAAGGCCAATCCCTAATCAAGCTTTATAATTTATAGGAAACCAACTTGACGAGTTGCTTGTAATTTTCTTCTTCTCCGACCCTCGTGGTCCGTCTCCGGAGCATTAGGATTAAGTTATTTTGACTAGTTATTGCCGAATTAGGAAAAAAACTGCAGGAATTCATTGTTTTGCACCAGAATAAAACACATACATTTTATGACGATATTAACAATTCCTTTTATTCCACCAGCATCCGTGGTGACCTACAGCATTGTTGCTGGGAATACCTACGACGCCTTCGTCATCAGGAACTTCACTGGAGAAATCAGAGTAAACAATGAGCTCGACTATGAAAACATCACCACCTACAGCCTCGACGTCAGAGCTTTTGACGGCATCTATGAAGATTACGCCAAAGTCATCATCAACATTGAGAATCTTAATGACAATCCACCAGTTTTCTTGGATAATTATACGAAGACTATCGAGGAAGAGAAGTTGTATGAAGGATGCATAGTCAAGGTAAATAACTTATATATTTTTTCAGTTTTCCACTAAGAATAAATAAATTTAAAAAAATATGTATTTTTCTACTATGAGTCTGTTGAACAATATGAAGTGACCATATTTTTTTATCGTTAAGTAAATGAGATACGCCTTGGCGTTGAAACGTCAAAGATGTATTCGCGCGCGATGTAAATGTGTGAGAAACAAAATCTAGAATAAATAACGAAGAAAAAGCTAAATAATAATAATATTGTGAAAGTAAGTGAAGAAAGTAAAGTAAGGAAAACTCCAGGATTGGTTTTATTGTTATGCTTTATTCATTTCGCTTGTATTAAACGTGTAAATCAAAATAAAATTTCCAACCTTACCTACCCTTTTGGTGCAACAGAAATACTGAATGAGCGTGTCATGTGGAAATTAGGTGCTCATTCAGTATCTAGTATTGAGATTGTGCAATCTAGTATTTTTTAGACTATCAGTTAATTATACGTCGACGACCGATATGGCGTGGTGGCGAGTATACCCGCACTCCACTCCTGAGGTCGTGGGTTCGACACAGGACAAATATTTGTGTGTATAAATATGAATATTTGTTTCGGTCTGGGTGTTTTCCTATGTATATTAAGTATGTATGTACAAAAAAAAAGTATGTATGTATGTTTATCCGTTATTTAGTATCCATAACACAAGTTCTTAATGATACTTATCTTGGAACTAAATAATTGGTGTAAATGTCAGAAATATTTAAAAAAAAATATATATTCCTATATTTTGTAGTGCTACATTCGGTGGTCAATTGACAACGGGGCTGTGTGAAAACGCTCTAATGCAAATGGCATCAACTCAATGATGCATAAACATGCGTTAATTAGCGATTACTAATTAGGCTGGCTCTAAATAACTACATATCGGTGCTTGGTCGATTGCCACAATGCTGCAGATGCATACCTTTGCTGGGGCTTCATACAATTTTGTCAATAAGCATTATAAGAGTTAATTAACTAAATAGTTTCTACCTATTTGATGTCTGATAAGGCGCGGAGGTCACTACACCTACACTTGTTAGCCGTTCTCCGGTCTTGTGATCGATTCTCACTCATGACAAATATTTGTGTGCAAGACCATGGCTTTTTGTTCTAGTCTGGTCTTCTATTTTGTTTCAAGTAAGCTATTTATTCATATATCCATCGATTTGTTACACTTTTTTGTGCAATAAGAAATGTCGACATGTCACCGTATCTGTAGTTTCGCTTTAAAAGTCGTGGATTCGATTTCCACTGGCGACTAGAGGGTTCATAGATTTCGGACACTCAAATATTTTTGTAGTGTAGGAATTGAATCTTTTAACTACTAGAGCCGTATAATCTATACGTACCGTACAACAGATCAAAAATAATATTCGTTATAAATAACAAGAAGACATACCAATGTGTTCAAAGATTTAGGACACTAAAATATGTGTCTTGCGTAGGAATCGAATCTCCTATCTTCTAGAGCGAAAATCCTATACATACCAACGAATAGTCGCGTAATAATGTTCGTAATAAATAACAAAAAGACATAAAATTCGATACTCCATGTGCAATATCATGATTTACTTTCCCGTTCCTATTTGGGGATCCCACCATCGATAAAATATCGCGTGCTCACGCTGTCCTTCACGACACATCGAGTGGAAAAACGAAGAACGTCTCGATATTTTGTTCCCATATTTATCACCGGTCGTATTTCACATAGTTTCCGTTAAGTTTGCAGTAAAACTTTTTGGCGACACTATTTTGAGATGCTGTCCATTAAAGAAGAAGAAGATAAGATAAGAAGTTAGAAATGATTATATAGTATGTATATCTCAAGACAACACACATATCGCCATTTAACCCCAAATGAAGCATAATTTATACTATTTATACTAAAAAACGATAAGAAATACTTCAATCCTTATTTGGTAAACACATTCTGCATTGATTTATAGTTTTTGCCGCTTTCTGTAAAATTTGTCTATAATTGTTAATATCTAAAGGGAAAAAAAAGGAAAGGGAAAAGCACGTCAGTCCCAACTCAAGTTTTATGTTATGTTATTTTATTTTATTAAATACCGGTAAGCTTAAAGTCAAGGACTTAACAGGAATAATGCTAGAATAATTATCCTACATCATATATTTAGCCCCAAACTTATAAGGACTTATGCTAGAGATACTAGAAAACGTATAGACATAAGTATGTATAAATCTCAAAAGGAATTTCTTGCCAGTTCTTCTCACAGAGCGTATGCACTATGCACTCATATGCACATAATAGGTTGGGGAAAAAGTCTTTTCGTATTTTTGTATGAAAAGTCAAGACATTTTTTTCAAAGTTTATTTACATTTATTTACAATATATATGTACCGTTTTGTTGAATAACTTTCTGCCATTTTGTGGGCAGAGACATTATCCCGTTACTGTAGAAACTTTGGGACTTCTGATCAAAAAAACGGGACAAATAGTTTTGGCAGTCCTCTCTTGAGGTCAACCTTACAGAACCTAAAGAATTCTGCAGAGACCGAAACAGGTGAAAATCTGAAGGCGCAAGGTCAGGGCTATATGGTGGATGCACTAGGACCTCCCAGTCGAACTCTCTTAATTTTTGCTGAGTGGCTACAGATGTGTGTGGTCTAGCGTTATCGTGATGAAAGACCACACCCTTCCTGTTGATCAATTCCGGCCGTTTTCTCTCGACTGCTTCCTTTAATCTCATCAGTTGCTGGCAGTAAAGATCAGAATCGATGGTTTTGCCGGGCGGTAAAAGCTCATAATAAACAATGCCCTTCCAATCCCACCATACACACAGCATCACCTTATTTCGTGTTAGGCCAGGTTTGGCCACAGTCTGTGAAGCCTGGCCAACTTTCGACCACGACCTTTTTCGCACGTTCTTGTCGTACGTGATCCACTTTTCATCGCCAGTTATCAATCTCTTCAAAAACGGCTCGGTTTCATTACGTCTCAATAATGAATCGCAAATGAGTACACGGTTCATTAAGTTTCTTTGAGTGAGCTCGTGTGGCACCCAAATATCGAGCTTTTTTGTATAACCAGCTTTCTTCAAATGGGTCAAAACTGTTTTGTGGTCAATTCCCAGTTCTTCAGTTACATCGTAACTACTAATATGCCGATCTTGCTCCACTCTTTCAAAAATGGCGTCCATTTTATTCGTAACAGGGCGACCAGAGCGAGGTGCATCTTTAACATCAAAATTTCCGGACTGAAAACGTTTGAACCAAATTTGTGCTACTCTTACTGACACTGCATCAGGTCCATAAACATCACAAATTTTTTTCACTGCTTGAGTTGCATTTTTGCCTTTTTATAATAAAATTTTAAAATGTATCGAATTTCTTTATTAGATTCACTCATTTTTACGGAGAGAAAAACAAATGAAAAATAGCGGGAAACAACTTTTTTTTATTTTTTTCTTTTCTTTATAATGGAACCTTTTTAATGTTACCAAAACCAGCTACACGCAAATAGTACAGTCAAAAAAATTTTATAATAAGTTTATACCTACGTTATGCGAAAAGACTTTTTCCCCGACCTAATACAATAAATTAATTTTTTGCATGGAAGTGAATCTAAGCTTCGTGATTTTAGTATAATCGTATTGTTTTCTATATTCATTCTGACGTTTTCAAGTACTACGTAATAGTTTGTGACATACAATATTTTTGAATTTTCAATTTACATTTATACTCTTTTTTTTACTAAAATAAAATAATAAGAAAAATATACTTCATTGTCTTTAAGATCAACATGATCATTTAGATTCGTCAAACATTCACACACAAAATGGAAATTCGATATACTGAAAAGAGATATTCAAGAACTTAAATATTTGCCCTGCGCGGGAATGGACCATATCGGTCGCCAATTTAATGATCTTTTTTCCAACGAAAGGTCGCTTAAGCCAATTTTCAGAAAGCAGCTTTAATTAAATTCACGGAAGTGACTTTATTAATTGATATAAAACTTTCCTGCGGCCTAATTAATATAAATGACATGTAAAAGACGAAGTAACTTTGTTCTCTTCTCTTTTATATATTTTCATTACGAAAATTCTCACTAAATGTGTGCTGGAATTGGCTTTTGTTCTTTTACTTTAATAAAAATTATATTTAGTTTAATATCTGATATCTTTTTGCTAAAGACGACTTTAGTAATTATTTTATAAAAATGTACAGAAATTACTAAAAGTTTTTTTTTCAAGTTAATTTAAACATGAAGAGAGAATTTGACTTAAAGCGAAATGTATAGAAATAATATTAACTGTCTTTGTCATCGCTATACATTTTCTTGGTGTTCGGCTTTTTTAATTATGTTATCAGTGACGTGTTGTACCGGCCTAGAATAGTACAACCCCCTCTCATCCCTCTCATCATATAGGGAAGTCGTAAGAGCCGATTAAGAGAACTCCTACCAGATGATGGGCAGTAGCGTCATCCTGCGTACTGGTGGTGGTTTGAACTGCGATCTGCCTGCCCAGTGTGGTGATTATGGGCAAATACCATCAATAGAATATAATCTATTAGGGAGGCCAATGTTCAGCATTTATAAAGCTGCTAGGATGATGTTATCGAAGGCCGTGAATTTAAGGAAGGTGATTAGTAAGCGATCTTAGTCAGTTTTTACCTCTATATATCTAGCTGTATATTGAGCAACTTGCTTATAATCTTATAATGCTCTGCTAACACATATAAATAATTTTTCATCTCACTTATATGGTACTAGTCGCCGTTTGATACTTCGTCCGCGTCACCTTGTAATTTTTTTATGGAAATAGTGTTTATAAAATAGTCTTGTTTAAAAATAGTTGCTCTTATATTTTATCTGCACATAAGTCATCAAAAGTCAAGTCTTCCTCGCAAAAAATTATATTCTAGCAAAACAAGTATTTTAAAAACGATTTGATGTACTAATTTATTTTTTTGTCATAGGTTGAAGCATACGATCCAGATATAAAGGACAGGAACGCACCCCAAAGCATAGTCTACTCCTTAGTGAAACACGAACAAAAGGAGTTCCTGCAAATCGATAACGATGGATGTC
This sequence comes from Musotima nitidalis, assembly GCA_949126915.1. Lineage (NCBI taxonomy): Eukaryota > Metazoa > Arthropoda > Insecta > Lepidoptera > Crambidae > Musotima > Musotima nitidalis. The sequence continues at coordinate 6,683,733 of OX421432.1, read as the reverse complement.
TTCGGCTGACCAAGCCCTTGGACCGGGACCAGCCTTCAGGGTTCACCAGGTGGCAGATTCTAATCATGGCCGCCGACCAGGGAGGAAGATTGGGGTCTGACAGCCTCAGGTCTACCACTGAAGTCATATTGGAGCTTACAGACATCAACGATAACGCGCCTTTCCTGACCAATGTAAGTAGTTTTATATTAATAATATTAATAGTCCCTTGCATTAGAAAATAAAAAGTCTATGACTATTTATAAGTCGTGCCAATTTTATTGAAAAATAAATTATATCAGAGTATCCAAAAATCGAAGCTAATCAGACAGATTTAGCGCAGATTTTGGTATACCTGTGATATGCATTTTGCATATGATATGCATATGTGGGTTCAATTTCTATAAAGTATATGCAGGTACATCGAGTAATAACCAAAATGGCCAGAATGGTCGAAAAACTGCGAGTCAACTAGATTTAGTACTAAACAGGATTAGTGACCATTGTACAATTCACCCTTAGAAATTTAACTGTATTGATTCAACATACATACATATATAATATCACGCCTGTTTCCCCGAAGTGGTAGGCAGAGGCATACTATACGCCCACACTTCGCCATTGATATTGTTGGTCCCACGTAATAGGCGGCGAGGCTCTTACCGCTTTTCGGGCACTTTTATATTCGCCAGAGCCTCGTCCGTTGATCGGCAGGTGCACCACTTGCAGGCTTGGGCTCCTCAGATCTAGGTAGGAGCCCTATACACACTATACTATATTAATTCAAGTACATAAAATACAAACATAGCCACTTATCCTAAACAACAAACTCAAAAACAAATTTATCCTCTTAAAAAATAACGAAGGTTTTAATAAAGTGTCTTCCATTGTGATCATTCGGGTCCGGCCTTCAAAATATAATCATAATCAGCTAGTCCTTACATTTTGCGTAATCTTTTCAAGGTTTTCTCGAAGTTAAAGCTTTAATAAGCGCCCGAGCGCGTTCTCAAGGGCATTTACCCGCAATTTTTTGCGCTTTTTAGAGAAAATTTAAATCAGATATTTCTTTAAGTAAGTTAGTATTTTTTACTAGCAAGATTTCGTCCGCGTGTTCCTTAGGGATAAAATGAATCTTGAACTAGGAAACCGGTATGAACCGGTTTCCGACGGTTTGAAACGGTTTTAGTCACTGAAATTTAATACTGGCTCATTTGGTTTATTAGGGAAAATTATATTGCAATAGTCGCGTTTTTATATCCTTTTTTTTAATTAACTGGTATATTATCTCAGCCCATTGAGGCCTATTACTGAGCATGGGCCTCTTCTTATAAAGCAAAGTTTTTAAGGATTCAAGTCATACTTTACCTCGCTGACCCAGTGCTGATTGGGTCGAACAGATGTTAGTGTCCTGGTATTAGAATTATTCAAGCACAGTAAGAGACCTCTTTATATTCATAGAGATAATGTTAACCCTGATAAGGAATTAGTATAATTTTCACCCGTCAAAACGTATATAGATAGTTAAAGAAAATCTTTAATATTATAATAGCTTTAATTCGTGCCATACATTTGGGACATATAAATTTTTCGTCTGTCAGTTTCTTCCGGCTAATCTTCGAAACAGATTTTAACGTGAATTTTACCTGATTTTATAAGGCACCACTTTTTGAATTTTATAATGAATAATTAGGATTATAAGCAAAAATGTTAAGCATGTAATTTTTAAATAACTTTTGCACCGTACGAGTTATCAAAACCTGGGGGACCTCCTCAGATAAGCGCAGTGGACTTAACTTTAATATTAATATTTTTTGTTATTAATAACATACAAATCAACTTTTAGAGTAACGTGGCAACTTTCCAGCCCCACATTAAACCTTTGTGTCCCTACAAAATAGCTTGACATAATTATTCAGACCTGGCGCACAAAATATGTTTAGCACATTTGATAGACGGCGCGGTTAATTGTGTTGGTTCATGCAGTGAATGGGCCCTTTGAGACCTATTGTCCTTCAGGGCCGCCCGTTATGGAGGAGTAGGATGGCTTTAAATGGATTTTCATACAATAATGTCTACGCTCATTGTATAACCTTCTAGATTTTGATCTGGCCGTGTCTTGTTGAATAGTTTATTTATAATAGGTGTAAGGCTTCGCGTATGTTGTGTATAATTTATAAGTAAAGCTTTGGGATGTCATGCCTGTTACTAATAAAATTTAATATACTTTAAAATTCCAAAAATGGCGCTTTGTAGCCCCAAATTTTGTCTAAAAGTCCATTATATTTTTAAAACTCGATTAAAACTGGTTATTTTTTTTTTTGGAAAATGAAAAATTGTTGCGATGCGTCTTTTCCCGTGTTGGCGCCAAGCATTGCGTTTTCTATTTTAATAAAACCTTAATGAAATTCGAAAAAATAAACCAGAACTCCTCAAAAGAGTCCAACGCTAAAAAGTTTTATTTTAATTGCACACTTGCGTCAAACAGTCTGTAATTAATATTATTGCCTTTTCCCTCTATTTTTATTCGAGATACAGTCATTAATTCCCCTATTCAATTTTCCTTTTACCTCCTACTCGTTAAAGAACATGCAATTCACCTTGTAAGACTCATTGAGGGCGGTTTATAGACCGTTTTAAAAGAATTGCTATCGATAAATTTCAATGGAGCCATCAGGCGAACCTTTGCTCGGTTTAGTGCGTAGAATGAATACAACCAGTTTAAATTGACCCCGCGGTCTTTGATAGTTCTACGAGGAAATAGGTTTTGGAAATATTTTCACTTTTCGCACCTAGCGTGGACACATTTTACGTTAATCGAGTCATGAGGTCTCAAAGGAGTACGTAATGTACTCTTACTCAATGAACGTATTTAGAAGCTTAACAAGTATTTAGAAGAATTGCGTCCATACTATTATTATAAAGATTTCTTTTTGTATAAACATTTTAATAAACTTAGGATAACACGTCATGTTTGAATAGTTTGCCTTAATACATTACATACATCCTCTATAGTCGGTCCCTCATGTCTGAGGATCGTGGTTAGCATCGGAGTAACATCTGGAGCGGATGATCTGCTTCCACCGGTTCCGATCCAGCGCGTCATTCACGACCGCGTAGAATTTGGAGGACGAAGAGTCTTTCACTTGATCGTACATACATGGCAAAGGCATATCATAGGCCCACACTTCGCTAATAACATGGTTGTTCTCACGTAGTAGGTGGCGGGCCTATTGCCGCTTACCGGGATCTGTTACGTTCTCCAGAGCGTCTGTAGATCAGCAGGTGAACTCGCTGTTGAGCTTGCCCTAGATGTTTCTAGGATCCTATACACCCTTAATATATTTTTCAGTAGATAAAAGTTTTAAATATCTAATTTAAAATACATAGCTCGAGAGTTTATTCTCTGCTTTAAAATATAATTTCCTGATATATTTTAATTGAAAGCCCAAGTTTATTGACATGGATTCAGAACCATCACTCAAGTAATTTAAGTCGTATAAAATGTTAACTTTTAACCCAGAAACATCAACATTTTACTGTTCCATAAATAAACTTTAAACATAAACAGACAATATATTAGAAGCACAATAACATAAGACAGATTAGGAAAGCTTTATATAATCTGTGGGTGCTGGGTCCATTTACCCGCGAAAACCTCTTAAAGGCTTAAGTTCCGGTAATAAAATGAGAATATTATATTATATATCACTGGAAACTTCTGAGAAAACCTTAATTCAAAACCCACTTATGATTAACATTTGAGACGATATAAATAGATTTGCGGCGATAGCCCAGTGGCAAGACCCCTTGCCTTTAAATTCTGGTGGCCTCGGGTTCAAACCCTGGTGGCGCACTTATGACTTTTAGAAGTTATATTGAGCCGTTGGTCCCGGCTGTCATAAACATCAATGGCAGTGGTTATTAGGAAGTCAATGCCATCTATCAGACTGAAAGCTGGTTTAAACATAGCATGATGTTCCCCTATGGGTTGCGGAGACCAGACGGCAGTCGCTCCACGTAATAACTGAAATTCAGTCACATCTGGTTGAATTTGTGAGCCTGGGCTCTTAAGCTTATGTCTTGGGCAACCGAGATAATGCTAGGATATGATGATGATGACGATATAAATAGATTTAAGACTTCTTGGCGGGAAAGTGAAGCGTCATGTCATATCACTAGCCTCTGTGAACTCTGCTTTACCTCGATAATCGTTTCCAACCACCCACCACAAAAGCTTACAAACTTACATAATTTGACGCCTGTTTGCCAGAAGGGGAAGGCAGAGGCATACATGCCCACATTTCGCTTATTGCATTGTTCGCCCCACGTAATACGTGGCGTGCCTATTGCCGCTTATCGGCAACTTTTTTGTTCGCCAGAGTCCGTCCGTTCGGCAGGTGAGGTTGGTTTGGGCTCCTCAGATCTTGGTAGGATCCCCATACACCCACGAAGCATACGACGATGATTATTAAGTTGCCAGACCTTTTTCTACGTGAAAGTTATCATGTACCCTACTTATGTTTAGCCTATTTATGCTAGAATACTCATCTCGTTTAAAATTTCAGTATATTAAAGGCGGTGTCGTGTATAAATAATGCAGCTGGCTCAGTAAGTCAGCTCGGTGTCGTAGAGCGGGATTAACAGGGTATACCCAGTGTCGAGTAACGTCACCGCTCTGATAATTAAACCAGCTGCAGTGATCAAAGTGAAGTTCGATAAACTTAGGATATTTGAGATTTAAAATAAATAAGTATTTCCTTTTGAAAGTACGAACTTCATTGCTCACTTCGTTCATTTTTATCAACTCAGTTTATTAAGAATAGAGTGTGAACATCTCACGAGGCAATGATAGAGAGACTGGACTCACCGTAGTCCGGCGGAGGCAGGTGTCGTTCTCATTATCTAAGGCCATGAATGTCCCAGTACTGAGCATGGGCCTCGTCTCATAAGCAAATTTTATAGAGTTTATATTCTACCACGCGGATCCACATATATTAGCGGTAATGGACGGTGAAAGCACGGAAAATCTCAATATACTATACCAAAGAAACGGTCATACCTGTAAACTCATTTCTGATCACCTAAGCTCTTTCGGGTTAATAAAATTAATTAATTTTATACTTAAGCAGGGTAATTACCCCTATCTTACGAAGAAAAGTCCCTTAACCCAGACTCAGGCGTATACGAAATCAGGGATTATCACAGAGTTATCTGGCTCAACTCATTTGCAAGGGCAGGGCTAAGAAAGGCATTTTGGCTTCCCCTTGTCAGCGTTTCTTCATTCGCTTATATATCTTTGTCGTAAGCGGGTACGAAAATACTTTTGTGGTTTTAATACTATTATGTAAATGCGAAATTGTGTTTGTTTCGCTTTTTCCCTTAAAACACTAATAAGATTTCGATGACATTGGGCATGAAGAAAGTTTAAGCCCTGGAAAGTCTTGGAAAAACTGCTTTGTTGTCGATTTTCGGAAACCTGATATAGGTAAAATTTTGTATATACGAGTATGTTTAAAATATTGATATTGTCAAAAACATACATACATATAACCATGCCTGTTTTCCCAGAGGGGTAGGCAGAGGCATATTATACGCCCACATTTCGCCAGTTATATTGGTGGTCCCACGTTGTCAAAAAAGCTTAACTATAGCTGGTTAATTTAATAATAAAATTCCATATACGCGTACGCTTTTTGTGGCGAAGGGAACCTCAATAGTACTTAAACCTCATATATTATACAACACCCTATCTAACTTTTTATTCCTCGACGTATCAGTTACTTTATTAAAACTTTTAATAGAAGCTATCATTATATTTTTTATTTTCGTAATATGAAGCTATAAATTATGCTTGAATATGTAATATCCCATGTATAGTCGAGGCGTTGCCAGAATCGTTTAGGTGAGCCATGGAAAACTACTCAAGCCATGTAAATTGCCTATAAATTATTTAAGCAATATGTGAGCATATTGCGTCTATTACTATAATAATATGTAAATTTTATACATGGATCTAGGCATAGTAAAAGTTATAGCAGTCCGTTTTGTGTTTAAGAAAAAGGTTTTACTATCTAATACTTATGTGGCTCGTAATAGCGGCCATCGTCTGCAGAAGTCTTAAGTGCGTTGTTATTTTTACAGTTTATACTTAAGTAGAGTCAAACTTCATCAAAATCTGCCCAGTAGTTTAGGCGTGAAAGCCTAATAGAGAGTTATTTTTGCAAATATATTATGAAGTATTTATCTCATTGATAGCAAAATTGCGTTTTATTCATTCATTCGTTCATTTTTAATCACTAATTACAATTGCTATTTATATGACTTTTAGTTGAAATAAATGAATTATTATTTTTGACGACCGATATGGCGTGGTGGCGAGTATACCCGCATTCCACTCCTGAGGTCGTGGGTTCGATTCCCACACAGGACAAATATTTGTGTGTATAAATATAAATATTTGTTCTGGTCTGGGTGTTTTTCTATGTATATTAAGTATGTATTTACAAAAAAAAAGTATTAATGTATTTATATACGTTCTTTAGTATCCATAACACAAGTTCATAATGATACTTATCTTGGAACTAAATAATTGGTGTAAGTGTCAGAAATATTTATTTATTTATTATGTATTTATTTATTTTCTATTACTCATTGTTACTATTTAAACTAGCTTCTGACAACGGCTTCGTCCGTGTAATCTACACTTTTACACAATCATGTACATGGTTTTTGTAGGGCTTTCTAATTTAAATCGCTTAATAAGATAATCTATATTATTCAGAAATAATGTAGCATGCTAATTAGTGAAAGAATTTTTTAAATAGACCTGATAGTTTCTGAGCCTTTTGAATTTAAACAAACGAACAGATACTAGTCTTTTCACCTTTTCTCTTTATAATCAAAAATATCATCACCATCAGCCCAAACACGTCCACTGCTGAACATAGGCCTCCCCCATTAGCTTCCAATGTGACCGATTATAGGCGACCTGCACCAACGTGATCCAGCAACTCTTATCAGATCGTGGATGGAAAGTATATGCCATATAAGTCTAATATGTGTATGTCATGTATGTTTTGTGTACAATAGGGAAATAATCCAAAGGCCAAGTTTGTGGTTTAACAAACGGTCACCCATCCAAGGACTGACCTGTGTAATCACTGCTTAACTTTGGTAATCGTTTCCTAACATTTACTGTTGGCAGAGCTACGAGCTTCCTAAGGCATTCAGTCCTAAAGTTAAAATAAAAGTCATGGTTAAAATCTAAAAAGTTAAATTTTAATAAAGAAAATTCCGGAAAAGTCTTTTATGTTATTACAAGCTCGCTTGCCTTGCGTACAATGGAGGCATAATCCAAGGGTCATGTTTGTGTTTGAACAAACCACATCATTTATTTGAGTTTTGGTTTTGCGGTCGTTGTGGAATATGTACAATTGCATTCATTATTCTGTGAAATGTTTATTGTAACATTTGGGATGGTATAAAAACTATGATCGTTTGTATTAGTGTATATATTCTTTATACATACATTATACATTCACGCCTGTTTCCCCGAAGGGGTAGGCAGAGGCATATTATACGCCCACACTTCGCCAATTATATTGTTGGTCCCACGTAATATGTGGCGAGCCTATTGCCGCTTACCGGGCACTGTTATGTTCGCCAGAGCCTCGTCCGTTGATCAGCAGGTGCACCACTTGTAGGTGAGGTTGGCTTGGGCTCCTTAGGTCTTAGTATCCTACTATACATCTATCCCTACACACCTATATTCTTTATTGTACAAATAAACAATAACAAAAAAAGCCTTACATGAAAAAGACGAAATACAAAGGTGGACTTATTTCTAAAATAAATCTCTTCCAGTCATTAACATGACTGATATGATAACATATGATAACATTACACATATACATACATAAAAATATGATATAAGAGACATATCAGATATATAAACCTACTTATATACATAAATAAATACAAGGATAAAAAAAATGAAACAACAATCATAATGAGTAATGACTAATCATAAGGACTAGACTATTAGAAAAGACTACACTATTATAAAAAGTGGACTATAAAGTAAAGTTACTGTACTGTAAAATAAATGTCCTTTACTAGGGTAAATTATATATCGCATATTTATAATTTGATAAAAAATTTATAAGTCAGAAACATTTCAGATCAAAGTAATTTCATAATATACTCAAAAGATTATCTTCATAATAAATTATTCTTTTGATGTATTAGATTTTAAGACATAATTTGAAAAAAGTCGCAAATAGTTTATTGAGGAATTTTTCTCAATCTCGTTGCCTCTTGGAAGCCTCGTTAGAGTCACCGACAGACTGACAAATCTTGAGAAAAACCCACAACAGACAAGAATCCATTTTTCTTTTATTTCTAGATTATGGTACCGCCCATATCTCTTTCAATGTTATTATTAATTTTTTGTATTTCCATTTGGTTCCAATGTGACTAATCTTAATGATTGATCTTAAAGGCAAACAGTATATACCCTTTTTTATTTTTTACAGTCAGTAATATAGGAACATAGGAAAACATGTTTAAATCAACTGTCAGGATGTTAGAAGGCACTGACTTCCTAATAACGACTGCCATTGATGTTCATGACAGCCGGGACCAACAGCTTAAAGTGCTTTCCGAGACACGGAGCAAACGATAATTACGACATAACCTCGGAAAGTCATAGGTGCGCCACCAGGGTGTAAATCCGAGCTCCTCTGAATTTGAAGCCACTGGGCTATCGCCGCTCTCAAATGATCAAATCCACATCTTGCTATTAATCCCGAGCCATAATCGTTGTTCTTTTGTAACGCAATATTTCACCTCTGCGCGGGAAAATAAAAGCAGCGGTTATTTAGCTATTTGGTATTCGGAGTTTTGAAGCCAATGCAGAAGAAGGCACATCGCGGCAGTAGGTATTTTATTTTCCAAAACTAACGTAGATTCGAGCTTTATGTGTGTATTTTTTGTAAATATAGTGGATTGTTAGACATAACTTTTTCTACAACAAACACAATTGTAGGACAGTGCAATATTGCAGATAATTGTCATTTTCATTTTGACTCGGAAACTCCTTAGGACCATAATAATAAGAACTCATTTATTGACAAACACTGTTTTTAAATTTTCAGCCAGATGTTTAAATTAGTAAACATCCATTACTTTACTGGAGGTAACCATTCGGTTAATTTAATTGATTATTACTTTAACTTAACTCGATTGCGCTTTTTTTTTTGTTTTACTTCGGCGTAAGGGGGCGTGGGACTGCGACCATAACGTGTGTGGCCGACTTCTCGGAGGGTCTAGTCAGCAGGGGCCCCCTGCCCCCGCTGCCTAAGACCCTCCTGATGCTGCTTGACGGGCCCCCTGGCATGCCCGCTGTGCCCACCACAGGTCCCTCTTAGTTTCTTCCCCGGTAGTTAGTACTAAGGGAACCCAGAGTCGCCAATCTCTAGATGTTACCTTTTCCTCAGCGCCCTCTGCGCCCTACCGGGAGGTACTCAGTCCCCCCACCACGACAAGGTGGAGACTAGTCGGGGGGGGGGGGGGGGGGGAGGGACTCGACTGTGCCCGACTTTACTTGACTTGATTTTAACAGTGTGCAATAACGAAAACGCTACACATTATTGCAAATAAATTGAATTACCAAACTAATTACCACTGACAAATAACTCGATCGAGGGAGTCAATACTTAAGGGGAAATAATTGGTATTCATCTATAGCCAGCCATACCAAATACATGGAACCCTATTTAACCGCGATAACGCGATTAAAGTAAGCCTATTAGACAAACTATGATGACTAAGTATTAAGTTAAGCTTTGTTTATTATTCGGCTACACTCACCTAGCGTACAGAAAAGAATTCCGTCGTATTTAAAAATAAAGTTAATATGAAAAAAGCTGCATTAAAATTTCTAATGATCCTGATTGGCTGCTTAAAAAATACTTTCCTGAGGAGTTATCATCTGATTGAGTCTACATATTATAATTACTATTATTTTGTATATAAGTATATGTAGTTTATTAATAACACATATTTAATTCTATGTAAGTTTATATGTTTTCTTATTCGTACTGCCTCATACTTTTCTGCTAACCCAAAGGTTAACTGGTAGAGAATGCCTTGCAGCATTAAGTTCGCCTTTTGTACATTTTAATTTTAATTTGTGCGATAAAGTTTAAATAAATTGTTGCGACTTTTTGAATTTGGCATCTATATAAAGAAAAATATGACGTTGCACGAAGTGATAACATACATTTTATACCCAAAATCGCGTGGGCTCAGTGAGATGCCAGTAAAGGTCACGCAGTCCGAAGGGACCAAATAAAATACATTAAAAAATAGTAGTTATTATGCTTTCAAAAAACAAAGACAACGGACAAAAAACTCTGGAAAACATAAAAGTACCCAATAAGCGGCAATAGGCTGGCCAACTATTACGTGTATTATGTAATTGGCGAAATGAAGGCGTTTAATATGCTTCTGCCTTTATCTTTGAGATTCTTTGAGATAACAGGCTCGAATTTATGTATGTATGTAAAAAACAAAGTTAAGTCTAATCTTATATACTTCATACCAGACAAAATACCCCTTTTAAATCCTACTGCATGTTCAGAGCAGTTTCATTGTGCAACCTCCAATAATTGAATTTCTAATCATCTCAACGTTGCCAAAACCATTCATATCCACTAATATAATTATGTTATAAATGCGCAAGTTTTTATGGTTGAGTCTCCTTTATGCAAAAACTGCTTATGATTAATGACAATTTACAATAATATAGTTAATACATCAGAATATATATAGGTCTTTTACACATTTAAATAGATACGATGTGAAGTGCTTATTTTGCGCAGAAAGGTCGCAGGGTCTATAACCCGTACTTAAGAAAGGTTCTTATTTCAAATTACGCTTCATTGAATAATTACCAGACTGCGATGCACATTGCACAGTACCTATGTAAATTGACTTGCGCAAAAGCCATAACCAGTAAGCTTCGACGTATAGACCAAATAGACGTAATTTGAAAATAGAATGTGAAATTAAAACCTCTTTGCTTTTGTTTAAAATAAAATAAAACTAATATTAGTTTATTCATATTTGGAATATAATAAGCTCTAGTGATACCTAGTCATGAGTTATGACGCCAAAGTGTTTTATTTTCTTTAACTAGCATAGTCGAGATAACGTGTGATTGAGGTGGACTTTTAGACATAACTTATTCGACAACGTACGTAAGGGTATTTTATCTAATTGGATTTTTATCATAAATTCCAAATTTTACCGGTTAAAGCTTTATAGAAGCCTCTAGAAAAGCGTCCACTACTTAACTGAGACTTCGAGTTGATTTTGACAAGATCGCATAATTTTGAATTCATATGCAAATAACTTGATTTATTAAATTACGTGATACTGGCAAATACTCTTAACAAGTAAGTCCATAACAAAAAAAATAAATTACAAAACGTACGGGTACATTTTTGTAAATTATTAATAAAACATGTAAGCCCATCTTGCATTTATATTTATGGCTTTATGATTTAATGGAAGGTTCGACCGACACGTATTCCCTTTTATAATGCCCATGTACAACATGTTACCTTTTAATTTGATGTAATGGGATAAAACAGACTTTGGTTTACAGTATTATTTCTTCAATTAAAAGTGTAAGGTTCAAGGATCTTTTTAACTTTATCAGTGGTATTTAAATATCAATATTGTTTTTTCGAACACACACGAATATTTGAAAGTTGTCAAGGCATTTCCTTTCGAGATTTTTTAAAATTATTTATTTGTTTGCATTCAATAGATTGAATATATGTAGGTACTGAAACGATTTAAAAAGTATTTCAGCAATAGGAATCTACATTCGTTGTAGGTCTTATTTTCAATTGATTTAACACATACTGTGAACCCTGAATGTCTAACGCGAGCGAAGCCATGGTCAGAAGCTAGTCACTAACATTCTAATTGACTTATATATTATGTTGTCCTAGCTCAGTTGTAAAGTAAAGTATCGTGCATTGAAAACGAAATATACGCTGGTGATATTTTAATATCTATTTTTTTTAAATAGTTTTCTAAAATTATCTTCAATCTCAAATGCAGCACAATCACCAGCAAAATCCATAGTAGTATTTTCTCCCAAAATCCGATACGTTTCTAGTGAACACTATGTTCTTTGCTCCACTGGCATATTAAACTAGTTACCCCCTCGAGATGAAGCCTTTGTGGAGGCAATCGGCTAGACACTGCCTCCTATCATGCAGATTTACTACCGTCTATATGTTTTTGTGCATGGAAAGAATTATTAAGCTGCTAGACTTTAGCTGTCTTACCCCTCGTTTTCACTACGAAACAAGTATAACACAAGTCCAATACAAAAATTGACAAATACACAATTACTGGATTCATACATGTATTGAGACTGAATTTGAATGGCTAAGTCCGCACTGTATTGGTATAATAATATAGAATGAGCTAAGAAGATGTTAAATATCTATGAATTTAGATGGTGGACTCCTAACTAGACTTTTTGGTGCGGAAAAAAAATTATTAAGCAGTGCGATGTCTTAGAATTTGATTGGCGAAGTCCATTCTGTATTCATATATGGACAAAAATATTATGCTTTTAAATGTCTTGCTGATGGCGTCTATTTTTGGAAAACTATGTTAATCTTTCAAGTCTCGGGTAACCAGGCACTATAAATATTCTATGGGAAATTTTCAGGGTCCATGGTTAGTTCTCACTATAACTTTGAGATACTTTATTACACTATGCAATGCCTATCTATTGTTTCCTGTATCCGAGCAGTCATCAAAGAACGCAAAAATGTAACTGTTATTGAGTTCAAAGCTATAACCAACGTATATTTTATTTCAACGAAATCAAACATTTTAAAACAAGTAAAAAAGTTTCGCGTTACTTGCGTAATTGTCAGATGCAATTTTTTAAACATAATCGGAAATTCGAGGATTAACTTGATTTAAAAGTATTTATTATAATTTATACTTCCATAGAGTGTAACAGACAGACAGAGAGACAGGTCCACATAATAAGTGAATGGTTACAGCAATGAGCAGACCCTGGATTGTTAGCATAAGTTTAGGGCCACAAGCCGAAATAAGTTCTAGGATGTTAAAACCCCAATTATGTTTTCCTTCAGACGCAGCCAATAATCTGGTTCGAGAACGAGCCCCCTGGCCAAGTAGTGGTGCTGACTGCCAAGGACTACGACTCCCCGGAAAATGGCCCCCCCTTCGAGTTTGCCCTCAACGACTCCGCTTCCTTCGAGATTCGCACCAAGTTCCACATTCAAGGTTAGTTCCAACATTCCGTCATCGCTATCATCATAATTTTAGCTACTGTAAGTCCACTGCTGAACATAGGCTTCTTAATTATCATTAGTACAAAACAATCATTAAATCAAATACTTGGGTAGTTCACTCTTTTACATTCGAACGAATGTCGCCAGCCATCGCCGACTCTGGTGAAATATCTTCTGGTGAATTCTCGTCTTTTAAGCGGGTCGTGAAACGGCATTTTAGCACGCCGTCATGAGTGGAGGGGCTTTGTACCGTGCTTATTTCACAGAATGAAGCGCTTTCATTTTTATTTTTGGATTGCATCGACTGCTTACCATCAGGCAGAATGTAGTCATTATGACGTGTCACATAAAAATATTCAAGGCGTTCCATTGCGGAAAGATCTTTTTGAATTCCCATAATATCAAAATGGAGTTCGTATAGTAATATAATTCACACTTAAATTTTACTTGTTTTGACAAGGAATATTCTTTAAATGTATTTGTTAATAAACTTGTAGTTGGCAAACTTGATTTTGACACGTAAAGTAAATGATTTCTTTTTAGGCGATGTTTTTAATATTGTTTATTATGTTGCATTGTATAGCGTCACAGTGAAATGAAGATTGTAACTAACCAATCGATAATTTAAAAGAGCATACATAGCCTGTGAGTTTCTTGCCAGTTCTTCTTACAGAGCGGTGGCTCGGAACTGGCACTTAGATTCACTTACACTTTAATATTTTTTGTTTTTTTAAATTGTTTGATTGCAAGTGAATCTAAGCTTCGTGATTTTAGTATAATTATATTTTATTTGTTTTTGTAATTTTATTATAATATTGACGTTTTCAAGTGCTATGTAATAGTTTATGAAATAAAAAATATTTTGACTTTTGTCTTTTTTGACTTTTAGGATTATTGTAAAAATTGTTATAGGGTATGTGCTTATAGTATAAGATTTAGTGCTTCCTTATAAAAGGTTATTTCTTTAAATAACTATATACAAAATCATCTCTATATCACTATGTTACACAGAAACATTTTAATAGAATAAGTTTGTTAGGTTACTGAGGTAACCTGTGAACCTTGTACCTGAGGGTAGGTAGGTGTATTACGTATAAATACATAAGGGATACCTTGTTATGTAACAAACAAGCCCGAATTAGTCTCCACTTATATAGCAATTCGAGAAACACAAATTCAATTTATTTGTATACCAAATTGTACCAATACAAACTGCGCCGCAACACGTAACTTCATTCGGTCCAAAATTTGTTAGAATCCATCCCTATTTGAGGAGCACGAAATTCCGAGTCCAAATGAAATTTCGATCAATTAGTGTAGTTAACATGCAATAAATGCTTGTGGACTAACTTTGTTCCGGAAGTAGCAATTTGATTTTAGAATCCCCATTCTCATTTGTATATGAATGAGTCCTTTCAACTGAAAGCTTTTATAGGGAACTTGGCTGTACATTTTTTGTATCTTATCAAATAAGACTACTAAAAATATTGAAAAATGTTCCGCGAATTCTTACAAGTTTCGATTTATGAAGTTTTAAGAAATTTCTACAGTTCTTTCAACTTCTTAATTTCATTATTTAAAAAAAGTTGAAAATATTTTTTTTTTCTTTTAAATAAGCCAGTGTCGAAAAAGATATATGTTAATAATATATAAATCATAGTAAATGAGAATAAGTTGAGATAAAAATAATAAATGGTAAATAAGATGGCCTCCCCCTAAACACCTTGAGTCCTCAGTAAAGATGTGGACTTCGTGAGAGTATTTTAAAAGTGATGTTGCACTGTTTTGTTTCATTTACAAACACTCGTGTACCTTTACAGATACTTAACTTTTAATAATCCACCGTTATTACAAAATAATGTTAGAAATACTACAAATTTTCAAAAATAAAACAAAGCTGCAGACATGACTTTTCACTTTCCCGCCAAGAAGTCATAAAATAGGTTGTATATATACAATAAAAGTATATTTTTTATAAAATTGGGGTTAAGAAATAGAGATAGTAGATTCGCTGCCGTCGACCGTTTTGTCTCAGTCACTTCGCCAAATAATTTGAATAACAAACCAGTACACTTGTTCGCTAACTGATCAACAATACATCCCAGGGCTAAATAAATTAAACGTTTGTAATGGAAAGTTATTTAATTAATGATTGTTTAATTTGTATAACCTCAATGCTTTTAGGTCGGTGGTAATTATTGGATTTGTTATTTACTGTACTGATATGGATTTGATGAGATAAATATATTCTGATAACTGCTCAGTATTGTGTAATGTGTTTGATAATGTTAAATTAATGATATTTGTTTTTGTTTATAAAATTCGATTTACTGGAAATAAGCTAAAAAAATTTATATTAAGACATGGGACAACTCAGCCAAATCTGGTTAGACGAGTGTGCAGACCCTGAGCCCTAAGCTTAAGTCAGGGTCAACCGAGATAATGCTAGGATATGATGAGGTCATGTAAAACTACACAAAGCATCACTTCGCTATTGTTTTGCAATTGAACTTATAATTCTACCAACTATTACTCTTTAACATAGAAACGAAACGGTTACATAGTTACCATCCAAACGCCTAGAACAATCTAATCCCGTCAAAAATTCACGTTGACAAAAGACGACGATTCCAAACGTCGCATACGATGTATGTTGCAACATTTACGTAGGGCCTTCGGAAATATTTTTAACTCAATCTTTTATTTTAATCCTAATCCAGTAATATAAAACGGCGTTTAGGGTATTTTAAAGAAATAAATTATATGAAAACGTCGCTCAAATATGAAGAGAAAATGCTATATAAGTACTGTTCTAATATACATTTTCTTTCACAGGAAATATCCTTTCGACACTGGTAACATTCGACAGAGAGCAGCAGAAGGAATACCACATACCAGTCGCCATAACTGACTCTGGAAGCCCAAGGTTGACCGGCGTTTCCATTCTCCATCTTGTCATCGGTGACAGGAACGACAACCCTATGGGCCCGGGGCATAGTGCCATATTCGTCTACAACTATAAGGTAATTATTTATCATACATTAATGTTGATTCCTACTGATTGGCTAGTCCCTCTTACACAGGTGGTACCAGGGTACCTCTTACACACCAATCCGCTGCCCATAAGATGAACAATAACCTTGAATGCGCAGAACACATTATCGGGACTCAATCGAGGTGCGGCAGGGGAGGGGGCGTATCTATAGCAACGCGGCAACTTAACACTCGCGCGTTTGCTGCCGACCGAATTTTTGCCGTGCCGCTGATTGCACGTAGCTTGAAGTGAAATAATTTGAAGGCAGGAGTGTCTTAACCACCTAATAGGGCATCTAACTCTCAACTCTAGCTCCAGCTTCAACGCTTTCTGTATTATGTAACCAGAACCATCCAACAGAAGATATCAAATTATCTACAAATATAGACTAATCCAAAGGTCTGACCCTACTGTAATTCGGTTATACTTTCCGGCTACCTACTGGCCCATGATTAGGTGCTATATTATGTAAAGTAATTTTATTTCTACTGAAATCGAGGGCGTAGCCTTGACCTAGGGACCCTTTTTGGGAAGCACTGGGTACTAAACTAGAATATTGCTTATCTTAGTAGTATGCCAACTTTTTAATCCATGCCGGTCTGCCTATAGAGATAGAGCTAGATTTAAACTTAGTGCCTACTCATACTGGCTGTCAACTATATATATCTATAGTGTAGATTTTCAGCCCTAGGTTATCATTTGCAAGCACTTATTTTTTTTCTGACTTCCTTAATGTTCAACTTCAAAATTGGATTGATTTCTTAACAAAAAATTTCAAATTTTATTTGTTATACCATCCACTTTTGAGGACACTCCACTTATCTTTAATGAAACTGTCCCTCATATTTATAGACCATTCTTACCGAATTTGATTTGTCTATAAATGCAAGTATATTCCAAATTCAAAATTCATTTATTTGGCTTACACGTGACGACGACAAGGTAAGGAAGCTTACCTAGTGGTCGTCACTAACGTCACTTAAATTTAGAATCGCAACTTCGTTGGAGCGGGGATTTCAAAGTCGAAGTCTTAAAAGTCGAAAAAAATAATTTATTAAGGTTTGGCTCATTGGATTGGCGGAGGCAGGTGTGTAGCGTCACGCGGGCGGGGTGCCAGAAGCTACAAACCCAGGCACTGGCCCCCTGCCCCTTTTTCAACAGCGGTGGGCATCGTCGGAAGTTTTAGTGGGTAGGACTGCGGTAGTCGCGTCTGCCGCAGTGAGCCCCCACACTCTCCTCTCGGTCCCCCCATTGGCCGAGAGACAGTGCGTAAACAGCATTTTTTACCGACGATAAAAAAAAAGAAGGTGTGTAGCGTCATACTGTTAGAATTTTCTGATCATTTATACTTGAAGAGCTATGATCTTTCAATGTTCACCTTATTACCTGTGTTAGCAAATAAAAAATGATTTGATTTAGTAGTATATATTGCGCTATTTTAAAGTAATTATGTTTGTAAAACGTTGATTGCCTTTTTAATGCAACCAGACGGAAGTTTACTACAATGAACTGTACAGCTGGAGATATTATGTAAGTAAAACAATATTTTGTGAATATTTTAATGGATTGAAGCTTGAGTTTTTTTCTGTATTTTTTTATTATGGATGGTATGACAAATTGTTTAAATGAATTCTCTTTGGCTCTTAAAGTGAATGATAATTCTGTTATAACCAATCGGAAATTCCATCCGTTTCATTTAAGATGTCTAAATGGGTTTTAAGGACGATTAATTTTCATACTTACCCTTTACCCCTTTCTCGGTAATCGTCCAAACTGTTAATTGTCATAATCGCTTTGATCTTTTCAAGATGTTTTGCTAAGGGACTTAGGGTTACCCTTTAAAATATTTAAATCTACGCGTGATGTTTACCAATGTACCTAATCTATTAGTCTTTTATTTTTTAATTTATTCCAATAGAAAAGTGTCTCCTTGTGTAGTGATTCGATGCTTTAGAAAGCGGTTTTGATATAACTTAAGAAAAAGACATGTCACAGCCGCATATTGTATTGAATGAATGAATATGAAACAAATTCGTTAAAGTCTATTCAAATCGAAATTAAATTGTTGAATGCAATTTGACTATACGAGCTGTGAACTTTATTCAAAGCAAAACGTTATAATAATTACCCAATAACCTATTTTATGAAACGTTTTTTTTTTAAATTTAATTTAAAATAATTTCCGCATGTTAGTTGTTGGTTTGTGTTTTGTTTTTTAATTCTAAGCGCAAAGGAACCCTTTTGTGTTCAGTTCTGCATACATTTATTCATAGGGCTTTAAGGGGGTGAGATGAGATGAGAATTTGTATTCAACTTACGAATTTCACAGAGCTTTAAATATGAAAATGTCTTTGAATAAGAACCTCGAGAGAAAACGACATAAAACCCATTTTACTGTTTTTCATTGTGCGAGAGAAATTATTACGGGATCAAGATAGTACGTTGTTGGTTTATGGCTTTGTTAACAGCTTTTCTAATTAACTAGCTAAGTGAATCTTGCAAGATTAAATTTTACTTGGGAAGACATAAGTTTCTTTTTGCTTTTTAATTTACTCATTCTTTTCACGCGTCAAGCGAGTTTAAAACTTATCTTACAGACTTTTGTTGGTTTTTTAGTGTCATAATTATAGTTCTTTGTGTTTTGCTACCAGTATCAAGATTTCGTTATAGATAAAATATAAAATGAGTGATAAAAATGCATTAGTAGTTTAATAATTAAAATGTATTCTTGGATACCATAAACAAGATAATTCCTACCTTGAAAAAAATTTGGAAAGTATGGGGCAATTTGTGAATTAATATATTTTCTCAGAGTAATCTTTTATACTATATTTTATTAAGAATACGTAATTTACGCAATAGCTTATTATTACAGAGAACGGTATCAGATAGGTTTAGTAAAGAAGTTTTTTCCAAGAAAAAAAAACCGATATAATCCGTGTAATTACTTTGACTTAATAATACAGGTACTAAAAGAAACGTTTTCTTTAATAGGTAATCCCTTCAAAGAGAACTTTCTTTATCCTTAGTCAAACAAAACGTCATCGCTTTTGTCTTAACTATTTACTTAACAGTTCAAATTCAAAAGCATCAATTTACCCTAGACCCTTTTCGCAACAAAATTCGTTTACCGCAAAAGATCTCAATAATTTGGGCGTATCAGTCAAATCGGGCGAAATTTCGGTATGTATCCCTCAATGAATAACTAAGTGAACCGAACCGGTATAGCCCATGAACCTTTACGATAATGCCGGTATTTTATAATAATATATGGATATTAAAATGTTAATTTCGCGCTTTAATGAAAGTGGGTTTAGTGCGGTGCGTAGCGCGTATAACCCAGGATTATGAGGGAACGCAGTTTTTACTGCCTTGCCCTGATTTCCTAGAGTTACGGCAGCTGTTTGTTAATGTGGTTTATTAACACAAGCTTCGAATAACGCTCGTTTTATTTACTATAAGAATTGGAAACAAAATCTTAGGCTTATAGAAGTTATGATCATAATTAAATAATTCATATGTGCAGGTACAATATAAGCTATTTACTAACTTCATTTTTTTATAAATATACTCATATTTTTAATAATAATTGCTGTACTTTCTTATAAATGCAAAGTAGAATTTTTCAATAACAAAACAAATAACAATACTTAAATATGTTGGGAACAATTTACTTAAGTTAGAACTTAAATAAAAAGTTATGATAGCTGAAGATTTTTTGGAAAACAAAAACTTATTGTAATATTTTATACAAATTGTTGTTATTCGATAACAAAACAAGTATTTCAAATGCTCCTAGCTTGATGGTAGGTATTTTTTTTTAAATTATTAGTGTACCAACCCTAAGTACCTACTACTACAACTGCATGTATTTGTTTTAGTGAAATGTGTGTGCGTACTTGTATTGGTTGTGTGGGTGAAAAAGAGAAAGTGTGTGTGTGTGTGTAAAGCCGATATTATTACAATGCTACGAGCATGCGTGGTTGTGTGTTTATGTCTGTGTACCTGAATTTGTTTCTAATACATTAGAAATTTTATAAAATTATTTCATATTAATTATGTAATATATGCCTTTGTAGAACTTTACATTGTAATTTAGTAAATTATTTCACTAATTTACGAAAATATGTAATACTTTTTTACTTACTAAGTAATTTGAATTAATAATTATTTTAAATGGTCGAGTATAGCATTTTATTTAGTTGTTGGTAGAAATCAGTTTCTTAGTTAATCTGGAAGAAATGTGTCTTGAATACAAAATTTTTGTCATCCGTACGTAGAATATAATATAAAGACGTAATATATACGGCATGTTAAATTATTGATAATCGCAATTTTACTAGAAATTATAGAAGAGTTCTAACATCCACAATTCCACATCTTTAACATAGGATCAGATGGTATAACTTAGAATGGTCTTCTAAACATTAAAATTAAATGCTCATCAAGTTTCAAATTCAGTAATCAATAAAATGTTGTTAATGTTTTAATTATATTATATAATAATAATTGTTAATATTCTCTACCGTTTATGTATTACAAAACTGAAGTAAGTCTTAACAAAAGTTATAAAAAATAGCAATATTATGGGAGTAAAAACCAAAGTGATTTTATCTGAAGTTAAAAAGTTACAGTACCTACATAGACGACACGACGCACACAAATAAACTGCTCGTAACAAAGATTTAGCCCCACATAGGATAGTTCAAAATGTTCAATTGTGACCACAATGTTAAGTAACAACGCCGCAGTCCCTAATTCGGGGCTCGTTTAAATTCGTCCTAATGAAGCCGCCAGTCTTTGTCGCAACTTCATTTGTTTTATTCAGTTAACTTGTATACAAAGTTGTATACAACTTGCAGAACAAGCGGACTATGGCGACTTGACCCGTGGTATATTTCACCCCATTTTAAGGTTGTTTTTTCAATAAATTTTTTTTCGCTTCAATTTTCGTGTTATCACAGAAATAACACGAAAATAAAAGTCCTTTTTTTCGGATGGAAAATTATCAAATGACCGTCTTCCGGGTAAAGCGGAAGGGTGGGTCAGACTTTTACTGACTAAAAACCATCCATGTTCCTTCATGAGCCTGTAACAACAAGGCCGCGGTAACCCTTTCGAACAGTCCCGCAACACAAGAGTAAAAGTCTAGAAAACGATATCTATTACTTAAATAACATGTAACTATTATGGAGAAGAATAATGATACTGAGTATGAAGTCTATAAAAGGGCTATGTATTATGTAACCATTATCGCTTATGCGCTGCAAATTCATATTAAATGTAGCGCTATATTCGCGAGGCTGTATGTGCCAAGAATGGCTAATTAATTTGTAAGCAAGTTTGGTGTATCGCAAATCGGAGCGCGAGCAAGATCCTTTGTACTGTATTCGTGCTGACGACAGACTTTACCCTGTACCCTGTTTACTCTACCCTACCCTACCCTACCCTAACCTACCTTCACCGAGACTGTGACCGAAACGCCTAATCTTGCTGCTTAAAGATTGATGCAGCGCTTAAAGTGCTTTAACACTGGAGTTTCATATTTCCCTTTAAGAAGGTTTAGGAAAATTGGCTAAAATATTGTCGCGTTTTCATTGAGTTAATGTTTCAAAAGCTTTTCTTTGAAGGGGAATTTTTAAACGACGCTACCTGAAAAGTTGACCCCGATATGGCACGGTGGCAAGTATACCCGCTCCTGAGGTCGTGGGTTCGGTTCCCGCACAGGACAAATCTTTGTGTGCATCAACATTAATATTTGTTCGGGTGTTTCTATATGTATTAAGTATGTATGTATAAAAAAGTATTCATGTATATTTTATCCGTTATTAGAATCCAAAAAACAAGTTCTTGATGAATTTATGTCGATTCTAAATAGTTGGTGTAATTGTTAGAAAAAAATTACTTAAGTAAACTTTAATGGATTGTGAGTTTTTAAATAATATTTATATACAATCATCGTTATAAACGGTCGGTATAAAATAGTAACATAATACGTAAACTTGGTAGAGGGCGGTCTCCCACCCGATAGATCGAGGCGGCGGGGAGCCGGTGGATGCAGGCGGCACAGGATCGATCAACGCGGAAAGCAATTGGAGAGGCCTATGTTCAGCAGTATACTTCAAAGGGTAAAATGATGATGATGATCATAGTAAAATACATAAGGCCGAAATGCTCTTGATAATAATAGCAGAAACAAAATAGATTTTTATATCAAATTGCTAGGTGAAACACGTACAATTGAACTGTAAATAAATTATGTGAACTCTATGTTAGTCTTGTCAGTCATTGAAAAAAAGCCTATTGATTTATGTAATTGGCCAAACTTTGTCAAGTCCGCGCAAGTTTACTAATGGTTATTATATCTGTTTTTTTCTAACTTTCCCGGTCTTTTGCACGTACTTACAAATATAGTAGTGTGAGTTTAGTATGATTATTCGTTGTCTATTACCCATAAAATACAATCTCTGATTAGTTCGGGCGTTCAGGCGTGTTGCCAGATAAAAAAAGTTTTTATTATTTATTTATGATATCGTTACTCTAGATGTGACAAGTGCATAGTTAGTGGTTGTCTTTATGGTTGTACCATGTATATATATATCTATAAAGCGAGTAAAGTGTTTTACTGACTGACAGTTTTTATAAAACAAGTCGCATAATTCAACAAATAATGTGGTATACCTACTAACTGAACCATTGTGCACTAAAACTCAAAATTGCATTTAAGAGGTGTCACATCTAGATAGACGTTATGTAAAAAAGTTTTTATGCAAAAAAAACTATAATTGAAGAAAACTATTTTGGAAATAACATATTTTGTTAGATACCTACGCTTACAGTTCTTTTGGAACATAATGATTTCAAAGATATGCTGAATTTCCCCCTTTTATGTAGCATGGACAGCAATTATTAAACGGATTGGAAAATTAACACGGTGATTTGGGCGACCGTAATAAAATTATTCCATTAAGGGATCATTTTGAGTTATAACAGTTAGAAAAGGTTTTGCAGCTCGTAAACGGTTACGGCCGTTGCGATGAAGTGATAACTTTGATTTTTCTACTTAAATAATATTGTTAAGTCAGGAAAAGGGGAAGGGCATGGGCCTTCCCTTTTATATTATTGGGAAAAGGGCGTCAAATCTTCAGATTTTTCGAAATTCGTATGATTATTTTTTGTTTTACCTTGTGTAGTAATGACTGGGTTAGGTTTCAATTGTATTATATTGGATAATTCATTCGTAATGCAAATTTATTAATGATTAAATTAAAATATGTATTATCATCGAAAAATCCGACTGCGGTCTTAATTTTCAAATATTAAACTTAACTAAGTGAAATACACAATTAAAGTGAAAACCATCTATGTTCTGTGCTTTGCACACATGCAATCGATATTTATTTGTTGAAAAATATGAAGTTTTTTTTGCATTGCTCACTTTAATATAATTTTTCAAATAACACGCATTGTCAATAATTATTTAAGACATAAAGCTATGTGGTTTTTAAAATAAATTATTTACTGTTCAAACTGCGTTGAACACTTTCCATCAGACAGGGCCGTGTAGTCAAGAAACTAGAACAAAATAAATATTTTATTTTTATGGGATTTCCACTACTGTTTTTAATTAATCTTTCAGAACGTAATCCGTCACAATCTAGCTTTCGTGCCGTTAATTAATCAATTGTTACAGGGCGAGGCGCCGGACACTGAAATAGGTCGGGTATACGTCACGGACCCGGACGATTGGGACTTGCCGGACAAGAGGTTTATGTGGCTGCCTTCCTACGAGCAGAGGAGTCCATACTTCGACGTGCACAGCAACACTGGGATGATCACCATGAAAGAAGGAACACCAAATGGAACTTATCTACTGAAGTTCAATGTAAGTAACAAAATATGGAATAATATTAGTAATTAGGCTGCCCGTAACTTATCAACGTACAACAACCTACAAGTACTTTATTATTCTATAAAAACTAGTCTCTATAATGCCATAATACCATCTGTCCGTCAGTGAAAATCCCCAGTGAAAAATTAGCCACAACGAGCCGAAAGATAAACATTTTTTTTACTTTTTTACTTAATAACGAGACTTTTAAAATATCTCTTCTTTCCGACTGTCCAATTATTTTAAAATTGTCTGCTTAAATAAACCAGTTTATTTTACAAACCGTTCAAATTTTTGTCAGCTCTCACGATTATGTGGAAACAAGAAAAAATAAGGATTCTTGATGACTGTGATAAAAGAAATACATCTAACGTAGTCCTGGCAGTATTAATATAGTTGCAAAGATATGTTTAAAAAAAACACTTTTAAAATAAACTTTACATATAATGTCGTAATAAACTTATCCTTATTTGCTAATCGTTTAAATACTACTTAAAAGCAACTCGAAAAAAGTAAAAACAGACTTACCTGATATCCAGTTGCCGGTGTAGAAATATGTTAAATTAAAGCAAAAAGAACAACATTAATAGCAACAAAAACAATATCTAAAAAACAGAAACAGGAACCAAATCGGCTCAACCGCTAACTATACATTTTAACATTGTTTTAAGGAAACGGTGGATGTCGCTGACGTTGAACAGAGCGTTTAAAGGGATTCCAAATGGATTTCGTGCATCGATGGCATATAAAATTAATTAAAATGACATAAACAAACAAACGGTCTCTTCGGTATTTAATCTACTAATAACCTGGAGTCTTTGAAAAATACTTGCGATTAATAGCTAAGAAGTAAAAGGCCAGAAAAAAAATGACAAGACGTAACTTTAAATATGTTATATTGAGTAGGTGTAAAGGGAGTCTGTCAGGGTGTAAAGGACCCTATCAAGGAGGTATCCTATCAAGACCTGAGGAGCCCAAGCCTGCCTCACCTGCAAGTGGTGCACCTGCCGATCAACGGACGAGGCTCTGGCGAAAATAACAGTGCCCGGAAAGCGGCAATGGGCTCGCCACCTATTACGTGGGACCGACTATATGGTTGGGCGTGTAATGTGCCTCTGCCTATCCCTTTGGGGAGGCGGGCGTGTATTTATGTATTTTTTCCGTAAAAGATGACTAAGAACAATCAAATTAAAAATTCCAATTTTAGCGATCTCACATGACTCCCCACCTTAAGTAAAAGTATATAACAAGTAAATAAAAACAATATGTCATTTGAAAGCTTTAGAGCGTCACAAATAAACACAGGCAAAATAAGGGATTCGTCACTGTGATGAAGGAACCACTTAGCGGCATCTTGCGTAGTCCCGGCAGGATTGATATAGATGCAAAGATTTGTTTCGTCGCAACCGCTGTTGGACCCTTTTCGTTTTGGGACGACAGATTTTCGAGTAAAACTAAGTAAGTGAGTAAATGTATAGGGTCTGACCTGATTCTTAGGACCGTATTTATAAATCAATGTTGACTGTTAGGACGTTCTGGAGTAGGTAGTCACGTGATATGCTATTTCAATAAATCTTCTTTTTTTGTTTAAATAATGGCTTCGTGCGGTTTTCACATTTGGCCAGTGTCAAGTAAGAGATATATTAATAACATATACGAGTAAATCATAGTAAATGAGAATGAGTAGTGATAAAGATGATAAATGGTAAATGGCCCTTCCCCTAAACCCCTTGAGTCCTGAGTGAAGATGTGGGACTATACTGAGATTTCACGTGGACTTTTTGAGAGAATTTGAAAAGTGATGTTGCACTATTTTATTTTATTTACCAACACTCATGTACATTCACGTAACGGTTAAAAATCCACCGTTATTATTACACATTAATGTTCATGGATTGCTCCAATTGGTTGTTGCAGATTAAATTGAAAAATAATTATGTTAGTAAATAAAGCCACATATAAATCAAACACTTAAATCTTGTTGTCTTATAGTAGTAGTCAGACGTCACTAGGCCGATAAATGGACCCTGAGTATAAAAATAAAAAAAATATAATCTTTTAAGCTTACTAGTAGCGTAGTATTATAAGCATATGTTTACGAATGGTACAAGATCAGCTTAGTTTAAGGCGAAATGGCGTACTGTAAAATGTCTAAAAAATTATAATTCATTAAGAAACAGCATTGACTACAATACACACTAGAATATATTACGAACAATGAGAACTACTCTCATTGGTGTGAGTTATGGGTGAGAATGCAGTTAAAAGATATACAATGTATTCTACATATAACAGTACTCTTTTAATGTATGTTCTGGCATAGAATCAAGATTAAAAAGAGTTTTTCTACTAAAATCCAACCGAGAAATTCTTATACAGAGGGATTTTTATTTTACTTTTTTGGCACTTAACTCGTACCCTTTTATTTTAATTCACTTCATTTTGATTTCTCTTTTTAAGAAAATTGGTAGAGTGGCCTAGAGAAAATTTAATGTTGTGAACTACTTGTAACACAAAATAAATCTCCGTATAAGAACTGAATATCATCATCATCACCATCATCGTCATCATCAGCCTACATTCACAGACACAGACCTCTCCAATGGCACGCCACTGAGCTCAATCTTGAACTCTTCGTCCTCAACCGCTGCTAGCCGTTTTGCGTACATACATACTGAACATACATACTGAACATACATACTGAACATACATACTGAACATACATACTGAACATACATACTGAACATACATACTGAACATACATACTGAACATACATACTGAACATACATACTGAACATACATACTGAACATACATACTGAACATACATACTGAACATACATACTGAACATACATACTGAACATACATACTGAACATACATACTGAACATACATACATATATTATATCACGCCTGTTTTCCCGAAGGGTTAGGAAGAGGCATATTATACTCCCACATTTCGCCCGTAATATTATAGAGCCCACATAATAGGTGGCGAGCCTATTCTCGCTTACCGGGAACTTTTATGTTCGCCAGAAGCTTGGCAGGAGCACCACTTGCAGGTGAGGTTGGCTTGGGCTCCTCAGATCTTGGTTGGAGCTATATACACCCGTAATACAGTTTAATAACTGAAATTGAGCTATATCTGATCAGACCAGTGTGCAGGTCTTAGGTCTTTAGTATAAATTTAGGGTACAACAGGGATAAATATAAACTGCGCATAATACATGAAAATACCATCGATGTGTATTAACGGTAGGTATACAATCTCAGCCTAATTCAGCTAACTTAAACAGAATATCAACATTTTTTATGAACTAACAGCTCAGAGGATATGTTATAAAAAATTGTACATGGTCAAAATATTGTATGCGGTAAAAATATTATATACGGTATACGAGTAAATTTAGTATGAAATAAAAGCTAAAAATATTATAGACATTAAAAATGTTGTATCTGTAATAAAAAAATATATACGGTAAAAATATTGTATACGTTAAAACAATGTATGCACTATACAACACGACAGTTACGTTACGTTGTAAGACGAAATTTTGACAATAAAAAGTCAAGTCGTCTGCGGTATCCTCAATAAGATTCGAACCCACGACCTTTGTATCGTATACTATACGTATACTTACAATAAAAAATATAACATAAATGGTGTGTTCGCGTTGATCTATAAAATTATGTACAATTGAGCTCCTAAACAGTTCTAACCTTTTAATTATTTTTTCAGGTGACGGAAGAAAATGAGCCGATAGTGCCTTTCCATTGGGTTGAAGCCACTGTCAATGTAACAGTCAAGGAAATTCCAGAGGAAGCAGTCGACAAATCCGGCTCAATCCGGTTTATCAACATTACCGCTGAGGAGTTCATTGTGCCAGAAGACGATGTAAGATATTTACCTATTCTTTTTAAGACAATCCGTAATAGAAAAAGAAAGGTCTTACTACCAAACAAGACCTAAAGTTAAACCAGGCTGCTGCAGCAGTAATACCCACTAAAAAATTCCTACGACGCCCGCCGCTTGTTGAGAAAAAGGCGAGGGCCAGTACTTGTGTTGCAGCGTCTGACACCCCGCCTGCGGCCAACGTCCCCCGGACCAAAACCGGGAGGACCTCCTCAGAGAGGCGCAGTGGACTCGCCTCTCCTACCTCCTTGTGCGAACATAGCGTGTGTAGCCGACTTCCCGGAGGGTCCATGGTTAGAGAGCAGGGGCCCCCTGCCCCCGCTGCCTAAGACCCTCCTGGCGCTGCTTGACGGGCCCTCCTGGCCCGCCCGCTGCGCCCTCCACAGGTCCCTCTTAGTTTCCCCCCCCCCCCCCCCGGTAGTCAGTACTAAGGGCACCCAGAGTAGCCAATCTCTGGGTGTTACCTTTTCTTGAGCGCCCTCTGCGCCCTACCGGGAGGTACTCAGTCCCCCCACCGCGACAAGGAGACAAGGAGCCCAAGCCAACCTCACCTGCAAGTAGTACACTTGCCGATCAACGGACGAGGATCTGGCGAACATAACAGTGGCCGGTAAGCGGCAAAAGGCTCGCCACCTATTACGTGGGACCAACTATATTATTGACGAAGTGTGGGCGTATCATATGCCTCTGCCTATCCCTTCAGGGAAACAGGCGTAAATGTATGTATGTAATATCCCATTTGGGGTGGGTAGAAACCTAGTTATTATTATGATTTATGTCTAATTGTGAGAGGTAGCTAACCCTTAGCCACATTCGCTTTAGAAGATATTACTTATTTCTATAAACATAACCAGTAGTACAAGTATTACTGCATTAAAACACTAAGGGATATTGCCATGAAAATAAAACCATTAGTTACAATTTAATTACGAGCCTGTAATTTGGCAATCACCGACATTATTCCCAAAAGCTACTAAAAAGTGGCTTGCATGTTAACAACTAATTAAGCGTTATCTCTATTTAACTCGTTAACCAGTAACCAGACGGGCTATAATTTATAATTATCTATCCCTTTCACTCAGGGTACGAGTAAAAAGGACAAGCTGCATCGTCGACTTTCGGAGCTTTATAACACCTCGATGGACAACGTTGATGTGTTTACGGTGTTCAGTAAACCCACTGTGAAGGATATTTTCTTGGATGTGAGGTTTTCGGCACACGGCTCCCCTTACTATCCTCCGGAGAAGCTGGATAGTATGGTCATTGCGATACAGGAGAAGGTAAGCTAGAGCAGCATAAAATTTTTGATTGAATTATGTTAATAGCGCAGTTAGCACCACGCTTTGCACACGCAGCAAAAGAGTAAAAATAATTTTTTCCGAAACTTGTTTTGTACAACATGTTACAAATTAATAATTTTTCTTTCTTTTTTTTAATTGTGTGTCATCTTATAATAAATACATAAAATCTACTTCAGTGTGCTGCTTTCAGAAAGTTATATAAATAGTTAGCAAAATTTTAATATGACTTTTCTACTGAAACCAACAATTTTGCATAAACTGGGAGATTTAAAAGATGAGTTTTAAAATAAATACTATAATGATATAAATACACTTAATTTGATTATGAGTAGTCCAAAAGTCAAAATTAAAAAGTCAAAACCATTTATTCAAGTTTGGCTCAATAGAGCTTTTATGAAAGTCAAAAAATATCAACAAGTACTAAAACCCAGGTAAAACTTTGAGATTAAAAAGATATAGTTTTCAAATTCAAATATTTTGTACTAAATATAAACCGATTTACAATGTTTAATAAGCCATTTTAATCTTTGACCGCCTCGTGAAACTAAACTTTTTGAAAAAATTCAACCGAAATACTTTTCACATTTCATAGGAGAATAAAGATAATCACGCTTCTGTTTCTTTATTGTAATAAAACTAAAATAATTTCTTTTTGGCCCTAGTTGGAAGAGGAGTTAGACGCTAAGATCTACATGGTGAAGATAGATGAGTGCCTGATCGAGAAGGAGCAATGTGAAGACTCCTGTCGCAACGTGCTGATGAAGAATAATGTACCGCTGTCTGTCTACACCAACACGACCAGCTTTGTCGGGGTCTCCGCTAGGGTCGAGTCAGAATGTACCTGTGACATAGAAGAGCCACTAATTTGTTTGAATGGAGGTAAGATTTCTTTATGTATTTTGGTTCTCTTTGCACCTACGCTAAGAAGACTTGCGTCGTCGGGGTCACCGCAAGTTTAGGAGTCAGAATGTACCTGGGACATTGAGGAGCCACTAATTTGTTTAAATGTAAATGAAATGTCTTCTAGAATTAAGCTAGAATTTACCTGTGACATAGAAGAACCACAATTTGTTTAAAAGGAGGTAAGAGGAGGAGTCTTGGATGTATTTTGATTTTGTGCTTGTGTGTACTTACGCCTAGGAGCATAGCGTCATCGGGGTCTCCGCTATAGTGGAGTCAGAATGTACCTATGACATTCAGAAGCAACTAATATGTTTTAAGTGTAATGTGTTGAGATTCTTCGATTATTTGTCTACACCAATACGAACAGCTTCGTCGGGATCTCCGCTAGGGTGGAGTCAGAATGTACCTGTCACATTGAGGAGCCACTAATTTGTTTAAATGGAGGTAAAATGCCTTGACTTTTCGTATTTGATTTCGATCAGTGTCGTATACATGCATTTTTATATGTAAATCCATATTATTGTAAATACTTGCAAAGAAAAGAATTATAAACTACTTAATAAGCTAAATTATATTTCCACAATTTAAGTCAAGTTTATAATCAAGTACAAAATATGAATCCAACAATCAGCATAACACGTCCCGGCTAATCCTAGAGTGGTCGTTAATAAAGCTCTCGCCTGTACTGCAGGTAGGGGCTATTTGCTAGTTGGAATCTCTGCGCCATGCAAATGTGACTGCTTTTAACTTTACGCAATAACTATTACCGTTTCTTACAGTTATTGTCTTAGATTTTAATAGGGAGCGTATCCGCTTATGTTATTTCACTTCCTTTTAGTTTCTTGTTTAGGGTAATTTCTTTTCTTAATTGGTTTTGTTTCTGTAGGTTTTCTTTTATTTATATTTTGTTTAATTGAGTGTCAAGATCAACTTTTAGTGCTTTATTTTTGTCATGTTTGACGATTGATATGGCGCTGAGGTTTATATATCGCATGCTTAAAGGAACATCGACCCATTAATAGATTGGTCAGGTTTGAGTTACGTACCAACTTATACAGTCTTTCTATTTCTTACTGAGATCGAATAAATGTTAATCAAACGTTCAAAACACAAGCAGAATTCATCATTTCAGCCCATTAAATGTCCCGCTACTGAGCACGAGCCTCCTTTCACATATCAAATAAATCAGTATCAATTTAATGCGCTTACAATTAGGACAAGTATTCTTTAGAAGATCTTCTTTGGTGATGTCTCAAAAATCGTCTTTTTTGAGTAATGTCACTATTCCATTAAGCATGCAATATCTGCATTCGGCTCCACATAAAGTGGGTCCGATTCCTACACATTGAATATTTGTGAACATAATATTGAACAAAGGTTTGTAAACATAGGCAAATTTATCTATTCCTAGCAAAATAAAAATTGTTGACTTCATTTACAAATTACGATTTCATAGCAAAATGCAGATGGGGATCATCCATAAATTACGTCACATGAATTTGTAAAGTTTTGATCCTTGTCACAGCTAGTCACACTTGTGGGACTCCCTCCTCCTTAGTGTGATGTCACATATTTTGCAATTGTACAGCAAGAAATTATTACATTAAAACAGCAGTTCCAAAATGTTTATAGGACCTGGATTTTGAAATGTGGTGTCACGAAATTTAGGATCTCTCCCATCCCCTTGTCACACCATGTCATACTTCGTCAAGCCCCTCCCTCCCCATTAATGTGTGATGTAATTTATGGATAGCCCCTTATTAGTGTGGAATTGAATTAACGCCGAGTTGTCTTTCTCTGTGGGTTTCCTCTACATTTTAATAATATATTCACATAAAAATAATAAAATAAGTTATGCGTCAGTTGTCTACCACTTGTTGCTTAGCTTTGTTTAGTTTGGGGTAAGAATAATAATTTATTTGTTTGTATCACCAGGCACCCCATTCGCCGACAAGTGCGAGTGTCCAGACGGCTTCCAAGGCCCACGGTGTGAGCAGACCTCTATCGGTTTCCACGGCGAAGGCTGGGCCATGTACTCCTCGCCGCCTGCCTGTCACGAAGGTCATGTGACGCTCACCCTGACTTCACACACCAGCAACAGCCTCGTGTTCTACCTGGGTCCTCTGAAGTTCAATCCTCTTTTGGATGTGCAAGGTATGTATTTTATTTTATTACCAATTAAATAATGAACTTTATCATAATCATAGGCTGGGTAATAAAATGGTTTGTAATTCTTGTGTTACACCATCTAGCTTTAAAATCTCTGCCGGGGCGCGTGTGTTTCCTAGTTCTCATACTCCCGGGTCTTGAAAAGTCATATATGCTGGAGTAGGTGCACTTGTTACCGTGTTTATTTCACGATAATTAGCGCTCTCATTTACTTGTTATGGTGTTTATGACGAGTTACATTAAGAAAAAGACTTTGAAATACACGATTTAATATCGGTTTAATATTATAAAATCCGTCCTGATTGGTGGAAATTATCCAAAAGAAGCGAGTGTACAAGGCCTTAGAGTTAACTGGGCAGCACGATTTCAACAAAATTGTGGGTACTAACATAAATCACTATGGACAAAGAGGCTTTTAGAGTTACCGTGAAAACTGAACGGTTTCGCCTTTCGCAAGTGCTATAAATCAATTTCCGCTAAATTACTGCTTTGTAAAAAGTAGATCGAATTATTTCGGCGTTTTGTTGTATTGTTATGTATGGGGAATTGCATTAATTTATTTCTAACAATTAAATAATTTCTAACAATTACACCAATTATTTAGTCCTAAGATAAGTATCATTAAGAACTTTTGTTATGGATACTAAATAACGGATATACATACTTAAATACTTTTTTTTTGTAAATACATAGGTACTTAATGTACATAGAAAACACCCAGACCAGAACAAATATTCATGTTCATGTTCACAAAGATTTGTCCTGTGTAGGAATCGAACCCACGACCTCAGGAGCGGAGGGCTTGTATACTGAATAGAAATTATTTAATTGTTAGAGTATATTTAATGCAATTCCCCATACATAACAAGTATATATACACCCACTCCACGCCATATCGCTCGTCAAAATGTATTAAACTGTCACATTATCGATTAAAGCTTTTACACATACGAGTAGTACTTAATTAATTGCTTACTTACATGTCAAACAAGCTAGATCGTATAATATAGTTAGTAAGTCGCGAAAAATAAAAATAACATACTGCCGAGTAGGCTTTATAACTTGACTTGCGCTTTACTTCATTCACAAAGCACGATAGTCCTCTTTAAACACCAAACATCCGGGCACCCTTCCAAGAATTGTCCTCAGAAATCGCTGCTTAACTTCAATTATCGTATAGTACCCAATTTGCTACACCACAAAGTTCCACAAGTACTTTACGAATGTTTAAACTACACCCAACAACCAAAACTTCGTTAACAAACCTAAACTACCGTCTGATAAAACCATTTGTCAAGTATGTTCATTAAGAACCCAACATATAACAGCCCCCTAGAAGTATAACAATGTTGGCCGTAACAATGAACATGTCACAACGGATTGGCGTAACTACTTGAATAATGATTTCCGGACAAAATGCACAATGGGCCTTTACAACCTTTAGTTTCCATAAGGCCAGGTTCCGAGAAAATGTGCTGCGTTCATATAAATCGAACTTTAGTAAAAATACCTTACTATTAATATTACATTTGTTTGGTATGTTTAAGAGCTAAAAAGTATTTTTTTAATGGAATTAAAGAAGAATAAAGAATAAAATTATTTATTTGGTCCACTCAATTAGGTACTTACATTTAAAGGCATAGAAAATGCCAACAGAAAACAAAGAAAATAAAAAAATAAAACCCTAAATAAAATTAATTAAATGAATTAGAAGTACATAAACAATAATGTTTATCCGGTGTTTGCTTTTTTTAAGTTATCTATTAGGGCTCGAATCGTGCCGGGAGACAGGAAACAATAAAAAAAATTGTTAAGTCAAGATACGACTTACTTACCCCACCATCGGATTAGGGGTAAAATATTTTTTGAATTTAAATCCCTAAAGAGGTATGGGGAAAGCTATTGAAATTACGAGACTTGCGAAGCAAGAGGAACAATAGTATAGAAGAACTTAAAACGCGAATTGTATCCTTTAAAGGAAGAAAATACGAATCTCCTTCTAAACGTGTAAAGACGCGAGCTTCAGCTAATTAATTTAAAATACCGTTTGCCTCAAAAGAGGTCTTATGGAATCCAGAATAGGCATTTGCGTATTTGACATTTTGTGAATTAAGTGTAGTGTAAATAGCATTTCTGTTCCATGTAAACAGTCGCATATGGAATTTTAGCCTCATTAAATTCAGCTTATATCGTCCTACTTAGGCGGCAACACAGAATTGTATTAGAAGGTATGTTTCTTTATAAAGAATCGTAACTGCAGTTAATTAGTAGAATTTCAGTCCCTTTTGGCCTTTAAAAAATTTTGA
This sequence comes from Musotima nitidalis, assembly GCA_949126915.1. NCBI lineage: Eukaryota > Metazoa > Arthropoda > Insecta > Lepidoptera > Crambidae > Musotima > Musotima nitidalis. The sequence continues at coordinate 6,648,883 of OX421432.1, read as the reverse complement.
CGACTCGAGTGTAATTTTTAATAATGAGACTAAGACGTTGTGCCTAAGTTTGTGTGTGTGTGTGTGTAAGGACCAAAAACTTAAAAGACACCATGGTCCATTTTAAGGACTTGCACCGGATACATGCATGCAATATAGGTACAGCTGAAGCTGTCAGGTAAATATCTGGTTATCGCATATTTTTTATTAAGAAATTAAAGATATGTTACGAAAATAAACCGGGCTTATCAAAAACATCCAAATTTCAATAGAGAAGATCACAGTACCATTTTACAGGAGGTAACTGAAATTCAAAGTAAGATCTGTAGACTTAGTAAGCTCGTTTTGTGTTAATCTATGGACGTCCATGGTGACCGGTCCGCTGATATTTTTAATACTTATAAATCATCATAATATAAACTAGAATCATCAATCTTTAGATACAAATTGAATTTATAAAATTCGCTGACGTATAGTTAACAACCTGACTTCCCTTATAGAATACTTTTTACCTTCCGAAATTCCCACGAGAAGAAACGACTTACAAAAACCGAATTAGCCGCGGGCTAAACCGCGGGAATAAACAAGGCTGGTCCTAAACAAAATCGCTAAGGTTGTAAAGAACTTTGGTGGCGCTTACGCCCCACACCCCTGAATGTTACGATGTAATGATTTTTTAATGATCCGGTAATGAATGACAGGCGCGTTGCGTTTTGATTTATGATAGGAAACCTCGCGTGATCTCGTCTATTCCGTGGATTATTTTTATATTTATCATGTTATATGAAAACTGAATGGAACTGTCCGTCTGCGGGCGAATGTCAGTACTAATGAATGACGTATGCTGCTCAAATGTTAAAGGATTCCCGGTGAAAATATCAGTTATTGAAACAGAAATTGGTTCTCTTAATGGACATGACATTATATCTAAATTGCCTTATATAATTGCACTATTATCATATTATCGTTGTATTCGTAGAATGTGATTGGTAAGTTTTAGCTGGAAATTTTACCCCTTAATTTTGAATATTCCTTTCTCAGCGGATGCCTATATGATATAGATAGCTATGCGTATGGCAAATACTAAACTGTTTTAATGTTATCAAATAAAACAGCACCAGCTTTAAACCTGATTTAACTTTAGATCTTTTTTTGTAATAATTCCCATGGTTTCTATCTGTGCGTTAATATTATGTATTACTTTTAAATATAATATGTGCCTTACGAAAATTGCGGTTCAGGTAACGTCTCGGCACAGTTAATGTATAAACAGTAAGTTTAGCAGCTTTTGGGTATGGAATTCTAACAATAAAATGGTTCCTCAATATACGATAGGAATGCACATTATACATTCCGGGTAGGGTGGCAGTGTGTAGCCATAGGAGCTCCGGAAAATCAGGCGGTCTAATTAAAGAAGACACTAGAATTTGTTTGGCTAGGGTTTTGGTGCCGGTGTGATACCCGAGCCCTAGCCAAATAAAATTCTAATGGAGATGAGTTCTCTCATCTTATGGGGAGTCGTAAAAGTCGGCAAAGAAAACTACTACTGGATGACGTGCAGTAGCGTCACCCTGCGTCAGTACGCAAAGACCCTCAATATACTGTAATCTATTGGTGAGGCCAACGTTCAGCAGTGGACTGTTGAGATAAGAAGGTTAGGTTTGGGGTATGCAGATCTTATTTTCTTGTATGGTGTGCACGCCATCGCCACTAGTTCGTCGAACACAAGCGTTAAGCAGCTTACACATGATCTGTCCCTGGATGGATGGACCGGTGTGGCAATTACTGTCGAGGGCTTATTTGTTCTCGAACGTACGCTTAGTTCGAGTTGTGGTCGATTCTAACTTGAAGGCTTGAGTTTGTTTGTGAGAGAAGACCTGTACTTTATATTGAGGTCTATATGTTAGATATTTAATATTGAGAGCTTTTTTGCTTCAAAGCGTTAAACAATTCGTCCCTGTGATAACCGTTTTAGATAGTTGGGTAGTTTAAAAAAAAAATTAGGAAGCTATACTCCTGAATCCTAATTGTCTTAAGGCTAGCATTGAAAATACTAAAACTTTGAGATAATGATTTTTTGTTTGTATTAAGTAATGTTAGAAATTTTTGAGTTCATATATACATTTACGCCTGTTTTCCCGAACGGGTAGGCAGAGGCCTATTATACGCCCACACTTCGCCAATTATATAGTTGGTGCCACGTAGTAGGTGACGAGCCTATTGCCGTTTACCTGGAACTAATTTGGGCCAGGGCATCGTCCGTTGATCCACCACTTGCAGGTGAGGTTGGTTTGGGCTCCTTAGGTCTTGGTAGGATCCCTATACACACTGTATAGAGATATACCAACCAAGATACACCGTGGATTTAAATGTATTATTAATTGTTAAAAATGTATGGTGTATATAATTACTCCTGGTATATAATTTTCACCTCTCCACCTCATATTAAAACTTCAATTTCATAATGTTTTTGTATAATTAATAAGAGTTACAAAGATAATTGTCGTAGACACGAACTGTGTTGTGGTTTTCCTTTGTTCGTCATGCTTTTGACATTAATTATAATGGGTTTTCGTTACTGCTCCGTTCCACGTGTCTGAAAAGTTATTTAAGTAACTGAGTAACTGTCATTAAACCATACGTTAAGGCCTAGAATTGTTTAAACACAAAAATAATGATGAAACTGTAAACATAATTATATTAAAAAAGCAAAGCTTTTGTTTGTTGAGAATTTGAAAATAAATTAAACACTATCACGTATACTTGAAAATGTATAAAAATACCGTGATATTGTTTGTACTAGGTACACATTCCTACTAATTATTTTAAATTGCAGGTATTGTCATACATTATGTCATTACCGGTATTATTTATAACGTATTTATGACATCACTTCCCAAACATACATTTGAAATAAACATTAGACGTGCTGGGAAGTATGCTATTTGTTTTCATAGCGGTGACGTCATAGACGGTCGTTAACAGCACTGAAAAAAGTTTTATATGGAGCTTTAGATAAAATTGTTACAAAGAAACAATATTTTTGAGAAGATAATTATTTTATTTTGAACTTACTCATAACAGCAATATTTTTAATACTTTTTTATGCCACAAGGTAGCGCTTTATCATGTCTCTGACTTTGCATTGCCATGACATCCACCTGATGATAGAAAGTGGTCACAGAAGTCTTTGGAAGATTGCAGTCCCAGGGGCATTATTATCGCGTTGTCGAACCTTTGAATGCATATGTGGTTGCATAAATGCTCGCTAAAACATTGCACTGAAATCAAAGTCGCAATTCTTCCAACGCTGGGAACGCTGGGACGTGACGCTGCGACAGTCACTTAATATACTGCGTCACACGATTGTACGCATATTATTTGGTACGTTTACGTCTTGACACGATGGACTGTAAATCGAAATAGTGCCTTTCGCCGCGGTCTGAGCGTCATTCTATGCCTACAGACTTAGGGCGCGTTATCGTGACGATAAATTTATCGTTCGACGACTGTCGTCTGTAGACCAGTTCAAATATATATCGGCTGTTCGTCGGCACTGTGTCATCGATGTTGCGATCGTGCTAAGGTTGACTATTAGAGAATGCCTAATAGCATTAAGAACGCCTTTGTTAATATTTGTGTGTGCGATAAATAAAAAAATTAAATAAATATTTTATCGTTGCATAGCTGTCATATCTAGCTTTTCCCATAGGATCGTGACGACATTTTTACAGTTCACTGCAGTCGCCTTATAAGACGTGGCGTTTTTGAACGAGTTACGATTGTCGGTGCTAGCAGTTTCCATTGAATTTTACAATCTGTCGTGGCTGCAAAAAAGTTAAAAAGTATTATTAGGATACTATGTATATGAACACCTCTATTTAAATACACAAAGCGATGACACGCTTTACACGACACATGACATAGTGAGAAGTCAGGCAGTTATTTAAACAATTGTAATTGTCCACAGATTTCATGTCCCTGGAACTAATGGACGGTTTCCCGGTACTCCTGGTGAACTACGGCTCAGGGACTACTCGCCTGAACAACAGTGTGGTGCACGTGGCTGATGGCAAGCCGCATCTCATAGAAATTGTGCTGATGAGAAGTTCTATAGAGATGTTCGTGGACCGATGCAAACTCTCCACTTGTATGAGCCTTGCAGCGCCGACTGGACCTCGAGAGATTCTTAATGGTAAGAGGCAATTTGCAATATGTTTTAGTGTAATATCTCGCCCAAATGTTAAATGTTCACCGTGTTGCGTGCACTTCACCAAAGGAAAGGCACTCTTATACATATTCACTTTAAAATTCATTCCAGAACTTACCTAATTTATATCAAGGTATGTCACACACATTATTGTCATTTTGTCGTGTATGTCCTTTGTTGGAAACCCATATTTTCAAAAAATAAATATCATTTAATTTTTTAAATATAATAAACTAGGCGCACACTTATAGTTATTATACATAAAAAAATTGGTGTTATATATTACAAACGATCTAAAAAAGTTTCAAGTTTGCAGTACTTAAACGATCGGAAACAGACTGATTGACGAAGCCGATTATTCAAAAGTTCTTTACTAAAACCGTCATTTTGTTCACAGTCAACGGCCCCCTGCAGCTAGGCGGGGCTAGTGTGGATCTCGGGAATCTCGCGCGCAATTTCGGCTGGCGGCACGTTCCGTCCAATCAGCACTTCGTCGGGTGTATCAGCAACTTCACGTACAACGATTTCGTAAGTAATATTCAATGGTTGCTATAAAATTACCGAGTTTGGCGTATAGGTTATTTGGGTTAGTTTTGTGCCGTATATGTTAATATAATTTTGTAGGTTTTAACTGAATGTATGGTTTTTGGAGGGTAGTTGGAATTTGTGTTACGGATAATGTTAATACATTTTAACATTGTATTATTTATAGTATATTACAAAGTGAGTAATTAATGACTTTAATATTCATGTATGTTTTACATCAAAAAAATAAGCTTATTCTAAAATTTATAATAATTTTAAGTTGTATATTTTAAGTTTCAAAATTGTGCTACTTTAAAATGTCAACTTCCAAACTTGACGTTATAGAAAAGATTTCTCATTTGGTACGAAATACTACCAAAGTAATATTAGTTTCAATTACATAATAAATAATAATCTAGTAACATAAAACTGTATCCAGTAATTGTTTGTCCCAAAAGTTTTTCCACTACACGATCTAAATATTTTAGCAAAACTCTTGTAACTATTTTTTCTCCCTAGATGTACAATTTGGGCGAGCCGTCAGTGCACCACAACGCGGACCCGAGCTGTCAAAAGAGCATGTTCACAGCTGTCACTTTTGGCATTGACACAAACTTCCTAGTCGCCATTCTAGTGTGCATCACTATTTTAGTCAGTGAGTATGGAATCCGTGACATTTGCGGTTTTTTGTATTTTTCATTAAATAGGCCACACTACATTTGCATTTATTACCGACTAACCTTATGTACAGTACCTTATATTACTATTACTATACTCGTCAAAATTAAATAAAAAAAACAAATTTAATTTTATTTATATATCTATATATTATTTTAATTTTTTGTAAGAATATATTGTGACCATGTCTCAATGTATATTTAAAATTAAGCTACAATCGTATAAAGCAGTGTAAATATTTTTATAGATATTTTAATTTAATTATTGCGGACATATATATTTTTTAAAAAATATCAACGAGAGAAATTTTGCAGCAACAGCAGCAAGTTTGATAAAATCTTTAGAAAGTAACGAGCACAGTACAATGATACTTAATTAACATGCCACACATAGGCGTCTCACTCACCTACAAGTAACGCGTTGATGTCATTTCTTTTTTTTCTGTCTGTACTTAATTACCGCCCACTATAACAAGATCTCCCCTTCCAGTACTTCTCCTAGCGGTAGTAGTCCATCGCAGAAGAGCCGACGCGTGGGCCGAGAAGGAATTAGACGATATTAGAGAGAACATCATTGCTTACGAAGATGAAGGAGGCGGCGAGGGTGACGCCGGGTACGATCTTCACGTCCTGAGACAGATGTACGATGGACCACCGCCTGACAGTGACCCAGCATTCATGCACGCACCGGGTAAGCATTTATTCCCTTGGGATTATTAGGTGACTGTTGTAAGAAGGCAAAAAGTGAACTGAATCGTTCGTCATGTAAGGCAAATGTACGGGGGATCACCGCCTGACAGTGACCCTGAATTCCCTTAGTATTGCGAGGTGTGTAGAAGTACTGGCCGAATATCCTGGGGAAAATGTACGAGGCTCCACCGCCTGACAGTGCCGAGCATTCATGCACGCACCGGGTAAGACTTATTCCCTTAGGATTGTTAGATGATTGTTGTGCGGTGTGTTCAAGCGTACGACCTTCATGTGTTGAGACAAATGGACAAAGGAACACCGCCTGACAGAGACCCAGCATTCATGTACGCACCGGGTACTGCTTATTTCCTCAGGATTGTTGCTTGATTGGAGTGAGAAGGTGTGTTGAAGCGATCGTAGCTCCACTCCTCGAGTCGAAAAGCAATTACCTATTCATATGGGGTGGGCAGAAATCTTTCTATTTTTAAAAGGGAAGTTAGCCTATAGTTATACAGTATATTTAGCTAACTTTACATATACCACAGAATGAAACATGTCAATTAGTAAGAAGACTTTCCCCACGTTGATACTAGACAAAATCGCTTTCTACACCCTTTTCGAAGACCATTTCCATGCCCTTTAACTAATTTTTATCCTGAAACATGTTGTTTACAATTGGCTCGAGAAGAAGCGAGTGGGCACTAGTCACAAATATTAAACAAGGCCTTCGAAAAATTGAAGATTCTTTGAAAGCATTTTATTTCTTACACAATGAACGTCTCAAGCCTTGCCCTACCTTACGTTCCGCGTCATTTCCACGTATTCAATGTTCTCGTATAAAGTATCCGTGCTGTTTGCAGGTATAGTGGGCGCGGCACCGGACATATCCGGTTTCCTGGACGACAAGAAGTCCGTACTCGACAGGGATCCCGACATCAACCCGTACGACGACGTCCGCCATTACGCGTACGAGGGAGACGGCAATACTAGCGGCTCGCTCTCATCATTGGCTAGCTGTAAATATTATTATTTTTATTTTGTACTGGTAACATATAATAATGTTAATTTTTTACAAAAATATAGAAACAATTTATTGCGCATATACTCACACTCATTATTTACAATACAAAAGAAATAACACAATTTTGATTTTAAAGTTTGATCTTCAGTCAAATTTATATATCTTCAGTAAAAAGACATTTGTAATATGTTTATAACCAGAATTTAAATATTGTAGCAAATAAAATATTGGACTTTATTTCTGTTTAAATGAGCTTATGAAAAATTGGTTTTCTTGTTTTGACATACGTAAAATTTAACAGTTTTTCTTTTTCTAAATTTTATAATTCGTTTTGTAACGGCTACAACATAAACCATTTTCGTGTACGAATTACTTTTTCACAATGAAAGTTAGTGCTATAAAAATTTGTTGCCAGTTGCCAAATATTAACTTCCGCACGGGGCTAAATGATTTATGAAAATGGCCATAAATGACTTGTTCAATAAATAGTAGAGTAGTTAAAACTAAAGTGGGATCATGCCAATTGCAAAATGAATAGCTCTGACCATCCAATCAAGACTGATGTCTAGTTTCTGTAAAACCTTTTTTTACGTCAAGACAATTAATTATGTGGATGGACAATATATCTTTGTTTTCGCGAATACAAAAATATGTTGCCTAATGGCTAAAGTTTTGAATCTTTCTTTATTATGTGATAAGTATTTAAATCAAAAATACATGCGATATGTGCTTGAAGCACGATCGATAGTAGACAAAATGCAAAACGATTTTAATTTTGTTACACACAATGGAAATCTCTTTAATTCGTGTCCCCCGGCATATTATTGATAATATTAATCACAATAATGATTTTTCTTAGGTACGGACGATGGAGACTTGAAATTCAACTATCTATCAACCTTCGGACCGAGGTTCCGTAAGCTTGCTGACATGTACGGAGACTCGGATGAGGAACCCAGGGCGCCACACGAAGAGTCCTGGTGCTAGCACCGAGCTTGGCTAGTTTAGCCCAAAACCACCGTTATGTGACTGTACTATAAGGGCCATAGCCCCGTGTCAGTGCGGCGTGACTGACCCCAAGATGCCTTAATTGACTTTTGAATGTATGGTATTAAGTGTTGTGACCAGATTTAGACCCCACCGTTGGTATAACTGTCTTAAGAAGCCTGTGATAAACCTAGGAATGAATGTCACTGCAGTCCATCTAGTTATAATCGATTAGTAATCGGTTCATAATCGCAACTTCGCTATAGGAATCGATTTTGGAATACTTTGTGTTCTTATTCAGGTCTAAGTTAGGCAGTTTTATTTGTATTTTTGACATGACATGTGTCAATTTGACATTTTTTGTATTGCGTTTAATTACGTTGTTTTGTACGTATGAAGTGCATACGTATCTCTAGACATATTCAAGTAATATGCTTTTTATTACAATTTTAGGTAATTTAATTTTTTTTTTGACATTTAAGGGCCTAAAAATTACACAACGCATTTTTGAAACTTATTTTTATATAGTTACATAGAAGCTTGTTATTTTAGTTGAAATGTTGTAAACATGTCGATATTGTTTTAAATAGTTGCAACTCTATGACTTTTATTTGTTTTTTACGTCTCATGAACCCATTCACTAATTGATCCTTTTTGTAAGTAAGAATTAAAAAGGTTCTAATTAAAGTTAGCGTAATTGTGTAAATTGAAATTGGACAAAGGAACTCTGCGTATGTATGTATTTTAAGAAAACGACTGAATTACGTAATGTTATTTAGGCATTTAAAGTCGTGCCTAAAATAATTCTTGTGTAATGTAATTGAAAATGTAATTAAAAGTACCTTTACAAGATTTTTTAATTGTAAGATAACTTTTTCTAAAACTTATGTATTAGTTTTTTTACGGGATCCTTCCTACTTTTTTTATTTTTAAATTAAGTGCCATTGTTATGTAATTATTTTTATAAGTTTATTTGTTTTCCCTTAACCACTACCACGGATTCTCAAATGTTTTTTATAAATATTTTTTTTCAAAATAAAGAAAATATTTTTACATAAAAATCGAATTTATTAGAGGTGTAACTTTAATTTCGTTTAAATTTGACAAATAGGACAATATTATAAAGCAATGTTAGCACCTGAATTTAGAAACTCTGCTTGAGTGAGATTCTCATTCCCAATTAAGCAGATTTAGTCCATAACTCGTAAAGCACAGGATACAAATTCGTTCGAGCTCGTTTTGAATTTAGCGCACGCCAATTTATATTTTGTGCTTTTAGAATTATTGCCGAAATCTGCATATGTAATTTGAAATTTGAGTCAAGTGAGATTCCTCTAGCATTTTTTTTGAGAGTGTAATTGCAGCTACGTCTAAAGAAAATACAAAATGTTATTTGTTTAATATTATTCCGGAGATGGAAACAAATGGTAGTGGTTAATATTATTGGTTCAAAAATGATGTTCAGGTTATCATAATTTTTTTAGTGTAAGTTTTCTCTTACTTTTTTTGTAATATGAGCCATTCCTTCTGCTTAATTGTATGTATTTTAAACGAATGTTACAAATAACAGTAAGAAAATAAACAAAATGGATTATTTTTAATGACAGTGTTTTAAATTTGACCTTAAACTTCCTTTTGCAGCAAAATTTTCTTTCTTTGTGCAGAAGTCTTTTCATGTTATTTATATTGAATTGAACAGTTGCGTAAAAATGAGCTGAATTTAATTAAAGTAAGTAATTAAATAATTTAGTTAGATATTGTAAATATGTAAAATATTATAAAAAAAGAGCGCAATTATCGCGTACATAAGTAAATAAATAAATGTTCCGCAGTGTAACTTTTACATGAATAATTATAATAAATATAAGATTAAGCGATTATACAAGGTGTCTTAAAATTATGCATATCAACGAATATAAGAAGTACTCCTACGATGTTCTTATCTTATTTCTGAATGTAATGTGTCTGTATTACAATACTAATATGCATAAATACAGAGAAGAAAATAATAACTTAACGTTTACGTATAAATAATAAATTAAATTGGTATAAACCGACCAAAATGTCTTAAAGTTTTATTACATGTGTAAAAATATAGAGTTCTAACAAAATAAAAAATCTTTTTCTTACTGGATGGATATCATAGATAGTAATTTTGTAAATACCTAATACTAATAGTGGTTTCCATATTTTTTCATTAAATAATAACTACATTTTTTTTTTAAATAAACCAACAACAGAAAAACTATTTAAAAAGTCTTTCAAATGTTTGAGAACGTATGATGATACTATGTCTGATGATAATAACATTATTAAATATCATGTCTTCATTATTGTTGCCTATGTCAAATTACTTAATCTTTCATTTGCCAGAGTACGATGGCAAAGACTGCATATAGTGCTTAGTGGCGTGCAATAAGAGAAACCTATATCAAAAATGTTTTAACTCCTAACAAAATTTTAATAATCTCAATCATGGATTATTGAAATTAAGCTTTCGCATTTTATGACGCTGTTAAAACTGGTTCTACATAATTTTTATTTTTAGTGTAATTATCGATTTCTTTTGAAGCAGAATAAAAGTTTTGTTCGTATTTTTTTTTTACACGCTGTCATTTTTTCAAATCAAAGTTAAAACATTATAAAAATATTTCTGTTCATTAATATACTTAACCCGCGCGGTAACAATCGATATCTACGTAGCTCCTCCAGTTGACAAGAAACTCACCGTAACTTAATGTTTACCGAACATGTCGACCGCCATTTCGCGTTGTTTCGCGTCAATTGTTGCCTAGTGCATAAAAATTAATTAAAAGTATTTCGAGTTTTTGGAATAAATATATCTTTTGACAAATATTTTCTTTAAATACTGATACTTTTTTTATTATTATCTATTTATTTTTTAATAAGAAAAAGCTTTTTTTGAATTCACTACAGATTCGTCAAAAAATCAATATTGTATTTTTTGTAACTTTTTAAAATAATTAAGTTATGCCCTACTAATTGTACTAATTAAATACGGTCCTAAAATACATACAGAATGTTATTATTTATTTTTAAACATTTTTACTAGGTCCATTAGTATATTAAGTAGTTATTAGATAGACGTAAAATGTATTTCAAAATGACATTCCAGCGTGTGTAAACAAATAATACAATTGATATTAAAATGTAACAGTTGATGTATTATTGATTAAATAGTATTATCGGATCAATTATTCGTACTTAGAATGTCTGTTGGGTGAACATTTTTCTTTTCATTTTAATGTGCATTGTAAAACAAAAATGATCACCGACGGCTAATGTAATTATATATAATGGAAATTTGAAAACACTGCCATTACATTATTCATTGTTATCGTAAGTACATAATGATAAGTGCTATCAAAGGTTTTCACATGATAATAAAACAATTATTTAATTGTAAGATGAAAAACATCGGAAATACTTGACGTTGTCTGTAATTTTTTTTATTAAAAAATTTGGTTAATTTTTTTGTCAGAAAAACATAATTATTCAGTTAATAATAAAAATTACTATATTATGTAAATTGACATTGGCCTACCGACGTGTATGTAATTTTGAAAAAAAACATTTTTTTTTTACCTTTGGTTGTTACTCATTTTGTATTAGGTGATGTGCAAACGAGTATGTAGTTAGAAAAAGACGTATATAATATACCTACGTCTTAATGTAATGTACCCAAGAGCGAGGAGACCGACTGAAGATTGTCATATTACTTTTTAAGTAGCATGTAAGGCGGTATGATTTTTAAATTGTTTATATAGAAATACAAATATTCAATTCAGCATTGAAATAAAGTGATGAAATTGATTAATTCTCGTTGTTTTATTTAGAGCATTTCAATCAAATAATAACTAATATGTTTTTTCAATTCATATTCTCTAAATATATTAGACTAACCGTAGCTTAGATGGTACATAGCCTGAAGCCTTCCTCAGTTAATGGACTATTCAACAAAAAAAAAAAATTGAATTCGAACCTAAGTTTTGTGCGTTCAACCAAAAAAAATTATATAAACGCGTCACATTTATAAACAGCATATAAAGTTGTATACTTCCCGTAAGTTTCATTTATTATTATTGTGAATATAAAACTGTTTATTATTGTGTATTAAAATTGTTTTCCTATACTTAGTTTACACTTTACGTAAGTAGGTAGGTACTTCACTTTTCTACTAGTTTTCAAACCGGTTCTCTCCCCTACATGGGTCAGAATTCAATCAATGAAGAAGACAGATAGTTGAGACTTTCTTCACAGGTCTCAATCCATACTGAGATGATGAATAAGATACGTAAATACTTGTTCACAGGAAGAATAGGAAGCATCGTATATTAAAATCAACTGTATGTCCCTTCTGTAACAAACTTTTGCGATTTACATTGAACAAGAACAAATCAGACCCTTGTCAAAAGCCTGTCTGTCAGGTACGGAAATTAAGCGACCGGTGAAAAACAATTGTTGGACTGACATTACATCGTGACGAAGGCGTTTTGGTACAATACAAGTACTTAGGTATTGTAAGTACCCACATGTTTTAGTTAAATGGATTCTTAGCTGATTCATCACTGTATGCCATCTTATATCTATATATATAAAAGAAAGACGTGTTAGTTACACCACTTATAACTCAAGAACGGCAGAACAGATTTGGATGAAAATTGGTAGCGAAGTATCTCAGAGCCAGGAGACGGACATAAGATACTTTTTATCCCGTTCGACAGCGTTCCCGTGTGACTTGACATGAAACGTCAGTCACTATTAAACGTGGTATAACAAAAAAGAATCAGACTTGGAATAACAAAACGCAAATGACAGCTATGTAATTGACGTATAATGACAGATATGTAATGACGAATGGATGATAATTTGATATTTGTAAGAAATCAATATTCAAACTATTTCTGACTTCTTGGCGGGAATGTGAAGCGTCATGTCTGCAGTTTTGTTTTATTTTCTAAAATTTGTGATATTTCTAACATTAATGTGTAATAACGGTGGATTATTAACCGTTAAGTGTTTCTGAACGTACATGAGTGTTGGTAAATGAAACAGAACAGTGCAACATCTGTGATACCCTCCCCTAAGCCCCCTGAATCCTCAGTAAAGATGTGGGACTATACTGAGATCTCACATGGACTCCTTGAGATAATTTGAATCACTTTTCAAATTATCTCAAGGAGTCCATGTGAGATCTCAGTATAGTATTCTTTTTTGTTATACCACGTTTAATAGTGACTGACGTTTCATGTCAAGTCACACGGGAACGCTGTCGAACGGGATAAAAAGTATCTTATGTCCGTCTCCTGGCTCTGAGATACCTCGCTACCAATTTTCATCCAAATCTGTTCTGCCGTTCTTGAGTTATAAGTGGTGTAACTAACACGTCTTTCTTTTATATATATAGACTAGCTGACCCGGCGATCTTTGTTCCGCCTTAATGGCAATAAATAAGCAGATTGTGTTTTTTTTTATTTGAAAAAATACTGTGTGTGACTTGACATGAAACTCACCACCGGCAGACACAACAGCCAGCAGTAATACCCACTTAAAATCTTCCGACTTCGCCCGCCACTTGTTGAGAAAGAGGCGGGGGGCCAGTACCTGGATTGCAGCTCTGACACCCCGAACGCGGCCAACGTTAAAACCGGGAGGACGTCCTCAGAGAGACGCAGTGGACGCGCCCCTCCTACTTCCTTGTGCGACCATAGCGTGTGTAGCCGACTTCTCGGAGGGTCTATGGTTAGACAGCAGGGGCCCCCTGCCCCCGCAGGCTAAGATACTCTTGGCGCCGCTTGACGGGCTCTCCTGGCACGCCCGCTGCGCCCTCCACAGGTCCCTCTTAGTTTCCCCCCCAATAGCCAGTACTAAGGGCACCCACAGTCGCCAATCTCTGGGTGTTACCTTTTCCCTAGCGCCCTCTGCGCCCTACCGGGATGTACTCAGCCCTCCCACCACGAAAAGGTGGAGACCAGTCGGGGGGGATCTATTGTCAACTGACTTTACTCACCACAACCCTAGGCAGTTTATCTTATACATACTAATGCAGTTCCGTTCTGTAACCAAATAAAAACAAATCTTCGTAATTCAAGCTTTCCAAGAGAATTTAATACATACATACATAAGGTCACGCCTGTTTTCCTGAAGGGGTAGGCAGAAGCATATTATACGCCCACATTTCGCCAGTTATGTTATTGGTCCCACGTAATAGGTGGCATACCTATTGCCGCTTATCGGAAACTTTTATGTTCGCCAGAGCTTCGTCCGTCGATCGACAGGTTCACCACTCGCAGGTGAGGTTGGCGAATGGAGAATTTAATGGGTGTTTAAGTATAACTAACATAATTAATTAACGTTATTTTAACGTTATAATCAGACTGACGTGTGCTACGAGTAAAGTAAAAAAGCGTATATCAAAAGCCATTGTTAAATAAGCTATACCTATGCATTTTAATCCCTAACAGGCCGGCCTATTCCCTGTAAAACGCATTTTTATAAGCCTAATACCACAGTACGTGCACCATGTTTTTGACACTTAATTACCAGGAGAAGGGTGATTAAATGCACATGAAATCAAGTGAAAAACTACAAAATCACTGTGGTTAGGCAAAACTGATTGCCGTTTAAGGTGCGTTAAATTATAAGGTAAGGTCAGTGGCGTGTTGCATTATTGCCGTTTTAATTGGGAAAAATGTACTATGTTAATTACAAGGTAGTATCGAGATGTCGTATAAGGTAATTATTTTGTGAGAATAATTTCAACGTGACTTTAATATGATTCTTAAATAATAATGTTTAATTCAAAGCTTCTTGACATATCAATATACTTACAATTAACCCCCAGGCAAAAAGGCGTACTAACGTCAAAGTGTTAAACTTGATCTGTGCATATCTATACCTAAGAGATTCCAATTAATCCCAAGGCTAAAAAGTAAGGATACTAACGTCAAAGTGTTATACTTGACCTGTGCATATCTGTATCTACACTGGCGGACAAATAAACCAAGCCGCCCTTAACCCTTGAGTTCAAATGCAATTTCCTTCAAATGTATGAACACAATTTTGATAAAAGTGGTATCGTTTGACAGGTCCTTTCATAAATGACCCACAGATGTTTAAGTCAGGGCTCCGTGCTGGCCACTCCATAGCACTAAGATACTGAGTAACAATTCTAGCTGTATGGGGGCTGTATATACTTGCATTATCATGCATTAGAAGCATCTCATCCCCGAAAACTCCAACCAAGAAATTTGGTGATTCATTCCTATATAAGAACCATACGTCTTTGGAATTCTCTGCCGGTGCATGTGTTTTCCAACTCCTATAGGCCAGGTCTTTTAAGCGGAGAACGGCATTTATGCAGACCGTCATTAGTGGGTGCGCTTGTTACCATGCTTCATTTACGGTATGAGGCGCTCTAATTTATTTGGACTGCATCGACTGCTTACTATCAGGAAACCTGTCAGGACACCAGTCTGAATACTAAGGTAATAATGACATATCACATTAAATTATTAAATAACTTATTATCCATGAAAGATAGTTATCCTTTTCTGTATGTTTATGGGATACAAAATATACCTTCACTTTTGTTCAGATAATATGATATCAGAAACAGAAGATTATTATGCGTAAGCAGTTGCTAAGAGGCCACTCTCGCCAAGTGACTACCTACTTTAAATCTAACAGGGATGGCAAACATTTGTTTGTCAAACTATTTTGTAGATTAAAATAATTATTATGTCACTACGTTTTATTAACAGTGGCAAAGTATGTACTAAGAAGATGACACACATATATTCGAGAAAAGATAGAGCTGAATGTGATTCCCCTTTTGTTCAGGACTCAGCGATCATGAGATAGTAAAATTGTATGTGTAAGTATAGTAATAGTGAGTCTGTTTCGCACATCGATAATTCGGCACAAATTTATAGTGTACTTCATTTTAGAAATCTGGACAATCAAGTCCTGTCCTGTTTGGCAATCAAGCCTTAGTAATGGAGTGCAGGTATATTGTTATGCTGGTACCTGCGTCATAAAATAAATTGGATTTCTGTAAATGTAGATACTGCTTAAATTTCAAACGTTAACTGAGTCAAAGCCTTTCTCAAAGTATTAATAAGCTTTAAAGGAGGAGGCTCTGGCCACTTTTCCCATTTTGTTATATGTAACGATAAAGAAAATAATATTTTATATGTGATTTAATATTTATTATTTACATATTTTTAATAATGTTTAATTTTCAATTATGTACTCTTATTCTCATTATCTGTGTACACTCATGTATTGTTCTTGTTTATCCATGTAATTAATTTTATCAGTAGGTATACCTACCTTTATTTCAGTAAGTAAATTAATATATAATTTTCCTATTTTTAATTTTTTTTACCTGGTGCGCCATCCCTGACCTACGAAGTCGTCGCCGCATGACCCTCCGCCCAACCCAGAGTTAACATCTACATAATATCTGCTTTTTACAGACTCACTTACCCTGGGCTATTTGGTTAAGAGCTTTCTATATAAGCTGTCTTTTTATGTCGAGAACTTTAGAATGATTATAATATTGCATATTGAACGTATAATCTAATTAACTTAAATTCTTATTAACTATATTAAATCTCTTTGTTTGGATACGAACATAAAAGCCACGCAGACAATATATTTTATAATTAAAATAAAATTTGCAAATGCATAGACAATAAAACTGTATTTTGTTTGGCTGATCATTATAATAAATTCCGTTTTAAAAAATGATTATATGAAATTCTATTTAAATGTCTTTGTATCCAAACAACGCAGTGTATCTATGCACTGTCTCACGTGCATTATTAGTGTGATAGGCTATCACACACACACGGCTATGACTCATAGCTGTCAACTGTCAATCGGAAGTCAATACGACAGAGCTGTACAAGATGGCGGGTGCCGCGTGAACACGCTTCTTGGTGTAGCAGGGACCCAATGTACTTATGCCTTTTACAATATAAAGTAATCTCATCATCATATCCCGGAATTTCCCGGTTGACCTAGGCTTAAGTTTAGGTTTAAAGGTTTAATCAGATTTGGCGGAGCGACTGCCGTCTAACCTCCGCAACCCGGGGGGAAACATTATTTTATGGTTTAACCAGATGTCGAGATGTTAAAAAGGCACCGTCTTCCCAATAACTACTGCCATAGATGTTCATGATCGCCGGGACCAACGGCTTAAGGTGCTTTCCGAAGCACGGAGCAAGCGATAATTACCTACGCACATAACTTTGAAAAGTCATAGGTAGTCCGGTCTTTGGGTATTCATAGGTCTACCAGGGTTTGAACCCGAGACCCTCTAAATTTGGAGGCTGCTGGATCTCTCCACTGTTCTTTTTTATCCCTTTTATTCTATCCTTATCTATCTCCCACCTTACATACTAAGAGTAAACGCACGCCTCGCATCACAATCAGATTACAATATATACTTATTTGAAAAAATAATAATTATTGGTTATTCGAACAGGACTTTTGTTCAGAAGTGGCTTATTTCTTTAGTACTATGTCGCACTAATGACAACAATAAGGTTGTAATATACAGAACTACCGATATAGATAGAGTTAGAAATTACTAAATCGATTGAATATTTAAATATTTAAAAATATAATACCTACCTCAAAAAAAATATTTCATGCCTGGAGTAAATAGGCGTGTTATCTTTTAAGTTGACCTTCGTTAGAGCTTAGAGCCAAAATTAAATAATAAAGTTTAACATAAAAAGAACCTTTTGATTGTAATTTCGTGACTTTTGTAATTATTGCAAAAGTCGCATTGGTATTGTACATTCGGATCGAGTTGACAATGTCATTATTTACACATTCAAAAGTATTGTCCATGTACGGAAAGGGTCACAAAGCAAACAGCAACAGCTCTTTGGCTCAAAACGATGTTTCAATTAGGGATGTTCCCATCAATGATTTATCGATAATTTTCATCAGAAAGGATTGAAAAGAATTCATGTCAAGCTGTCGTTTTATTAGAAGATTATTCAAATGGAAACAGCAATAAAACTAGGTTAGGACAAATTTTTGGTGCGGAAATATGAATTAATACGATTTAAATTGTATTCAAACCGGTTTATTATTAACATGAAAATTCAAAATAATTGAAAATACGCAAATATTAAGTAAAACAAATTTTACTTAGTTTTCAATATGAATAACGTGGTAAAAAATTGCACTTGTCATTTACTTATAAGCCCATGGAACCCACACTGTAATGGTGAGTTCACTGCTATAATACTATCTTAAGAAAATTCGTATGAGTTTGTTGTTAGATTGAACATTAGCCTAATAGATAACATTATATTGGGGGTATTTGCCCATAATCACCACTGGGCAGGCGGGTTAGTGATCGCAGATTAAGCCAGTATGCAGAATGACGCTGCTGTCAGTTATCCTGTGGGTTTTCTCTTCGTCGACTCTTACGACTCCCTGTGAGATGAGAGGGAGTGGCACTGTTCTAGGACAGTACCGCATGGCAAATGTAGCATAGGATAGCATCACAAAAATCTCTTAAGGGGGTGAAAAGAGAAATGTATTTTTGTACACATAAAAAATATCACGCATTATATGTGGAGTAGGTAGAGATATAACTATATATGGGGTGTAAAGGGATCCTAGGATCTGAGAATCCCAAGCCAACCTGCCGATTAACGGACGAGGCTCTGGTTAACATAAAAGTTCCAGGTAAGCGGCAAGCGGTAGGCTCGACACCTATTACGTGGGACCAATCATATAACTGGCGAAATGTGGGCATATAATAGGCCTCTGACTACCCCTTCGGGGAAACAGGCGTGAATGTATGTATATATAAACATAAGAAACAACACAACTCGTTTAGTTTTAGTTTAAATATTTATTAGTATTATCATTTATTTCCTCATCCATCATCATTACTTATTCATAGCAATGAACTGTATCTCACATAGGCAAAGTCATGAGCAGAATCTTGTTCTAATATACAAAACGTTTTGTTATATATGCTTAAACAAATAATGTATTTTATGCGGGGTTTACAAAAGGGCTCCAACATAAGCTTGGCAGAGCAGAGGAATATTCTGCTATATTGTTATTATGTTGATGGCCCCAACAGATATTTTTTAGGGTTCCGTGGTGAAGTGACCCAACTTACGGTAAGCAATTTTGCAACAAGTATAAGTGCAACTAAGCTGCATACACATTAACAAAAAAGTAAAATTTTATACAATTTGAAAGTCGCCTAAAATTTTGCAAGAATTTTTCGTCATTAAATCTGTAAGAAGTATAAAAAAAATTATGTAATAAACAAAATTTCGAAAATTTTAAATTTAAATTGGTGCCATAGAATTCGTTGATTTTGGGGATATTTTTGTATTATAATTTTCACTTTGATCCCGCTCAAGGTGATGTTCGTGAATATAAGCAGCTTAATAGTTAGTGAAGTTGATAGACTGTTTTTATAACGATATTACAAAAACATTTTAATTTCAAAATCTACAGAACCTTACAAGCCCGAGTAAAACTTGGAAAGATTATAATCTAACGGGGTGCTTTTTAGATTCCATTTACAATATTTTACGGCAGAGCAGGTAACTTTATAGGCTTGGCACCAGCAGTTGCAATGCAGTTGTTTCTTGCTTATTTTCCTTGATTTCACTCACATTTATATTTTATGTAATTCAAGATTCTTTATGATTAATTGTACTTGCACCTCCAGATATGCTGATTCTCGTATTAGGCAAAGGAAATTTTAATGTGAATCGTTTGTTTAAATTCACTTATATACTTACACACATTTAAAATATATCGCTAAAATGTTTATTACGTTGCACGTCACTTCTGAATTTATAATCTAATTTTAAGTGAAGATTATGGGAAAATACAATCTGATGTGTCATTCGATCCGCCGTACAGTAAACATCTTTTATCGATGCTCATCGCTATTTATTTTTGATTAAGCAGTTTGGAAGAATTATTTTGAAGAAAGTAATTTAAATATCGGCAGAATAGAAATAAATTATAGTAAATTGTGATGTGTCCATTGAATTAAGTGTTTAAAACATTAAATCACAGTGATAAAACGAATAAATATTTTATAAACCACCTCCGCTGCGTATTGAGTGAAGTCTCGGGTTAAAATGCGTAAGTGACATCGATAGCACGGCGCTTACGGCGTTCTTCTCGCGAACAAGCCTGCAGTGGGATTTGAACGGCTGCATTAAGCTGGACTGTTACTGTTGCCGTGATTGCCGGTGTTGAGAGGGGCGGCCTTAGCTTGGGATATTGTGGACTGAACAAGTATTGTAAGTAGAAGGTTCATTTCTGCTATTTTCTTTTTTCAATCGTTATAATGGCCAAATGGGGATGTTGTGCAGGTGACAATGGACACGCTGAGGATTCTATAGACTGCAAGAAGTGCAATAAATCATACCATTTTGATTGTCTATCAATATCAACGTTAGATGACCTTGAGGCAAAAACTTGGAAATGTCCACAGTGCGCAAATCTCGGTCCCAAGCTCCCGAGGGTTGATTCTACGCCAATTCATAACACTGGTAGCCTAAGAGGAAATAAAAGACCTGCACTAAACTCTCCGCCTAATATGACGCCTGTAACCAAGGAAGACGTGCAGACAATTATACAGGAGGTGTTAAGGAACGAATTTAAGGATATGATTAAACAACTTAAAACGGATTTCAATGAAGTTATTAAGGAGTTAGAGCCCATTAAAGTGGAGATGAGGGATATAAAGAAATCCATGAATTTTATGAACAGCAGATTTGATGACATTGAAAGGCAGCAAATGATAGCTGAAAAATCGACGAAGGAGCTGAATGACGAAAATTTTAAGCTGAAAGGCACTATAGATGTTCTTAATACT
Source organism: Musotima nitidalis (assembly GCA_949126915.1). NCBI lineage: Eukaryota > Metazoa > Arthropoda > Insecta > Lepidoptera > Crambidae > Musotima > Musotima nitidalis. The sequence goes on along the minus strand of OX421432.1, from coordinate 6,627,884 downwards.
CGTTTGGCGTCTATGGAGCAACGTGTTAACGCAGCTGAACAACAACTACGTTCAAGTAATTTTGAGTTGCAGTGTGTCCCAGAAAATAAAAATGAGAACTTAAACAGTATTGTTAAGCAGTTGGGTTCAGTGGTAGACTGCAATTTCAATGTAAATGACGTAATACGCTGCACCCGCACTGCTAAAGTCAATTCCTCTAACACAAGGCCGCGTTCCATAGTGGTGCAGCTAGCCAACTCACTGGTGCGTGATCAGTTTATTGCATCGACCATTAAATATAACAAATTTAATAGTCAAAATAAGTTAAACACTTCGCACCTGGGGTTTGGTTGCAACAAAACACCTATTTATGTAACAGAGCACCTATCCCCTGCTAACAAATCCTTACACGCTGCTACCAGAATTCGAGCGAAGGAGAAGGGATTTAAATATGTGTGGGTTAGGGACGGCAGAATCTTTGTCAGAAAAAGTGATGACTCACAATATATTCTCATAAAAAATGTGGACTCTTTAAACAACCTTATGTAATTAAATTTTTACCTATATGCATGTTTTCTTCTTAAATTTAATTTATAAAATTCACTAGTTTAAACATATATTATCAAAATTGTCGAGGCCTACGTAGCAAGACAAATTCTTTTTACCGAAATATATGCTGCAACCATTATGATGCAATAATCTTAGTAGAAACTTGGTTAAATAGTTCGGTTGCAGTGGGGAGTTGTTTGATGACAGATATGAGGTTTACAGAAGGGATAGAGAAAACTCGACCTTTGATAAAGGCAAGGAGGGGGGAGGAGTACTAATAGCTGTGTCTAAGAAGTTTAAATCCCAAAGAGTTGTCAAATGGGAAAGTAATTGTGAAGATCTCTGGATCACTATTGGTACTCCATCAACTGGTGGTCTGCATTGTCTTGCTCTCTGTGCTGTGTATTTGCCACCACCTGTCCGTCAAATCCACTTAGATCATTTTATAGCTCATTGTAATTCTGTATTTGATCGAACTGATTCAAATATATGCATATTCGGAGACTTTAATTTGGGAACTATAGACTGGAAGTTATTAAATAATATAAATTATAGTTGTAAGTTGCCTTCTACATGTCAAGCTTTTATTGATTTTGTTAATGTAAATAAACTTAGTCAACATAATTTTATTTCTAACTCTAATCGCATTCTTGATTTGGTGTTGACAAAAAACAAAAAAAAAAAAAAAACGTCAAAGCCGAATGCACGGCTTTTTATTATTTAGAGCAAAATAATTAAATTTAGTGTTATTTTTCTTTGTAATTGTGCTCTAAATTATTATAATAACGATTTATAATCACTAAAACGTATTTGTTTGTTGTTTTTGGTAGTTAATCTCGTTCAAGTGCTGTGTCCCAACTTGTGACCCGCTACAGAAAACAGCTGTTTGAATTTCAAATTTACTTTGAGATATCAAATTATTGTGGATTTTTTAGCATAAACCCGGGGAGTATTTGTTTTATATTACTATCCTACTCTTATCAACTACAGTGTAGCTATTCATACGGTGTAACCAACCATTTATTCATAAATTGTACTAAAGTGTGTTAACTTAATTACACACATAAATTGACTTCAAAAGTCTCTTTGTCATCATATTATTTGATTGTTAAGATTTAGATTATCTCTCAACACAATAAACAATAAATTTTGTTAAAAATTGTTTCTTTTGAAAATAAATTTGAGTAGTTTTAAAACAACACTTACCCACTTAATTAATTTTCTAAAACCAAAATAAGTTTCTTTTAAATTTTTACTCTTAAACTCACTAATATTTCTCCAATGTTAATGGGTAATACAGGTTGTGTATTTAAAATTTAAGATATTTAACATAAAAATCAGGCACAATTTCTAATGATTGAACGTGAAATTGGATAATACATTTTATAATATCCATAAGTTAATTTATAGTCCAACTACATTTCTTCTGCTTTGACTTAACTAAGTTATATAGACACACTTAATAAACATCATCACTGCTTGCCTTGCAAAGTATAGCTTTAAAGAAACAAGATATATATAAATACTAAGTCAAAGGACATACTTGAATCTGTTTCTTTTGTAATTTAAAATTAAACAGACAGGCTAGACTAACAAACAGTAATTCAATATTATTTTGCAATTTTAAAATAGTTACTGGTGTTTCAGCTCCAACATGCTGACTAGACGAGCAACTGCCCAAAATATGGAATCTAAACTCATGAAAACAATTGCAGAATTGGAGAAATCAAAATTCCTTTGTGAGCAGTTGATGTCAGACAGAGATGAGAGCGAAATAGAAATTAGGAAAAACATTGAAAAAAACACACAATTAAAAAATGAGTTGTCAATTCTCTTTCAAGAACACCAAGACATTTTAAGCCAGCGTGACCAGCTACAGCATACTCTCCATGAGCTAGACAACTGTAATGCGACCTATGAAAAGGCACTAGATCGCATAAATGGCCTTGAAATAGAGCTCCGTGATGCTAATAGGAAAATTGCAAAAATGACAAAGGAACAAAAGCATCATGAAACCAAACAGCCTGAAAGTTTATTCGATGAACTTGTTGCATCACCCGGTGGATATCAAATAGATAATTCTAGCATTATAAACACAAGGATGCCAGACGAATGCCGGATGAACAACAAAAGTAGGAACAAATCAAAAAAGATTATAAAAATTTATAGATGCATAAAAAGGGCAGAAAAATCATTAAAAAATTATAATAGGTGTATTTTTAAAAATGTTGCACTAACAAAAGAAAGGAAGGATTTCATAGACTCCTTAGAAATTTATGACTATAAACTGCAAGAGAGTAGGAAGATGTATGATCGGGACACGAAACAGTTGCAGTTAGATATAAAGAACTTGCATAATTCCCTAGACTCAATTAATAAAAAATATTTATTGGCACAGAAACAAATTGCTGAACATATATTGTCAGCAAATGAATTGATTGACCTATGCAATTATAATGAAGAAAGGTTTGACTCATTAGTAAATAAGACATGTTCAAATTGCCTTTGTGACCCTGTCACTTTGAGACCAAAATGCAATGTTAAACTCACCGACCATACATTGGCCTCACCCTCGCAGGAACTATTATTAAAAACCTCACAGAATGTAAAAAGTAGTGCTGAAATATATGGATCAATAATGTTTTGTGATGGTTTGGGAAAAGGTTTAGGTTCCCTTGTTAGTGGTAAATTAAATAAAAAATTTAAAAACTATTGCACACCAGGCAAAAAAATTAATGAAATCATAAGTAATATAAAAATCCAAGACATTATTGATGCAAAAAATGTTATTATATTGTGTGGTGACAGTCAGTTGGTAAAAAAGAGAGATATTGTCCAAAGTATTAGTGATCTGACTCAGTTACAAATGGATACTAATTGTAAATTTATTATAAGTGCATTTCCTTATGCACAAAACTTAACCTGGGAACAAAACCAGAAAATATTTAATTTAAATTTATTAATTTATAATTTGACTTGTTATAATTCTAACATTTCATTTCTTGAAATGAATAATTTTATTAAGAATTTTCAATTGACCACAGATACTATGTACCTACCATGGAGGTATAAAAATCAGACAGCTACTCTGTTAGCTTATACTTTACAAGATTCTGTTATACAGATGACTAGTTCTAATATTAATCTTATACAAAATGTTAGTACTGTTACTAATAATAATTTTTTGACTTCTCCCATTTTAAACTGAGAGGCAAGACAAAGGCCAGGCCCTTGGACCTAAACATAATACACCAAAACATCCAGGGCCTGACTGGCAAAGACCTTGATTTTGAACTGTTTTTGGAATGTCAGGATACATCTGTCATTTGTATTACTGAGCACTGGCTTAAAAGCAGTGAATTAAATTTTAACATAAATAATTTTAAATTAATAAGCTTTTTTGTACGAAAAACCGCTATTCATGGAGGATCCATGATATTTGTCAAGAACAGTTTAAAATGTAAAGATCGATTAGACATTGTAAATCTTTCTATAGAGCGTAATATTGAATTGTCATGTGTGGAATTGGAAAAATTTGTTATAGTATGTGTGTACCGGCCACCATCTGGCAACTTTTCTACCTTTGAATTGGCTATGGAAGATGTATTAAAAAAATTAAAATCCAAAAGTAAACACATTATAGTTTGTGGCGACTTTAACGTTAATCTTCTTGAAAAAACAGTGACAACCACACGCTTAATTTCATTATTTCAAAGCTTTAATTTAAGAAATCAGTTTTTAGAGCCAACCAGGATAACAGCACATAGTGCAACTTGTCTAGACAACGTATTTTCGGAATGTAACCCGTCTTTTAAGGATCTATTGAGTTGCCTACCGTCTGACCATTGCGGGTTATTAGTGTCATTTAAATATAATCAGCCGGAAGTTCCTAAGTTAATAAAATATAGACCAATAACAAATAATCGTTTGGAGTACTATCAAAACAGTATAGATAAAAAAATAGGTTCAGTCCCATTTTCGCACAGCGATCCGGGTGTTCTTTATGCTAATGTTTTTGGCTTAATTAAAAATGAGTTTAATAATGTTTTTACCCTTAAGTCTACTAAACGTTTTGAGAAGCTTCAATTTTGTGAATGGGCTACAACAGGTATATATAGGAGTAGGCGGCGACTTTATGAATTGTACAACTTAAAGAATTGCAATCATAATCCAGGTTTTATTGAATATGTTAAAAGATATTCTAAGACATTTAAAAGGGTATGTATTGCAGCAAAATCCGATTTCATAAAAAATAAAATAAAGTCGTCGGATAGTAAGATCAAAACAACGTGGAATATTATAAACCGCGAATCTGGCAGGCGTGCGCCCAAAGATGATACCTTTGTCCTTAAAGATAATGATATAACTGTAGAATGTAAAGCAGAAGTAGCTAAAATATTTGGCGACTTCTTTGCGAAAATACCAATAGAGACAACTTCAAGTCTAAATTCGTCTCCTTTAGTTGCTGTATCACTTCTTTCGGAATATGTACCAGTCTGCAATTCCATCTTTGAATTTAGATATATCACATATGTAGATATTTTAAAATCCTTTAAAGAAGTAAAAATTAAAAATACGGGTGATTTTTGGGATCTGTCCACTAAAGTAATTCAATCAATAATACATTCTATTGCCCCATACCTTGCGTTCATATTTAATGAATGTATTAATCAAGGGTCCTTTCCGGACTTAATGAAACTGAGTAAGGTTATTCCTTTACATAAATCCGGTTGCAAAGAGGACAAAAGTAACTATAGACCTATTTCAATCTTACCAGTTTTAAGTAAGGTCTTTGAAAAAATTATTCTTAATCAGTTAACATATTACTTTAATTCACAAGATCTTCTACATAAAAAGCAGTACGGTTTTAGAAAGAGCCGTTCTACGGCAGATGCTGGTGCAGCTTTAATGCAGCATATACTTGAAGCTTGGAAGTTATCGCAGAATGCTCTAGGAGTTTTTTGTGATCTGTCTAAGGCTTTTGACTGTGTTGACCACCAGACTCTAATTCTTAAATTAAAATACTATGGTATAGGAGGCTTAGCCCAAAAGTTATTGTCATCATATCTTTGTTCACGAATTCAGACAGTAGATATTAACGGAACTAGATCACCCGGGTCGTCTGTGCGTATGGGGGTCCCTCAGGGTTCAATTTTAGGACCATTTCTCTTTTTAGTTTATATAAATGATTTGCCATTTTTTATGAGTAGGCGTTGTGAGATGGTATTATTTGCTGATGATACTTCTTTAGTATTTAATATTGATCGACATAAAAAGGACTTTAGCGATGTAAACGATGCCCTTGCAGAGCTGCTTCGTTGGTTTACTGTTAACAACTTACAGCTAAATGCTAAAAAAACGAAATGTATTAAATTCACTGTTCCAAACGTAAGGAAACTCGAAACAAATATCATTATTGACGGTCAGAAACTAGATTTAGTAGATTCTACTGTTTTCTTGGGAATAACTATAGATGAAAAACTTCAGTGGGGTCTACATATTGATACTCTTGCTGGCAAACTTAGTTCCGCAGCTTATGCTATTCGCAAAATTCGCCAATTAACAGATGTTGATACGGCAAGAATGGTATACTTTAGTTACTTTCATAGCCTAATGTCTTATGGTATTCTTATGTGGGGACTAGCAGCAGATATAGAAACAATTTTTATTTTACAGAAACGGGCTGTAAGATCTATTTACGGACTAAGCTCACGGACAACTCTTAGAGAAAAGTTTAAAGAAATAGGTATCTTGACTGTTGCCTCTCAATACATTTATAATAGTATAATATTTATAAAACGAAACATAGAAACCTATAACAGGCGCTGTGATGATCACAGTTTTAATACTAGAAATAGAAATAAATTATTAAATCCATTTTTACGCCTGCATAAAATTCGAAAATCGTTTATGGGGCAGGGTATACAATATTATAACAAAATTCCAAAAGATATTTTAGATTTGCCTTTTGAAAAGTTTAAGCAAACCGTTAAGACATCACTTACCAAGAAAGGGTATTACACGGTTAATGATTACGTTAATGACAAAAACGCTTGGATGTAACATTTACAATGATAAAAGTTGTGTTCTGCGGCCCTCTTTACAATATAACGATTACTTACATACATTGTCTATGTAATTTTATAATATTATAATTTTATTAGTTCTGTCTCCCTTTTTTTTTCAAATCTTGTGACTGCAGAACACAATTGTTTTAATATTATGTATTTTAATTGTGACTGGCGGGAGAAAAAACCAACCTTGACGATTTTCTTGCCCGTTCTTTTACGATCAAGCTCCCGCCCGCAGTGAATGGGCGCGTTAGTTTATAAGTATGACATTCATAAGAGCTCTATTGAGCCAAACTTGAATAAATGAATTTTTAATTTTAATTTTAATTTTTAATCTCGACTCATGTTCGGTTCGGCAAGCCTCTTCATCATTAAGTAACGTTGAAAAAATTCACCCTCCATTGGAAGTTCAGATTTCACTAGCGAATGACATATATCTTCCTTACAATGTATCAAACAAAAAACATAATTTTTACAAAGCCGATTATGAAGTTATTAGTAAGCTTCTTGACGAAATCGACTGGACTGAGAAACTTGAAAGGATCGATAATGTTAACGATATGGTTGAAGTATTTTATAGGGTTTTGCAATCTATTATTCAAAAACATGTTCCTACTGGTCGATTAAAAAGCAATAGGTATCCAATTTGGTTTAATAAAAGTCTAATAAAACTATTAAAGGAAAAAAATAAGATCAGAAGGCGATATAAAAAATATAATAATCCTAGAGACGAAATTGAATTAAAAATTCTTGCGAAGCGTTGTAATAATTTAGCCACCGAGTGTTACAAGTGTTACATGGAAAGAACGGAGCAACAGTTAAAATACAACCCTAAATTATTTTGGTCGCATGTAAAGGCGAAACGGGGAGGGACTAGTTCTTATCCAGGCAATATGTCGGATGGCAATAAAACCACTTCAGATGGTACTGAAATATGTGAACTTTTTGCAATACAGTTTTCCTCTGTATATATTTCCAAAGACGAAGAGAACTTCTTGCCTGATAGAGATCACAATATGCAAAATTTGTGGGAAAATAGTATTTTTTTGCCTTTACCAACTATAAATCAAACCGTGTTGATGAATAAAATTAAAAAAATAGATTGTCATAAGGGTGCCGGTCCTGACGGCATACCTCCTGTTTTTATACTTTCTTGCGCTTCGGCCTTGTCAACTCCATTATTAATAACTAGCGGTCGCCCGCGGCTCCGCCGGCGTGGATGTCGGTTATCGCTACAAAATGCCTGCCCAGAAAAGACACGGTCAGCAAAATGATTTCAGGTCAATTCACAGACACCGCCACTACGACGACGCAGTCATTATCCGCAGGCTGCATAGATTGTCTTTATGTGGATGTTAAAGTTGTTAATGATGAAAATATTTAAATGTAATTAATACTAAGTTTTCACTCCTACCGGCCCGGAGTGCAACCCGTTGTTTTGGGATAGATAACTAAAGCGATTATTGTAAAGCTTCTCTATAAACAACATTTGACGTAAAATTATTTTCAGGTAACGAAATAAACTGATGGCCGGGAGCCTCGACCCGTGATAGGGCGCCGTGCAGCAGAAATCGTAATAATTTAATTTCGCCATAACTTCAAAACCAAACGTCAAATTTTGATCATTCAAAGACTAAATATTATCTACATAAACTACACTTAATGATTATTTTGATAAGGATTAATATCATAAGTAAATTAAATGCGTTTAAATGAAGTACAATAAAAAAATGGTTGTTATGCCTTACTCGACATAGATAGGTATAGTGTGTCGGGGACTTTTTAGTAGATATTTATAAGATCTACAATTAATTAGCACATTTTGTGGTTCTATCTAATGAAAAGAATATTTATTTATTTATTTTATCTTTTATAGTTTAGGCTGCGTACGCAAAATGAGTAACTGTCCTGGTTGATTTTTTACACTTTGTGTCCGAAAAACCCATATATCTTACGAAACCCTATTTTTTTACAAATTAAAATTTTTCCTATGTTACTCACTAATAATGTAGCTTTCTAATGAAAAAAAAAATTAAAATCGGTCCAGTACTTTTTGAGTTTATTCGTTATTACATTGACTCCCCCCCCCCCCCCCGTACCCCAGTGAGCCTACATCGCATGCTGGCTAGCTGAGCGCGGTGAGCGGCAACCACGCGACTTTTTTCTAATACTTGCATTTTTAAACTCGTGATATCTTCCAAATGAAATGTTCGAATTGAATAATTCAAAAAGTTATAAAAAGGTATTGAAGCCGTCTTGAATATAAAGTAATTTTTTTTATAAGGATTAATACCAAGGTACAAATATAGAGCCTTTTCAAGCGGCGGCATATAAATTAAATTTTTAGAGTAAAAAACCGCTTATTGTGACGTAACTATAATATTTAGACATATGCTGTCGCGACACTTTTTGTATATAATGATGAGTTCTGCAAAGTCGTAGTACATGATTTTGTTCTATCATCAATAGTTTTCGCTGCGCACGCTACGTAAGGAATTTTTCAGGTAATTTTTTTACACCTTGGGTTACATTATTGGATTTTTAGTAAGGATCCCAAATTTTTAAAAAAATATAATATAGCCTATGTTACTCGGGGCTAATGTAGCTTTCCAAAGGTGAAAGAATTTTTGAAATCGGTCCAGTAGTTTCGGAGCCTATTCATTACAAACAAACAAACAAACAAACAAATCTTTCCTCTTTATAATATTAGTATAGATATACAACAAGTCATTATTAACTGGAACATTTCCCAAAGAGTGGAAACGGGCTAAGGTGGTTCCTGTTCATAAATCTGAAAGCAAGGAACTGTTCTCTAATTATAGACCCATATCGATTTTATCAATTTTTGGAAAAATATTGGAATCATTTATTAGTGACTTCCTGCAGACTCATATGAATCTGTACCTCAGTGACCATCAGCACGGTTTTGTACCATCTAAATCTACTTGTACAAATCTAGTGACATTTACGGAATCTGTGGCTAAAGCAGTTGATATGGGTAAGCAGTATGACGTCATCTACACTGACTTTAGTAAGGCTTTTGACAAAGTTTCTCACAAAATTCTAAACTATAAACTATCTGTCTATGGTGTTGGTGGCTTATTGTTGAGCTGGCTGGAGTCTTATCTGCATAATCGATCTTTTTTTGTTGTTGTTAATGGTTTTCGTTCACGCTATCACAATATCAGTTCAGGTGTTCCACAGGGTTCGCACTTGGGTCCCATACTGTTTAATATCTTTATAAACGATATACAGAGCTGTTTTCTTCACTCAGAACCTTTTCTATATGCTGATGACTTAAAATTCGCACGGGCAATAAGTTCATCAAAGGATTCAGAGTTATTACAAGCTGATATAAACAGACTTACGCTATGGTGTGATAAAAACAAAATGGAGTTGAACCATAAGAAATGTTCCCATTTGAAATTTACTAGAAACATACGGCTGGTACATTTTAACTACGTTATAGGGTGCAATAGAATCATTGAAGTCGACACAATTAGAGATCTAGGAGTAATTTATGATAAAAAGTTAACTTTCGTACCACATATTGATCACATCACTAAGAAGGCAGTTAAAATGTTAGGGTTCCTTATTAGAAATAGCAAACAATTTCGAAATGTTAAAACAAAGAAATTGTTGTTTAACAGTCTAGTTCGAACTATATTGGAGTATTGTAGTGTAGTCTGGCGTCCACATTATGCTGCACACGTCTTGCGCCTAGAACGGATTCAAAAGCGGTTTCTGTGGAATCTTACTTTTTCTATAGGAAAAGCTAATAAGATTAGGAGTTACGAGGAAAGATTAAGGTATTTTGGAATGCTCTCACTATCTAAACGAAGAGATTTTATAGATTTGACGTTCTTGTTCAAGGTCCTCAGAAATCAAATTGACTGTCCTCAATGGCTTGCGCAACTCAGGTTTCGTGCCCCTTCTAGAATTCCGCGAAAGCCAGTCACCCCGTTTTGTCCGCCATTGCGCAGAACAGTTCTTGGTTCGGAATCACCGGTTCCAAGATTGTGTAGAACAATCAATGGGTGTAGTGACCTCATTGATATTAATTTTGACACCTTTGGGAGGTTCTGCATGAGTTTGCATAAACATTTTAGCATTTAATTAATTTAGTTTATTTAATTCTTAAGATAGCTGTGTATTTTGTTTTGTATATATGTATGTTATTGCGTGCTTGTTAATGATTACTGTACTTTCTAATTTTAAGCATGCTATGTTCACCTGTTAGTAATTGTGCATTAAGCTAAAACTTTTGTAAAATGTAGTAGATCAGAGTTGATGTTACAATTGTTGGTGATCTCAATAAATAAATAAATTAATTAAATTAATGTGTTGTAATGCGCTCATAGCTCCGCGGTGCTCGGTGTATGGGGACCGACGAAGACCTAAGAAGCCCAAGCCTACTTATTCTTCTTCTTAATCTTATATTATACTCGATTAACAGACGAGGCTTTGGCGAACATAACAGCGCCCGGTAAGCGGCAATAGGCTTGCCAGCTATTACGTGGGACCAACTTTATATTTGACGAAGTGTGGGCATATAATATGGCTCTGCCTACCCCTTCGGAGAAACAGTCGTGAATGTATGTACGTATGTATTCCTCGGACTTGATATTGAGCGCTACCGTGCTTCGAAAGGCACATTAAGCTGTTGTTTCCGGTTTTCACTAAATTTGGAAGTCGTTAAGCCATGTTAGAGGCCTAATTGGGCGGTTTGAAAAATTCTGAAACCAGGACGCCACAAATCCGCACAGGGTCAGCGTGGTGGAGTATGACCCAATATTCTCGCACCCTGGTAAGTGAGAAGAGGCTCGTGCTCAGTAGTGGGACGTTAATGGGCTAAGATGATGAGTGTTGTACAGTCTGATTAAAATCACATAAGATTCAAAAGTCAACCTAGTAAAAGGAGGACCTTTGTCAGGAGACAGCACAGGAAACTCTTTTCTGATATACAAATAGCTCCAAAATCTAATTAATGGTAACTACAAAAGCGCATACTCCTTAAGGACATATAATTTATAATTAAAAATTCATACATACATACGCCTGTTTCCCCGAAGGGGTAGGCAAAGACAAATTAAATGCTCACATTTCCCGAACTATATTGTTGGTCCCACGTAATAGGTGAAACCTATTGCAGCTGAACTAAAATGTTGAATTGAATTCAATTCAATGTATGCCAGAGCCTTGACTGTGGATCGACAGGTGCACCACTTGCAGGGTAGGTTGTATTGGGTTGCTTAGATATTGGTAGAATCCCCATACACCCAATTATTCAAGTGATAAATTTATGTCTTTTCATATTTTATTCCCACAAAACCTAAGTAAACACTAAAGTCGATATCTAACAAACTTTAAATCGATACAACACTATTTCGTGTTGTTAATCCGCCATCGAATCACAGGGCCCGAGCCTGTTTTGAAGCGCTCGTTAAAATGTTGTGCTCCGGTTCACCTGCCCAAAGCTGTATTAGGACCTATAAGAGCTATACTTAGGCTCCAAATACACTACGTACATACATACATAATGTCACGCCTCTTTCCCGTAGGGGTAGGCAGAGATCACCTCCTTCCACTTGCTACGATCTTGGCACAGACTTTTAGCTTCATTCCACTCATTAACCTCCTCCATACACGCCCGTCGGTTTTGGGTACTTTTTGCCCTTTCTCCAAAAATTTCTGAATTTGGTAATGGAAGGTTACGTGGTCTTCTCCTCCCAACACTTCCAATCACTAGTCCATCATAAATCACTTTCATTCATCCTCTCAACATGACCAAACCATCTAAGCACACCTTTTTTAATTCTTGTCACTATATCGCACACCCAGATTAAGGGTAACTTAACTCCAAATAATTCAAAATTGAGTTATTACAAGCATCGGAATCAGCGTCGAAAACTACGTTAACTGCAAGGACACCTGTTCAAAAATCTTCACTATTAAAATGAAGACGTCGCTGTATGTTGATCTTGCTGATTTGACAATGTGCACCCCCCGCCAACAAGAGTGACGCAACACCAGTTACGACTGTTTTGCCGCACGGTAGGGTGTTGCCTGGACACGTCAAGACTAGATTATTTCGAGTTAGTTTACTATTTGTGATTCAGAACAGTAATAAAACGTAAATTATTTTGAGTTGATTTGTTATTGGTGAACGAACTTGTGTTGTTTTTTTGGACCTCCTTCGATTATTTCTACTTGTGCTTGAATTGTTGACAAAAGTAAGTACTTTTTATGACACTAACTAAAAATAGTTTGGTATTAGTCAAAATAAGTTATAGTTTTAGAGTTAGTTGGGTATTGTTGGTTAAATTAAAAATCGTTTTTATTCTGAAGCTATTAATAGTTCTTTTTTATTTTTTAGCTTATTATTTAGAGATAACCGACTTTTTACGAAAATGGTTTGATTGTTATTTATTTTTCAACTAGAAACTCTCTTATTAGGATATTTTTTGAGTTATTTTAGTATTCGTGATTCATAAAAAAAAATATTTTTCCTACAGATGATGAAAGGTCGCGGCTTTTTAATACTCCAAATGGTGTCTGGAACTAAAACAAACCATGATCCTGATACTGGTATCATGGAAGAGGAGGTTCAAGAGCATTTAACATCGCATCCGACTTCTACAACAAATGAAGCAATCTTTGAAACCAGTGCAATTAAAGTAAAAGACAACACGACGGTAGCGATAGAAGAAAATGGGGAGCAAGAAGAGATAATAAGCACTGCTGAAACACCTGCCAACGACCCGCAAGTCAACCTCTCGTATTGCATTTCAAGAAACAGTAGTGGCTAAAGCAATTTCGACGATTTCGATGCCGATCCAATTTCAACCCATCTCCGAAAACAACACCACGCCGTCCGCCTCTCATACAGTCGGGACACAGGTCACGGTCTTCGAGTACTCCCTCCTCCAGCAGTACCTTGACTGATCCTAGTAGCTCTTCTTCTAGTTCAAGCAGCTGTACACCCTCTGAGACAAATTCGAACATCCTTCATAGTCAGACTCCGCCTGCGGAAGCTTCAACCTCTCAATCAGTTGTTGGTACGTCGGCTGATTCTGAAGGTATTACAAGGGGAAGAAAAAGGACAAGAAACACAGCCAGGTGGTTAACGAATATGAAAAAAATGCGACGAAACACAGGGAAAGCCTATGTAAGTTCTACTAATAAAAATGTTCCGGAAAGATCTGTGAAACCTCCTTGCAGCGACAAGTGTAGATTGAAATGCAAAACAAAAATGTCTGAACTGATAACTACGCAAAACTTTGTTTGACCATTTTTGGCAATTAGGCGACCTGCAAAGACAAAGGGAGTTTGTCGTTAGGCACACTCAAGTCATGAAGCCAAAATACAGATACAGCACTACCCAGAATTACAGGTCACTAAATTCTAAAACTTTGAGGTTGATACAATCGTTTAAGAGTTTGCAAGGCATTCTTCAAGGCTACTCTGAGCTTGAGCGATCAGTACAATAAAACGGCTCTTTCAAAACAAACTAACGATGGACTCAAAGAGGTAAGCACGGTCAACACTCGACGGTTGATGATGAGATAAAAGAAAGTGTAGTCGCTTTCATTAACTCAATATCTAAAATAGAGTCTCATTATCTTCGAGCACAAACAACGAGATAATATATCCCTAGTGATAAATGTCTAGCGGACCTATACCGTGACTATAATGATCTACAAGAAAATCAGCAGTTACCAGCGGCATCGTCATCAACATTTAACCGGATTTTCAACACGCAGTTTAATATTTCTTTTCACATACCAAAATTTACGTTAAAAAAATGTACGTCAATTCTTATTATAAAAATGCTCTCGATATAATAGATGAATAAATATGTTATTTTTTTAGTATTAGGTCCTGTGTATGCTGTGAAATCCGAAAAGTCTGATTATAAATAGTCTGATTTAACGTTTGATTTAATTTCTAAAACCGTAAAATGTAAGACTGATTTATAATAGTCCTAGTAGTAGGTACTTAATAATACGTAGGTACTTATAAACCTAAAGTATCCTAAACCTTAGTTTGTTACATTTTTTATCTTTTTATTTAAAAAAAAATAACAGAAAGTTACCGTTTCAAAGATAATTTTATAAGTTAAAGCCAAAATGTCCATAACTGTTTTTATTTCTTAACTACAATTTTAAAAATGCAAAAAGTAAAACAGATACACTTATATTTATGCTAAGATCATGAATCAATTGTAAAGATTAAGAGTGCAGTAATTCAAAACATTTCACTAATAAGAAATTATTTTGACTTGATCAGAATTTTAGATGTCTATTCATTCAAGATAACTAGCATAACACGAAAAATTTAAATTAACAAGTAATTTAATAACTTAAATATTTGTAATAGAGCAGATAAATATTTAAAAAAAATAGGAATTCCACTTATGTAAAAAATCTTTTATAAAATTAATTAGAAATTAAATTAAACGTTTTTTTCGATTCCTGAAAAAATATATATTTTGAGTTAAACTACCCTTAATCTAGGTGTGCGATATCTTCTTTTACACCACGTTTATAACCTATTTTTTTGTTGTTCATATAGTGTGATATGTATGTAAGTAGTCCATTCATTATGTAAAGAGGTATTTGCGGTTTACATAACGTATTAGAATAGGTTTCGTGAGTAACATATGGTATAAAAATGAAAAAGTTTAACTAGTGCATATAAAACGCTTGTATCAGAAGCAGCTGGTCTCACAGCTGTAGCTAACACTAAAACAATTATACATTTAACTTCAAAACATTTGTTTGCAAGCCTAAGTATAGTTAATATTATGTTTAAAAAATGTTTTCTGTATTTTTAACCGTTTTAAATTAGGGATCGCTACGATAAAACCAATAATTTAAACTAATGTAGTCTATATAAAAAACGCGAACGAAGCAGTGATCAGAAGCTAGTAAAGTATTAGGTTTTAAACCTCCTAATATAAAGTAAAGTAAAAGTAAAAAGTTCTTTATTTCATAAACTATTACATAGCACTTGAAAACGTCAAAACAAAGTATACATGAAAAAAAATTTATATCAACCCTGAAATCACGAAGCTTAGATTCACTTACATGCAAATAGATAAAAATTAGGTGTAAGTGAATCTAAGTGCCAGTTCCGAGCCTCCGCTCTGTGAGAAGAACTGACAAGAAACTCACAGGCTATGCTCTTTTAAATTATTTTTATTACATGACACACACAGTGTAAATTTGATAATACTGAAAGGGTCCCCCGAAGCTGTAACCAATAAAGTAGCACTAAGGGAACCTTCCATCACAGTCAACTAAGTATGTATTGTGAAACTGAGCTGAGCCTGTACAATAAGGGATGGTCACGACAATGATCTGGTTGACTTTTTATTCTAATATACACATACAAGTTGAAAATGTTAAGCCCAAGCTTGTTTATCCGATAAGTAATCATTAACAGCATAATACCCCTTTTGCAGAAACTGCTTTTTAACTACAGTTTTAAAAGTTGCCAATGGTAGATCAATTATTTCCTGCGGAATTTTATTAAAAAATCTGATACTATTACCCAAAAATGAATTTTTTGTTTTGTGAAGTCGACAATTTGGCAGAGAGAGCTTATTTCTATTCCTAGTATTAAAATTATGTACTTTTGAATTTTTATCAAATGTATTAATGTTTTTGCGAACATACATTATATTATCAAATATATACTGAGATGCAACCGTTAATATGTTAATTCTTTTAAACATCTCTCTAAGAGAATCTCTGGACTTAAGATTATAGATAGCTCTTATGGCGCGCTTTTGTAGTACAAATATATTATGTATGTCCGCAGCAGATCCCCACAATAACATACCATATGACATAATGCTATGAAAATAGCTAAAATAAACTAATCTAGCTGTTTCTTCGTCTGTTATGAGTCTTATCTTTTTGATGGCATAGCATGCTGAGCTAAGCCTTCCGGACAAATCCATTATATGGGGGTTCCACTGCAATTTAAAATCAATATTGATGCCCAAGAACTTTGTGTCATTTAATAACTCGATATTCTTGCCATTCATTTTCAAGTTAGTTGAGACTTTTGTAACATTAGGCAATGAGAACTTTATACATTTAGTTTTACTTGCGTTAAGAGATAGATTGTTAACCGTAAACCAATGTAAAACCTTCGCAAGAGCATTATTTATCACGTCAGAATGATCCTTGCCTCTGTTCACTTTAAATATCAGAGATGTATCGTCAGCAAACAAAACTGTTTCGCACAGATCTCTAGTATAGAAAGGTAGATCGTTAATATAAATTAGAAACAATAAAGGGCCTAAAATCGAACCTTGTGGAACTCCCATAAGCAATGGCGCGCCAGAAGACTCGACTCTATTAATAACTACTTTTTGAGTTTTGTCACTCAAGTAAGATTTAATTAATTTTAAAGAATTACTATTAACACCATAATATGTCAATTTAGCTAACAAAGTAGGATGGTCAACGCAATCGAATGCCTTCGAAAGATCACAAAATACTCCAATCGCATCCTGCCTGTCCTCCCAGGCGTCAAATATATGCTTCATTAGGGCTACACCAGCATCTGTAGTGGATTTACTCTTAGTGAAACCATACTGCTGAGAATGAAATAAGGAATTCAGAGAGAAATGACAAAGTAATTGATTAAAAATAACTTTTTCAAATATTTTACTAAGAGCTGGGAGTACTGATATTGGTCTATAGTTAGTAGGATCAGACTTCTCACCAGCTTTAAAAAGAGGTATTACTTTACTGTATTTCATTAAACTTGGAAATGAACCATCATCAAGACATTGATTAAAAATGACTGCCAACTGAGGAGCAATAATATTAATGATAGATTTAATAATGTTGGTTGAGATTCCCCATAAATCCTCAGTTAATTTTAAATTTATTGTATTAAAAGTATTAACTATTGTAGAGCCATCAATATGTCTAAAACTAAATAATTCACTACAAAGAGGTACATTGTCTTCAAGAAGAAAGACTGCACGCTGAGTAGAGGAGTCAAGTGCTTGAGTTGTCTCTAATGGTATATTCACAAAGAATTTCCGAAATGCGTTGGCCACCTCTTCTTCTTCTACAATATCTTTATCATCGACTTTAAGAGTTATCATGCTATGATTATTCTTGTATTTTCCAGATTCTTGGTTTATGACATTCCATGTAGCTTTAATTTTATTTTTGGAATTCATAATTTTATTTTTAAGATGCATTGACTTAGCAGTGGTGCAAACAAGTTTGAACAATTTTGAATAATTTCTAACATATTGAATAAAATTCGAATCTGTTGAAGTACTTTTTTCTCTATATAAATCAAAAAGTTTCTTCCTACTTTTATAAATTCCGGGAGTAGCCCAATCACAAAACTTCCTTTTGTTTGAAATTTCCACACTTTTCAGCTTAAAGTTATTCTTAAATTCTTGATGTACAATTCCGAACAATTTATCATAATTTATAGCGGAATTGTTTTCTAACGTGGTAAGCTTTTCGTTGACATTGCTTTGAAATTTCAAAACCAGATTCTTTGTTATTGGTCTAATTAATATTTTTTTAGTTAAATTTTGAAAATTATATTCAAAACTAATAATCTGTCCACTGTGGTCGGAAGTTACGCCACACTCAATTGATTTATGTAAAATAGTAAAATTACAAAAAATATTGTCTAAGCAAGTTGAAGACGTAGGCGTAATTCTAGTGGGTTCAAGAAAAGAATTAAGTAAATCAAAAGACTTGAACAAATTCAAAAACCTAACTGATATTGAGGAAGATTCCAAAATATTAACATTAAAGTCACCACATACTATAACTTTTTTATTACTTTTGCATAAGGTTGCTAAAACATCCTCCATTGCAGTTTCAAACTGTTGATAATTGCCACTAGGCGGTCTATAAACACATAAAACAATAAAATGGTTAAGCTCTGTACAAGACAATTCTAAAACACGTTCAACTGAAGATGTTTCAACATCCCTACGAGCCCTATTGTTTAAACTATTATGTACTAAAATAAGTGATCCACCTCTTATAGATTGTTTCCTGTGAAATGCACTAGCTACTTTATAATTTTGTAGTCGCAGTAGAGACTCATTAACATTTAGCCAATGCTCAGTTATACACATTACATGGATATTTAATGACTCTAATAACAAACTTAATTCTAGATCTTTGCCTGAAATGCCTTGAACATTCTGATGAAATAAATTTAAGAGCGGCTTTTCATTGGTCAATCTATTGCAAGAGAACTCCTCTATTGTCTTATGAGTAAATTTAAATTATTTGGAATTGATTCCAAGTTTGGATTATTAATAATGTTCTGCTCAATAAAAGCAGGTTTCACAGCCAAGTTTTTGGCTAAGTTAAAAAAGTAATAATATAGCGTAGAAGCTAATCGTTTTTTAATATATTTAGGTATGTAATAATTACCATTTGTCAAATAGAAATTAATACCTAAGTTATTTATATCAATAACATGAAATTTGTTATTGTAATAAAATGTCAAACTATCAATTGATAGATTTAAATTATATCTAACATAATTTTCTTTTTGAGATAAGCTCTTACTAAAAGGAAAAGAAAAGATAACTATTTTATTACAAGTGACCATAGACAATTTTTCTATATAGTAGGCAACAGTTTTTTTTGTGACTGTACCCCTATTAGCTATACAAATTATGACATTGGTATCCTTTGAAAATTGACTATTGATTATCTTTTCCATAATTACTTTAAATGAAGCCCCTGGCATACAATTGTTTGTTATATTATTAACCTCATAAAATATTCTACTTTTATCTAACTTTGCTCTGAAAACCCCATAGAAAATGTTAATTAAAAATAGTAATCTAATATACGATACGTTGTCTTGAGAACAGTGTTAACTAGAATTTAATTAGTGTGAAACTTAAGTCTGGGGTGCTGACGAGTTCAGGTGCACTGTTAGCAATGAAATAAGTGTTTATTTAACAAGACTGTCAGGTTGCTATTTCTCTTTATGGTAGACTGTGTGTTTGACGATATGGCGTGGTGGCGAGTATATCCGCTCTCCGCTCCAAGGTCGTGGGGTCGATTCCCACACAGGACAAATATTTGTGTGCATGAATATGATTATTTGTTCTGGTCTGGGTTTTTCCTTATGTACATTAAGTTTGTATTTACAATAGAAAAAGGTATAAATGTATGTTTATCCGTTTTTTCGTATCCATAACACAAGTTCTTAATGATACTTATCTTGGATTTTAGCAATTATAATTAGAAATTATGCAAAGTAATTGTAATTGTTAGGAAATATTTAAAATGTCATATTTATGTATGGCTTAAAATAAACCTTAACATACGAAATTATTGAGATTTGATTTTTTTTTTTTCGCATGGACTTTATAAGAACGTAGTGCAAAACCAGTTGAGATTATGCTTGAATATAAGTAAGAGATATTGGTAGGCAATTAATGGCTAAGGCTGCGTGTCCACTGAAGCGGAGCGAGGCTGCGGAGTGAAGAAACAGAGAAATCAACTAATAGGGTTCACGGACTTAATCGCGCAAAAATTTAATGCAATCCTATTGGTTAATATTTCTCCGTTTCTCTGCCCTGTAGCTTCGCTCCGCTTCAGTGGACGAGCAGCCTTAACCTGATGGTATATGACATTTAATGATGATGTTGACTTAAACTTGTGTTTTGCAGTCACAAAATTTAAAGAAAAGAAAAAAAATATGTTATGCTCTCACTCCTTAGCAAGTTGAACATAATTAAGGATAAAAAATAGTAGAAATGATTTCAGTCGCTAGCGGCACCTGTTCACGAGTATGACGCATGAACCAGCCATCATTTCGCTCAACCATATTTTAGGGAACGTGACGACCCGACACCTAACGCCGCCACTACAGAAAATATGGTCGAAACAAGTCAAAAATCAAAATCATGCCCCAGTCAAATAGTGTAGACTTAATAGTATACTTTTCTGACGGCTTCTCGTTCTCCTGGTCCCGCAGCCCACGCCGAAAGCATCATAGTCGTCGGCACTCACTCCAGCGTGGCAGTTTCTGCACTCCAGCAGCTCGAACGATGTCGCAACCCGACGCAGCCCTACCGTCACTCAACTCCAACACGTCTCGACTCACCGCAGACACGGAGCTCCCTTCCTGCATCTCGACTCACCGCAGATCGCAGCAGACAACCCACTTGCATCGCATGCTTGCTGCACACGCGCAGATTGCTGAGCTTCAAAGGATCGACCTTCGGTCTAGGGGGGGAGTGATGTAGCGACACCGTACAAGCGATGAACGGAACGTAAAAGATGAATGAAAAATACTGAATCGCGCAAACGAAATTCCTCAAGCTCGTAACTATATATGCAGCACCCAACCATCATCGGTTGGGCCGCGGCCCCCGGGCACATCCATCCGCCCGGTGGAAGATCTTCCCTTTAGTCGGGAGCACGTCATCCGCTCCCTACACTTTATTGTATAGTACTTCGAGTTTTGAAGTCAACGCGGTAAAATCACAATTCACCGTAATATAGCACTTTCCTACACTTGTACACGTAGCCGACGAAGTTATGTTTAAAAATCCACGATATTTTCACATAAAAACTGGAATGTACACTAGTTTTGGAAAATAAAATACTTCAGCGTTAGCGCCAAAGGAACTGTCAAACTTAGCAGACTATCTCACAGGTTTAAGTCCTCTTTCACATCAAGTAATATAATAT
Source organism: Musotima nitidalis (assembly GCA_949126915.1). Taxonomy (NCBI): domain Eukaryota; kingdom Metazoa; phylum Arthropoda; class Insecta; order Lepidoptera; family Crambidae; genus Musotima; species Musotima nitidalis. The sequence continues at coordinate 6,606,562 of OX421432.1, read as the reverse complement.
AATTCTTTAACAATCACACCAATTCTTTAGTACCAAGATAAGTATCGTGGTAGTGGTGGTGTATAGGCGCCCTCAGAAGGTCCCTCTCAGTTTCCCCCCCCGTTAGTCAGTACTAGGGGCACCCAGAGTTGCCAATTTCTGGGTGTTACCTTTTCCCTAGCGCCCTCTGCGCCCTACCGGGAGGTACTCAGCCTCCCCACCACGATGGAGACGTGGAGGGGGGGGTGAATAGGAATCCTACCAAGATCTTAGGAGCCCAAGCCAACCTCACCTGTAAGTGGTGCACCTGCCGGTCAGATTAGGCTCGCCACCTATTACCTACGTGTGATCCAAGAAATATTCGGCTAAATGTGGACGTATGATATGCCTCTGCCTACCATCTAACTAGTATTGATATCTATTATGTGAAGTGTGATACCGGCCTAGCACAGTTTCACCCCCTCTTATATTATGGGAAGACGTTAGAGTAGACGAAGAGAAATCCTACCGGATAATGCGCAGCAGCGTCATCCTGCGTACTGGTTTGAACTGCGAACACCAACCCGCCTGCCTAGAGTGGCGATTATGGGCAGATGGGGGTATCTGCCCATAATCGTGCCCATAATGAGAACTATTGGGGAGGAGTAGTGCACTTATTAAGGCTGAAATGATGATAGTTATTATGACTTCTTCAATGGCTATGTAGTTAATTATGTTATAAGCATTACATAATTATGCCTAATTAAATGTACACTATTACAGTTATGGCATATAACAGTTTTGTTTCGATATAATAATCATTGTTGTACCTATAAATGTAAAATGTATATATAATTGACATCTTGTAATACCTGCGTTATAGCAAATAAATTACTTGATTTGGTTTATCTACTTTTTAAGATAACTATTTCATCTTAAAATAATATAGAAAAGATAAAATATAAGATAAAAGCTAAATTGTAAGTTAGATGATTGATGACGTATTATTACGTAATAATATTTTATGACATCATGCAAAAATTGACAATTTATATTTGAAAATTAAAGCACATGCTAACTATGAACAAAATAAACATAAAATCATTTCTAAATCCAAATTATTTCACCACGAAAACTAAGCTGGCGCAGGCGGTAAAGAAAAAATATCCAAGTCACTATAATTTTTAAGTTACAAAATTTTCTTTCCCCTCCGATCTTAACGCAAGGTAGTCTAAAATCATAAAAAAAATATGACGAACGCTAAGATCCCCCGAACGGCGTCGCTTCCTGCCTGTTCGGCGACCGAAAGCGTAAAGAGAGCAGTAGTGCATCCATTAGTACAGTCAGTGTGGTAATTTGCATCCAGCCAGAGGCGCAATCGGCCACGGGCGTCGACACTCGTTTGCAGCTGACGGCAGGCGACGTCGGCCCGCTTTGTGGACGCTACTTCGGTATTCGGACTTGTTTTTAGGAGCTAATGAAGGAGCAAGATTGTTCAAAAATGGGGATTGAAGCTCTGGGACGGCCCGTTGGTTTCATGACGAGTTTTGAGGCAATATTAATTCCTGGATAATATTTTTAAAATGTCTTCGTGCTAATATTGTAAAGACGAAAGATTTGGATTTTCTTTTACATTGAATACTTATTTTTAATATTTCAGAAACTGCTGGACCGAGTTGAAAAAATCTTTTTCTCAGTGAAAGCTACACTCTTTGTGCGTAAAATAAGTATAATAAGCTATAAAATTAAGCTATGTTAAATTAGGGAAATAGTAAAATATTTAATAAAAACTAACGCGAACGCGTGCCACTAGTTAAGTATAAAGAGATCAATATGCGGCAGGGCTCGTATTTATACAAACGCTACAAAGTCGTTGCAACAGTCGGCTAACCATTTGCTGACTTTGTAGACGTTGAGAACTGCTTTTAAAAATGGAAACGTTCAAAAGACAATAACGCTATAGGTTTTCGGTTTCATAGAATAGTTAAGTACCAAAAATACGACTACAGTAGTTGCTTACCTCTAGCCGACCGCCGCATTAAGAACGCGAATGAACTGTTCACAGCATACAATTAAAATTACCATACTCGTTCATTGGGCCAAAATTTGGCAAAGTTTTTCATTCTTACCGTCGTTACAAATAAAATGATGATTCATTTAAGAAAGAAAGAAAATACTCAGTACAAACAAACATAATAAGTATACATAACACAATAAGTATAAAAATAGAATCGATTAAATTAAAACATTAATATTAGCTAGGTAAAGTATACGTAGAGATTTAATGTGAATTAAATGTAAAAATAATAATTTGGCTTCCTATTGCTTTCGCTGTTAGCATTTCGTGACTTTCGTGATAAAGGTTTCACTAACAATTATGTTTAATTTCGATAGAAATTACATCGGAAGTATGTCACTTTAGCAGTTAGGTACCTACTTAAGTATTATTGAGAGGTACGATCATATACTATCGAAAATATAAGTTGTTAATCGTTAATACTTGACAATCTTCCTAGGCTCTCAAATAAGGCAACTATAAGAAAATTCAAAGAACAATTTATATGTCTTAAGTAATCTCAGGCCACTGAATTCCCAACGAGATTTCCATACTGGGCGTTGATTGGTAGTCGGGTCCGAAATGGGTCGTCGCGACTCGGCCCGACTGCACGTGTTAACACTTTCCTTGAGTCGGATAGTTTAGGACAGTGTTGTTGCTATAGCTAATGACTTCGTTATCGATATCGATATCTGACGTGATCGGCAGACCAGGTTAAACAGTGGAAAACGGTTCCCAGTTCCTCATTGAAGGTTAATTTAATAAGAATCATGTCATATTAATATATTTGCATAAATTAAATAGAAGAGTCATTATAAGTTTTATTCATAGTTTTGATCTAACCGTCACTTTAAACCCTCGCATATCGCTTTTAATAGAAGTTGCTGAAAAGCAATGCATAATTGGTAAGGCCATCAATATTTACCAATCATCCTTTGCCCTACGGCAAGTACAACTTTTTTAAAAGAAATATTAATGCCTTTTAAATTAACTATAGTCACTGAATTCCCTACGAGATTTCCATATTATGCGTTGATGGGTAGTCGAAATGAATCTGCGCGTCTCAGCCCGACTGCACGTGTTAACACTTTCCTTGAGTCGGATAGCTTATCGACAGTGTTGTTGCTGTAGCTAATGGTATCGACATCGATATTGATAATAGACCTTCTACCAGGCCAAGCAGGTTAAAATAAATCTTTGATTTTCTCCAGTAACTCAACTCCATGAGGAAGTTGCCCAAGTTTAATATTCGCAGAACCACCCAGCTTTTGCTAATCTACACTGGGTCATCATGTCAGGGTATGAGTTTAATCTTTGTCCCCTTGGTTCGTGAGAGGAGGCCATTGTTCAGTAGTCGGACGTTATAGGCCTGATATGATGACTATTCTATCAGAGTTTTGAAGCTATGATACTGCAGAAACTACGAACTGCCGAAAGCTGTGTACATAACCTAAACACAAGGAATAAGCATAAATTAGTTGTACCTGCCACTAGGCTCCAAAAGATAAACAAATCTTTTAAAGGTCAATGTGTGCGATTCTACAATAAAATCCCAAGCAACATACAGCAATTGAGCCTAAATTTTTAAATTAACAATAAAACACAAGCTGTCTTCAAAGGGATACTATTCTATTAAAGACTATATGGCAGATAAAAATGCTTGGGATTAAACTGCCGTTTCATACAGGCTATTCTAATATGAATGACTTGAAAACATAAATATTGTTAAGGTTATGTTATATTGCATTGTATAGCTTCACAGACAAATGAAGATTGTAATTCTAGTACCAAACTAATGGACATATTTAAAAGAGCATAGCCTGTGAGTTTCTTGCCAGTTCTTCTTACAGAGCGGTGGCTCGGAACTGGCACTTAGATTCACTTACACTTAATTATTTTTTGTTTTTAAATTGTTCTGTTGCATGTCAGTGAATCTAAGCTTCGTGATTTAGTGTAATATTATTTCGATTGTTTTTTTTTTTCATTTGTAATCATGACTTTTTACTCTACTTTACTTTACTTAACATAGCTGATGACATTTTGAGGTTATATTTGGCTGGTTGATGGAGGAATGGTCCAGGTAATGAAAGACTATTAATTTGTAAAATAACTATAACAAAAGCGTTTATTTTCAAATAAGGCTAAGATTTAAGTAGTTTTAAGAATTAAAACGACTAACAACTAACAGTCTACTATGGCCTGAAGACATAGCGATAATATTGAATTTAAACGTTGCCAATAATATCAAAAATTATTGTCTGTTTTTAATTATCGATAACAGAACACGAGTCTATAGATTCGATGCGATATCGATGGTATCGTTATCGAACAACACTGTTTAGGAATTTGGTGATCCTATACTGAAGCAAATATAAGCAGAGATTAGTGACACTAAAGGGACTGCTTACTTGGATTTTAACTCTAAAATACTTGTACGATGTAGAAATTTGGCCGCTTGGCTAATTTCTCGAATGACTCTTTACGCTATAGCGCCCTTGCCGGGCTTAAGGCAATGATTATGAAACAGAATATCCCTTAATTAAAAGTTTAATCTAAAGGCTTTGGTGACCAGAGCTTAAAGCGACTGCGCCGATAAACTGTATTCGAAAACGGGCCGATATGGCTCAGAATCTGATGTTGTTTTAAATTAAATACGGATTGGAGAAAATTCTCCAGCAACTGATAAAATCTGTTGGAATTGCTTTAAGTGAATATGTTTAACTTGATTTTATTTCTTAAACTCATTATCTCAGCTTATTGACGTACAACTACTTACTGGGCTCAGATCTCTTCTCACATACCATGGCAAGAAGGTTTCACAAAAGACATGGGCATAATCTAAAAATATTTATCGCGAAAAATCTACAAATATATCGGACAGATACTCGACCGTTTCATATAATGACAATTTTTATAGATCAATTCTCGACAGATTTCGTCCCTTATTTATTTATACATATATTAGGACAACCGACAAGATGGACACTGGTTCGAAAATAAAAGTAAAACTACACAAAAATAAACTTAATGCTAAGTGGGACTTCTTGGCGGGAAAGTGAGGTGTCATGTCTGCACTTTTGTTTTATTTTCTAAAATTTGTGATATTTCGAACACAAATGTGTAATAACGGTGGATTATTACACGTTAAGTATTTGGGACCGTAGTGTTGGTTATTGAAACAAAACAGTGCATCATAACAATTCAAATTCTCTCACGAAGTCCATGTGAGATCTTGGAATAGTCCGAGTAGATCTTTACCGACGACTAAAAGGGGAGGGCATCTCATTTATCATCTTTATCACCATTTATTCTCATTTAGGTTCTATAATTTATAAAGATTAATATATCTCTTCCTTGACACTGGCTAAATGTACTAAACGCACAAAGCCATTATTAAGAAGAAAAAAAAAGAAAAGCTAAGTGTCACCTTAATTACAGGTTTTTGACTTATTGGCGGGAAAGTGAAGCGTCATGTCAGCAGTATTGTTTCATTTTCTAAAATTTGTGATATTTCTAACATTAATGTGTAATAACCGTGGATTATTAACCGTTAAGTGTTTGTGAATATACATGAGTAAATAAACAAAGCAGTGCAACATCACTTTTCAAATTTCTCAAGGAGTCCATGTGAGGGGACCCTTTTTTTTTTGCATAATGTCATGGGTCCTAATTTCGTTAGGCATATTTTTTTTAGTCATAATCGTCTTTTCGCATAATGGTTACTTGACAAGTATGTCATACAGTAGTATTACTTAGCATAATGCTTATTTAGCCCAATGTTGTTTGCCCTATTCTTGTGTATCATAATGTTTTTAGGCATATTGGTTTTACGCATAATAAATATTTGTGTCATGTATGATATGAAGCCATAGGTAATGGAAACATTATTTAGTTATTTTAAAGTATTTATTTCATGCTTTGTTTATTAGTGTAATTATGTTATGTTAGTTTAATGATTTACTTTTTTTTACATGCTTTTATTTTTGGGTTAGGTTGAGGTTATTTTTTTTTTCTTACCATTAAAAAGTATTTTATTACAACAGTAGCCCCCCCTGTATGTTTCTTTTGAGCAATTATTGTTTTGTTCATTTTTGCTTATATACTTGTATGCGTTTGTTCAGTTCGGCTTTGTGATAGTATGCCTTTTAATTGTTATGCTTAAAGTGTGTATGCGTTGTATTATTATTCCTTACCAGTTATGCCTAATGACTATTATGCGTAACGATTATTATGGATGGTAAAAATATGCAATGCGTATTTATGACATAAAATTTTATGCGACAAAATAGGGAACCCCATGTGAGATCTCAGTATAGTCCCACATCTTTACTGAGGACTCAAGGGGCTTCGGGGAGGGTATCTCATTTACCATTTATCATCTTTATCATCACTCATTCTCATTTACTATTAATTATATATTATTAATATATAATTTACTTGACACTGGCTAAATGTGTTAGACGCACGAAGCCATTATTTAAAAGAGAAAAAAATTACATGTTGCCACGGCATGCAGGGAAATTATGAACTATGAGGAAACAGGATCAGATATTTAGGTATCAATTTAAAGTTAAAAGTCAAATCTTTAAAATGATGTCATTATTTATGATTATTTGCCCGATTTCCGATACTGAGGTAGTAGGTTCAATTCCTACACAGGATAAATCATTGTGTGGATAAACATAAATATTTGTTATGGTCTCATATCGTCTTGTATTTAAAAAAAAGTATGTTTGTGTGTTTAACCGTTTATAGTATACAAGTTTTTAAATATACTAATCTTAGAACGAAATAATTGGTGTCATTGTTAGAAAATATTTATTTATTAATCAAATATTTAGTGCTCAAGATCGCGCCGCGCGGAACCAATTTTAAACTAGCTACAGGTTTTGCTCGCGAGTGTAGTTGAATTGCCACCGCGAATTTATTAGGCATACCTACTTAACGAGACACATCTGGCCTTGACCAACCTGGCGTACTTCTTGCCTAATTCCTCTCCCCTCAAGCACCCGCCTGTAGTGAATGAGCGCGTTAGTTTACAAGTTGTCTTTCTATTTTTACGTTTTAATAAAGCTAAAGACAATATGTGATACAGAACTTTTCATGGAGGACGACTCCGGATATGGCGTGGAAATCAGTATTCCTGCACTCCGCTCTTAGGACGACTCCAATCCACGACTTTAGAGTCGTGGATTGGATTCCCACACAAGACATTTTTTTGTGTGCATGAACATAAAAGTTAATTCAGGTTCGTTTATGTCCTAAGTATATTAGGTATGTGTTTACAAAAGAGGAAGTAAAACATCATCATCATCATCCTGAGTCGTCTGCATCCACCGGCTTCTCGCCGCCTTGATCAGAAGGCTTACTCTAATTCAACGAAAATGAAACTTCGTTATACCCATCCCTTTTACTCGATAATGATATACCTAGAGAGTGAAAGAGAAAGGTATAACGAAGTTTCGTTTTCGTTAAATTCAAGTAGGCCCTCAGATCATTTATTTATGTTTGTCCGTTATTTAGTAAGACACTTTTCTAAAGATTGATAAGTTTCATAAAATAAGTTTTTTATCATCATCCTGGTTCTGCCCCAGAGTTATTCTTAGGGTCCAGGGTCTGTAGGTATATCTGTTATATGCCATCTGACCTCCACAAACCAGAGGGCAAGACCATCACACCAGTTCTTAATGATACTTACCTCCATCATTGCAGCTATTTGAAGTCAACTGCTAAACATAGGCCTACCCAATAGTTTCAACATTTATAGATCTTGTGCCGCCTGCATCCATCGGCTTCCCGCCGCCTTGACCAGAGCATGGGTCAATCGCATGGGAGGCCGTACCCTACTACGATTGCCGGTTTGATAGATACTTATCTTAAAAATAGGGATAGGGATCTTTAAAACAAATTATTAATGTGATTGTAAGACAATACTTATAAAATTTTATCATACCATTTGATATGAAAATTTTTTAATCGGAAACGACGTAATAAAATAGAATTCCGCCCGAAGCCGACAGCGGAAACTAGTAAAAATGGGTTGTTATTCAGAAACCGTATTCGGAGGCTAGTGACATATTGTTCGAAACGATATTTCAGTGGAACAATACAGTCATGGGTAACCAAATAGCTTGGTCAGTGATGAATTAATAACAAGGAGATTGCTTTAGGGGAGATTTATAGTTCCCATATTCATCTCTTGTTAGATATGGTAGACACTAGACATTTTTGGATAGGTATTTGAGGCACATACTTATATCATCATTTATACATAATCATATACTTTATTCGTCACTACAGGTTAATCCATTCACGCCTGTTTCCCCGAAGGGGTAGGCAGAGGCATATCATATGCCCACACTTCGCCAATTGTATAGTTGGTCCCACTTAATAGGTGGCGAGCCTATTGCCGCTTATCGTGTACTTTTATGTTCGCCAGAACCTCGCCGTCTGATCGGCAGGTGCTTCACTTGCAGGTGAGGTTGGCTTGGGCTCCTTAGATCCTCGCTCTCTCGCTACCGACCATCATGCGAATGATGGTCGACAGAGAGACGGTGTGGGAGGCAATGGCCTCCTTCTGCGAAGTGGTGATGTCGCAGAAGGAGGCCGCGGAGCGGAAGAGGGAGCGGGATCCGCTCTCTCTCCGGCTACGCCGTTGGCGCAGCGGGCGGGCCAGGAGGGCCCGTCCGGCCGCTCCCGGGGGGTTATAGGCGGCGGGGGCAGGGGGCCCTTTCCGTCTAGCTATAGACCCTCCAGAAGTCGGCCAGTCACGCCATGGCCGCACAAGGAGGTAGGGTGGGCACGACACACCGCGCCTCTCTGAGGAGGTCCTCCCGGTTCTGATCCGGGGGATGTTGGCCGCGGGCGGGGTGCCAGAAACTACAAATCCCCTGGTACTGGCCCCTCGTCCCTTTTTCAACAGCGGTGGGCGTCGTCAGAAGTGGGTGGGAATGTGGCGGTCGCGTCTGCCGCATAGAGTCACCCCCCTCCCGGTCTCCCCCTTTGGCCGGGAGACAGTGCTTAAACGCATTTGGTTACCGACGTAAATCAAAAAAAAAATGGGCTCCTTAGAACTGTAGGATCCCTATACACCTTTCTATCCCATCCATATTACCCATTTTTTATTATAAAGCTGAAATATTTGTTGAATTTAATATAGTTTCGTATAGATTTTTCCAAATTTATGTGTTAGGGCATTTGGCAAGCAATTTTTATTGGTCGCGATGTTGTTTTGCTCAATTTAGAATATAATAGCTGTAAGTATATAACAACTGTAATAGCGATATTAGTGAACCCATTTGACATTATATTGCTGGTGTATCTAGTACTATAATTGGGTCAGAAAGATTATATCAAGTGCCCCTGTTTGAAGTCATCCTAACACTCCTTTCCGGAGTTTTCTACAGCGGTATTAATTTGAAGTGTCTAGCACATAGCCTTAAATCTAATGGTCATGCCTTCTAGAAAATTAAAAACATAGTAAATAATATACTCTTTACAGGAAGTAGTCCACTGCCTTAGCCTCCATCATCATCATTTCAGCCCATCAACGTCCCACTACTGAGCACGAGCCTCCTCTCACAAATCAAGGTGTGAGGGTAATGGGTCATACTCCACCACGCTGACCCAGTGCGGATTGGCGGAGGCAGGTGTATGGCGTCCTGCTGTTAGAATTTATCAAGCCGCCCATTAGGCCTCTAACATGGCTTAACGACTACCACATTTAGTGATAACCGGGACCAACGGCTTAACGTGCCTTCCGAAGCACGGAAGCGCTCGATATCAAATGCCACACAAACGGTCACCCATCCAAGGACTGACCTCTGTAAACTCTGCTGTACTTCGGTGATCGTTTCCGACCACCGAGTTCCGCAGAGCTACGAGCGCTTCTTTAGCCTCCATGCAATTTCATAAAACGTAACCTTTCGAGATAAAATTCATCTCAATAGTTACGAAAGTCATGGAACAGTATATCCATATTACAACCCTACTGTATTGGACAGATATTTTCTATGAAATGAGTATTTTGTATTCCAATAAGAAGTCTATTGGCCATATTGTGTACATAGGTCAAAAATTGTGGCATGACGATGTCGTGAAGGCGAGATGAAGGCCGATCAGACTATACACCTGCTTCCTGGATAACCAATACTGCTACTAACCACAGGGCTGGATTAAGAAAGAATAGAAAGATTTATTGTCTCTATAAGTTGCTATACTTACTTTTATTTATTTCTTACAAATAAAAAAATATTGAATATACAGAATATATCAAAAACGCCTTTTTTGAAGAGCCCCGTGATGTAATTCCACGGTACACGACACGATATAAAGCGCTTTATGTTTTTTGCATTTCATCGACTGCTTATCATCAGGCAGGATGTAGATTTTATGAAGTGAGTAAACATTTTATACAACATGCCAAATTTAAAACAAGACAAATACCAAAAGTTACAAAATTAACACTAACCTCAAAGTGGGTAGTTGTCAAAATGGTCGGCCGAGTCCACCCCTGGCATGTGCCCAAAAATTTACATAATACGGTCCCAACAACCCAGTGTCTCAATGGCGAAATTGGACCACTCACCTTATTCCCTAAATGTGTTTTTTGTCCAATATTTTTTCAATTGGAATCGAAAGTAGGTACGTATTGTGCTTTTGTCTGATTGTCGCAATACAAAGAAAATGTATTACGAAAAGTAGCAGGAAAATATTTCTTTACTGAACATGAACAATAAGGCTATGTGAATACTTTTCTATATTGTATTAAAACATAAGAACTCCTACATAATTTCTCGCTTCTCGGAAGGTAAAGTCGGCATCAGACAGTTAATACCTCTATAGCGCCATTAATTATTAACTAAACTTGCCCTAACGCTCTTGACAATACTGTAGTGTCAAGGAAAAAGAAGATAAGTAAAAAAAAAAGATTTTGGACCTATTGGTCCAAACTTGCATATGTGTCACGGCAAAAAGGAGGTAAGTCAAAACATATAATTTTCTAACCTCCTTTTTGCCGTGACACATATTTAAGTTTTTTACCCATAGGTGCAAAATTTTTTTTCGACTCTTCTCCTATTTCCTTGACACCACAATTAGAGATGTGTGTGGATGTCACCAACTCCATTACGCTGACCATACCAGATGGTCTAACTAAAGTAGGTATACTTACGAATTTTAGCTTGGAGTAGTGCTTATTTACATGCATACTATTCTCGATGTGTTGAATCTAAACCACCCAGAAATTGTTTTTTTTAAGTTTACCAAACATCATCATCTCTCTGAAAAAAGGTTAGTAGTTAGTGCTTATTTACATGCATACTATTCTCGATGTGTTAAATCAAAACCACCCAGAATTTTATTACCAAACATCATGTATGATCTCTCTGTAAAAAGGTTAGTAAATAAATTAAGTTCTACATTTAACTTACTAATAAAATACAACTGGTGTTAACGTGACTAAAACTGTTTACTGGGCTTTGAAAATACCCAAATAATTATGTTTGTAAGGATCTTTACATGACGTGGCCAGCCACAGGATTTACGAAATTAAATTTTAATTATTATCAGATCGTTATTTGGGTTGCGGTGTTGCGGGCGCGGAGTTCTATATGCTTTTATTTATAAAGGATTAATGGAGCCCACCAAGATCTTGGAGTCTAAACCAACCTCTATGCTGCACCTTCTAGCTGACGCCCCACATGGCCAAATTAGATGGAAAGATTAAAGAAGAGTACATACATACATTTACGCCTATTTCCCCGAAGGGGTAGGCAGAGGCATATTACACGCCCACACTTCGCCAATTATATAGTTGGTCCCACGTAACACGTGGCTGAGCCTATTGCTGCTTACCGGGCACTGTTATGTTCGCCAGAGCCTCGTCCATTGATCGGCAGGTGCACCACTTGCAGGTGAGGTTGGCTTGGGCTTCTTAGGTCTTGGTAGGATCCCCAGACACCACGAAATAAGAGGGGTCTATAATTTCGTGGGATAAAGAAAAGTACAGCCACTAAATTCACGTTTAACACTCTAGTATTCAATGAAACTGACTTACTGACCTTTACAGATACCAAAGTTATATGGGTACATAACTTTGTAAGGACCGTTATTTGACGTGGAAGTTATAGGACACGCAGGACTTACTAAATTCACTTTTATTACTCTAGGATTAAATGAAACTGACTAAAAGAAGCCACGGTCAAGCCTGTAAGAGCGCACGTCGTTGGACTCGCCGGTAATGAGTTTTTAAACCATGTAACGATGAGAAAAATCCTCTCCGGTTTTCATTTAGTTGGCGGCGAACACTTCATTTTAAGTAATAGGTGTCAGGCATTAAGCTCTGCTGGATTTTAACTTGTCAAGTAGCTTTTGTTCATATACAATTAAATTAAGTTGTGAAAAACGGAATTAAAATGTTTCGTTTGTCATTGAATTGAACAAAAGCGTTATCTTGCATCTTCGTTATTTTTTACATAGCCAGAAGTCTAAGAGGTACATACATAGCGTACATAGATTTTTGTGGAGATTTCGTTAAAAAAAAATCATATTTCAAAGTACCTAAATAAAAATTTTTTTGCATATAAAAACTACAGTAGGTATAATTAAAGTACCTTCAACCATTCTCTTCATTATTTAGTAATTTGAACCTGCGGTTAGAATTTAGCTAATTTGGCAAAATGACTAATATAATAGTGATAGTTGGAACGACTTTTCAAGTACTCATAATATCAATACATTTTTGTTCAGACAAAAAAGTTGTTTCGAGATTTTTTCAAGATTGCTATTAAAGCAACAAAATGGTTTGGAAGCTGTTATAGAATTATGAAAAACAGAGTAAACAGTAATTTATGTTTTAGTTGACTGCGATACAGTCTGACACATGCAGTTTTTAACACAATTATGTCTAAGAGTTTAATTTTGTTGAAATAAAAAATTATTATATATGATGAGGAATTGTAATGTAAGTTCTGCGTTTTTAAATAGTATTTTAGTCCTTTGATTCCAAAGTACTCGCCAACTTCGTAAAAACATTTTCTGCCAAATTTTATGAAGAGCAGATTTCAAAGTTTTATTAAGAACGGAAGACTTAAGATTTTGTCAGATAATCTTGATTTTGTATAAATAAACCAAGTCTTTAAACTCATTAGAACACAAAAAGCAGCGGCTTTAAACTAAGTCCAGAAATAAGGGCCACGGGCAGATCTTAAATCTAATCCTTGAAAGATCAGGGTACTTAAAAGCTGAGGAAAATAAGAAGACTCTCACTTGCAGGTGTAATAAGAACTCGACTACCTTTAGTAGGCGACGTACAAATTAACGGTGGACGACGCATAATTAGAAACGTTGTTAAGGCAAATTTGAGTTTTAGTGCTTTAGAATAAGAACTAAGGGGGAACAAGAGTGCAGTGTCCTACCTACAAGTCGTCGCGTGTACATTGTCTTCGAGCAGAACTAATTTGCATTTCGGCATAGATGATTTAAGCGCCTAGATGAGATATTGTCAACTACTTTTATATAATAAGTGAAATTCAGTAAAACCTGGTTACACCAGTAACCAGAACCTTTTTTTTTTTTTTGATTTACGTCGGTAACAAAATGCATTTAGGCACTGTCTCCCGGCCAAAGGGGGACCGAAAGGGGGTGTGGGGCTCACCACCGGCAGACGCGACTGCCAGCAGTAATACCCACTAAAAATCTTCTGACGACGCCCGCCGCTTGTTGAGAAAAAGGCGAGGGCCAGTACCTGGGTTGCAGCATCTGACTCCCCACCTGCGGCCAACGTCCCCCGGACCAAAACAAGGACCTCCGCAGGGAGGCGCATTGGACGCGCCCCTCCTACCTCCTTGTGCGACCATAGCGTGTGTGGCCGACTTCTCGGAGGGTCCATGGCTAGACAGCAGGGGCCCCCGGCCCCCGCTGCCTAAGACCCTCCTGGCGCTGCTTGATGGGCCCTCCTGGCCCGCCCGCTGCGCCTTCCACAGGTCCCTCTAAGTTTCCCTTCCGGTAGTCGGGCACCCAGAGTCGTCGGTCTCTGGGTGTTACCTTTTCCCGTCTTCCGGGAGGTACTCAGCCCACCCACCACGCCAAGGTGGAGACCAATAACCAGAACATGGGCCTTCAGCTCGAGTCCACGTGTAAACCGAGATAATGCCTGAATGATGACTTTTATACAAGCAGTAAACAGACCCTGATTAAACCTAAGTGTTCTGCACAGCATCACTTCTTCAAGATTATACCTGAAGCTAGAAGAACTGACGACAGATGGGGGGCGTCAAGGCGACCACGAACCAGCAAAGGTAAAAGAGGCCGGATCATAGGCTCGCCACCTATTACGCGGGACCAACTATATGACTTTTCGAAGTGTGGTCGTAATATTTATATGTAAGTATATATAAGGCTGATATGACGATGATTTATGATGGACATGTGAATGAAAGTGTTGGGAGGGGAAGACCATGTAAGACCTTCCATGACCAAATCCAGAAAGTTTTGGAGAAAGGGCAAGTCAAAAGTACCCTAAACCTACAGGCGTGAATGAGAAGGTTAATGAGGGTAAATGAAGCTAAAAGTGTGTGCCAAAATCGTAGCAAGTGGAAGGATGTGATCTCTGCCTACCCCTACGGGAAAGAGGCGTGACATTATGTATATATGTATGATGATGACTAACATACTCTATGTAAAATTGTCACTAACACTACGAGTAAATGGACATGTTCTGATATAAATGCTACTATTATTATTATATTTGTGTTTTTCTACTCTCGGGCCTTTTATTAAGAGTTTGGCCTCTGCGCTCGCTAAGCAGCATAGTCTTTGCTGCACGTTGCCATACTTAATTAAACTCGCGAATGGGTGCCCACTTAATTGTATTAAATCGTGTGATTTCATCTCCGGGGCTTTAGGGGACGTAAATCAGACTTTCAGTTATACCAATTCATATGAAGTGATACGAGAAATATGACCTAATAAAAAAAGTACATTTAAATATAAAGGAAAACTTTTTGGAATGAATTGAGATGATTTTATTTAATGAAAACCACCGTTTCTTTTATCTTAATTATTCAATCACAAAACAATTATCTTCTATGATAGTGAAATTAATCCAATAAAGCTCCTGCTCAGTATTTGCACTGAGTCAGTGAAAAAAATCACTGCACTGATTTCCATGAGGTACCATACATTGTTGGTACTTGTTCTTAGCAACCGACGACGACCGCTATGGCGTGGTGGCGAGTATACCCGCACTCCGCTCCTAAGGTTATGGATTCGTTTTCCACACAGGACAAATCTTTGTTTGCATGAAGATGAATATTTGTTCTGGTCTGGGTGTTTTCCTATGTGTATTAAGTATGTACATACAAAAAAAAATTGTATCCATGACACAAGTTCTTAATGATACTTATATAAGAACTAAATAATTGGTGTAATTGTCAGAAAATATTTATTTATTTTATTTTTAGCAACCGTGGGGCCAATAACACGATTGGCGTAATGGAGGGCGTATATCCCTCTGCCCTCAGTTTTGGGAAAACAGGCGCGAATGTATAAATAAAATATAAAAACATGTACGAATTTTTTTTATAGCGAGAACCTTAATTCTGCTATAGTCCTTATAAAACAGTAAAATATAAATCAGCACTGAAATAGTATTACTAAATTATTATTACTACTACTATTACTAGTAGTACTAAACTATACTATACTATTATTAGTAGTACTAAATGAATATTTGTTCTGGTCTGGGTGTTTTCCTATGTATATTTAGTATGTATTTACAAAAAAAAAGTATTTAAGTATGTTTATCCGTTCTTTAGAATCCATAACACGAGTTCTTAATGATACTTATCTTGGAACTAAAGAATTGGTGTGATTGTAAGAGAATATTTATTATTTTATTTATTTATTTATTATTTAATAGTTAGCAGCAAATTAGAACTGTCAAAACAAGAGATAGCGAATCAGTTGAAAGACTAGTGAATTTATTACAATACCCCGCGGTAAATATTCCACAGCGGCCATCATCTATTTTTATAATATAAATTATTTTATAGTTCATCAGATTTCATTTCAGAACTAAGTACCTACTTTATAATTTTTTTATTTCAAGTCCTGCTACTTAACACGTTCACTGTGCATGCCCCACCGGTGGGGCATTATGAGTTATTCACCGTACGTGAATGACCCACGGGTGGGGCATGCATGGGTTCCTTGCGACTGTATAGGCTTATAACTCTTTACACGTTTGATTTTATTTACTTTTACAGTCACACACGTCAGAGTAATGAGCAATAAATAAGAGTTACATCAAAACCGGGTAACTTTTATTGTAAGGGTTGCCAACACCCACTATTCAGAAGATGTGTATTTATTTATGTAACTGTAATTACTGAAAGTATTTATTTTTATAATATAGTATAATTACTAGAATTAATTTTAAATATAGTTTATACCCTCGACAATATTATATTTTTCGTCACTCTTTTCTAAAATCCGTCATTACTTCTCATCTGATAACATTCCGCGTGGATTCATGATAAATCCAAAACAAACAAAGTAAACCAGCGCACTAATTCAAGTTTTATTGTTACGAAAATTTTTCTAACGTCCCGAATATCACCTTGACTGATTTAAAAAACTTGTTAGAGACACTAGAAAGTAAACAATAGAAAATCACTTTACAGATTTAACTATTTTTTGAACTTATACGTGTATGACACATAATAGGGGCATGCTGTAAAGAGGTCATACGTGTATGACCCACGGATGGGTCATTTAATTTTTATTTATTTTTAATTACAAGGGGGTAGAAAATAAAAAATAATAACAATAGATACCATTTTAATACCTAGCACATTATGTAACCCCCCTTTCACGGTTGCATTTAAGAAGTGGGGTGGGTAGTCTTAGCTGCACAGTTAACGTGTTAAGCTGTATATAGAGCTGGTAAACTAAATATCATGGCACACTATACCAGCACCGCCCCAACACAGCAATTAACTTGCCATTCAAATAAGAGCTTTAAGTTGTGAGTCGTACAATATACTTTCCAATATTAATATGAAAAAGCCAACGGCGAGCAGTCGGCACGCTCGCTGCTACTATACAACTCAACTCGCACCTCTCGTCCTTACAGCGCGCTGACCGCGTCCTTACAGAGCGCTTACAGCGTGCTTACAGAGAGCCAGCTGCGTGATATCGTGCCGTGTCGTGCATCTAACGACACGTAGCTAGGTAGACTCGGAGCCTCGGAACTAGTTAAATAAATATTAATTGTAAGAGAATGATTACTACTTAAGCAGCATTTTAAATGATTCCGTGTTAAAAATTAAGAAGAGCAGGTAGTGTAAAATCACAAGGATAAAAAGGATGCCCCAATAAAAAGTAAATAAAAAGAAATTAAATTCAGATCTTTTATTTTTAAATCTCTTAATTCGGTCTTTTAAACATACACAAATTTCAAAAAAACATATTTCGATAATTGCCTTTTGATTAAATCAGCCTCAGAAATAACTGAACATTTTAGTACTAAGTCATAATAAGTAAAGAACATGTTCAGTAAGTTGGGACCTAACTGTTTAAATGCGGTAATTGGTGCGATCTAGTACTAAACTGCTCAAATACTTTTGAAGTAGACTTGGGCAATAAAAAATATAACGTGTTGTTTACAATAAATATATTAAACTGCATAGAGAATAAAAAAAAAAAGTTTAACTATTTGCTTAATTTATTTAACAGCCATTTGAGATTCGTTTACAATAAGCTAATTCAATAGTCAGATGTTCTTATCCATTTAACAAGTTGTTGTTTTGTTTAATGTATTTTAAACTTGGTTGTGTTATACTTTATTCACCGGTAAACTTTTAGCTGGTAATTGAAAAGTCTGTACAAAGTGAAATAAATAAAATACTAAACATTATAATTATACTCAAATCACAAGTGTTAAGGTGGCGACTGACTGAGGCGAATATGACATTACTGACTTATAGACAACAGTGTTTGTGAAGGATGATAGCACATTTATTCAATTTTCAACAAAGTACATCATAGAATATATGAATACGTCCGTCCGCGATGACTCTCACAATTGTATTTCGCCATCTTCTTGCAAATTTTTAAACATTTCTTCATAATTATAACACATTTGTTTCGTCATCACTTGGCTCCAACAATTAATATCGATTATACGTTCCAAAAAAAATAACCTACGAGTAGACACAGTAAAAAATTATCGATTTTTTCGAATGGTTTTCTCGATGTGTACTTGAATAATGTGATTCGGATGTTTTAACGCTATAAACACTAAAAATATTTTTTTTAAATTGCATAATAAAATGTGCAGTTTCTATGTTAATAATTAATGTTATAATGATTTTTACAGTTTATGTTTCTCGGGTATTTCAATTGGCATAGACAATTCGACATGATTTTTCTCACTCTTCTCACAATTGAAATTCGTAGGGGCATTAAGTTGTAGACATTGAACGTACGACGGCGGCGCTTGTATCAAACTTAGCGCTTTCTCTTCTTTCAGTTGGCTTAAATACTTGTACACGATGCGAAGATAAAATAGTGTCATGGCTGTAAAAAAAAGAATATTAGGTATATTTATTCATAAATTTAGAACACACACCTTATACTAAGAAAAAAATGACACAGGGCACATCTTATTCTATAAAAACATGGGTGTAAAACCTGCTTATATTGAGCAGAATATTATTAATAAGTTGAACATGGAATTAATTCCGATTAATGTAGATTTACCCATAAGCCAATAGAGGAGTTCTTTTGCAATAAATTGACCAATAAAAAGCCGCTCGTAAATTAAGTTCATCAGAATGTTTAAGGCATTTCAGGCAAAGATCTAGAATTAAGTTTGTTCTTAGAATAATGATTCTTATGAGACATCCATGTAATGTGTATAAATGAGCAGTGGCTACATGTTAATGATTCTCTTCAGGGACTACAAAATTATAAAGTAGCTAGTGCATGTCATAGGAAACAATCCATGAGGGGTGGATCACTTATTTTAGTACATAGAAGTTTGAATAACAGGGCTCGTAGAGATGTTGAAACATCTTCAGTTGAACGTGTTTTAGAATTGTGTTGTACAGAGTTTGACCATTTTATAGTTTTATGTGTTTATAGACAGCTTAGTGGCAATTATCAACAGTTTGAAACTGCAATGGAAGATCTTTTAGCAACCGAATGCAAAAGTAATAAAATAGTTCAAGTTTTAAATGAGCATAGACTCTGAGTTTCTTGTCAGTTCTTCTCAGATTTAGATTCACTTACACTTCATTTTTATTTTTTTGCATGTAAGTGAATCTAAGCTTCGTGATTTCAGTGTAGTAATATTTAGGTTTTTTTTAATTTATATAATATAATAGTTTATGAAATATCTTCCAGCTGGCCCGCGAAGATCGAATAGAAAGAATAAAGAAGTTGCGAATAATGTTAAAACTAAGAAATAGTTCTAACGTTAGCGGGTGGGTCAGAAGAGGACGAACTATGATTATTATGTTAGCGAAGAGAGTGAATGAGACGGCTATAAAAAAGAGAACAGTACTTTTTGTAATAAACGCTTTATCGGTTCCAATTTATTCATAACACATTATGACAATAAACTATTAAGTGCCTCCTCTTCTTTTAGTGTAGTTACCTGAGATCGGCACGCTACGCCTTGTCACCGTGTCTTTTCCTTGTCTCTTTTCATCCACCTTCACAAACTTTGTTGGTTGACCTCTATTCCTCCGCTAAGATAAATGGTACTTAAATGTATGTTGCGCGGTCTTTTCTAAGGTCTACATGACTCTTTGTTTCCTTCTGGGTTATGCGGGTCAGTCGGTAGTCGCTTCGCGTAATAGATAAATTCAGGCAACTCTGGTTAGACACGAGCCCTAAGCTTAAGTCTAGGTATAAGAAAATGACTCGTGGAGCGACTGAATTGACTTTTGGGCCGGCTTGTACAACATTTCCTAATTTGATTTAAAATGTCATTGCATTTCAGTAATTTGTTTGAAGTTGAGAGAGACAGAATGATGTTTTAAATAGATTTAGATTTAGCATAAACAGGATGAGTGACCGTTGTGCAAGACACACTTAATCAAGATTTCGAATAAATTCAAATAGATACTGACCTATATCAGCCACTTTGAGGAACCAGTACCCATCCACAGTGGAGACGACACCGATTGGGGGCTGGAAACTGAAGTACATTAGCTGAAAGACTAATTTCACCAGGGTCATCCCGAAGAACATACGCATGGGTTCAGGGTCTTTCTGGAAAATTAATAAGGTGGTTATAAATGCGATAGGAATATTCTGACGCTGTCAGAAAGTGGCGGGAAAGTAAAGCGTCATGACTGCAGTTTTGTTTTATTTTCTAAAATTTCTGATATTTTGAACATTAATTTGTAATAACGGTGGATTATTAACATTTAATTGTTTGTGAACGTACATGAGTGTTGGTAAATAAAACAAAACAGTGCAACATAACTTTTCAAATTCTTTCAAGACGTCCATGTGAGATCTCAGTATAGTCCTACATCTTTACTGAGGACTCAAGGGGCTTAGGGGAGGGTATCTCATTTACCATTTATCATCTTTATCACCACTCATTCTTATTTACTATGATTTATATGTTATTAATTTTTTTCTTACTTGACACTGGCTAAATGTGCAAAACGCACGAAGCCATTATATAAAAGAAAAAAAAACTATATAAGAGAACGATATCACGCCCATTGTAGAAGATTTGGGTGACTAGTTCAATCGAATTTCTTGTTGTTTTTTTTTATTGATTATTTTTTATTTGTTTTTACTCATTAATTTTTTTAAACATTATTTTTATTTTATTTTTATTTATTGTAATATTGATTATTTATTAATTCACCACTTATCTTTAAAGCTAACAGATAGGCTCCAAGGAATGTGATGTAGATATGTGCTGAGGTGGTGTAAGTTGGACAGGCGTCTGTTTGTAGGTTAATTAAATAAATTAAGTTGTAATTAAATAAATTAAGTTGACTCCAAATTAATCTACCAATCTAATGGTTAATAATCATCTACTTATTTTCCAATTCAAATATTTACATTTCATTTATTTGTAGATACTAATCAAATTATTACTTATTTTGTATGTAGCAAAACTATGTGCGTTTGGGTATAAGGATCCTACCAAGATCTGAGGATGGCTTCAAGCCATCCTCACCTGCTAGTGATGCACCTGTCTTTCAACGGACGAGACTCTGGCGACCATAAAAGTTCACAGGAAGCGGCAATAGGCTCACAGATATTACGTGGGACCAACGATATAACTGGCGAAATGTGAACTTATAATATGCCTCTGCCTACCCCTTCGGGGAACCAGGCAAGATATTATGAGTTTATGTGTGTGTAAATATGGTTTCTTTTCACTCTTTAATTTATTTTTAAGTTTCCTTCAAAAAGAAAGCATTTTTATTTGTTTTGTGTTTATTTATTTTGTTTTCAATTATTATTGTACATCACGATGTACCTTTCTGTGTTCTTAACTTTTCTGTCCATTTAAGGTTGCCTGGAAGAAATTGCTTTAAGCGATAACGCCGCCCATTGTATATGCCTACCTGTTTAATTTTATTTGTTTTTATGTGTAATCCTTGTTATGGCGTACAATAAAGAGTAAATTATTATTATTATTTTATTTAAATAAGAATTCGGTGAGTGCAGAACGCATTGGTATAAATAATATATAGAAAACGCATATATATAGAAAACATATTTTACCTATGTTACAATTTATGCAAAGGTCTCTGAATAAAGGTGTATTTCTAGTGTGCTGGTATAGTTCTATATGATTTAAATTTGGTTTAAATTACTTTTTACTTAAAACAATATAATAGCGTAGATTGTTTGCTGTGAATATCAGCATCACAGCTCACACAGTGATTAGTCGTTTCAGTTTTTTTTGTTCATTGTATTTTTATTATTAAGTACTTATAAGGAAAACGGATGATAGACAGCAGCGTGATCCTGCGGACTGGCTTTAACTGCGATCACCAACCAGTGTGGTTATGGAAAATACAGCATTATAACATTAGCTGTTATATTGTTGAGCTGTGGACTTTATATGGTTGGTATGAAAAAATCTCTTGTCAATTACAAGGACCATAAGATAATCTTACCTGGTGCAAAGCAGTCACGTAAGCCTTACAGAATTTAAACCATATGACGTTGACGATAATGTTTAAGACATCGGCAAAGTATACGTGGAACATTCCGGGGTAGCATTTGGGTTGGGCCTTAGTGTACTCCATGAGGTTGCTCTTGCTACCCAAGATCAGCGGGAACGGGTAGAAACCATGTGTTCCCAGATTTATGGCCAGCAATATCGGTTGAAACCATGGCCAGTCCACGTAGTAATACTGAAAGAAAGTATAAAGATATTATGTAGATACTATATTATAAAGATAGATCAATAAAAAAGACTTCGACAAACATAAAAGCTAGGTCTAATTGGATCGCCACCGAAATGTAGGCGCAAATCGCCTCTACCTACCTTTTCGGGGAAACAGGCGTGACTGTAGGTATGTATATAGAAAGAAAACAGGCAAGTACTCACTGCATCCTCGTTGATGTCACATTGAAATGCACTTGACAATATCCCAGCCACAAGTATATGAGAAGTGATATCCACAATACTAGCTATCTGAAAATTAAAAGACACAAAAGTAAAATGAAATAATGTTTTGCATGTCACACGTGTTACAGAAAAATTTAGCCAAATCTGGGCCCTAAGCTTACGTCTATAATGCTAGGGTATGATAATGACAGGTATTAAAAAGAAGTTAGAGAGAATATGTACCATATTCCACTACGCAGAGCGGCAGCGCAGAGAGTATATATATAAATATCCATAAATATAAATGTACATAAAAATAAATAATTATAATTGCATAAGTTGATAAAAAATGCTACGCAATAGCTTTACCGCGGCAGTCTCCGAGTGGCACACGTCATAATGACTACGCCCGGCCTTGGCCAATGCGCTTAATACCGTGGAGTATGTCGGCCTGCTAAAAAGGATGGAAGGAGGAAAGCTCAGAGGATGTATGGTATGCATGTATGGTATTATACCTTTTAGAATTTTAAAGTCTTTGAATAGAGCCTCTTATTAGGCTTCATAATAATCGGGGCAACAGAAATTTTAAGGTGCTCCTGTAATGTAACGTTACAGGTTCAAGCATTACATCAGTGAGGGAGGAGAACTGAGCATTATAGTACGCAACTTGTAATGAATACCTGCAATATTTTTATATAACATAAATGCGAGGAATCTACTAAACTAAATGCTCATAATAGAAACTGAAATGTTATTTTACATGCGAATGCTCTTCAGTCCGGGAGACAGTGTTGTAATGTAATGCTCGAAATCGAAACTGAAATCCTCCAATACTCCAATACAGGCGAATGCTCCAGGTGAGGGAGCACCTTTAGATCTATTTCTGTGACCGGGACCTACTTACATGTATTTTAAGCACCTATGATAGATTTAATAAATTTACTATAATTTATTAAAGGTGATAGCCAACCTGACGATAAACAAAAACTACTTTGAAACGATAATGGAATATACAATCCTTTGGGCTCATTTAATTCTACAGTACTAAAAGTATAATAGCTCTCGTACCTACTTTTCATTACAGGAACACAGAAAGACATTATGGCGACAGACAGAAGAATGAACGAACCATGGTCTCCTCACATCAAAGCAAGCGCTGGCACCTTTATCAGAAGGCGGTCATAAGGGGTCATCCGTAAATTACGTCACACGAATTTCGTACAGTTTTGACCCCCCCCCTCCGTCCTTGTCAAAGCTGGTCACACTAATGAGACTCCCTCCTCCATAGTGTGATGTCACATGTTTTGCAATTATTTTATCAAAACGGCAGTTCTTAAATTTTTAATAGGACCTGTATTTTGAAATGTGACGTCACGAAATTTAGAATCCCTCCCATTCCCCTTGTCACACCATGTCACACTTTGTCAACCCCCTCCCACCCTTTCAACGTGTGACGTAATTTATGGATAGCCCCTAAGCCAGATAATACAAGTATTATTTTACTTACCAAATTCATATAACCGATGAAAAAACAGTTCAACCTTAAACTTGGACATCGTCGGCGTGGTGTAACCGTCGGCATAGTTAACTTTGACGCCATCTAAAAATATTAAAAGACATATTACTTTCATGAACGACTGACTACACAAACCCAGGCTTATTACACGCACGCTTGCGGGACTGTTCGAAAGGGTTACCGCGGCCTTGGTGTTGCAGGCTCAAGAAAGAACATGGACGGTTTTTAGTCAGTAAAAAGTCTGAGATACCCTTCCGCTTCACCCACAGCGGTGTCTTCCATCATTTGATGGTTTTCTATTCGAAAAAAAGGCTTATTTATTACACGCCCACATTTCGCCAAATTTTGTGATTTCTAGATCCTTGTCTGTTGATGCTATCACCAATTATTCAGTTCTTAATGATACTAAATAACGGATAAACATAAATTTTCCACAATGGTTTTATAAGGTGGTGAATATTACAATTTGGTACATTTGTGGACCCTGTCGGGCACAGCATAGTGTAGGAGAGAGGAGGAAATACATACTTAATATTATATACATAGGTCAACACCCAGACCAAAACAAATAGCCATATACATGCACACAATGATTTGTCCTGAGTGGGAATCGAACCCACGGCCTCAGGAGCGGAGTGCAGGTATATTCGCCTCCACGCCTTATCTGTCGCCAGATAAATTTATTTGTAGATCGATATATTTATTAGTTAACTTTATTGCATAAATCAAAATTGTGCAAAATGCGAACTAAATGCTATAAGAAAACTTTATCGGTTAACCTTTAGGTGAGGCAGTATGAACCAGAAAACATATAAACTTACAGAGACTTAGATACGTATTAAAAATAAACTTAAAAAAAACAATATTAATCTCGTTTGTACTGTTTTAAGAAATAACAAAGATTTAGTCAACTCAAAAATAAAAGACCACTCCATTCAAAATTGATATTTTACGAGTACGAATTGTTATTAAGTGTCGGTGACGATTCCACGAAACTTGATAATAGTTTATTAGGAGGAAGCCATCTTGTGTAATTAACATATGTCTTCACTAGTGGTTCGCCCGCGACTTCATCCACGATAAATTCGATTAAATCGCGCATCTTGTTTAAGTTAGTTTACATATCATAATAGGTTGGGGAAAAAGTCTTTTCGTATTTTTGTATGAAAAGTCAAGACATTTTTTTCAAAGTTTATTTACATTTATTTACAATATATATGTACCGTTTTGTTGAATAACTTTCTGCCATTTTGTGGGCAGAGACATTATCCCGTTACTGTAGAAACTTTGGGACTTCTGATCAAAAAAACGGGACAAATAGTTTTGGCAGTCCTCTCTTGAGGTCAACCTTACAGAACCTAAAGAATTCTGCAGAGACCGAAACAGGTGAAAATCTGAAGGCGCAAGGTCAGGGCTATATGGTGGATGCACTAGGACCTCCCAGTCGAACTCTCTTAATTTTTGCTGAGTGGCTAAAGATGTGTGTGGTCTAGCGTTATCGTGATGAAAGACCACACCCTTCCTGTTGATCAATTCCGGCCGTTTTCTCTCGACTGCTTCCTTTAATCTCATCAGTTGCTGGCAGTAAAGATCAGAATCGATGGTTTTGCCGGGCGGTAAAAGCTCATAATAAACAATGCCCTTCCAATCCCACCATACACACAGCATCACCTTATTTCGTGTTAGGCCAGGTTTGGCCACAGTCTGTGAAGCCTGGCCAACTTTCGACCACGACCTTTTTCGCACGTTCTTGTCGTACGTGATCCACTTTTCATCGCCAGTTATCAATCTCTTCAAAAACGGCTCGGTTTCATTACGTCTCAATAATGAATCGCAAATGAGTACACGGTTCATTAAGTTTCTTTGAGTGAGCTCGTGTGGCACCCAAATATCGAGCTTTTTTGTATAACCAGCTTTCTTCAAATGGGTCAAAACTGTTTTGTGGTCAATTCCCAGTTCTTCAGCTGCATCGTAACTACTAATATGCCGATCTTGCTCCACTCTTTCAAAAATGGCGTCCAATTTATTCGTAACAGGGCGACCAGAGCGAGGTGCATCTTTAACATCAAAATTTCCGGACTGAAAACGTTTGAACCAAATTTGTGCTACTCTTACTGACACTGCATCAGGTCCATAAACATCACAAATTTTTTTCACTGCTTGAGTTGCATTTTTGCCTTTTTTATAATAAAATTTTAAAATGTATCGAATTTCTTCATTAGATTCACTCATTTTTACGGAGAGAAAAACAAATGAAAAATAGCGGGAAACAACTTTTTTTTATTTTTTTCTTTTCTTTATAATGGAACCTTTTTAATGTCACCAAAACCAGCCAGACACAAATAGTACAGTCAAAAAAATTTTATAATAAGTTTATACCTACGTTATGCGAAAAGACTTTTTCCCCGACCTAATATTTATATCAGCTAATAATAAAACTAACAAACAGACTTTCCATACGAACTTTGACCCTCATTTTTAAACCTTTAACCTATTCCTTCCTTTCTCAGGCTCTAGACTAGACTAGTGTACCAAATTTAATTTAAATTAGTTCAGTAGTTTTGGCGTGAAAGCCAGACAGACATACAGACAAAGTTACTTTCGCATTTATGGTATTATATGGATTGGTGTTTTTCCGTTCGTCTCGACACAAAATTATTATAAACAATTAGTTTTACTAAACAGCTGAAACCGCATAAGTACCGTAGATAAATATTTTAAGCAAATTAAGTATGTTTTTCACCACTCATGTTAAGAATAAAATAAATTATAAACTTGTTTGTGTCTAGTGCCTACGTCTCGTGTCGTGTGGCATACAAAAGATACGATAAGTGTAATTACGATTTAGTTCGTCAATCTTACGTAGAGTTGGGTTTTGTGTAACTTGTACAATTATTTGTAAAATGCATAAGTAAGTAACCAATATTTAATTTAAAAAAAATGCTTTTCTACATATTAAAAGATACTCGTACATTGTGGATTTTTGCTATAATTTTTTTTAATATTGTGGAAACTTACAGGGATGTGTTTTTGTGCTACTTTTATATAGTTCCTAAAATGGCGTTACGATTTTTTCTAATTAAATATATATAGTCAGATGATTTTAAATTTAAATAATGTTGAATCAACTGAATTAAAAAAAAAAATTGTTTTGATGCATACTTTTTTTAATGAATGGCTTCTACCTTATAAAGTTAATAATGAATAATAAGAAATATCTGGTATCCTCCATTTGGATTTTGTGCGGTCGCCTAGACATCTGAGATCACATGAGACAACTACTTTACTATTACTCGCCATATTGACGTATGGTTAGGCTTTAGGTGCGTGGAAGAAATGCCGTTATTTTTATGGACTTCAGTTTTGGTGTGACTAGTCGTAGGCAGATTGAAGACATACAGCATTTCACAAGGCAGTTTTGTTAATATAGCATACAAAACACGACGTATGGGGGTGTGTGGGAATCCTATCCAGACGTTTAGAACCCAAGCTATCATCACCTGCAAGTTTTGCACCTGCCGATCAACGGCCGGGCGACAGAATTTTCCGGTAAGCGGTAATAGGCTCGCCACCTATTACGTGGGACAAAAACATAATTGGCGAAATGTCCGCGTATAGTATGCCTTTATCTACTAAACTTTTGGAAAACCAGGCGTGGTTGTATGTGTATGTTACATAGCTTATAAAATACTTAACTTTTCTTTAGGCAAATTTATTGTAACCTAACGAACCCACGAATTTAAATAAATAATTAAATTTGCCTTGTCTTTTTGTAAACCGCCGCAATCTACAATGTTTGCGACAACTATACCATATCCCCATTAAAGGTGACTTTTCTATCGACTTCTGGAGAGGGATAGTTTCGGTTCAAACTTTGTTATATTTGTTCTTACCTACATTTCATAAACTACAATATATTAAAACACTGTTCATAAGTGAGCTACAGCTGTTTCATAAACAAATGGACAGGTACAAAAATAAAACGAGTTAATAAAAATAACCATGACTATTTATTTTAATTGTAATAGGTACAATTAATGAACTAAATAAAGTTTTAAGTTTGACCTTAATAAGAGGTCTATTGAGCCAAACTTGAATAAATAATTTTTAACTTTGACATTAAAATGTAAAAGAAGTCGTGTATTTTTACATAAAAAAATATGGAATGTACACTGTACGAATGTTTTCGGGCCGTTTATGTTTATAATTTTTTATATTTCATTAAAATTTTGTACTAGTTATATTCAATTGTAATTTTTTTACCCATTTGCAATCATTTCTATTATTATGTAGGTATGCAGAATGTTTCCGGTATAAAGAATATTAGGTACATATGTACCTACTTAATACAGATTATAAATATTTTTAGTCGGTATAATACATATTTCATCATAACATCAAACAATTATTTTTTCAACTCTAGGAAACAATTAACATTCTTATGACACACCCTGCTTAATGATATGCAGAAAATTTATTTATATGTGATATTTAGCAAAATCCCACATAATATAATTTATGAAACAACGCCATGACCGAGTGTGGAGAGAATCAATCCTATATATGCCACTAACTAACTAACTAACTAACACTAACTAACTTCAATTCTATTTAATTACATGCGTTCTAATCTACGTTTGTCGTTTACTTTCGATAAAATCTTATTAATTATTACAATATTTATAAACGAACATAAAAACTAAAATGAGTCATGCGTGTCATGTCATGAGTCGCGCGTACGATTAAAAACAAATTTAGGTACTTGTTTGACAAGCATCAGTTCCACTTCTAAACATTTTATAAACTACAAAATGTACATACCTTTAAATATTAAGTAAATTTCTCCGTTCCAATTCTATTAACTATCACTTTCTGTGGTTGTAACAAGGAAAAATATTACTTTAAGAAACGTTAGACACACGTTCCCTACTGTTTTCTGTCACGAACTGGCTGGTAGCTGCGTATACGCACGCAGTATTGTTTTATCTGTATTTGTGATTTTGTTTCCATGTGTGCAATCCATAATAAATCTTGCGCAGTATGTTTCATTAGAAATTTTAAGTTAATTTATTATGTACAATATCCAATTTTTATTAAACATAATTCAAATTATTACAGTATTACTCAAATATGATTTTCTATACACCGTAAAGACTTATTTATCACTAATTTATCTGTTTGTGTTTGTTATAGGACGGTACAACAAAATAGTTTTTTTATGTAAAGAAAAGAAAAACAAAGTAAAAGTGTTTATTTAAATATTTAAATCATGACAACAAATACTTCACATCTGCCAAACTGTAAAACAGTTTGGGAGCTACAATCCCAAAAAACAGTCACATTATACTTTAAAATGTATATACACTTATTCACTATAAAACAAATTTCGAAAATAAGATGTATCCATCATCTATCATCAACTATATAAATCACTACGTAAACTATCAAGAAATAGCTTTGTTATTTTAAACCTAAACGTGTGTGTTAGTGTATTGAATGTTTGAAAAGCAATGTAATAAATGTTAATATACTTGACTAAGGTACGTTAACATACTGGGCACGAATCGTTATTTGACTATGTTACATCGGCTCATAGTGTATGGCTATTAGGGTGAAGACACAAATGTCGAATAAGATCAAATAAAATAAAGTTGTATTCTTCTTTAGATAAAGTATGCATGTAAAGTTAGTTGCTTATTTTGGGTTGTCCTAATTTTGAAAACTAGTAGAGTAATCTTTCTTTCATAAGGAATTAATGTTTATTGAAACAGATACGTCGTGCAGGTCATATCTGCGCTCTGCTTAGACAATTTTTTTCGGGTATGATCATGAATATTAGATTTGGTCTGACTGTTTCATATGTTATGTGTGTATTAGCAAAAAAAAAGTATTTGTTTGTTTATCTGTTTCCAGTATCCATAGCATAAGTTATTAATGAAATTTGAAATTAAATAAGTGATTTGATTAAATGGGAAATATTAATTAAATAAAGCAATATTTTATAAGGGCCTGTTCACAAAGGCCAAGTAAGATGTCATAAGCGTTTATTTTTTCAAAATAAATATTCGGTCCAAACTCAAAATATTTATGAAGAAACCTAGGTCAACTTCACCTGCAAGTGGTGCGCCTGCCGAATAACGGACAAGGCTCTGGCAACCACAAGTAGGATTACTCGGGAACCGCAGACAAGTTAATTATTTCTAGTGAAAATTGCATACCCTTACCTTCTTAAAGTGTTAAGGTTTTTAAAGCGATCACTAAAACTTTTTTTATTCTACTGTTAAATAATTTAATGCGTAATCCATTGGGATTAATTGGAAGATTCCAGAAAAATGAATTGCAGTTTAGACGCGGCTTTATAGTTCACATTACACAAGTGTTTATAGATGAGCGTGACTATGTATGTGTGCGTGTTTTTGGTTCTCACTTCTCACTAACTTTGCGAATCATTTCAGTTAAAACATTTACACATACACCACGTTAAATACGCATTTCATTGCTATATCTGAACGATACCAACAAAATATTACTTGTACAAACTCGGCAATGTATTATGTCTGACGTGGATAAATAGCGACATTTGAGCGACCTACAGCGCCATCTGTATGCAGCTGATTGAGCTATTGTCATCAATAATCTTTTCTTGGTATTGTCTTTATACACAGTGCATTATTAAGAAGTGTTTGTGCATATTTGTTATCATAAACATTTCATGGTCTGTTATTTTTATGTTTGTTATCTAGTGGCTTTTGGCAACTTTTTATAAGTAAACTAGAGGTGATTTCCTATAGCCTAAGTTACTTCTTATAAAATTAGCTGGGTGCTAGCTTATAATATAGATCCACTTATGTTTATGTTCTTTAATATAATTCAATGTGTATGTGTACTTTAAAATTGTATTCGCAGTAAAAGTTCTTCTTCAAGCCAGTACGCAGGATGACGCTACTGCCCATCATCCAATTGGATTTCTCTTCGTCGACACCCTTTGATATGAGAGAGAGGATGGAACTAATTTTAGGTAGGTATTAAACAATACTTATAGCAATTTTGATATCAATGTACACTGCACACTGTACATTGTACAGTATTCATGATAAAGTATAGGTACTCAGCACATCATCGCATCGGTGACTTAAATAATAGCTCGGCCGAGACATGGCAATAGTTTTTATTATTAAAACAATTGACGCGACCCAGATTTACTTAGTTTCAAGTAAATTGCATATAATTTACCTGAGTTCGCTTTTTAATGAACTGTTACGGTGCTCTGTGTTTACTTGTAAATAAAATCTATTATAAAATAGCTCTAGTCCCCGGCTTTGTCCGCTTTTCCTATAATTGGTAGTCGTTACTTACATACTAAACTACTATATTTAATTCTTTACAGCATGACTTAGTGCGTTTAGCACATGTAGCCAGTGCCAGTGACATAATTATATTAAAAATATTATATACATAGTAAATAAGATTGAGTGGCGATAAAGATGATAAATGGTAAATAAGATGCCTTCTCCCAAACCCCTTGAGTCCTCAGTAAAGATGTGGGACTTGAAAAGTTAAAGAGGTTTTGAAACGTGATGTTGCACTGTTTTGTTTTATTTACCAACACTCATGTACGATCACAAACATTTAACAGTTAATTACACATTAATAATCAAAATATCATATGGCATATTGTAGAAAATAAAACAAAAATGCAGACATGTCACTTCACTTTCCCGCCAAGACATATTTTCGTGTCATATAGATGTAGATTTTTTTAAATTGATTGTTTTTTTATCTGTTCGTATTTTTAAAAATGCCGGAACAAATTAGTAAGTATTTTACTGCCGAAAATTAACCCCAAAAATATTAAAGTACGGACGAACTGGCGGTTGGGTGCTACACCCATAAAAGTTTTTTAAAGAGCATCAAATTTTAGCATCAAAGAAAATTGTTGCAACGGGAAAGATTAAATTGTCATTTAAAAAACCTTATTACATAAAGCCAATTCACATCACTTCACCCTTTAGAATAATTTCGTTAATAAAACACAAAAACTCGTTTCAACATGGTAATCATCATCTCAGCCCATTAACGTCCCACTACTGAGCACGAGCCTCCTCTCACATATCAAGGTGAGAGGGTATTATTGGGTCATACTCCACCACGCGGACCCAGTGCGGATTGGCGGAGGCAGGTGTATGGCGTCCTGCTGTTAGAATTTATCAAGCCGCCCATTAGGCCTCTAACATGGCTTAACGACTACCACATTTAGTGATAACCGGGACCAAGGGCCTCCGTGCCTTCCGAAGCACGGAAGCGCTCGATATCAAATGCCACACAAACGGTCACCAATCCAAGGACTGACCTCTGTAAACTCTGCTGTACTTCGATGATCGTTTCCGACCACCTAGCTAGTCCACCTAGCTACAAGCGCTTCATGGTAATGATGATAAGTAAATTTGAACATGTTAAAACATTTTTTATCTACTGAACATTTCAGAAAAAGTATGTTTATACATTTTTTGGTATGAAAAGTAAAAATCTTGAACACAGTTGTAACTTAATACTGCGTTGCGTTGAACATAAAGCAGATAACGAAAGTTTTACTATTAGAGAGCGCCGATCGATATCTGCCAGGTGCACTTTGTCTTTGCATTATTTAATTCAAAGGGTTTGAATATTAAATGGCAAGCCAAATGAACGGTCTTCGAGTCATGCACGCTTATCTATAAAGGCTTAAATGGGCGTACAAAAGGCTTCTTTCCATTCATAATGTATGGTAGGAGGTAATATTTAACCATATTAGAATTGTCTGACTTCGAAAATGTTATGGTTACTCTTTAAACTAGTTCTCTAATTATTTTTGAAAACTACTTAATTTCTAAGAAAAAAAATTATCGTAGCAAGAGGTAATATTGCCTGTTATTTATCAACCTCTCGTTTTTGCAATTTATGTGGTTTTATTAATACTTTATTGATTACTTAAGTCCCCCAACGACTTCGTCCGCGTGATATACATAGATACCTTTTCTTTTGAATCATTCTGTATATTAAAAAACCGCATTAAAATCATACACAGGGAAAGATAGACAGACAGCGTATAACAACCTTGTTTTATACTATGTAGTGACTGTAATGTAAGTGTCGTGTGGTACCAGCTTAGAATATTAACACCCCCACTCATCTTACGGGGAGTCTTAACAGTGGACCTAGAGAAATCCTACCGGATGATGGGCAGCAGCGTCATCCTGCGTTCTGGCTTAAACTGCGGTCACCAGCCCGCATGCCCAGCGTGGTGATTAAATAGCCCATATATAATAAACTCCTAGGGAGGCGAACGTCCAGCAGTGGACTCATTGTGGCTGACATAATGACTGACTGCAATGTACTGTAGTAAGCTTTCATGAATGAATTAGAAAATGTTATCCTCTAAAATCTGTCTTAGATCATTGGTTATGGATTCTAAGAGAACTTCATTTGTTTTTATCCGAGCTACTGTTTCCCACAGTGGGAGGCAGACGCTTGCCTAGGTACTTAAAAGCGTCTATTTTTTGATATTACTTTAATGGTTTCGGATCCTGAGAGAACAATACTGCAATTTTTGAACGAAGTGTCATTGCAGGGGGCAGAATTTTGTCGAGTTTCTTACAAACCTCTACTATTTGCAATTTGAGTGGTATTGTTAGCAATTATTGGTTACAGATCTGAAAGAACATTACTTCATACTAGTTATAATTCTTGAAGACAAAAGCTTTTTGGAACTTGGTTGGCCTTTAGTTCTACCTTTTTTGGTTGACTGGTAATGTTTCTAAAAATACATTTGAATCTATTCATTTGTAATTGTGATAGGCAGAACGTTACTGATTTTTTTGTCAAGTTCTTGTTACAAGCTTCAGTTCCAGTGAAGTAATTCTTCAAGAATAAAGTTACCCTCACAAGACAGCGTTTCTTAAAGAACATTTTAAATTAATAATTTACAAAAAGGGAAAAGCTATTTTTTGTGTAAATCCTATTATGATTCTACATAAAAGAGCAAACATCCCCATCGACATATTTGCCGACTAAATTTTAAGTGGGGTCAGAAGACATGAGAATTATCATGATTTTTAATCCAGTATGACGGTATGTAAGTTAGAACACACTTTCTAAATACACTTGAATAAGTAATCCAATTTTTTATTTGGTGAATAACGTGCCCTTTAGTCTCATGCGCTTTTTATAATAACTTTTAATATATTGGTATACTTATTATAAGTTCAGCAAAATAGATAAGGATTCCATCTATTGTTAATTAATTATTTAGCTTATCCGTCTAAGCTAAGTAATTAATCATTAGTCATATCAGTATGATGTTTTCTGATCAATATTTTAAAATTTTGGCAAACAATTTGGTCAAAATATTTTAGATGAAAATACAATATTTTAAAAAAAACTACATGTTGTAAACTTAAAGTGATATTATAAAAGATTTATTACATGTTACCTACTAGATTGTATATTTTAATGTCAATTTAAATTAATACTCAATGTCTTTATTGCACTCCATATGTTACAAAGATGTTATTTATATCACAGATACAATATGGACCCTATACTCTATATGTACTTTAAAAACTGTATTCCTACTATGGAGATTTACTAATATTATAAGTAATTAATTATGCCATACTTTTACGCATAAAATACAAAATGCCACATTGTCTTCCTGCTTTTTGTGTTACTCTCTAGTGTTGTTAATGTTACTCAAAGTACTCATGTTAAAAAAAAAATCATAAAATAAACTATGACATAGTACTTAAAACGCCAGAATTAAACATAAGTATAAAAAGCAATCGAAATATGATTACACTGAAATCACGAAGCTTAAATTCACTCCCATGCAACAAAACAATTAAAAAACGAAATATGTAAGTGTAAGTGAATCTAAGTGCCAGTTCTGAGCCACCGCTCTGTAAGAAGAACTGGCAAAAAACTCACAGGCTCTGTTCTTTTAATTTCTCTCTTATAATAACAACCTCTTTAGCCTTCAATGATATCGGTTCTACAAAGCATAGTTGCACTGCCAAGACTTCAGTTTTTCTGTAATAATATGTAGTTTGAAGCGACTTGACTTATATGTGATATAAAAAGAGCATTATAATAGGTTGGGGAAAAAGTCTTTTCGTATTTTTGTATGAAAAGTCAAAACATTTTTTCA
The DNA here is from genome assembly GCA_949126915.1 of Musotima nitidalis. Lineage (NCBI taxonomy): Eukaryota > Metazoa > Arthropoda > Insecta > Lepidoptera > Crambidae > Musotima > Musotima nitidalis. The sequence continues at coordinate 6,571,248 of OX421432.1, read as the reverse complement.
AAGTTTATTTACATTTATTTACAATATATATGTACCGTTTTGTTGAATAACTTTCTGCCATTTTGTGGGCAGAGACATTATCCCGTTACTGTAGAAACTTTGGGACTTCTGATCAAAAAAACGGGACAAATAGTTTTGGCAGTCCTCTCTTGAGGTCAACCTTACAGAACCTAAAGAATTCTGCAGAGACCGAAACAGGTGAAAATCTGAAGGCGCAAGGTCAGGGCTATATGGTGGATGCACTAGGACCTCCCAGTCGAACTCTCTTAATTTTTGCTGAGTGGCTAAAGATGTGTGTGGTCTAGCGTTATCGTGATGAAAGACCACACCCTTCCTGTTGATCAATTCCGGCCGTTTTCTCTCGACTGCTTCCTTTAATCTCATCAGTTGCTGGCAGTAAAGATCAGAATCGATGGTTTTGCCGGGCGGTAAAAGCTCATAATAAACAATGCCCTTCCAATCCCACCATACACACAGCATCACCTTATTTCGTGTTAGGCCAGGTTTGGCCACAGTCTGTGAAGCCTGGCCAACTTTCGACCACGACCTTTTTCGCACGTTCTTGTCGTACGTGATCCACTTTTCATCGCCAGTTATCAATCTCTTCAAAAACGGCTCGGTTTCATTACGTCTCAATAATGAATCGCAAATGAGTACACGGTTCATTAAGTTTCTTTGAGTGAGCTCGTGTGGCACCCAAATATCGAGCTTTTTTGTATAACCAGCTTTCTTCAAATGGGTCAAAACTGTTTTGTGGTCAATTCCCAGTTCTTCAGCTGCATCGTAACTACTAATATGCCGATCTTGCTCCACTCTTTCAAAAATGGCGTCCATTTTATTCGTAACAGGGCGACCAGAGCGAGGTGCATCTTTAACATCAAAATTTCCGGACTGAAAACGTTTGAACCAAATTTGTGCTACTCTTACTGACACTGCATCAGGTCCATAAACATCACAAATTTTTTTCACTGCTTGAGTTGCATTTTTGCCTTTTTTATAATAAAATTTTAAAATGTATCGAATTTCTTCATTAGATTCACTCATTTTTACGGAGAGAAAAACAAATGAAAAATAGCGGGAAACAACTTTTTTTTATTTTTTTCTTTTCTTTATAATGGAACCTTTTTAATGTTACCAAAACCAGCCAGACACAAATAGTACAGTCAAAAAAATTTTATAATAAGTTTATACCTACGTTATGCGAAAAGACTTTTTCCCCGACCTAATAGATATTGATAATTATATGCCCTTTCCGATTAACATTAGATTTTATGCAGTTATATCGTGCGAACGTTATTTCAAGTTTTATTATGCTATTTTTAAGTTATTGTGACCCACAATATATATATAACCAATACAAAATGCCACAATGTCTTCTTCAGTTCCTGCTATGTGTGTTGGTACTCTCTTGCTGTCAATTATATTTAATTTGAAAATAAATCTATGGAAGCGTACATACGGTATATGATATGAGCGAGATGACTTACATAATATGTTACTACTAATGCCATCGGTTATTCATAACATAGTTGGTATATGAATGAATAATGTGTATATATAATATGTGAATTAATATATCATTACATTACATGCAATTATATCGTGTGAACGTTAGCGTTATACGTAACGTAACGGTTTATCATTTGTTAATATGCCATACTGTACACACCCTATTGGGTACAGAATTCTTGAATTGAGTTATGTATCTGGTACAGAAGGTTACATCTTGGCTGTACAAAACCAAAACCTGGCAAATGACATATTTTTAAAACACATTTCTAAAATAAATATTTCCACAATAATTACGAGCAGTAATTTACAAAATGTGTTTTAAAAAAATGTCTCTTGCTAAGTTTTGGTTTTGGACAGCCGATCTGTTCACACTCATTACAAATTACCACGGTATCTAGACTTCTTGCTGTTTGTATTACTCTCTGCCTAGCTACCAATAAATTCGGTTCTACATAACTTAGTTGCACTGGCTTTGTTCGATGTCCAGTCGTACTTGGGGCTGTAATTTAATTTGGCCGGACTCTGAGCCACTGTGACTATTCATCCAGCTATCTTGCTGCACTGTACGTGGTTTCAATCCGGTTTGTATCGAAATCTATTTACTGACAGACAAGACTTTAATTTGTCAATAAAACTATGGAAGCGTAGATACGGTATTTCGATACGAGATGACCTACATCATTTCTAGCTTTGAGTAATATTGGTATTATATATAACATAATTGGAAACTGACTTTTGTATGTGTCGTAAACTATTTACTGACAGACAAAACTTAAATTTGTCAATAAAATTATGAAATGTAAGGCAGCAGGTAGTTTGATACGATCGATATGTATACCTACGTAATATAAAAAGAGCATTATATAAATTGAAAACTATATGAATTCACATATCATTAGATTTCATGCAATTATATCGCGTGAACATCGGAATTCTAGTATTTCGATAACAGCAAGATGACTTACATAAAATACACGCTAATAATTTAAACACAGAGACAAGCAAAGCTTTGTTTTTGTGATAACTCAGAAAATCTGAGTTTAGCTTTTTTTTTATGATTTTCTGACTTACATAAATATGATCTTTATGGGCAGTTTTTGCTGCCATAAAAAACATGACATCTTTTAGGTATATTTAATACAATTACAGCTGTTAAATTATTATATAGTTTTATTTGAATTGTATGATATAGTTTATACTTTAAGCGTCTAAAACTATCGACTAAGTTAAATTTAATAAATAAATCGCGTAAATGAAGTTAGATTGTAAATGTTCAATGCTGGCACTGTTCGCAAGTTAAGTTGGTTCTCACGCTTTAAAAAAGGTTTAATAGGTCTATACTTGCACCCAACCGCCATTTCTTCCGCAATTTGAAAATCGGCAGTAAAAATCCCTACTTAATTGCTCCGGCAGTTTCAAACATGAAATCAGGTAAAACACAACAAAAATGTGGACCAAATTAAAAATTAAAAAACAATCTATGTATATGATATAAAAAGGAAATATGCCTTGGCATGAAAGTGAAGCGTCATGTTTGCAGTTTTGATTTATTTTCTAAAATTTGTGATCTTTTGAACATTCATGTGTGATTAACCGTTAAGTGTTCAACTAGTTCAACTAGTTTCCGGCAAACATAACAGTGCCCGATAAGCGGCAAAAGGGTCGCCACCTACAATATGCCGTGAGACCAACAATATAAACGGCGAAGTGTGTGCTCATAATGTGCCTCTGCCTACCATTTCGGGGTATGTATGTTTGTGAACATACATTTGTGGCTAAATAAAACAAAACAGTGCAAAATCACTTTTCAAATTCTCTCAACAAGTCCATGTGAGATCAAATAGACTGTGGAGAACACATCTTTACTGAGGACTCGAGGGATTTAGGGGCGGGCATCTCCATTTTCATTACCTTTACCATTTATCATTTCATCACCGCTCATTCTCAGTTACTTTAAATTAAATATTATTAATATCTATAACTTGACACTGGCTAAATGTGCTAAATCGCGAAGCCATTAATATTGTATGTGTGTATGTACGTAATGCTACATTAGCCCTGAGTAATATAGACAAAAATTTTTGATAAAAAAATTAGGGACAATCAAAATTATTTTCATCGGATCGACAAAAAATAAATCTATTTTACGGTTAACGCCTACATATTGCACAATTTGGTCGCACAATGAACAACTATAAAAAATATGTACCTTTTAAAACTTAAGTCAAATTAAGCTCGTTTGCTATAAAAAGCTTCTTCTTCTTCTTCTTCGTCGTGCAGGCTTTTTCCGCAATCAGACGTCAATGCGTCCATTTTGCGTAGGAGGGTGAGAGCTGGATTACTCCAGCCATCCCAGTTCCTCCAGGAATCCTATCAGCGCCTTAACGTCGCTGAAGGCTTCCGGAAGGCTGCCTGGTGTCTTCAGGAACCTCGCCCGGCAATCGGCCACCACCCTGCATTCCAGCAAGACGTGTGCGGCTGTCTCCTCAGTCTCCATGCATGCTCTGCACAGAGGACTGTTTGTTATACCTATGTTAAAAAGATGTCTGTTAAAACTTCCATGACCCGTAAGTGCGCTTGTGACCAGGCGCATATGAGGTTTTTTAAGCTGCATCAAAATTTTGGAGAACCGTGGTTCGATCCGCGGTAGTGCGTGTCTAGCTTGCCTGCATTCCTCCAGGCCTGTCCAGAGAATATTGTGAAGGTACGAAGTATGCTATAAAAAGCTTACCAATGAATATCAGTACGGAAACTCCCGATTTACCAGTTAATGAATAAGCATTAATTAATGCAAGGCGAGCCTATTACGATGTTGACTGTGGGGTTAACTATTCAGTAATCGGAATTAACGCTCTAGTACGTACTTCAGGATTGACGGCGATTGTTCTAACGTATTCTATACAAATAGGGCATTATATTAATCGAGAAGGGAGTGGATGGGGTGATGATAAATGGAGATGAAAGGAAGGGAGGATCAGATAAACTGAAGGCAGGGCAGGAGTATAGCGAGGCTTTCTCGACTGGTCTCCATTTTGACGTGGTGGCGGGGCTGAGTACCCCCTGGTAGTGCGGAGGAGCCGCTAGAGAAAAGGTAACACCTAGAGACCCGCGACTCTGGGTGTCCTCAGTACTGATTTCCAGGAAACTAAGGAGCCGTGGAAGGCGCAGTAGGCGGGCCAGCGAGCTTGCCAAGCAGTGCCAGGAGGCAGCAGAGGAGGGGGCCAAAGCCTAATCAAAGACCCTCCGAGAAGTCGGCTACACACGCTATGGTTGCAAAAAGAAGTAAGAGGGGGGCGTTCACTGCGCCTCCCTGAGCAGGTCCTCTCGGCTTTAATAAAAAATAATAATAATAAATATTTCTGACACTTACACTAATTATTTAGTTCCAAGATAAGTATCAATAAAAACTTGTGTTATAGATACTAAATAAAAACATACATAAAAACAACTTTTTTTTAAATATTTACCTAATATACATAGGAAAACACCCAGACCAGAACAAATATTCCTATTTATACACACAAAGATTTGTCCTGTGTGGGAATCAAACCCACGACCTCAGGTGTGGAGTGCAGGTATACTCGCCACCACGCCATATCCCATATCGGTCGGCTTTTGGGCCGGGGGACGTTCTACGCGGGCGGAGTGTCAGACGCTGCAACCCAGGTACTGGCCCCCGCCTTTTTCTCAACAAGCGGCGGGCGTCGTCGGAAGATATTTTGTGGGATAATTACTGCTGGCGGTCACGTCTGCCGGTGGTGAGTCCCACACCGCCTTCCAGTCCCCCATTGGCCGAAAGCAGTGCGTAAATGCATTTTGTTTTCGACGTAAAACAAAAAAAAACCTGGGGTACTGGCCTCCCGCCTCTTTTTCAACAAGCGACAGGCGTCGCCTGAAGATTTTTACTGGGTCCGTCTGCCGGTGGTGAGTCCCACACCCCCTTTCGGTCCCCCTATAATGTAATGTAAGTATAATTATACAGGATGTACAAGGAACCTGATTATATTCGAGAGCCACGTATTCTGCCCAGCATTGGGATGTTTTTTTTTTCTTGGAGACTTTAGCTAGGAAATCAATAGTCTTAAAATTATTGAAGGTCAAAGTTAAAATTTTTATTTAGTGTACATAAACTTGATGTTTTTTTATTGTTTTTTTTTAAAACGCACCAGCGCGCACACATACTCATTAGAGACGCGGTCAATTGCTTGCGTATATTTACGGCGGCTATGTTCAACAGTGGTCAGGATGATGATATTGAATTCTCGTCAGATTCAGTACATGTTAATTCTTAGTATAGTATTAACTTCTGCCATCGAATACCACTTTTTCTTGCAAAGTTATAACCATTTCAGAACTGAGCTCTTCTATTTTAGGTCAATTTCAAAATACATATAGATAAGACCACACTTTACTTCGAACAGCTTAACCTTTCTAAATAAACCATTTAACCCTATGAAAATTCACATTGTTTGGTGTACTAACACTTTGAATGTGCATTCGTAAGGTGCAAGAGTAAAAACTAGAAAAGTAGTAATGTTGACGACAAAAGTGATAAGAACTTTATTAAGCAATTTATTTGTAAGAAAACCACTGAGTATCTGAATATTAACCTTCTAAATATATATATATATATATATATATATATATATATATATATATATATATATATATATATATATATTTTTTTTTATAATTGTAACTTTTTCTGCAAATTGTTAATTTCTCTGGCGAACGTAAAAGTAAGAGAAAAAATCATTAGCGAAAAATGAGGGTGTGTGCCTCTACCCACCCCTTCATTGAAATAGGCGTAGTATGTATGTAACGTTTTATGATTTACAATTTTTATTAAATTGTTAATTTTTGCTAGCGACAATCAGGTTTACCGTTCGCCATGCTTCGACCTACTCGTATACTGGCAATCGTGTGGTAGAGAGTGATCTTCTAGATTGTTTGTATATGTAGATTTATATATCTTTACCATACAAGAAACATACCAGATACTAAACTGATGGGTGAATAAGTAAGTACCTGCCTACTGGAATTCTCTAAAACAATATACCAACTAATGAATTTAGTATACCCCTGGAGTAGCTTTATCGTAGGTAACTTATATCTCAAACTTTCTCTATAAACACAAAGCAACGAATTAGAAGCTCGCATTCAGAATTTCGCGTAATAATTATTGGTATTTGGGACATCGGCCCTATAGTTTAGGCGTAATAGCGTAGCACTATAGCGGGTTGAAAGCATAGCAAACTCGTTTTTGCTATAATAAACATTAGGATAAGATATGAAAAGATTTGGTAATAAAAATGGTATGCTAATGCGCGAACAGCATCTTGGTTGGCATTGCAGAAAGGTAAGAAGGTCTCCCCCGAAGTCGGCCAGTTACGCCATGGCCGCACATAGAGGTAGGGGGGGCGCTGCACATTGCGCCTCCCTGAGGAGGTCTCCCCGGTTCTGATCCGGGGGACGTTGGCCGCGGGCGGGGTACCAGAAGCTACAAACCCAGGCACTGGTGCCTCGCCCCTTTTCAACAGCGGTGGGCGTCGTCTGAAGTTTTTTAGTGGGTAGGACTGCGGTGGTCGCGTCTGCCGCAGTGAGCCCCACACCCCCTCCCGGTCTCCCCCTTTTGGCCGGGAGACAGTGCGTAAGCAGCATTTTTTTTACAGACCATAATAAAAAAAAAAGGTAAAAAGGTCTAATGCTAAAACACTCGCTTTCGAGCTATGTCTAACTGTTCTGCTACATAAGAGGTCAGATTATCTTACGCTAATGTTGGCGTCAGCGCTGTGTCGTAGTTTATTTTGGCACCTACCGAAAGTTGTGGTCTTAAAGATATTGCTATAATTACGCTGCGCAAAAGTTTATTAGTAATAATGCTCATTAATACCACTACACTGTATTTCTGCACCCAAATTAAACATTATTGTTTTTTTACTCGTCATTTGTACATATATATATATATATATATACAAATACATACGCTACGCAAAAGTTTAGAGGTATGTATGTCCTTGATTATCAATACATTCTAATTTTGTAACGAAATCATCTTCTATAATAACACTTTTTTAACTTTACTATTTTTACGTTTACACTGCTATAAATTTTCTCGCTATGTCGACAATGTTGCCAGGCTCCCCAAGATGGCGGTTGCTGGAAGAATACATTGATCTTGTTTGCAAATTTCTATCAAAAGGTTTAAAATCTATATAACGTGTCTGCTATTAAAGGCATCACAACATTTTATGTCTATGATAGCGTCATTGCTGTGTAAAAACTTATATTTACCTACTATTGTGGTCTTGAAGGTGATAACTAACTGTAGTGAAACAACGCTAAAGTTTATAATAACTGTAATTTTGCAACCAAATAAACATAGTTTTACCCATTACATTTGTAAACACTTTTATTCCCACCTGTTCGTACGTTTACACTGCATATGAACAAAGTGAAACTTTCTCGCTTGACGACAATGTTGCCAGGATCCGCAAGATGGCGGCTGCTGGAAAAATACACTTATCTTGTTTGCGAACATTGTTGCAACGCTTTATTTGAAAATAACTCTTGTTTTGACAAGAACTGTGCTTGCCTTATTAATTCTGAAAAATACGTGAAGTTCTCCCGCCTCTTTGAAGTTTACTTGATATTCTTTATGTATAGTATAGTATACCTACCTAAAATGAGATTCTCACTGACTTTTCAACGTACTGCTGACTACAGACGGAGTACTGAAAATAATGAATTTTAGACAATTGGTTTGTTTCGGTTAGCTTTTAGTTAGTCAGTTAATAGGTTTATTGGATGACTGATTTGATTTGGAGGTCATAGCTGTGATAGCCCTGTAGCGAGACCAATAGACTTGAAAATCAGATGCGCTCGGGTTCAAACCCTGGGTGCACCTATGACTTTTCAAGGTTATGTGCGTAAGTATCGCTTGCTCCGTGCCTCAAAAAGCACGTTCAGATGTTGGTCTCGGCTGTCTTGAACATCTGTGACAGTCGTTATTACATAATCAGTGCCATTTAATATCCTGACAATTGGTTTAACCATAGAATGATGTTTCTCCCAGGGTTTCGGTGGTCAGACGGCTGTCGCCCCACGTAATAACGGAAATTCAGCCAATCTGGTTGGAAAAGGGAGTAGACAGAAGGGGCCCTAAGCATACCTACGTCTAGGGGATAATGCAAAGTATTCCAATACGATGATATGGCGTGTAGATCAGTTTTACTGCACTCCGTTTCTGAGGTCAAAGATTTATCCTTTGATGATCAATAAACAAAAATTTTAATAAATAAATAGTATCTGAGACCAATTACACCAATTATTTAGTTCCAAGATAAGTATCATTAAGAACTTGTGTTATGAATACTAAATAACGGATAAACATTTATAAATACATTATTTTTTGTAAATACCTACTTAATATATATAGGAAAACACCCAGACCAGTACAAATATTTATGTTCATGCACAGAAATATTTGTCCTGTGTGGGAATCGAACCCACGACCTTAGAAGCGGAGTGCGGGTATTCTCGCCACCACGCCATATCGGTCGTCAAAATCAATGATCCGCAAGATCATGTATATTTGTTCTGGTATGGATGTTTTCTATGTATTTCAACTAATATTCATGTACAAACAGTAGGTATATAAGATAATTTGTCATTCCTCTATTAATAGTACACGTTTTGCTTTGCTTTGACTTAGATGCATTGTGTAAGATGTTTATTATTAATGAGTTTAGTAAGGGGGCAGGATTTCAAAATACACTAATAAATTACTGGGAAGAACTGGGAAGAGAGAAGGCATTATTTTTCAATCGATCTATTTAAAATTTTGTTAACACACTTTAAAATAAAAATAACCAAACTAGTGCATTCCAAGATTCAGGGAGTTAAAAGTTTGTATGAAGTAGATTTCGTATTTGAGTGTCTTAATTTATATATTTGAAATATGGAATACTCAATTTAAGAGTAAAATAACTAAGCGAAAAGTCTTTCAGCGATTTCCCGACTCAGCCCTATATAAATATATAAGAGTTGAAAGAATTAGGAAGTTATGTGTTAAAAATCCGTCTAAAAAGGATTTTTGGGAAGTTTTAACTTTAGAAACATGAAAGTCAGAATTATAGCTATTATAATGGACTTATGATTACTGTATGTGTTGTCCAAGCTCGCCATCTATTGCGTGGGACCAAATATATAATTGGCGGAGCACGGGCTTTCTCTCACATACCAAGGTGTGAGGATATTGGGCCATACTCCTCTACGCTGACCCAGTGCGGATTGGCGAAGGCAGGTGTGTGGCGGTTTGTGATAACTGTGACCAACGGCTTAACGTGCTTTCCGAAGCACGAAAGCGCTCGATATCAAATGCCACATAAACATACCTACGCGCCCATAGCTCCGCGTTGCTCGGGGGTCGGAAAAGATCACCGAAATAAAGCAGAGTTTACAAAGGTCAGATCTTGGATGGATGACCGTTTATTGGCGAAATGTGGGCATAAAAAGGTATTAACATTTTAAATTTAAAATTAAAGGTAAAACAAAGGTATTTCACCTTTGCCTACCCTTTTTGAGAATGGGGCGTGATCTGTAGACGTAAACTCGTGTCCCATTTTATTTGAGGAGCCCTTGAATAGTGACATTAAACAGATTAGGTAAGAGATCGCGAGATCAAGAAAATAGCAGTAAAATTTTTAAATTAGCTTAGGGAAGAGAAACCTTTTGAAAGGTACTAAGAAATATAATAAAAATAAATTTAAAAGGTAAATTTTATTATATAATTCAAGTTGCCTTATAGGTAAACAATGATAACAATTTTTTGAAGTAGTAATGCATTTACGCATACTTTGCACCGCGGAGACAGCACGAAGTTATTTTAGGCTCCCTGGCCGAGATGGTGGTCAGGACTACTGACTAAACCCCACTGTCTCCTGGTCCACGTAAGTCGAAGTTGGTAACAGAGTAACCTTAACAGCCTCACGCATGTTCATGTCACAGACCCTTTGTCCTTTTTTCTATTTTATTATTGACCACCCCCTAAACAATAACCAGCACCAACATATTAAGCGTAACTCTCAAAACCACTTCTAGATCTCTGTTAGTGTCTCCTAACTCCCGAGCTTCCGTAAACGTTTCAGTAATACCGTATAAAACTATCTGCCTCTCAACAAAGTGAATACTTCAAACCTCGCTTGCCCAATGGAAAGTTACTTGCAAGCAAATTTAAAATCAACTTTGATTAAAAAAAAAGTTATCTACCCACATATTGACATTTTAACTACACCTTAAAACATTCAAAACTGAGTCAAGTGTCGTTAAAGGGTCGTAAAGGCGATATTAACACGGACTTAACGTTAGCAATTTCAGTTATATTACAACGTTCGGGCCCTTCACTCAACTAATTAAAACTTAAGGATACGCCACATAAACAAGAGTTGGTTATTGTGCTTATACTGGCAGTTCTCTGGGGATAACGATGTTTATTTCGAGTTATTCTGCTCATATTTTTCCTTTCACCTCTAGAGAGAGAGAGAGAGAGAGGGGGAGAGAGAGAGAGAGAGAGAGGGGGAGAGAGAGAGAGAGAGAGAGAGATATTAAAACCTCGTTTATGCCATCATATCGGTCTTCTAAGGCCACTGAACTGTTGAACTTAGACTATACAATAGATTCTATTCTATTAGGGATATTTGCTCATACTGCATTGGGCAGGCGGGTTGGTAATCGCAGTTCAAGCCAGCACGCAGGATGACGCTGCTGCCTATCATCCGATAGGATTCCTCTTCATCGACTCTTATAACTCCCCTTAGAATGAGAGGGGGTGGCACTATTCTGGGCCGGTATCACACGGCATAAACTTGTTTATATAAAGAAAAAGTTTTGTTACACTATGAACTTTTTTGGAATAATGAGTAAGGTAAGTTAATTCTGTTCTGTTCTGTTCCAAAACTTCAACATAACGAAAAACGGATAAATACGCCACACCAAATACGGATTTTTTAATAAAACTCTTTCATCATCATTAGTTTAAGCCACTTGAAGTCCACTGCTGAACATAGACCTCCTCATTTTTTTTCCACATTGGTCGATCTTGTGTCGCCTATAACTACATCCACCGGCTTCCGCCGCCTTCACCAGATAATCGGTCAAGTTCGTGGTCGCCATTGAAGAACCTTAACGCCCCATCGGTCGTTGGTTCACTCCTTGTCACACAAATTAAGAATAATACAATTTAATCAAGAAATTTATAGAGTAAAGAAATATTTGACGAGAGACTTGTCAAGTATTGTTGTCCCGCCTTCAATAATAACTACCAGTCAATACCTGCCAATCGAACAGCTGTATTTATGTAGAATTTAATTAGATGTAAGGCTATGTCCACAATGTTCCTCATTTAACTTTTGATTCTAAAAATTAGGTTATTCACCTTTTAAACCATGCACAGAACTAGTTTTACACAAAAATTATGTATGGAGACTTTTTAAAAAGAGCGTGAAACGGTGGCAACGTGCTGTTGATTCTTCTGGTGTTGCAAGTGTCTATGGGCTGCAGTGAAAACTTTCCATCAGGAAATGCTTTAGTGTTATCCTGTGTTAAATATTGCGAACATGTCCCAATGCTAACATTATATAAGTCGTTTAGTTTCTTTTGTGGAGAAATAAGGATTATTTTTATTATTTCATAATATACGATTACTGTTAACATACATACATACATTCACGCCTATTTCCCCGAAGGGGTAGGCAGAGGCATATTATACGCCCACACTTCGCCAATTATATAGTTGGCTCCCCGCAATAGGTTGCGAGCCTATTGCCGCTGTTAAATAGTGCTCATTTTCAGGAATGTCTATTGTGCAAGTTTTTAACACTGCGTGTTTTGTGGTTGTGGTTTAGTCATGTCAATGACCCCAAGGCGGTTTGTAAAAATTCTAACAGCATTTAATCAATAAATATTTTACTAAACATAAACTTTATACTAGTAATTTGTATTGTGCTTTTGTGTACTATACCTATAAATAAAAATGACTATAAACGTCTCGAACAGCCGCAAGTAGACGTCCAACAACAAAATTTAAACTACAAATTAGTTGCAGTAATAGTACATATATTTATATTTATTAATTTGACGACCGATATAGAGTGGTGGCAGTATACCAGCACTCCGCTCCTCGTCTTGGTCGTGGGTTCGATTCTCACGCAGGACAAATCTTAGTGTGCATGACCATGAATATTTTTCTGGCCTGGGTGTTTTCCTATGTATATTAAGTAAGTATTCACAAACCGTTTTTTAGTATCCATAACACAAGTTCTTAATGAATTTTCTCTCTTAATTAGTTTAATCCCACAACTAAATAATTAGTGTGATTGTCAGAAAATATTTATGTATCATTTATTTTATTTATTTACAGAAATGAAAAAGCAGTTGAAAATAACATGAATAAATAAACTCGAGGACAGAACAGTGTATTTCCTAGAGCAATTATTTATCAGGAAGCGAAGCTATCGGGCGGTCATTGATGTATGCAGCTGCAACGCCACTCGGTCGCCACTTCCTGTTGAAATGAAACTTGTCATTTCCGGGGATGAAACTTCCACTGTGACGTCATCTGCCCGCTAACTTAAAGCTTTGTGCGACCCAGAATAGTTTAATTAAATCTTTAAAGGCCCAAATTAAATTATCGGCAATGATATTTATTTATATTTTTGCATACAATTTATAACATAATCAGCTAACCGTATTAATGTGAATAGCGCTTGACTTTCAACCTATTTGCCAGGTGCACTTTGCCGATAAATTATGAAAGAACGAACCGACGCTAAAGATGGAGCCCCGATCGATATCTAATACCACCTGTCGTGGATATGCCTCAGGAAAATGTTATTAGATATTCTGTAATGCGATATGCCGCTATAGTAATTACGTTTAGTTATTCCGTGTGTATGAATGTAGAGTAAATTTTAAATGGAATATAATAAACTGAACCTCTAAAAAATACTTTTTTGATCATCTAAAATACTGATCTAGCATCTAATAGGGGATTAGGTGCTCCATCAGAATTTTTTGATGTACAAAAAGGTTAGGTTAGGTTGGTAATTTATTAATTTTGATGACACATTAAATATGAGCCATTTTAAATGAGGCAAAATTTGTTTGTAAGTTCATACATTATTATTGCATTCTGCAAGTAAGTAGTTTACTATTAAACAAGATTGGGCATAAACGAACGGACTAGGCTGTTCTGCCAAGCAGCGTAGGAGGGTCTTAGGCGGCGGGGGCACGGGGCTCCTGCTGTTTAACCGCAGACCCTCCGAGTAGCTGGCCACACATGCTATTGTCGCACAGGGAGGTAGGAGGAGCGCGTTCACAGCATACCACAAGCTGAAACTGAGGAATTGGCGATCGCCCCTCTTTTCCAAGAATCTGCGTGCTTCGTCGGATTATTTTTAGTGGCTATTTCTGCGGGCGGTTGTGCCTGCCAGCGGCCAGTCCCACGCACCATCCGAATGTTCTTTTGCCGGGAGACAATTTTTTAAGTTATAAACAAAAGTCTTTGGGCTTGCGTTACTAGTAGTCTATACGTGTCTCAGTTTCGCTCGAAAGCGCACGTAACTCCTCGGCTCAGGGTGGTCGAAAACGATAATCGAAATAAATTTGAGTCTGAAGAAGTTGCTCTTTGAATGGGTGACATTATAAGTACCAATTAATTTAACAAAATCAAAATCATTTATCCAAGTTTGGCTCAACAGAGCTCTTATGAAGGTCAAACTTAAAATTTAACGCGCCCATTCAGTGTGGGCGGGAGCTTGATCGTAAAAAAACGAGCAAGAAAATCGTCAAGTTTGGTTTTTTCGTTCGCCATCGTTTCGCTTAACCATATTTTAGGAAATGTGACAACCCGACACATGACGCCACCACTGCAGAAACATTTAAGTGAGCATGACATACTCAAGCTACAGAATAAAGGGAATTATACTAAAATAAAAATTTCACTAATATTAACGAAAGGTACTGCAAATCACTAATCGAATGATTGCGTGCTTCGGAAGACACATTAAGGAGTTGGTCCTGGTTATAATCGTTTAACTATGGTGGTCGTTAAGTCATGTTGGGCGCTCTATGTGGCGGGTCGAACATTCTAACGGGTTCTGCCGCCTACCTCCGGCAATCTACACTTAAGCCGTATCGGACCGTCTGAACAATATCCTCGAATTGAAAGTCAAGATACATGCATTATCGGAGCGGACTCCAAATAGGTATAACATATTATTTTATCCAGCTGTTTTTATTAATCATCATCTTCATCGGCATTTTCGGGTAAGATCAGGTATCAGACAGCTTTAGAACAACTAACGCTGAAACGGTAATCTCAGTTATCGTCGAGTTGTCTATCTCGATATTTTAGCTCAAGTAAACCCATGTGTAAGGGCGAAACACGTGTCGTTTTACTGTCTCTCGTATTATTGATCTCATTTCAGAATAAAGTCAATAATTGATATACAACAAAGTTTGTTTTATTGTGTCTGTGTATTTTAGCTTATTATGTCGAGAAGTAGGTCAATAACTTCGTAGAACTTTGGAATTTCTAAAAGTACGCAAGAAACTTGATAGCTGTTTGTTTGTTATGAAACAAAGAAAAGATTTTTACAGTAAAATCTTTCATAACGTAAAAAATCAAGGAACATTTACTAAAAACGTAATGCGAACTTTTTTATTTGATACCTATAATAATTTTAACTTTGTTTTAACAATTTGTGAAAAGTGAAACCTCCATTTCGTAACACAGTATAGCTTGCTCTCTCAACAGGCAATGTAATTGTGATTGATTACCCAAGCCCAAGGGATAGCGGCGTTGGATGAAGCACATTACACACATACCGACATTGCCATTACGCCGATGGCACAGTGAAAAATGACGCTTCGAGATTGACGTTCAATGGCTTAAGGTTTTTAACATAATATATATTGCTAGTTATAGGTGTGGAATACGCGGGTTCTTTTTGTTTATTTTCGTGTTTCTATAGCTCTGATAGCACAAATTTTTATTTTTTCATTTGATTGTATAAAACAATGTTACAATCTATTTTTTTGTGGATGGATAGACACTTTCTATGTAACCTTTTCCATAAACTGACATAAAAAAGAACAAAATTCATAATATTGGATTATCGTCGATATACCAACAAATTAACGTGCTTTCCGAAGCACGGACGCGCACTATATGAAATGCTACGCTAACGGTCAACCATCTAAGGACTGTTCTTTGTGAATTCTGCTATACTTTTTGAAGTATAGCGCAATTCTTTGGATTGTTTTCGCCCATCTATCAGCTAACAAGTAAAGCTATGGGCGCTTTAAAATCAACATAAAATGGGCAAAAATATCACAACACAAAAATATTATTTTTAAGTCTAGATTTGTACAAATAAAAAGAATGTGTCGAGCAATGTTCCGTAAAGAAGTGGATAAAATCAACACTGAAATTTTTTCTCTTATTGAAAACTTGTCCGCATCAAACAGCACGCAAATCTGACAGCCATTAAAAGTTCTCGCACCAAATCCAATTATAAAATGGCGAGTTGGACAAACGTTGCAACTGTTGGCATATTTTGTAGCGCCCGAGTTGAGGCGTCGAAGAGTTGCGTTCAAGTTAGATGGAGTCGCTTAGCTGCAATATTATACTTGATATCTTTACTTTATTAAGCGCGTTTAGCTTCGTGATTTCTAGGTAGTTTCAAATGATTACTGAAATCAAGATGCTTCTTTTAAGACAATAAAGTATTTATTTTATATCATCTCAGCCCATTAACGTCCCACTACTGAGCACGAGCCTCCTCTCACATATCAAGGTGTGAGGGTATTGGGTCATACTCCACCACGCTGACCTAGTGCGGATTGGCAGAGGCAGGTGTATGGCGTCCTGCTGTTAGAATTTATCAAGCCGCCCATTAGGCCTCTAACATGGCTTAACGACTACCACATTTAGTGATAACCGGGACCAACGGCTTCACGTGCCTTTCGAAACTTACGAACACAAACGGTCACCCATCCAAGGACTGACCTCTGTAAACTATGCTGTACTTCGGTGATCGTTTCCGTCCACCGAGCACCGCAGAGCTGCGAGCGCTTCATTTTATATACTTGTACATAATATGTTACTCGATTATGTACTCTTTCTTCATTATAAACTTAGCTATTTACTCGATTATGAACTTCATATTATACTTAATAATGTACTTGATGTTGTAGAATTGGCGAGATTACCAATGTAGTTGAGTGAGTTATTCATCAGGTATTTGTTGTTCTTAGATATAGCTATTCTGAATAAGTAAGTATAGTAATTTAGGTAATGCGTATCTGTGTTTACTCAGCACAAATGTTTGTTTTTTCCGCAAAGAGCTAACGTCTAGGGAGTTACTACCTAATCTAGATAGAAGAGAAATAAAGTGTCTTTTTTCCTCGTAATTTTTTTCACATCACGAGAATGTATATCGCTGGCTTAATGGAATACTAGCTTAAGGGGACGGTGAATGTCGCTGACTCTCAGAAGCATAGCAATTGTTTCCGCATTCGCGGCAAAGGTGAGTCCAGATGGATTTCGTGCATTAATTGCATACTAAAAATCATCAAAATTAATAAATAAAGAAGTTGGCATATAAAAACAAACGGTATCATTAATCTGCAGTTATTAAAAAAATATTTGCGATTAATAGCTTAGGAGCATAGCAATAGGAGTAAAATGGCCAAAAAAAAGACGAAACGCAACTTTAAATATGTAATATTGAGAAACTAAACGCGTTATTTTATTTTTAACCACGCGTTTCACGTGTTATAGGATGTAGATGTCTACTTTTTATATTGTTTTCGTACAAGATGACAAAGAAAAATCAAATTGCAAAAGCCCAATTTAAACGATCTCACATAACCTTAACTCAAAAATACAAGTTTTGAAACCTCATCATCATCATCATCACAGCCCATTAACGTCCCACTACTGAGCACGAGCCTCCTCTTACCAAGGTGCGAGGGTATTAAGTCATACTCCACCACGCTGACCCAGTGCGGATTGGCGGAGGCAAGTGTATGGCGTCCTGCTGTTAGAATTATTCAAGCCGCCTAATTAGGCCTCTAACATGGCTTAACGACTACCACACTTAGTGATAACCGGGACCACCGGCTCAACGTGCCTACCGTGCCTTTTGAAACATCACAACACATCAAATCAATGAATGCCGTCTCACACCCCGCTTTAAAGATCCCGGACTATCAGCTGGGAAATCAGTGCGTCGGCAGATAATTACAATACAATGATGGATGGTCGAGTGGTAACAGTCTTCACAGAATAAGGGTGGTACCTAAGACCAGAATGTGTAAAAAAAAAAAAAAGGTGAGGGCGCTACTATGCAGCTGGGGGGTCTCAAGAGAGGCTGACCTCCAGCATTCACAAAAGTGAATACGCCATTGCAGTATTTTCTTAAAAAATATATTAAAATAAATTAAGTAATTCGTCAGTGCTATAGCTGTTAAAAGTTTAGAGAAGAATTTGTTTGTTTCAGATTATAAATTATATAGCTGGATATAACGTATAGAAATGTACAGTAAGTAAGAGGTAAAACTTTTAAAAAGAAAACGAGTGCAATATATCGTGGGGACAAGACAAATTTTCCACACAAGGCTTTTAAAATAATGCAACCATACATAGCATTACTTGCCTACATTTTATAAGACTAACACTATTATGCAGAGTTAGTTTATTGCTCCTGTTCCTGTGATAATTTCACTATAGTTCTACTCTTAGATAATAGCGTGGTGTAATAAACTAGTCTTATTAATATAAGTAAGAATCTTATAGTAATAGCATACATTTTTAATTAAGATTTTTCGTTAAGTTCACATACATACATTCACGCTTGTTTCCCCTAAGGGGTAGGCAGAGGCATATTATAAGCCCACACTTCGCCAATTATATTGTTGGTCCCACGAAATAGGTGGCGAGCCTATTGCTGCTTACCGGGCGCTGTTATGTTCGCCATGCCTCATCCGCTGATCGGCAGGTGTACCACTTGAACCCCCTCGACTGGTCTCCACCTTGTCGTGGTGGGGGGGCTGAGTACCTCCCGGTAGGGCGCAGGAGGCGCTAGGGAAAAGGCAACACCCAGAGACCGACGACTCTGGGTGCCCTTAGTACTGACTACCGGGGGGGAAACTAAGAGGGACCTGTGGAGGGCGCAGTGGGCGGGCCAGGAGGGCCCGCTCAGCAGCGCCAGGAGGGTCTAGGCAGTGGGGGCAGGGGGCCCCTGCTGTCTAACCATGGGCCCTCCGGGAAGTCGGCCACACACGCTATGGTCGCACGGGGCGGTAGGAGGGGCGCGTCCACTGCGCCTCTCTGAGGAGGTCCTCCCGGTTTTGGTCCGGGGGACGTTGGCCGCAGGCGGGGTGTCAGAAGCTGCAACCCAGGTACTGGCCCTCGCCTCTTTCTCAACAGGCGGCGGGCGTCGTCGGAAGATTTTTAGTGGGTATTACTTGGCGGTCGTGTCTGCCGGTGGTGAGTCCCACACCCCCTTTCGGTTCCCCTTTGGCCGGAAGGCAGTGCGTAAATGCATTTTGTTACCGACGTAAAAAAAAAAAAGAAAAAAAAAAGGTGTACCACTTAAAGGGTGAGGTTGGCTTGGGCTTCTTAGGTCTTAGAAGGATTTCTATACACCCCTGTTTCCTTAAGTTTACGCTCCGTATTTTTTCAAAATATCTTTATCAACCTTATGAGTTCACTGCTGAACATTGACCTCCCCAATAGATTAATTATATTGGGGGTATTTGTTTATAACTACCACGCTGGTCAACTGCTGCTCATCATGCGGTAGGATTTCTCTTCGTTGACCCTTACGACTTCCCGTGAAATGGGATGAGTCCCACCCGGCACTATTCCAGGCCGATCCCACACGGCGGTATTTTGAATAGCGCCTATAAAATGACCTGTGTGGTTGTAGGAGTTTTTAGAAATGAAGATAAAATAAAAATATTAAAATTAATTAAAAAATATGAAGTAAAATATTATATTAAAATAAAATTTAATTTTATTTTTATTTTATAATTAAGTTTTTTTTTAGTGCTGTATTAGAATAAAGTATTCTGTTTCATCATCAGAAAGTTTTAAAAGCCACTGAGACATAGATCTTTTAATGACAGTACTATTTATGGGTTAAATATTAATTGAACTATTAATCTTAATCTTATCATTGATAAGACGACCCAAAAATGTAAAAAATCAGCAGATAAATCGAGGGTTCCGTGCTCAAACCCGATAAGTGACAAAACTTGCGTGTTTGGGCTTAAAGCAGTACTTAAAAGAATTTATCGGTTAATTAAAAAAAATGAAACTTAAAAGGTTTACTTATTGGATTATGAAGTCCTCAGTTTTCAGTCTTCTTTTCTGAAATCGACTTATCTGATAATATCACAAGAAAAAGCGGCAGAAATTATGTATCTGATGTTGTCACTTATCGGGTTTGAGCACGGAACCCTCGAAATGTGGTTTTTGGTCATAGAGTTGGCCTACATACCGCATGCCATCTACGCTTCGAAAGATAATCTGGGTTAAATTCTAGCATTGAGTGTTGCTTTAAAACAACTCTAAGCAGTTCACGAACACTCAACATTTCACAGTACTTACTCATAAAGAAGTTGCAGATTTTTAGTGTAGTTCTTTGAGCGCCCTCCAACTGTTTAAGCGTTGTCTTTGGTGCACCACCTCATGAGGCTATACAATACGTAAGCAGCGACTGGCATAGCGCAAAATAAATTTGTTTAAGAACCTGATATGTTCTGATCTGATCAGAAGCGCTCGTAGCTCTGCGGTGCAAGGTAGTCTGAAACGATCACCGAAGTAAAGCAGAGTTTACAAAGGTGCATTTGATATCGAGCGCTTCCGTGCTTCGTAAGGCACGTTAAGCCGTTGGTCCCGGTTTTCACTGAATGTGGTAGTCGTTAAGCCATGTTAGAGGCCTAATGGGCGGCTTGATAAATTCTAACAGCAGGACGCCATACACCTGCCTTCGCCAATCCGCACTGGGTCAGCGTGGTGGAGTATGACCCAATACCCTCACACCTTGATATGTGAGAGGAGGCTCGTGCTCAGTAGTAGGACGTTAATGGGCTGAGATGATGATGATATCAGGTATATTAATTTACGCATTCTATTACTTAAAGTGCTAATGTGTTTTTTAAAGCTAAATCTTTTGTTCACAATAATGCCCATATATTGAATAAACTTAACACGTTCCAAAAATTTACAAATGGACGCTATTTATTTAGATTAATTATGGGTTACTTGAGATTTGTATAATAGTTCCATTTAAAAGCTTATATACACTTTTCCGACTCGTGCTTGGCCGATTATTTAACTAATACTCGCGTTTTTGAATTCTTTGTGTCATCCAATTTAAAGCAACAGAGAAGTACATTCAACGAATAAAACTGTAAAAATAAGTGGGACTTTAAGGAATTTTAATTTAGCCAATCTTATAAGACGATTAAAAGGACGGAGAAAGGTTCCCCCTAATTAAAAAGTCAAATTAAAGAACAAAACGTAAACAATTGTTGAGTGTTTTATTTTATTTTGCCGAGTCTGTTCCGGGGGCGTTCCTTACTTAAAATGTAAATATTTCTTACATCAGCGTAGAGAAGTGAAGTTACGTGATACGGATCCCGTTTCCTCTCCCTACCTACCTCCTTTTTTTTGTATAACGTTGGTAACAAATGCCTTTATGCACTGCCTCCCGGCCGACGGACAGAGAGGGGGTGTGGGGCTCACTGCGGCAGACGCGACCGCCAGCAGTCCTACCCACTAAAAATCTTCCGACGACGCACACCGCTGTTGAAAAAGGCGCATGGAGCCAATGCCAAGGTTTAAAGCTTCCGACCCCCCGCCCGCAGCCAACGTCCCCCGGATCAGTTTACCGGTGCGGTCGCATTTACCGGTGGTGAGTCTCACGAACCCCTCTCGGTCCTCCTTTGGCTCGGAGGCAGAGCGGCAATGCATTATGTTACCGACGTACATAAGATAATAAAATTAAAGAGAAGGTTTACATTATGTATCTTAACTTGCAGAAGTATGTATAATATAATGTCCAAAGTAGAAGAAACTCCTTCATATATAAAATAACATGATAAATATTTTGGAATAGAAGGTGCCATTTATTACAGAGAAACGACAACAGCATGCTTTATAAAACACATACACAATCCCAGAGCTGGTGGTCTTCCACTCTAGGTTGCAGACAGTCCAAGAAGGCCATGTAGACTAAATTAATGACCAGGCGGTAAATTAATTCGGCGACTTTTACGACTGGACAGAAATAATCGCGCCTAGTGGCGAAGACCATAACCGGGCACTGCTCACTGAACAGACATTTACACACTATAGGAGTCATAGACAGCCCCTTGTTATGGTGCATTATGGTAGCATGCTCTTGCTATGGTGGCCGAGTCGCACTCGTCCTGCTGGAATGCACAGGCGTGGCTAATATACGGAAGGTAACCCTAGAATCACCGAGTTCCATTACGGATATTTTACACAGATTGGGAGACCTGATCAGCTGGCTGGAGTGAGCAGAAATGGCCACAAAGGCTCACGCACAATGACAAGGACTAAGTGCGAAAACCGTCACCACTACCATAGAATATGCTTTATAAAATTATTTATTTAGGGATTTTGAGCAAATCCTCATTACATCGTAGTATTCCTGTTTCTCCGTTGAAGGTAACCCCCTTAATGGACACTGTTCAGTTTCAACCGTCTACCGTATAATGCGAGTGGATCTTGCAATGCCACAGTTAACTTCCGACAGTGATTCAAATACCATACTGCAGTCATGAGATAGCAGGTACAATTCCTAAATTATTATCATATATAAAAATGTATCGTAGAAATATTAAATAATTCTTTTTTATTTGTATTGTGCTCAATACTTTTAGAATTAAAATTAAGAAAGCGGAATGGAAAATTATACAAAATCAAGAAAACTTAACGAATATAAAATTTTCTCGACTTCTTGGCGGGAAAGTGAAGAGTCATATCTGCAGTGTTGTTTTATTTTAAAAATATCTTCATTTTTATTTTATCTTTATATCCCATGTGAAGTGTCTTTGCATCTCACGGGGAGTCGTGGGAGTCGACGAAGAGAAATTCTACCGGATAACGGGCAGCAGCATCATCCAGCGTACTGGCTTGAACTGCAATCACTAACCCGCCTGCCCAGCGTGGTGATGGTGGGCCAATATCACCAATATAATGTTATCTATTAGGGAGGCCAAAGTTCAGTAGTGGACTGTGTGTAGCTGATATATTGAGGTGTCTTGCATATGTTTTCACTATTGGGTGCATAGGGAGGGTCCATATTGACTCACCTAAAGTTCTTTATCCGAAATTGTTCTTCCTAACGATTTGTAATCCGAATGATCACTCCTCCTAAAATTTTTAATCCTAAAGTTTTTATTCATACTATTTGTAGTGCTACCGTCGATGTTCATAACACTCATGTTTCCGAAAATTGTTATCAATAAAATCGTTAACATACAATATTAAAGCTCCTACTGTTTTTTATCCTAACGTTTTTATCCCTAAACATAATTACCATAATATTTTCACTCATACTTAGAAAGAAACATTTATCTACCAAATGTAATAAAAATATATGTCTAAAAAAGTATTTTTATGTATGTTTAACGTTTGTCTTGTACCCATAGTACAAGCCTAGGCTTACTTTTGGACAAGATGACTTTGTGTAGCCCTGATTGGTATGTCCTGAAATTATTATTATATTATATTATATTACAAAACAACTTTTTACATTTAGCCATTTTTTTTGGTTATTTGTTGTTACATGCTTATTACTATTAATTAGAAAACTGTTTAGAATGATTAAAGGTTGTTTCACTGATTTTTTGGCTTAAATGAATGAAAATCATAAAATACGACTGATTTACGGTTATGTTTATGACTTTTTTCGTTTTCGATTCGTTTCTGGTACTTCGCCGGCCGCTACCGCGGCACGCTCGCTTCGCTCGCTCGGCTCGTACGTTGTGTGGTCACAGTTGTAACCTAACCTAAACCAAGAACTATAAATATGACCGATTATTTTCTGGAACTTGGCTGAATGACCGCAGCGAGATTTCGCTCGCTCGGCTCGTATTTAACTACTTGTACCAGGGTACTGGTATTCTTATTTGTTATCATATTATGTGTAAATAACTAAAACTGTAAAAGTTACGCAAAATTAATGTAAATAATACTGATTATTATGAATAAAAATAAATCTAAACAAAAAAGGTATGACTTTCAATAATAGTGTAAAAGATGGTTATGTTGACAAAATATAGGAAAAGAAATAATAGTATAATAGATGTTTATTGCTACCGACATTATGAAGTTGAATGATTCGGAATTAAAACATTAGAGACAGAGTAGTTAGTAATTGTGATTGTTAGGATGAAAAATGTTAGGAAGAACATTTTCGGAGTTCCAATTTTCGGAGTTGAAAATTTAGGTGAACTTTGGCGCACCCGCATAGGGATCCTACCAAGACTTAAGGAGCCCAAGCCAACCTCACCTGTGTGCACAAGTGGTGCACTTGCCGACCAACGGATGAGGCTCTGGCGAACATAACAGTGCTCGATAAGCGGCAATGGGCTCGTCACCCTTAACTATATAATTGGCAAAGTGTGGGCGTATACCTCTGCCTACTTTTTCGGGGAAACAGGCGTGAATAGATCGAATAAATCCATTTTCCAACAAAAACAAACGTGATCTTATACAATGTTGCCATTGCATTTATTTATTGTGATAAAAACGACATACGGTAATTACATCTATCACACGAATTGAAGCCAATAACAAATTAATTACATTACAATACAATTGAATAGGTTAGAATACCAATACAATAGAATTAAAATATATAATTCATAAAATAGGTACATCATTCACTATCGATATCACCTGAGTTACATCCATTGATCCAACAAATTTTCACAATAAGTCAATTACGCTTGATCATTACCAAAATTAGCATTGAATTTGGCATCACGGAGTGCATTGAGGTGGCTTAGAGATCGAGCCATATACCCCGATTAGAATTAATGTAAGTTGACTGTACCTACCGTCTTCACGTGCATTAGAGCTTGTAATTAGAATTAGTGTGGTACACTAAGAGCCGTGTTCTGTGCAACTTACGGTACAGTTTTAAGTGAATCCCAGAGCGCGATGTGACGCAGACCCAACTCATATTGGGTCCACATTAACTAAATTCCATACATGGCACTATGTCACATTTCCCTTGAGAAAATAGTTAGATAACGTAGTAGAAAGTTGTTTAATTTACTGACCATATGGCATTGTATGTTATGTGGAGTCATGGCCTTTTAATTAAAGTTAGGTATTCTTTATCTTATTTTACACCACACTAGCAGCCGCCCGTGACTTGCATACATACGTTTCTCTTGAATCAGCATCATCAGCATCTTTTTAAAAAAAACGCATTAAAATCCGTTGTGTAGTTGTTAAGATCTTGTCATACATATAATTGGACGTAAAGACTTTTTTATGACAGTCTCACGCCCTTCTTGAAGAGCGCCTTGCGAGAACTTTTTCCCATCTCCTTTAATTTTCGGTAGGCGGCCATTTGTGTTAAATTTTTAATCGGTCATTGGTACTTACAAATGCACATTCAGCTATTAGTTCTTCTTGTTAAAGGAACTAAAAAAAAACTAAAAAAACTAATGTTAAACTCATGTCTAGTTAAAAGCGGTGTTAAAGTAAAATTTCTAACAGCAATACGCCACATCTGTCTCCGGCAATCTGCACTGGGTACGCGTGATAAGAGTATGACTAAATTCCCGTGTTCAGTTGTGGGACATTAATAGTCTGAAATAATGATAATGATTACTATAAAAAAATCTATCATCAGACGCCCAGACTGACGGCCAGAGGTCTCCCCCGATTGGATCAGCACCGCGTTTATCACATTTCAAATGATACCCAGTAATTTTCTCTGGGTCCATCCGGAACATTATGTTCCAAAGAGTGATACTCGTTCGTATCAAAAAGATCATGAACCACCCAATACTTCGTTGGATCATCGTTTTCCGTTTTATTTTTACCCTATTCTCGAACTTAGGAATAGTTATTTTTGCTCTATTTTGCCAGCGCCGTCTCCAAACTTAGCCCATTACTTTATATAGCGTCTTTTGCAGCATTATACAACAATCATACATTCAGTTTGGGACACAATGACGCAGTGGATAAGAAGCAGATAGTCTGACGTAGTTTTTTTTTCTTTTAAATAATGGCTTCGTGCGTTTTGCATTTTTAGCCAGTGGCAATATAGATAATATATTAACACTATTTAATACATGGATAATGAGAATGATTGCTGGTAAAGATTATAAATGGATGCCCTCCCCTAAACCGAGTCATCAGTAAAGATGTGGGACTATACTGAGATCTCACATCTCACACTTCTTGAGAGAATTTGAAAAGTGATGTTGCACTGTTTTGTTTGATTTACCAACACTCATGTACGTTCACAAACTCTGAACGGTTAATAAACCACCGTTATTACCCATTAATATTCAAATATCAAATATTTTTGAAAATTAAACGAAACTGCAGACATGACGCTTAATTTTCCCGCCAAGAAGCTATGACGTAATTATATATCAAGTAGTTTATTTTCTTTTATTTAAATCATACTAACATCTTAGGAGCTTAGACCAACATCTGACCAACAGCTGTGGCAAACAAAACTACGAGTCCTCCCCGATATTTCATCATCATCATCATCACAGCCCATTAACGTCCCACTACTGAGCACGAGCCTCCTCTCACATATCAAGGTGCGAGGGTATTGGGTCATACTCCACCACGCTGACCCAGTGCGGATTGGCGGAGGCAGGTGTATGGCGTCCTGCTGTTAGAATTTTTCAAGCCGCCCATTAGGCCTCTAACATGGCTTAACGACTACCACATTTAGTGATAACCGGGACCAACGGCTTAACGTGCCTTCCGAAGCACGGAAGCGCTCGATATCAAATGCCACACAAACGGTCACCCATCCAAGGACTGACCTCTGTAAACTCTGCTGTACTTCGGTGATCGTTTCCGACCACCGAGCACCGCAGAGCTACGAGCGCTTCCCCGATATTTGCTTCTCGATAATGTTCAGAGGTGAGACATTTTATGAGCACACTTCATTAAATTTAGCGATGGTTAAATATAGTAGTCGCTATTAGACAGAATAAAAGTTTAATTACCGCCTGACATTTTATTTAATATAAAAATAATAAATAGACGTAAATAAGAAACAATTCACACAGCGCTTCTAGTCCCTTCTATGCACTTACAAAACTTGTACTATGAATACCAGATAAACATACATAATACATATTTTAATTCTGTAAATTTATTCTGTGAATATATAGGAACTTAAATATGTGTCTTGCATAGACTTCCACACAAATATTTGAGTTAACGCACACACACACTTTTCTGAAGCACAAAGATATATGCGTTACCCAACGGCAGTATGCCATATGTCATAACACTGTGGAAGTACCTGAAGTAGACTAGACAAGCTGTTTTAATGTCCGTTGGTGGTCGGATATTCTTCACGGTACACAATTACGTGTCCTGGATACAATCCTCAGACTTCATGACCTCAGAGCGGAGAACAGTTATAATAAATAAAGATTTCTGACACTTACACCAATCATTTAATTCCAAGATAAGTATCATTAAAAACTTGTGTTATGGATACTAAGTAACGGATAAACATACATAAACACTTTTTATTTGTAAATATATACTTAATATACATAGGAAAACACCCAGACCAGAACAAATATTGATGTTCATGCACACAAAGATTTGTCCTGTGTGGGAATCGAACCCACGACCTCAGGAGGGGAGTGCGTATATACTCGCCACCATGCCATTTCGGTCGTCAACAGTTGTACACGTACAAGGCTCTAGGTGGCATTTGAACAACCAACCTCTTGGTCGACAAGCAAACGCTATACGCTTAAAGTATACGAAGAAAGGACGTCTTTCAATAAAAACAAAATCTATCATCATTAAAACTATCCACAAGATATTAATGGAAGCGTTTTCCTAATAAATGTAATATCACCGTTGTATTAATCTTATCGACGTTCTTCAGATAAGCGTGTAAATAATAGCAAGGTTAATTAGATTTAGATCGAGAGGTAAACAATATGAGGAGGAAAATCTCTTGATCCTCTCCATACTGGGAAAATATTTACCTCCGTTATTCCTATTAATTCGTCCGGAGAGTTTTCGGATGGGAATGGTACGTACAATTAATAATAAGAAATATAAATATGTATTTGTATAAAGTAATTTCTTTATTGATGAGTACACTGTAATCGGTTTAATCTTGTAGAATTATTACGACATTTAATACTTGGGTCTTATTCTTCATTAAATGATGATATTAAGAGCGAGTGTGTGGCGCTGTCCGTAAAAGTGAATATGCCTTGCAGATTTCTCAATACTCAATACTTTATTACGTTCTACAATGGTTTTATAAGGTGGTGAATATTACAGTTTGTGGACCCTGTCGGGCACAGCATAGTGTAGGAGAGAGGACGAAGGGCGAAATTATTATTTATTTATTGAGTATGTATCAAATGATTTGCTCGTAGCTCTAGGGTATATATGTAGAATCTAATCGACGACCGATATGGCGTGGTGGCGTTATAGCCGCACTCCACTCCTGAGGTCGTGGGTTCGATTCCCACACAGGACAAAAATTTGTGTGTATAAATATGAATATTTGTTCTGGTCTGGGTGTTTTCCTATGTATATTAGTATGTATTTACAAAAAAAAAGTATTTATGTATGTTTATCCGTTATTTAGTATCCATAACACAAGTTCTTAATGATACTTATCTTGGAACTAAATAATTGGTGTAAGTGTCAGAAGTATTTATTTTTATTATTATTATTATTAATCTATGCTAGTCCTCGCATCCAGCGTGCGGTTCTAGGTTGGAATTCTGATGCGTATATTATCTTTGAAGAAGAGGCGTATACCTCACGTTAGCTTATGATTTCCCGCCAAGGTCTGTAAGGTTGTCCAAGTGAAAGAAACTATTCAACACAACTTGTGTTTCGCCTTTACACAGGGTACCTACAGGTAAGATAGGAGCCTCAGAACAACGATGTCTTCACGACCAACGCTGAAACGAGAGTAGTAGTTCTCTATCGTGAATCAATAAATTGTTTAATAAATATCTTCCTACCAACAAAATTCATACATTCCCTAAATCCGTGTGTCCAAAAGCGGTTGCTAACGATATGGTTAGCAGAACACAGAATACCTCTAACGGTGACTCCCGGGTGTTGCAAACTTTCGTATTCGCACTCAAATTATCATTAAACTTTCCTTCTATAATACATTTAACTCCGGCCCTTTTCAACGAGACTTTTTCACATTCATGAAAACGGCTGTTGATATCAACTTACATAAGATGAAATGCCAAGAGAGTGTTTAGTTTTTATTATATGTTATTAAAGAGTATTTTTTAACAGAATTTAAAGTGAACTGGGTTTTAGATGGCGACCATTGGCTAGATGTTAAAATGGATTTTAAATATTAACTGTAGTATGTTTAAAATTAGAATGCTTGAGAATAAAAATTTAAAAGAGATGTATAGCATAGTAACCGCTGCCAACCTCACCTGCAAATGGTGCACCTGCCGATCAACTGACGTGGCTTTGGCAAACATTTAAATCGACGGTAGAAATTAACATTGTCGTAAGTGAAAAGTCGTTTCTTTTCACTTACGACATTGTTTCAAGTGACAGCATTTCACTTACGACATTGTTAATTGCTACCGTCGAAATGTTCTCGGTAAGCGAAAATAGGCTTTAGGACCAAAATTATGACTGGCGCAGAATATGTCTCTCTGCCTATCCCTTCGGGGAAAAAGCCTTATTAATATATGTACTACTAATAAATATTATATAACCGTAAAACTTCGAAATAGATCAGACAATCAAAGATTAGAAATGATAAAACAAATAGAGCGCATAGTTGAAAGGTTGGCAGTCCCGTGGGAACCCCGACCATTCCGACTAATGAACACTCATCAGAAACAAGAAACTCCGCTTTGTGCTGGGGAACATCGAATTCCTATAAAAACTATATATGCTGTAAAGCTTTATGAGGTTGTTTTACTGGCTTGAAAAGAATCTATGACATATGGTCGATTAAGTTTTAACACCGCGATGTCAAGAAAATTACAACCTATTAGGAGTGAAAAAAATCGGGTGTATAGAGCTCCTACTAAAATCCGAGGAGCCCAAGCCAGCCTCACCTGCATGTGCTGCATCTGCCGATCAACGGTCGAGGCTCTGGCGAACATAAAAGATCCCGGTAAGCGGAGATCGGCGTGATCTCCGCTTACATACGTATCCATCCATCCGTGTACATACGTATGTATGTACGGGATCATAATACGCTTTGTGTTAAGGGGACGTTAATGCGCTAAAACGATAGTGTCGTAAACTTGAGGAGAGACTTGAGGCGTAGCTTCAAATGTCGAGGGTTTAATTTCCTATACACGTACAGATACTGTCACGACAAAAAAAAGACAGCTCCATTCAAAATGGTATTATGTAGATACATATCCTAGCATTATCCCGGTTGCGCTAGACTTAAGCATAGGGCCCAGGGTCTGCTCACAGGTTTAAATTTAGATTTGACATAATTTCAGTTATTACGTGAAGCAACTGCCGTTTGTCCGCCGCACCCCAGAGAAAAACATTATTCTATGGTTAAGCCAGATGTCAAATGTTTACAAGGCAACGACTTCCCAATAACGTCAGCCATAGATGTTCAGGACAGCCGGGACCAACGGCTGAAAGTGCTTTCTGAAGCAGAGAGCAAAAGATACTTTATTTATTTATTATTTGGGAAACATTCAATATATTATTACTTATCTTTGCTTATCTTAGAATACAATACATATATCAATAAAGTTTCCACCATTACCATAACACACACAAGTAACAGACACAAATCGTTAAAAGAAAAAGAAGATGTTTACTAAATAACCCCCTTAACAATTATAATATATTTTTTATTACATTATTAATCATAATATTGATATTTATGTATGTATAATATTGATATATATGTATAAGTAAAAAGTAAAAAAGTAAAAAAATTATTTATTTCATAAACTATTATACATAGTACTTGAAAACGTCATGATCACAAATGAAAAAAAAAACAATCGAAATAATATTACACTAAATCACGAAGCTTAGATTCACTTACATGCAACAAAACAATTTAAAAATAAAAAATAATTAAGTGTAAGTGAATCTAAGTGCCAGTTCCGAGCCACCGCTCTGTAAGAAGAACTGGCAAGAAACTCACAGGCTATGCTCTTTTAAATATGTCCATTAGTTTGGTACTAGAATTACAATCTTCATTTGTCTGTGAAGCTATACAATGCAATATAACATAACCTTAACAATATTTATGTTTTCAAGTCATTCATATTAGAATAGCCTGTATGAAACGGCAGTTTAATCCCAAGCATTTTTATCTGCCATATAGTCTTTAATAGAATAATATCCCTTTGAAGACAGCTTGTGTTTTATTGTTAATTTAAATTTATTTAGGCTCAATTGCTGTATGTTGCTTGGGATTTTATTGTAGAATCGCACACATTGACCTTTAAAAGATTTGTTTATCTTTTGGAGCCTAGTGGCAGGTACAACTAATTTATGCTTATTCCTGTGTTTAGGTTATGTACACAGCTTTTCTTACTAAATTGATCAGTATTCTTGTGTACATAAACCAGGTTATCATAAATGAATTGACCGGCCACTGTTAAAATACCAATTTCCTTAAACTTTTCCCTTAGTGAATGTCCACACGGGAGATTATAAATTGCTCGAATAGCCCTCTTCTGCAGCACAAAGATTGTTTGAATGTCTGCGGCACAACCCCACAGAAGAATACCATAGGACATAACACTATGGAAATAGCTATGATAAACTAGCCTAGCTGTTACAACGTCTGTTAATTGGCGAATTTTCTTTACCGCGAATGCTGCAGAGCTAAGTCTACTCGACAATTCACCAATATGTGGGCCCCACTGTAGCTTAGAGTCTAAAGTAATCCCTAAAAAATTGGTAGTATCCACAAGGGTCAACTCATCCTCCTTTACCATAATAGTAGAGTTTGCCTGTCTGACGTTAGGCGTCACGAATTTAATACATTTCGTTTTAGCCCCATTTAATAGCAAATTGTTAACGTCAAACCAGTGCACCACCTTCGAGATCGCACTGTTTACTTCGTCTAAATTCTGATTTCGTTTTAACTTAAACAATAATGATGTATCATCAGCAAACAAAACTATCTCGTGGTTTTCTTTAACAAAATATGGCAAATCATTAATATAAATCAAAAACAAAAACGGACCGAGAATCGAGCCCTGCGGTACCCCCATTTTTACAACAGACCCCTGAGATCGCTTTCCATTAACCTCAACCCTTTGAATCCTATCACTTAGATATGAAGTGAGAAGATTCAATGCGGAGTTTCTTATTCCGTAATATTCTAATTTTTTTATCAATGCTTCATGAGGAACACAGTCAAAAGCCTTGGACAGATCGCAAAAAATACCTAAAGCGTCCAAAGAATTATCCCAAGCATCAAATATATGTTTTAAAAGCTCAACACCTGCATCGGTTGTAGAGCGACCCTTAGTGAATCCAAATTGTTTTGAATGCATTAATCCATTTTTATTGAAAAATATTAACATCTGGTTGTAAACAAGTTTTTCAAAAATTTTACTAAATGTAGGCAGCACTGAGATAGGTCGAAAATTTGTTGGGTCTGTTGTACTGCCTGATTTATATAATGGAATGATTTTACTTTCTTTCATTAGATCGGGAAATTTGCCGCAATCTACACATTTATTAAATATTAGAGCCAAACTGTGCGCCACTGAAACAATGATAGGCTTGGTAACTACTATGGAATTGCCCCAGAGGTCTGCAGCTTTCTTAACACTAAGAGTATTGAATGTCTTAATTATATCCATAGATGTAACATGACTAAACGTAAAATCTACTGTACATATATTCACGCTATCTTTCAAAATAGACTCCGCTAAAGTGGGCGAACAATTTAAATCTTTTGTGATAGACACTGGAATATTAGTAAAAAAGTTTTCGAAAGCATTGGCTACATCTAAGTCAGATGTAAGAGTTTTTTTATCAATATTAAGTTTAAACTTAGTATTATAATTTTTACTTTTTCCCGTTTCACTATTAATAATATTCCAGGTCATTTTAATCTTATCATCACAATTTTTTATTTTAGAGCTTAAATAATAAGACTTGGCCGTATGACATGCTTTTCTAAATATTTTAGAATATTTTCTTACATAATTATAAAATTGTTCACTGTTGTTTAATTTTTTCTCATCATACAGTTCATACAGCCTCTTTCTACTTTTATGTAGCCCAGGAGTAGCCCATTCACTAAAGGTAGCTTTATTATTTACCTTAACCGTTCTGGGAGTAAATATTGATTTAAATGTGTTAGAAAAGCTGCTGAAAAAATCATTATATAAAAAATTTGGGTCACAGCTTTCATCTATAAAAGGTAAACTATAGCATAATAATTTACTGTTAAACCTCTCAAAACGATTATTGGTTTTTGGTACAAATGTAATAGTTTTTTTAGCTACAGTTTCATTTTTACAAATAAAAGACATTTGTTGTCCGCAATGATCTGAATCTAATTGATTAATAATTTTTTTATTGTTATCACTTAGCATAATATTTGTAAAAATGTTATCTAAGCAAGTAGCAGAAGTAGCAGTAATTCTTGTTGGCTCCAGAAACAAATTAACCAAATTATGAGATTTAAAAAGTGCCTTTAATCTTGTACATGGACTGGAACACTCTAACAAATTAACATTAAAATCTCCACACACAATAACTTTTTTATTACTTTTACAAAATTTTCCTAAGGCTTTATCCATAATACCTTCAAATAAATCATATGAAGCTGAAGGAGGTCTGTACACACTCAATACAATAAACTGCTGCATTTCTATACAGGCCATTTCTATAATACGTTCAACAGAGAGATTGACTATATCATGGCGCTCCTTGAATTTAAACTGTTTATTTACTATAATTAATGATCCGCCATGTATAGCACCACTCCTGCAAAACGAACTACCTAACAGGTGACTGTTGAAATTGAACATGAGCTGGTTACAATTAAGCCAATGTTCAGTAATACACAAAATATCAATATGATTATCGCTCATGAACAATTCAATTTCCAGTTCCTTGCCCAATATTCCTCTAATGTTTTGGTGAATCAGGTTGATTACATCATTTTGTTTCTGCTTTGTGTACTTTTTATTGCCAGAAAAACAGTTCTCTTTTGTCTTAACACCTAGTTTAAATTGTCAAATAATGAATTATTTATGTCGGAGTGCTCAATAGAAGCAGATTGTACCAAATTCTTGGTATTAATGTCAATTAAATATAATAGTGACAAAACTATTTGTCGTTTAAAATAATTGGAAAGGTAAAACCTACCTTTGGTCAATAAATAATTATTTCTAACAATACTGTTAGTGTCAATTATTCTACATTTATTACTATAGGTACATAGGTTGTACAAAGATAAATTGAGTATGTATCTTCGGTCATTTTCGGACTTTGACAAATGCTGAGAATAGGGGAAAGTGAACATAATAATTTCTTTCACTTTAAGTGAGTTTAAAGCTTCATAAAATTGTATTAAATCACTTTTGTTCACTGTTCCCCTATTTCCAATAAGAATTAGCAGTGTTGCCTGTGAATGTATATTACTGTCCATTAAAATTTGTTTAGAAATATTTTTAAGACTACTATAAGGCAAACAATTGCTGATTGCGCTATGTCCCTTTAGGTATGAGTTTAACAATGAGCCCATGCCATGTCCTACCTCATCGCAGTACATGATAATACTAGGTTTAAGTTTAGGTGTACTTGGTGTGGTTTGGAAGGAACTGTCTTTGGATTTATTTGGGTTACTAACACACACACTTGGTTCCAGTACACTAGTGGACAAACCATCATTCACTTGATTACATAAGCAGGACTGATTATTTGTCAGTGACTGGAACCGCTCTGAGTTATAATTAATTTGTGATATTAAATCATCCATTGCTAGCGTATATTCATGAATAATTTTTTTTGAACTTTCATTAATTTTTTGTAATGAAATAATTGAATCTTCTAAAGTTTGAATTTTTTGCTGTAATATATGTGTGTCAGTTTCATATTTCAATCTACTATTTTCTAACTGAGAAGAATACAAATCTAATTCATCCACCAGATTTACATTTAGTTGGCATGATCTCAATTTTTTAATGTATATTCTGTTCTGTTTTGACAACTTTTGCACTTGTTTTATACATTTATTAATTTTTATATATTTTTTCAGTTTTTTACCGCTGCAATTTACTAATCTTGTTTTGGAGAAAGTATCTTGTTCTGCAACAATTATAGGGTCTTTAATTGGAGCGATAACCAACTGAGGCTCTGGGCCAACTAACTCTTCGAAAAGGCTCTGAGTGTGAGCAGATGTACTTTCCCGTTGGGATTCCTGGAGTTCATATATCTGCTCGTGGGCATCATGCAGTATGTAAGTATGTATGGTATATATAAGATTTTTTTTAAATTTCCTTTTTAACAAAGATCTTTAACCAAATTTAATCCCGTACCTACAAATTTACCCACAACTTCTAGGGTTGGCTGGTAGAGATCTCTTCTAGAGATAAGTCCACCATTGTACTTTAAGTTTTTAAATACCTTTTGTAAACTATTTATGTGCAATAAAAGATTATTATTAATATATTATATTATTTATAATGAGGCACATTACTGCCAAAATTCATGGGTGCGTAATGTATCTGTATATGTACATATAGGTCTCGCCATGGGCTATCGCCGCTTTTATCTCCACTGCGAGGTGATAACTATTCTGAACTATAGCTATTTCCAAAGTTTGTTTTTAAAGTTGTAGTACATTTACAAGGTCTTTTTATTATCTTAGCAGTAGATATAATACATCCATGAAAACTTGTACTACAAATCCATTCATATATGATAAAAGAAAATGGTCTGTCTGTTAATGCTTACTCCGCTTACCCCATTGAATTAAAGAAACTGAAAAGTTTAATTTATTATATTGTATTTCAGCCTATACGGTGTCGTGGTATACCTGCAGAGTGCGAGTCTAAGATTAATTTGACTAAGTTATAGGCAGAGAAATATTAATTTATCGATCTGGAGACCATAAAATATCAAGTCCAAATATAGGCTTAGTTTCAGGATCCAGTTTCCCACAAAACTACATAATAATTAAGTTAAGTTTTGTGGAAGAAAAATAATTTTGTTATTTATTTAATCCCACTCCTTACAAACGACTGGAGCACGTACAGTGCGTTTTATAAGATTATCGCGTGCCGTACGTGAATGAGCTTCCTGTCGAGATTTTTCCACAAGATAACAGCGTGGGGTTCTTCAATTCGGGCGTGAAACGCGCTAGTAAAGTTCCTGGCGGCTGTAAGCGTCCATATGCTTCTATGAACACTTTCCTTCAGGTGAGAATTCTTGAATGCCTTGTAAAAATAAGTGCATTCAATTGTTTGGCATTACATATACAGTGGACCCCCGGTAAACCGGCCCCTGTCTAATCCGCCGCTCCCTGTAATCCGACGTGCTTATCACTGTTGAATCTAGGAACATTTTTTAAAAATCTTTACAAATAAAGCTGATGCATGATTAAACAGTTAGCAACTTGAACGCGCCACTTCATAATAATCTTTTAGTTTTGAGCTGTATTTTGTCGAATTGCAAGGTACTCTTTATCATAAAAATCCGGACTAAAAGGGATTTGGGGTAGTACTCTGTAATCCGACAAATTCGATAGTCCGACACTGCCCAGCAACACGTTTGTAGAATTACCGAGGGTCCACTGAATTAGAAATCGTTGATCGAAAGATGAAGTAAATAATAAGACGCAGTGAAGATGAAGCTAAACTTAACAGAAAAGACTCCTAAATTTGTCATTGTGATGAATTTTAGTTTAATTAACAATTTTTTTTATTGAATCTTACCCACCTCTCATCTCACGGGAAGTCGTAGAGAAATCTTATGGGATGATTGGTAGCAGCGTCATCTAGCGTACTGGCTTGAGCTGCGGCCAACACGCCTGGCCAGCGTGGTGGTTATGGGCAAATATCCCCAATATAATAAACGATTGGGAGGCCAACTAGCACTGGAGTTTATATGGCTGAAATGATGAAAGATACTTTAATGGCGGGCAGGAAGCTTGCACTTTGTTGTATAAAAAAAGTTTAAAAGTCTAAGAAAGTATATAAATAACAAAATTCGGTTGCAGAGAAAGTCGCGGGCGGCCGCTATACCACAACAATTTAATCTGGCTTTGGTAACATGATGGGTAAAGTTCAGCTGAAGCTATGAAATCTCAAATAACTCGATATTCGTATACCTCAAGGTGGAATTTTAATGCAAATTGTTTCAGACTCTCTGGGCGAAGTGAGGGCGATTCGCTTCAGGAGTACTTTATAAGCCTCTCGTTGAGGTTAGATAAAATCACGACACTTTAGATTGTCTCGTTGCGGTCGATGCATTCAATGCTTGTAAAATCAGACATAAAATAATATGTTTGTTAACTTCAAATGAATCGAATTATTGTATAGTATTATAAAGAGGTGTATGTATGTAATTTTTTTTGCTTATTTCTGGGCCAAACATAAATAATATTTATATCAGGTGTATAGGGCTCCTAACATGATCTGAGGAGCCCAAGCCACCCTCACCTGCAAGTGGTGCACCTGCCGATCAACGGACGAGGCTCTGGCGAACATAAAAGTGCCCGGAAAGCGGCAATAGGCCACCTATTACGTGGGACCAACAATATAAATGGCGAAGTGTGGGCGTGTAGTACGCCTCTGCGTACCCCTTTGGGGAAACAGGCGTGATATTATGTATGTATGTATTTATATCAACATTTTATGGTATAGTAGATTAAGGGGGTATAAAAATATTCATGACCGTTAATATGGACATTACTGTGACACTGTAGAAGTACAATTACAGGTATTCAAACAATATTTTACTGCAAAAGGCACTCTACTCCCGATTAGTGTAAAGTGAGCGAAGCCGCGTGAAACAGGTAGTAAAATAGAGTTTACGTTTAGATGGCGAGATCGGTACCTACAATTTACGTAGTAAAACCTTGCCTGTATACAAGTCAATATACTCCGTAAATCGCCCTTGTCCGATGAAGTAACGAAAGCAGTCGGGTAGGTAACGTATCTGTTCGTATTGGCAAACACAGTCGTGTAGTGTCTTGTGAGAATTTCTCAAACCGCACTTTAGTTCCCCTATCTAAAAAAAGTGATACCTAAGACTCGAGGCTTCACCTCTTTTTTTATTCGATAACTAAATCAATCAACAATATTTTAAAAGGGGGCCAAAAGGGGACCGAAAAGGGGTGTGAGACTTATCATCGGCAGACGCGACCATCAGCAATAATACCCACTAATGATCTTCCGCTGACGCCTGACGCTTGTTGAGAAAGCAGTGATACGATGTCTTAGATGGACGAGGTGAAGTTCATTCTATATATACAGATTTCAGAAAGGCATTCGACCTAGTGAATCATGATTCATTACTTCTAAAATTGGCAGGTGTCGGTATACACGGATCATTGCTCCGGTGGTGCGAGTCTTATTT
The DNA here is from genome assembly GCA_949126915.1 of Musotima nitidalis. Taxonomy (NCBI): domain Eukaryota; kingdom Metazoa; phylum Arthropoda; class Insecta; order Lepidoptera; family Crambidae; genus Musotima; species Musotima nitidalis. Next base: position 6,532,853 of record OX421432.1, on the reverse strand, counting down.
GAGAAATAGATCTCAGCTGGTTTCATTATTTGGTTACAAATCAAAACAAAGGCTGGTACCATCTGGAGTTCCACAGGGATCTCATTTAGGGCCACTATTCTTTATTATATTCATTAATGATGTCTCTTCTTGCATAAATTCCAAATTTAAATTGTATGCCGATGACTTAAAAATTTATCGAATAATATGTAGTACTGACGATGTACAGGCTCTTCAAATGGATATTAATAGGTTTCAGGATTGGTGTTATGATAACCACATGCTAGTTAATACAAACAAGTGCTACCATATAAAATTCACACGAAAATTACAACCGACTAACGCTACTTATTTCATCAACAACATTCCTATTAATGATGTATCCAGTATCCGTGACCTAGGTGTAGTCTTGGATAGCTCGTTGAGCTTTAGACATCACATTGACGCTATTATTATAAAAAGCTCAAAGTTAAGTAGTTTTATTACACGCCAAATAAAAATATTGAAGGACCCTCAACTCACTATTCTTATTTTTAATAGTGTTGTACGAAGTGTCCTCGAGTACGCGAGTCCAGTATGGAATCCCGGTTATCAGGTTCATTCCGATAGACTTGAGCGAGTTCATAAACGTTTCGTGTACTACCTCAGTTATTCAGATAATAAATGCCGTGACCTTCAGTCGTATGAATCACGCTTATCTCATTATAATCTTACGCCCTTACATTGCCGACGGAGGGCATCAGATGTCCTATTTCTTTTTAAAATAGTAAACGGTTTCATTGACTGTGCTGAAATTTTACATTGTCTCCAATTTACAATTCCACGAAGTGCCAGTCGTGTTCAGAATAGACTTCCCACATGCAGGAGTCGTCTCGGTTCTCACTCTCCTCTGTATCGAATGTGCTCATTTTATAACTCAATGCGCTTCTATTATGATATCTTTAACGGTTCTCTGGCCTCGGCAAAAAAATATATATTTCCTAAAGGTTATATTAGGTCGGGGAAAAAGTCTTTTCGCATAACGTAGGTATAAACTTATTATAAAATTTTTTTGACTGTACTATTTGTGTCTGGCTGGTTTTGGTAACATTAAAAAGGTTCCATTATAAAGAAAAGAAAAAAATAAAAAAAAGTTGTTTCCCGCTATTTTTCATTTGTTTTTCTCTCCGTTAAAATGAGTGAATCTAATGAAGAAATTCGATACATTTTATAATTTTATTATAAAAAAGGCAAAAATGCAACTCAAGCAGTGAAAAAAATTTGTGATGTTTATGGACCTGATGCAGTGTCAGTAAGAGTAGCACAAATTTGGTTCAAACGTTTTCAGTCCGGAAATTTTGATGTTAAACATGCACCTCGCTCTGGTCGCCCTGTTACGAATAAAATGGACGCCATCTTTGAAAGAGTGGAGCAAGATCGGCATATTAGTAGTTACGATGTAGCTGAAGAACTGGGAATTGACCACAAAACAGTTTTGACCCATTTGAAGAAAGCTGGTTATACAAAAAAGCTCGATATTTGGGTGCCACACGAGCTCACTCAAAGAAACTTAATGAACCGTGTACTCATTTGCGATTCATTATTGAGACGTAATGAAACCGAGCCGTTTTTGAAGAGATTGATAACTGGCGATGAAAAGTGGATCACGTACGACAAGAACGTGCGAAAAAGGTCGTGGTCGAAAGTTGGCCAGGCTTCACAGACTGTGGCCAAACCTGGCCTAACACGAAATAAGGTGATGCTGTGTGTATGGTGGGATTGGAAGGGCATTGTTTATTATGAGCTTTTACCGCCTGGCAAAACCATCGATTCTGATCTTTACTGCCAGCAACTGATGAGATTAAAGGAAGCAGTCGAGAGAAAACGGCCGGAATTGATCAACAGGAAGGGTGTGGTCTTTCATCACGATAACGCTAGACCACACACATCTTTAGCCACTCAGCAAAAATTAAGAGAGTTCGACTGGGAGGTCCTAGTGCATCCACCATATAGCCCTGACCTTGCGCCTTCAGATTTTCACCTGTTTCGGTCTCTGCAGAATTCTTTAGGTTCTGTAAGGTTGACCTCAAGAGAGGACTGCCAAAACTATTTGTCCCGTTTTTTTGATCAGAAGTCCCAAAGTTTCTACAGTAACGGGATAATGTCTCTGCCCACAAAATGGCAGAAAGTTATTCAACAAAACGGTACATATATATTGTAAATAAATGTAAATAAACTTTGAAAAAAATGTCTTGACTTTTCATACAAAAATACGAAAAGACTTTTTCCCCAACCTATTATAATTCTTAAAGGTTGATGTTATTTCAATTGTAACTTACTGCAGATTTAGTATAAGTAATTGTCGAATATTAGAATATAATTATTGCATGCTGTGCTTATAACTAGTAGGGGCAATTTGAAGTACGTGTTATAAATTAAGCTCACACAAATGTATGTAACTAATTGCACCCAGTTTTATAAGCCAAATAAAAATAAAAAAAATGTGCTGATCATTGTAATAATAAATAGCTGTATAAGAAAATTATTGAGTTGAATTATAGTAAATTGTGTTTAACTTTTAGTGTCAATAAAAAAGGTAAGTAAATATTATAAAGGACTATTTAATTATTATCAAAAACAAAATATTTAAAAGCAAAACAGTATCGAATTCAGTGGAACGTATCAGAGCGGGACTCCATTGAGTGGCACTTGGTTTAAGGATTAGGCTGTGACTGCGTCCGGCTAAAGCTGGCATAGCCCCGCCACCGGCACGTACACCGTCCGGCTTTGTTGCAACTGGTGACGCTACACTCACGGACATATTGCTGGATTTACTTAAGTATTTACAACTCGATAACATCATCTTTAGCCTATATTCCTCCACTGTACAGCCTGTCGAATAGGTCGCCCTTCAATGCAATGAGCTCGATCTTCAGCTAGTCGCTCCCCCTAGCTAACATAAAAATTGCATAACTTGAATAACGTAAATCACACAAACTGCAAGCCGCCGTCATGTCCTTTATAACCAGTTTATATAGGTTTTGCTCATCATACTGTCTTTTGAGGTGCCGTGTGGTATCTCATCTCACGAGGAGTCGTAAGAGTCGACGAAGAGAAATTCTACCGGATGATAGGCAGCAGCCTCGTCCTGCGTACTGGCTTGAATTGCTATCACCAATCCGCCTGCGCAGCGTGATAATTAATAAGCAGTGAATTTTTGACTAATTAAATAGGTTTTTTACCCGCTGCTAAGAATGACGTTGTAGACTTTCGCTTTAAAGTTTAAAAAATATAAATGTTATTCAGACTTTCGTGTTTTAAAAAGCACGTGGAAGGTATCGGTTGTCCATATAAATTAATCCAATGTGGTAACTCTCAGTAAGAACCCTTATTTAGCTCCTTGAAAAAATCATATAGTAGGACACCTGCTTCCGTAATGGTTTTCTCGTGGAGTATAATAACCTGAATGCACAGAACAGAGATAATGTCATTCCGAGCCTGAATTCCTCTCAGTCCATTTTGTGAGAGGAGGTGAGACTATTTAGCCTAATAGTGGGACAATAATCGGCTAAAATGCTGTAATTATATTTTTAGATCCCATACTAAAATCTCACTCGACTGTGAATAAACGACCCCATTTCGCAGATATCAAAGAATCTGTCCTAAATAATTAAATTTTGATATTAACTTCCATTTTAATTCCATTACGGCTTAATGGTGGCTCTGCTCTAATTTACCTGTCGTTATAGTTATGAATTTCATAACGTAATCACATAATTAATTATCATATACAAAATTTGTAACAGTTGGACACAATTTAAATTTATGTATTGTTTTCATCTTTATTGCACATTAAAGACGTAAAACAAGAGGAAAAATTGATGCCTTAGGGCATTTTTTACCAGTTAACATTAGGGTTAAATAGTTCCATTTACTAGCTTCTGTCAGCGGTTTTGCTGTGTAACTTACATCATCGCAAATCACGGAAACCCCAGATTTTTTTAGAAGAGCTTAAGTAATTTGTCTTTTTACAAAATAGTTTCTCTTGTGAATCAAATGGAAAGGAAAATCTCCCTTTTGGATAATTAAATTGTAATGACAGTTTATTTTATATTATATTTAAGCAAAATATTAGGACACGATATTAGGTCTCTACATATAAAATTTATGTTATGCATGTGAAAGAGATAAAAAAATCTTAATTTTAAATTTAAATAATATACTGTTATTATCTATGCACTTTTGCCATTTTATAGGGAGTTCATAGATTCCATTACTGAAAAAACTGCGGGAGCGACAACAAAACCTTTGGCGGTTTGGTTTGCCTCATCTGAATCAATTTTATTTCCAACTCAGAAATTATAAAAAATACTCAACTCATATTTGGATTTATTGACATTACGTCTTTCAAAAACTACATGTGCGATATGACATATTTTTACACCAGTCATTAGAACACTACATTATTAAATTAAATTAAATACCCCAACGTTAATTGGAGTTAAACAATATCGAAGAAAAGCAATATCAATATTTCCTCATAATGTAATGGCATACGATAGCACCAATTCATTTCATATCTGTCATTCCAAGTACTCAATACTCTCTACAATTTTCCAACTACAGTCACCCTGCAGTATGTTTTTCTGAAAAGCTTTTAAGTGAATTGATCATGTGGACGGTATGTGGCAATTACTATTGAAACAGGTATGCAATGAGTAAAAATTACATGCAATAACTTTTTCGATTCTTCGAACACACGGTTCACAGATTTCGAGATTTTTCAATACCTAGTTACCAAATAAAGCTTTAAGTATAAGTTTAAGAAGATATGATATAAAATCTTACTAGCAAACACTTTTTCGTTAATCGATATTATTATTTTAAATCGGTCGTATTTTATTAAATTGATAAATTATGAAGTCATAAGATTTAAATTTTTACTGTATTTCGAAAAAAGTATTCGAATTAGAAATAAAAAAAGCAAAGCTAAGTATTTTTTATTAAATTTCCAGTTTTTTCTTTTGTAACATTTTAGTAATTGTTATTTAAGATAGATACATAGAAAATTCTTTACCTCCCGGTGAGTACCTCCCGGTGGCCGGAAAAAGGTAACACCCAGAGTTGGCGACTTTGGGTGCCCTTACTACTGACTATCGGGGGGGAAACTAAGAGGGATCTGTGGAGGGCGCAGCTGGCGTCTAACGATAGACCCTCCGGGGAGTCGGCCACATTCACTATGGTCGCACAAGGAGGTAGGAGGGGCGCGTCTACTGCGCCTCTCTGAGGAGGTCCTCTCGGTTTTAGTCCGAGGGACGTTGGCCGCAGGCGGGGTGTCAGACGCTGCAACCTTGGTACTGGCCCCCGCCTTTTTCTCAACAAGCGGCGAGCGTCGTCAGAAGATTTTTAGTGGGTGTTATTGCTGGCAGTCGCGTCTGCCGGTGGTGAGTCCCACATCCCCTTTCGGTCCCCCGTTGGCCGAAAGGCAGTGTGTAAATGCATTTTGTTACCGATGTAATACAAAAAAAGTGCTCCTTAGGTAAAATTTCCAATCACATACGCATGTAACTTTTTTTGTATTGTTATTAAAAACAAATGAATACGAGCGGCTTTTTTGCAGACTCCATTGTTAATGGATGTTACAGGGAAATCTCTTTTCCCTGCAATAAAAGCCGCGGGCTACAGAAATAAAAAAAAGTGTCTTACTCATGTACGCCGAGCCAAAACTGCTGAAAGCAGAAACACGAAATTTGGCTAGTAGATATTTCAATTTGTGATGGATGCCGGATTTTTGAAATTCTTTCTTTAAGGGATTTTAAAAGCCGATGCCAATTCTATCGAGTTTCAGGTGCTCAGAAGTTCTATGTAGCGACTAAGCGTTTCGCTGAGCACACCTCAAAAACCTATCGAGACGATTAAGCAGCTTTTTGGATGCTCGATGCAGCGCTTTAATGCTACACTTCGCATATTTTTAACATTTGCCGTACCTAATATTTAGATTAGTCATTAAACAGCTTAAGCAAATAATAATAACATAACATATTTGCTGGGTACCAGTATCGAGAACAGATATATTTTGCATAAATCGTCCCTTATAAGAAGGATCTCACTTCCAGTTCGTTAACAGTTTCATAGCGATGTAAATCATACCTTAAGCACATTTGCATCACGACCCGTCATAGGTCAGCGTTCGTCTGCATAACAACAGGCAAATCGAAAGACATTTTGACCTGGCAATAAGATTTGTTTAGCGACCGATATAGTTTTGATATTTTTAGTTCCTGAGATAGTGGTTAAGATACCCACACTACTAATACTAATACTTGTAAGCAAGTGATGGAATAAAAATATCTTTGTAACAATTCCCGCGCTACTATAATTTCCCGAAAAGTCGAGAAACTATTCAACACGACACGTGTTTCGCCCTTACACAGGGCATCTTCAGGTAAGATACGAGAAACGAGAGTGACTCGTTTCAGCGTTGGTCGTGAAGACTCTGACGAGAGTGACTCTCGTTTCAGCGTTAGTCGTGAAGACATCGTTGTTCTGAGGCTCCTATCTTACCTGAAGATGCCCTGTGTAAGGGCGAAACACGTGTCGTGTTAAATAGTTTCTCGACTTTTCGGGAAATTATAGTAGCGCGGGAATTGTTACAAAGATATTTTTAATGCATCACTTGCTTACAATGGATTTCCGCAAAGCAACGCCTGAATCAATAAATTACTAATACTTCTGGGTCTTTTCTATGTAGCTTACGTACCTATGTAACTGGCGGGAGAAAAATCAACTTGACGATTTTCTTGCCTTTTAATTTTACGATCAAGCTCCCGCCCGCGGTGAATGGGCGCGATTGCTTATATGTATGGCTTTCATAAGAGCTCTATAAAGCCAAACGTAAACAAGTTATTTTGATTGATTGATAGATGGGTGCAAAAGGGTCCTTCCAGCATCTTAGGAGCCCAAGCCAACCTCATATGCAAGTAGCTGCAGGTTTTAGCGGACATAAAAGTTCCTGGCAAGCAGCAATAGGCTCGTCATCTATTATGTGGGACCAACAATATAATTGGCGTAATGTGGGCGTATATGCCTCTGCCTACCCCTTCAGGAAAACATGCGTTATTGTATGTATGTATGTGAAGAATATTTTTGTATGTTTACTCCTTGTCTAGTAATAAAGCATAAGATCTGCTTGGTTTAGAGCCTGATGGCGCTGTGTGAGATATTCAAGAATATTATGTTCATTATTAAGTATAACTGGCGGGAGAAAAGACCAACATTGACGATTGTTTTGCCCGTTTTTTACGATCAAGCTCCCATCCGCAGTGAATGGGCGTTAGTTTATAAGTATGACTTTCATAAGAGCTCCATTGAGCCAAATTTTAATAAACATTAATTTTTGATTGTGATTTGTTATACATATATTAATTACTATAACAAATTATATTAATTTTACAAAAAAAATGAATACCTTGTAAATTGTATTGTAAATATATAATTTTAAGTTTTATAATTAGAAGTTGTATATTACGACGTAATATTTGCTCTAAAATGCTTTATTTAATACTTTTTATAATATAAGTCCCTTAATATTTACAAAGGCGCCAATGTTTCGTTAATTGAAACACAGTGACAACAATCAGGCGTTCAATTTTCTTGTCGTGTCATTGATTCGCAGTACATCTTCATTAGAAGGCTCTGCGTGGGCAATAACAGAATTTAATTTGTGATAGGGATTTATTTCTAATTTATTGCACACCTAAAATTATTACAAAAGGCAAACTTAATGCCATAAGGCATTCTCTGCAAGTTAATCTTAGGCAGAATACTTAATTGAATGAATGAATGTATGAATACTTTATTGTACACTAAACATAAAAACTAATCAAATCACATTAACAAATGTATAGTACAATGGGCGGCCTTATGGCTAACAGCAATTTCTTCCAGGCAACCTTAACCTTACTACAACGAAATTGTTTTAAAGAACCGAAGAAACTATATTTTAACAGAAGTTCTAATTATTATTAAAATCTTTTGCTACAATATAAAATTCAATAAAATTATACAATTGAATAAAGAGAGACGAATAAACTGTTTTGTAATATTTATTACATACTGTCACGAATCTTCGATTAGAATTTAAAAATAAAATTATTAGTTAAAATTTTCTGCATTTATCACTGATTGGAGTTCTTTTTTAAGTAAAAGTATTTTTTTTTTAGAATAGGTAAGACCGGCCTTGCTAAGAAAAAAATGTACGCGATAAATTTTGGGTGTATATCTCCTACCTACTATAAACTTATTTTATTCAGGTAAAAATATAATTAATAGATTTAAATTTTACTATGTTACGAGCGAACACTTTATCGTAAGTTTTATGTGTATACTGTTTATAAATACTACTCCAATAACGATCACGTTTTTTTTGATCAGTCCCCTTAGTATGACATTTAAATCAAACTAAAATTGGTTACAAGCGCACATTAAATTCAACAGAAACGTGATCGTTATTGGAGTAGAATGGTAAAGTAAATTAAAAATCTTATCGGTGTTTGATGTCAGGCGCTCATTTATTAATTAGTATTTATTGTTCGTGGAATGGGCCATCTAAAATGAAGATATATAGGAGGCCGCGGAGCGGGAGAGGGAGCGGGATCCGCTCTCTCTCCGGCTACGCCGTTGGCGCAGCGGGCGGGCAAGGAGGGCCCGTCCAGCCGCGCCTGGGGGGTCTTAGGCGGCAGGGGCAGGGGGCCCCTTCCGCCTAGCTATAGACCCTCCCAGAAGTCGGCCAGTTACGCCATGGCCGACAAGGAGGTAGGGGGGGGGCGCGACACACTGCGCTTCTCTGAGGAGGTCCTCCCGGTTCTGATCCGGGGGACGTTGGCCGCGAGCGGGGTGCCAGAAGCTACAAACCCAGGCACTGGCCGCCTGCCCCTTTTTCAACAGCGGTGGGCGTCGTCGGAAGTTTTTTTAGTGGGTAGGACTGCGGTGGTCGTTTCTGCAGCAGTGAGCCCCACACTCTCCTCTCGGTCCCCCCGTTGGCCGGGAGGCAGTGCGTAAACAGCATTTTTTTACCGACGATAACAAAAAAAAAAAAATAATGTATTACTGGCAAGAGAATAAACTTGACTTGTGTATAGCGATCCCACCAAGATGTGAAGAGCCCAAGCCAACCTCACCTGCAAGTGGTGTACCTGCTGAACAACGGACGAGGCTCTGGCGAACAGATAAGTTCCCAATAAGCAGCAATAGGCTCGCCACCTATTACGACCAACAATACAATTGGCGAAATGTGGGCGTAAAATAATCCTCTACCCACCCCTTCGGGGTTACAGGTATGTATTCTCCTCAACTTGAAGTTGAAAGAAAAATGGGCGCGTTAGTATTTAGTTATCTCGATGGCCCCTCGATTGATGTGCTGTGTGGTACCGGCTTAGGATAGTGCCACCCCTCTCATTACACGGGGAGTCGTAAGAGTCGACGAGAGAAATCCTGCCGGATGATGGGTGGCTGTGTCATCCTGCGTACTGGCTTGAACTGCGATCACGCAACCGCCTGCCTAGCGTGCTGATTATACCCCCAATAGAATGTAATCTATTGTAAGGAAAATTTCCAGCAGTGGACTTCATAGGGCTGTTAATATATCTCGATTGTAATAAGTGCTTGATCACAGTTTAAATTAAAAAAAAAAGAATAAAAAAGTATAATATCAGATTATCCCCATACAGGTATTGTTTGCCTAAAAGGGCTTTAAACACTTTTGTAATTGACGTATAGATAAAATAAAGATATAATTATATATTTTTATTATATTATAGTTTGTTAGTAGAATCGACCACCTTAAAGTACAGCGTAGTTGATACATCAAAGTAACATGAAACACTTATCGTTAGCTCAAATTCATAACAATTAAGGGCTATTACAAAGTAAAATCTAAAGTTAAACCAGGTGTAGAACGAGATCCAGTATCAAATAAATAAGTCTTAATGGTACCATATAAAATACCTTATTTGCTACACGGGTCACAGTCACATCATAAACCAAAAATTCTTACAAATGATAACTTAACATATATTTTAGTTAGTGCCTGCGGCTTCGTCTGCGCAGGATTAGTACTTAACACAAAATCATTACAAATAGCCTTTGTGTTATTCTGATGAACACTCAAGCTATATTATTATAAAGTTTCATTAAATTCTATTTATTGCTTTTTGCCATCAATACATACTAACTTTCGCGTCTATAACATTAGTGTTAGAGTGGACGCATTTAAGCAATATCGACAGTAGACTTCTTAAAGGTACCTGGTACAGGATTTATGCTCTCAGCAGAAGACCGGACCGGTAGGCGCTTTGTGAGGGAGGTTTATGTTTAGCAGTGGACAGCAAATGGTTGATTTTTAGTAGCACATGGTTTGAAATTTTAGAAATAAAAAGTAGATAATAATGTTAATGTTATGTAACAAATATAAAATCTGTGCCCGTGGTGGCACCCCTGTAGACCCCTTGTTTATAAATAAGCTTAGTATCTAGAATTGTGTATAATTTTATGTAGGTACTACGTTTATAATGTGAACACTTTTTAGAAAAAAAAGAACATCCTATTATTATATCATCAATAATGTTAAAAAATATATCTTAATTTTAGGCTACTTAATGTATATTGTTGCTAAATGTATGTCGTTTTGTTGACACCAGTATAAATAAAAAAAATATTATTATTAGTACTTAACAGTATCAATGTACTAAGTTGCAGGGTTAGTAACGTTCGTAGAATCGACCACCAAAGCACCCAGTCGTAATGGTAATGGAAAAGAAGACATTGTCTGCAATAACTGTCGGTACTTCGCTAAACTATCTCCGATAATAGTTTTGTATCTGCTGGTATTTGCCAGATGAAGTTTCACGGCATTGGACGAGGAGTCTTGTGAAATAAAACTTTAAAGCAATATTGAGTTTTGGCTTTATTACAATATCTTGGACATGGCTTAAGAGTGTTGTATGGAAGAACTACGAAAATGGCCACAATTATGTATAGCGTATTTTATGGCATTGACGGTTAACTATGCCAGCAAAACCACACTATCTGGAAAATTTTCTACTTTAGTAAATAAGTACTTTTCGGTATCGGTTCGGTAAGTACTACCATGTTGCTGTTTTAGTATCATACGCAGAATTGCCCACTAAAGCACCTAGTCGTAATGGAAATGGAAAAAGAAGATAACGTCTGCAATAACTATCGGTTTAGCACTAGATAATGGTTGTGCTCACGGCTTTTCCTCTGACGAGGAGTCTTAAAAAAAAGAAAACTTTTCAACAATATAATTTTTAGCTTTATTACTATTTCTGGGACATGTCTCAAGAGCCGTAGGGGAGAGCTACGAAAATGGCTACAATTATGCAGGGCATATTCTTTGTCATTGACAGTCCAATATTGATACAGAATCACACTGGCTGGGCATTATAAGGCTTCCTACAAACTTTTTAACATCAGAAAGTAAGTACTTATAAGTAGTACGTTGCTCATTCAGTATATAGTTCGTAGAATAGCCCACTAAATCTCCCAGTCGTAATGGTAATTTAAAAAGAACTCCGCTGAGCTATAATAGTTGTGTATCCCCGTATAAATTTGCAAGAAGACCTTCCACGGTTTTTTCTTGGACAAGGAGTCTTGTGAAATACATCTATAAACTATATTTTGTTGTGGTTTTATTACAGATTCTGGGAATGGTTGTTCGAACGTTATATACTATAAAAATCGGAAGCCGCCCAATTTTAATATATAATTATTTGATAGTGACAGATCAGCGTGTCTCTTAGTTTTTTCATAATAAGCAATCCTGGGCAGACTAAATCTATAGGCTTTCCGCAAACTTTCTTAAATCAACATAGCGCGGTTGAATGCTCCCCAACACTAACTTGGCTGCCTCGACGGCCATCGAGATTTCTAGCTATAAGCCACTTCAAGAAAAGCTATATCCTGGATTGAAAGATAAGGCACCACTGTACAAACATCGCGTCACGTACTGAAACTGTACAGAAAGAAATTTTAGGACGTCGATAAAAATATAATGCTTCAAGCATCGGCTTGTCCGTGGGAAGACCTAAACTTTGCTTCATAACTCTGCTCCCTACAAATATAAGAAACTCGTCCAGTAATTATTGCTTTGCATAATTTTACTTTAGCTGATTTTTTACTGTTAGTATTGGCATGTAATGTAAAGAGACGGTTTGCTTGTAATGTGAAGATTAATGAAAATGAAAGTTAGCGAATGAAACAGAATAGGAGTACCAAAATGTTATGGATACGTGCGTGAAGGATTATACTATCAAAAAAGGGCTTATAAGTTGAGGACGGAAGAACGAGACATGCTCCTCTGACACCAGCTAAATTGGGAGCAAGGCTGATAAAAAGATGAGTTGTGTCTTCCAACTTATAATTTGCCGTTATGTAATTTCCCTCACCCCTAGATCTTGGGCAGAGAAGAAGCTTTGCAACACCAATCACAAATAAACTGGAAACCTTCCAGGAATATGATAACAAAGTCGTTACCTAATATTTTTACTAACTTCATACAAATATCCAGCAGGATACTAATGTGTCCAATGCACAAAACAAATCAGCAACGTCGACGATAGAAAGCGTTAATCAACGAGGCGACGCGACGCGACGCTGCCATTTATCCTGGCGACGCGACAGGCGCAAGTTATGCACAAAATTAAACTCACCAATGATTCATACCCCATCGTTATCTGTACTACAACTTGAATAGTCAAATGCTAGATACAGTGGATAAATTAATCAAATCAAATCAGTTTCCGACCGCTGCTTTTGCAGACAAATTTAAGGGTAGGTAGATATAGTAATTATCATTTTTCTCATACAATAGCGAAATCCTATCGCTTGATTCAATGATTAGCAGCAGTGTCATCCTGCGTACTGCCTTGAACTGCGATTACCAACCAACCAATGTCAGCAACAACTGTACAGCGTGGTGTCGTTTGGTACAGACCTGGAATATTGCCCCTTCCTCTCATCTCACGGGGAGTCGTAAGAGTCGACGAAGCGAAATCCTACCGAATGATTAGCAGCAGTGTCATCCCGTGTACTGGCTGCAATCACCAACCAACCACTACCAGCACCAACTGTCCAGCGTGGTGGTTATGGGCAGATACCCCCATAGAATGTGATCTATTGGGGAGGCTCATGTTCAGCAGTGGACATTATAAGCCTGATATGATGAATAATTATTCTTTGTACAACATCTTCATCTCAGTTCATTGTAACATTCCACGACGGACCTCCTCATATGAACAAAGAGGAATTAAGATCATGCTCCACCACGCTGCCCCATTGCGCACTGACGGGTATACCTAGTCCCGACGGTAAAACTAGCCACAACCATAACTAGACTAACTATATACAAATTGAATTCACACAAGTAACCTAACTTACATACCAAGATTAACTATTGTGAGAGTTATCACATACAAATTGAATTTACACGTGTAAGGCCGAGGGCAGAAGCTAGTAATATAAAAACATGGTTGTATTGTCTAAAGATTGTCACAGTATCGTAATGTAATTGTGAACAGATTTACAAGCAATCCGACGCCGATACACAACGGGCAGGACAGTGATAAAAAGCTAATTACAGATAGTGGAACCAGTCTTTTAGCACAAATACAACATATCAGTATCTCACATCGTTAAAAGTATTTGCAATTACTTCTTATGATTAGGTTAGTAGATGTTCTTTGGCAACAATAATAATTAGTCTTTACGACCTTGTTGATATTTGCTTAAATTTATTTTGTACCCTCATTTCACGCATGACATTTAAACTTATTGTAAGAAAATGTTATAAAATAAATAAATACAATACTGTGACATATCGGAATAACTGAGTTAAACTCCTTAACGTATATATCAAATCGCCATCCAACTAAAGACAGATAGATCTCTGTGAACTTTAATAAAGGTTCTCAGAGATTTGATCCTTATATAAATTTTATACTTGTATTAACCACGGTAATAGTTTCCAATAACGTAATAATGTACAAACCTCGAGGCGCCGTGTTTAATTTCTGAAGCTTGGAGGCATATTGGCAGGACTCAGGTACCTTGGTAGGCTCGTAGATCCGAGCCAAGCCGAGACGCGAACTCTCTGAGCCACGCCTCGAGGCTTTAAAGCAATTGGAGCTGTCAAAAGAGCACACAGTGCTTCAAGAGCCTTATTAATATGACTGACTATTCAACCAGACCTACTGTAGCATAACATTTGAGTGAGTGTAAACGGAGCCACCACTCACAGCGCGCTTCCCGATAGCGTGCTCTTTCATTGTTTCTAACTTCAGACAAAAAGTAATGGCTGTTTTGAACTGATTCCTCGGGCGTCGCTGAGGAAACATTATGTTCGCTCTTGTCTTCATAACTATTACGAAGTTAGTGATAAGATGATTTGTGTTTTCTTCAACACTTTCTGATTAGATTTTTGCGCTTGCACACTTAATGTTTCGGATGGGATCAAAAGTATTTTAACCAGATGAGTATACATATAAGAAGGGTAATGAGTATGAGAGAAAGATATGGACAAAGATCATGGTTGTAGGGTGTAAAGATATGATCTCTGCTTACCTTTCTAACAAGGAGTTTAAATATGTATGTATGTATGTAGATTTAAATGACGAATTCAGATATTTTTGCTAATGTTTAGCTAATCTAAGAACGACGAGTTAATCTGATAGTAAGTTGATTGCCTTTTAGTCACTAAAACTTCCAAGACACAGGTATCCAGATACAATTAAAATTGTATTGATAAACGGTCGTCCGTCACCTTATGTGGATACCTTATACTATGATAATATAATTAAAAAAAAGATGAGGACCTTAAACAATGACAGAATAAACAGAGAAAGATAGGGACCTTATACAATAGTAGTTTAAGTAAAATAGGGACTTTAGAGAAAGTCGATCAGATTTTTACAGTTACGATGTGACTAGACATTTTAAAACACTAAAAGTAGTACCAAACTCACAGATTTATTACATAACTTCGTATAAAGTGGTATCAAACTGGAAGCAAATCAATTCAAGTTACAACAGTGTCGCTGCATACTGCATTCAGAACTGCGCTCGTCGTCTGTAGCCGCCATCCGTCTCCATTCCAATAAACGCGATCGCTTTGTATCTATATAGCTTACGTTATGTGTTTGTGTGACGCATTTCAATTTACTTTCAATTGCCTTTGTAATTAGATCAGAAAGTATACTCTTCACTTTAATAGTATATTAAGAGATATATGAGTAGCTGAAAAAAATACAGAGTATATTTAAATATATGGGGGCCTCCATAGCATATTGACAATAGCAGTTTAAGTATAATGGGGACTTTACAGAAAGGCGATAGATATGAACTTTTTACTTTAAAAGTATGTTTAAAAATAAACGAGTTTAAGATACTCATACTACAAGGACGAATATAGGTAAAAATAGATGGGAACCTTTTACAATAGTAATTTAAGTAAAATGGGGTATTTAGAGAAAGACAATATATTGGTATCTTAACTATACATGTATATTTAGAGATGGTTAAGAGAAAACGAGCGGTTCTTTTCAGAGATTAGTTCAGTTATTCTATGACTAGACATTGTAAGTAGCTAACATATTTCTTACGTATGCTAGGATAAAGTAGAAACTCTCTGGAAGCAAATCAATCCAAGTACAACAGTGCCGTGCCGCTGTGCGCTGCATTCAGAACTGCGCTCCACGTCTGTAGCCATCCGTCTCCATTTCAATAAACGCGATCGCTTCGTATCTATATAGCTTACGTAATGTGTTAGTGTGTGGTTTAATAAGCGGCGATAGCCAAGTGGCGACACCCCTTGCTTTTAAATTCAGACGGTATCAGGTTCAAACCCTGGTGGCGCAACAATGACTTTTCGAAGTTATGTGCGTAATTATCCCTTGCTCCGTGCCCCGAAAAGCACGTTAAGCCGTTGGTCCCGGCTGTCATAAACATCTATGGCAGTCGTTATTAGAAAGTCAGTGCCTTCTAACTAGTTGACAACAGGTTTAACCATAGAATGATGTTTCCTTCTGGGTTGCGGAGGTCAGACGGCAGTCGCTCCAAGTGATAACTGAAATTCAATCAAATCCGGTTGAACCGGTGAGCAGACCCTGAGCCCAGGGCAACCGGGATAATGCTAGGATATGATGAAATATGTTAGTGTGTTGCAATTTACTTTATTGACATATGAAAAATAGATTATAGAAACCACTGTGTTTTTTAGTTCCATACGATGATGTTACGAATAACTTAATAGTAAACGAAGATCAGAAGCGCTTTATATAATATACCACACAAACGGTCAATTTATAAGTGGATGGGGAGTGTATCCTACCACGACCTAAGGGAGCCTTTTTTGTATTACGTCGGTAGCAAAATTCCGAAAGGGGGTGTGGAACTTACCAGCGGCAGACGCGACTGCAGTAATACCCACTAGAAATCTTCCGACGATGACGCCCGCTGCTAGTTGAGAAAGAGGGGGGCGGGAGGGGGAAGTACAAAAAAACCTTGCTAGGAAATCTCCGATCAACCGACAAGTATCTGGCGAATATAAAAGTTATCGGTAAGCGGCAAGCGACAATAGGTTCGCAGCCCATTACGTGGACCAAAAATGCTTGTAGCGAAACCTAGGCGCAATATGCCTCTGCCTACCTATTCGGGAGAACAGGCGTGATGGTATGTATGTATATGATCTACTTTGGACGGAACCCATGAAAGTCACACATTATTCTGGATAAAAATTTCATTATTATGTCCTACTCTTTTGAAGACCGATATGGTGTGGAGGTCAGTATACCTGCACTTAACTCCAGAGGTCGTGGGTTTGATTCCCCACACAGGACAAATCTTTTTATGCGTGAACATAAAAATTTGTTCTGGTCTGGGTGTTTTCCTATATAAAGTATATTAAGAATGTATGTCTTTAGTATCCATAACACAAGTTCTGATATAATACTTATCTTGGAACAGAATAATTGGTGTGATTGTAAGTGAATATTTATTTATTCTCTAATATACAAAGTGTATTCATATAAAGTTTTCTCAAAACCAACACAGTAATTTAGCTGTGAGTGCGTAACGAAACAAACTTAAAATCGAATTTCATATGAGGTAGGGAAAAGGGAAAACCTTAGTGGTTTTTTTAGGTTAGACGCATTTGACTTTTTCTAAATTTCTATATTTTATTCGTAATTAAATATAAAGTTATGTTGGTTACATAAATTAAATAATTACTAAATATACTTCGGTAAGTAAAACGAAAAACTCTTCAAAGATGAGGATTAAGTCAAAAAACTTAACAAAGTGTAAGGGCTTACAAAACATTTTTGAATTTGAATAAATAATTCATAAAGCAAACAATGTTAAGAAACCAAGAATTTAAAATCAAGTAGTCTTAAGTATTAAAGTAAGGCGGTGCGGAAACTCCAAATTTTTAGGTCGAAAAGCCCTTTAAAGAGCTTACATCAAATGAAGACAATAAAATTTACTCTCCAGGAGCTTTATTCTACTACGTTCATCAACTCAGCACCTTGACATGCAAAACTTTACTCCTGTTAAAGATAGCAGAATGAGGCCACTGATAGCATTATTATTGTTTAAAAAAGATTAAAAGTTTACTTTTAATTGAAGCTTCTCAAGGAACGAAATACTACCGATAACAGAAACACCCATTTTGTTTATTCTTGAACATGCGTTTTAGCTTATTTTATCTTTGTTGTTTTGATGATAATTATAATTCTCCTACAATTAGCAGCCTCTAGCGGAATTTAGCTGCCTCTAGCTGAAACTAACAACCTTTAGCTGGAATCTAGCAGCCTAGCAGCCTTTAGGAAAATTTGCTAAGCGAAAGAGGTAAGCGAAAGTTTCCCAAAAAAAGGTATTGGTTTGTGTATGGTGGACCAGCGATGGTGTCATCCACTACAGCTTCCTAAGATCTGGTCAGACGATTACGGCAGATTTGTATTGCCCACAACTGAAACCCATGATGGAAAAGCTAGCCGTTAAACAACCGAGATTGGTCAACTACTCTAGTTCACTGCTTCATCAGGTCAACGCTGATTATTTAGTTCCAAGATAAGTGTCATTAAGAAATTGTGTTAATAAAGGACGAGCGACTGCCATCTGACCTCCACCACCCAAAGGGTAACATCATTTTATGGTTAACCAGTTGTCAGAATATTAGAAGGCACTGACTTCCTAATAACGACTGCCATAGGTGTTCATGACAGCCGGTACCAACGGCCTAACGTGCATTCCGAGGTACAGAGCCAGCATTACGCACATAACTTTGAAAAGTCAACTAAACTAGGGTTTGAACCCTAGACCCTTTAAATTAGAAGTATATGGGTCTCGTCTCTAGGCTATCATCGCTCTATACTAAATAAGAGATATACATACATATAAAAAAATGAATCCAAATTGTACTGTTTTACTAAAATAATGTAATCTAACAAATAAACAAAATTAACCATATCTGAGCGCAGTGTCAGTGTCAGCGCACGATTCAGCAAGAAGAATCAGCCATACAATTGGCGAAAATCATAAAATGATAGTTAAAGTACAGAAACTAAAAAAAATCTTTCATAAAGTTTTACATAGCTCTGAAAAAGTCAAAATGAAATTCAAAAAAAATACGATATATAACTACAAAAAAATACACAAAAAATTTATAAGTGTAAGTGAATCTTAGTGCCAGTTGCGAGCCACCGCTCTGTGAGTAGAACTGAAAGGAACTCATCACAGGCTCTGCTCTTTTAAATTATCAATCAGTTATAATAAGAAACAACACACAGTGAATATTTGAAGATATGGAAAGGTTCCCCCAGAAGCTGTAGTGGAGACCAACATCTTCGTGCCTTTCGAATCACGGAAGCGCTCGATATGAAATGCCGCAAAACGGTCACCCATCTAACTGACCTCTTTGAACTCGACTTTACTTCGGTGATCGCTTTCAATAAACTAGCACCTCGGTACAAGTGGTACAGTGCTAATAGTTATGTAAAAATCGGCCAAGTGTGAGTGAGACTCTCGCACGAAGGGTTCCGGACCAGTTATACACATTGATAACAATGGTACTTAATTTTATTAGCTTTTAAATCTAATGCTTAATTTAAAAAATAATGGTCGAGAAAAAAAATCACGCTTGTTCTTTGAAAGCACTGTCAACTTTTAAGTATTTGTTGTTATAGCGGCAACAGAAATCATCTATAAAAATTTCAACTATTTGACTGTCACGGTTTATGAGATACAGCCTGGTGACAGACGGCCGGTCGGACAGCGGACTCCTAGTAATACGGTCCCGTTTTTTACCCTTTGCATACGGAACCCTAAAAATCGAAAACTAATACAAATAGATATTCATTATGCATCTGACTTTTAAAAATAAACTCGACCAGTAAAAAAAGTCGGAATTACAGTTTAATTTATAAATTGTTTGCTATATTTCGTGCAAGCGTACCAACGTCCACTCTATCAATACTTCTACTATATATGTGAAAAATACGAACCCTAGTGCACAGACTTATTTAAAAAACATACGACTTTTACAAATAAACTTTACCAATACAATAAAATGGAAATTCAAATTTTATATAGAGATTGTATTTCATATATAACATTTCGTGCAAGCGTACCTATGTCCATTCTATCTAATTTGTACAGCAGCGACTTAAATCGAATATAGTGTTAAGTAGGTATTAGAAATAAAACAAATTTTAATACATAATTATACTATCATATTTTTTTATTTATTGTGCAAAAAAAATTAACTCTTATTAAAAAAATACATTTGACTATAACAATAAACCTTGATCAGTACAATGTGAGTGGAATTACATAAAACATATATTATTTATTCTTGCAATATTTCATGCAAGTAATAGATACTGTGTATACAATAGAAATGTAAAATAATAACAATTTACTTTAAAATGATTTAATACTTTAAAACATAACTTAAGAAATGTTGTATTAGTAAAAAGTTGAAATAAATCAGTACGAGTTATGACTAGCTTACTCAGTGACGTCACTTGTTTGCGCATCGGTATAAAAGAGCAGGGGACGGCAAGCACAGGCAGTTGCCGCCTGACTCGCGAGGGGTTCACTACTAGGTACTAGTTAAGGTATGATATATTTCTGTATTTATATACTATTTCAGTTACTGTTTCACATAAATAAGTAATCTTTAATGGCTCAATGTTGCTGCCTAAATTATTATAAGGCCATTTCTATAGATAGTATATTATGACCTATTTCGTTGCCAAATAATTTAACATTATATAATTATAATGAATATAATCAATGTTGAATATTACTGTTATGAATTATAAATATTGCTGTTTAAATTATCTTTAATTATTTCCACACATAAGCTATTTTATAAATATTCTTCCTGATCTAAAGATAAAATGAATTATTGCTTAGTCTAAATTAAAGCATATTGATATCCAATCTTCAATCGGTCTTTTATTTACTTATTCTTATATATCTTACCATATCTGATTAAATAGGTAAGTCTTATTTGCTTAAGCCTTATATATTTATATTTAATTTATCTATGTATCTAACATCAGAAGTGGGATCTGTTCTCCTCTCACTAATATTTTTGTTACAAGTTTCAGATAGATTCCATCCTGCTAGAAACTTTCCAGCGGTTCGCGATGACGACGTGGCACTGCCAGTATTTAGTCCAGATTTCTGCGACAGTGGTGCAAACGGCTAGTGCAGAAGTATAGAAGAATTGGCAGAAGAGTTTAAGTGGAGCAGCATAGCAACCGTGGCAGAAGCTGGTAAGGCACTAATTTGATTCAAAACCTGACAGAACTTGGGAAATATTCAAAATTTATTTATCGGATTTCTACTCAGAATTATTAAGCAAGAGAAAAGGTTCGGTTATAGCGCAGTACAAATATATTTTACTTAATATGTTTAATTGATTAAATCAATATGTGGTAGTGTTATGACTTATGATGTAAATGTTAGAATTGTCAACCTAAAAAATAAAGAAATTTTGAACAAAATATACTTAATAACTTATCAGGGCCTAGTCAATCAAACGGTTCTATATTTGATACAAATCTTTTTGCGATAGGTGAACGAAAATGTTTTTCTTGTGATAAATCGCGTCATGTTAAAAGTCACTGCCCTATAATAAATAATTCCACCCTTAATAATACGGATTTCATTATACCTCCAATTTGTCTTAAACAAAAAATATAGTAATTATTGCAAAAAGCCAAATCCACTTGCTACCACAAAGCACAAGATAAATAAATCTAAAACAGATAGCGATAAAAGTTGACTTCTGTTACAATAAGTAATATTTCTGTAAAATCTCCTATTGATATAGGAGCTATCTGTAGTACAGTTAAAGAATCGTACCTTATTTTTTGCGTCTCAGTGGAGAAGGCGGAGGTAGTTTAGCTTTGTAGTATTTGAAGATCTTTACAAAGTATATTTTAGTTTTAATTAAATTAGTATCGGATACTGTCGGGGATTCAAAACTAAAAACAAAAAGCGTTATACTTTACCGTTCATACATATTGGCCCCATTTAAAAGAGCTGTAAACTTTATAGAAAATAACATTATTAAGAAGAGTGATACTCCATTTGCAAGTACAATACTCTTAGTAAAAAAAAAGGGGGAAAGTCAGATGGTTCAGATCATTTGTATGTCATTGAACAAAATGATTTAAAAGGATGTTTACCTTCTTCCTCTTATGGAAGACCAGTTTGATCATTTAAGAATTTTAATAATCTTTATCTCAATAGATGTGAAAAATGGTTTCTACTAAATATCGGTTTCAGAAGACTATAAAGTATACTGCATTTTTAGTTTGATACCATTTATAATACCGCATGGTTATTATGTGTTTTTAAAATTGACAATTGTAATAGACCTTTGGGTTTTTGAAAAGCTATCACGAAAGCTTTACATATTTAAATTTCCTACGTATTTATATTGATGATATTCTTATTTTATTCTCGTCGATTATGGAAGGTATTCAATACTTGGTACAAACCATTTTGGCGTCAGGTTCTGCTGGCTTTAAAATAAATATTAAGAAATGCTAATTCTTTGTAGATAAAATCGAATATATAGGTAGGCAAATTTTTAATGAAGGGGTTCGGGCGAGTAAAGATATATTTTCTGTATTAATTATTTTTTTTTTACGAAAAGGGCAAGTACGTAAGCCATATGGATTTACTCAAAGATGAAATCTTGTTGAGATTTCAACTTTAGTAGGCAATTTTAATGTTATCGTTGTTAATCAGTCGTGGCTAGAAATCGCACAAAATAATGATCCTGAAACACAAAGTTTAAAAAATAGTGTTCAAGAAGGAGAAATGGATGTAAATAGATATATAATCAAAAACAGCTTATTACACTATAGAGTAAATCTAAATGGTGAACCAAAGTTGTTTTTACCGGAGGGTACTAGAATTAATGTTTAACGTTTATTTCACGATTAAAATTCTCGTATTACAAGGTAAAACACAAAAAGGTGAATATTTCTGTAGAATGTCATCATTCGTATCATATGTTATAAAATATATTTCACACTGTCTAGTTTGGCCTTAAGCAAGGATTTCTCCATCCTTTTGCAAAATCTGCTTTGCCTTATCACACTGTACGTTTAGATCGCTCTAGACCATTTTGTCAGGTTAACTAAGGATATAAGCATATTCAATTGTAAGTTGATGAATTTACTAGTACATTGAGTATTGAGACAATGCTCAGGATACTTATACCAATTATTCGTAAAACCTTTACTAGATTCGGTACTCCAGCCCGAGTTATCAAGGAACACATTTTAGTCGCAACCAGATTTAGTCGCTTTTTAGAGAATTGCAGATAAAGCATTATTTAATTTCAATTGTAACGGCCAAGTAGAGCGTTATGTATCAACAGTAACCGATGTCTCTTTATGTACTATGTGCAGCGATTTGTCAGATTGGCCGAACGTTCTATGGAAGGTTTAAAAGTCAATTAATATAACCATTCTGAAATCTACTAAATTCTCTCCTTTGCGTTTGCTTATAAGAGTTGAAGCGAATATGCCTTGTATACGGCAAAATTGAATGATGTTCTTGACGTTAATTCTGAAAATTCCCCAATCAATGTACTGGCACAACAGCTTTTAAATTGTGTTGATCAAATATTTAAACAACGTTTTGATGCTTTGAGGCGTGACAATTTCAGATAAGAAATATGTTGTGTACGTTAGCCAGGATCATTGTCGTAGCGAAAAACTATACCCTAAGTTTAAAGAAGCCTATGAAACTTTATCAATTCTTCCAAATTATCACTATGCCCTTAGGGGTTTGGGTAACCTGAGAAATATCACTATTGATAAAGAAAAACTGCGATATTGGCCGAGTGAATTACTTGATAAGAATATTGTCGTGGTACAATCCGTATCTTAAATGTTTATTTAGTCTACCCTCTACGAGAACTAAGTATACTGGCAATACGTCTTGTAATGAATATAAAAAAAAGTTCACGTCAATTGATATGTTCAATCTTTCTCTTTATCAGTGGAAATATTGTATTCACGAGTTAGTAATTAATATTGGTTGGTTAATGGGGTTATTTAGTAAACATCTTCTTTCTTTTTTTTAACGATTTGTGTATGTTACTTGTGTGTGTTATGTAATGGTGGTTGTTGATGATATATGTATTGTATTCTACGATAAGCATAGATAGGTAATAATATATTGTATGTTTCGAAATAATAAAAAAAAAAATTATTAACCTATGCTTAAATGATGTGTGATATTGGTATATTGAGTTGAAAAGAAATGATTACGATTAATGTATTCCGCTGGTCGATCATTTCGCTTGGTACAAGTCTGTCTCACTGGCAGCGGGTGTGGGACTTGTATGTCGAGGCAATCTGATTAATAAGTAATTTATTATTGTAAATAAACTTAGACATAATGTAGATATTGTATTCCGCTGGTCGATCATTTTGCTTGGTACAAGTCTATCTCACTGGCAGCGGGTGTGGGTCTTGTATGTCTAGGTAATCTGATTAATAAGTAATTTATTATTGTAAATAAACTTAGACATAATGTAGATATTGTATTCCGCTGGTCGATCATTTTGCTTGGTACAAGTCTATCTCACTGGCAGCGGGTGTGGGTCTTGTATGTCTAGGTAATCTGATTAATAAGTAATTTATTATTGTAAATAAACTTAGACATAATGTAGATATTGTATTCCGCTGGTCGATCATTTTGCTTGGTACAAGTCTATCTCACTGGCAGCGGGTGTGGGTCTTGTATGTCTAGGTAATCTGATTAATAAGTAATTTATTATTGTAAATAAACTTAGACATAATGTAGATATTTTCCGCTGGGCGATCATTTGTTTGGTACTTGTCTATCTCACTAGCAGCGGGTGTGGGGCTTGTATGTCGATGCAAATTGATCAAGTAATATGAATGGAATGGAATGAAAGAAATATGAGTTATGATATATTTCCTCGTGAATATTTATGACATAGTCTTTATGAAATATTGTGTAAAAATGTGGTTATTGCACTTCGAGAGCGAAGTGCTTGTCAGTATGGCCGTAATAGATACTGTGTATACAATAGAAATGTAAAATAATAACAATTTACTTTAAAATGATTTAATACTTTAAAACATAACTTAAGAAATGTTGTATTAGTAAAAAGTTGAAATAAATCAGTACGAGTTATGACTAGCTTACTCAGTGACGTCACTTGTTTGCGCATCGGTATAAAAGAGCAGGGGACGGCAAGCACAGGCAGTTGCCGCCTGACTCGCGAGGGGTTCACTACTAGGTACTAGTTAAGGTATGATATATTTCTGTATTTATATACTATTTCAGTTACTGTTTCACATAAATAAGTAATCTTTAATGGCTCAATGTTGCTGCCTAAATTATTATAAGGCCATTTCTATAGATAGTATATTATGACCTATTTCGTTGCCAAATAATTTAACATTATATAATTATAATGAATATAATCAATGTTGAATATTACTGTTATGAATTATAAATATTGCTGTTTAAATTATCTTTAATTATTTCCACACATAAGCTATTTTATAAATATTCTTCCTGATCTAAAGATAAAATGAATTATTGCTTAGTCTAAATTAAAGCATATTGATATCCAATCTTCAATCGGTCTTTTATTTACTTATTCTTATATATCTTACCATATCTGATTAAATAGGTAAGTCTTATTTGCTTAAGCCTTATATATTTATATTTAATTTATCTATGTATCTAACACAAGCATATGCATGTGGGCTGGGCACGTATCATGAGGAACGGACTTTCGTTTGCCTTTTGATATATGTAGAGTGTTTAAACGTTGTAGGATCAAGTAGGATGCAGGCTGAAATCGGTCTCATTGAAACTTAATGGAAGCAACCCACAGATATATATAATAAATATCGCAAATGCATGTGATTCGCGTGTCCAAACCCCGATCAATCGTCGGGGTTGTCTGCCGCTATGTACAGTCCGCGCGCTTTTGCTGTTGATTTTTAAATACTGTTACATGAACGATTTCACATCATGAAATATTTATCATCAGCGACATCAGAGTCGATGAAGCAGTTTGGATTTCTCGTCACTATTGTCTGTGACAGTGCACTTAGGCCCCTTCGGAATACCAGCGCTATGGTTTCATAACCACAGCTTCGAGCTGAGAAGGGGACCTTTTCCTGGTCTACGTATTTTATTTAGGGTTTTCTTTTTTTTTGTTGTGTTTTCTTTGTTTTCTGTTGGCATTACTATGCCTTTAAATGTAAGTACCTAATTGTGTGGACCAAATAAATAATGTTATTCTTATTCTATTATCGGCAGTGACGTCACATTAGATGTTCAAAAGTCTGCATGCTTGATTTCAATACAAATCGTGATATTTGCGTTTGCTATTGTATGTCTATATTCTATATTTGTGAGGGTGGCTATGTTTAGCAGTCGTCTTTAGGCTTGTCTTGATGTGTATGTCCATTATATTTATATTGCTATTATTCATGTCAACAGGTCTAATACAAACACTTTTTAAATATACATCAAACTTTTATAAATAAACTCGATCAGCACAATGTTAGTGGAAATTAAACAAATATACCGTGCGGAACATTCGGTTTCGGTCACAGCATGTTTGTGGTTAAATTAGTCAGTGGTCCCAGGGTGACATAGGTTATTCATAGAAATACAAAACTCTGGTATGTAGTGTTGGCGTTAAGGCATAAGCTGAACGCTTGTTGTGATTTAATAATAATTATCGTATGTTTAGAACTGAGGGCTTACTCTAATTCAATGAAAACGAAACTTTGTTATACCTATCTCTTTTCCCCTTTAGGTATATCACTATCGAGTGAAAGGAATTGGTACAACGAATTTTTGTTTTCGTTGAATTAAAGTGGGACCTCTTTTAAAGGGGATTTTTCTGTTACTTGAGTTAGTTCAATGTGTGCTAATATATAGAAAAGACTTAGAATAATTATATTACAAATTACTTTTCTTAGAATGTAGACATTGATCTTGAGAATATTTGGGATAAATTTAATCACTATTATTTTAAAGGTGATGCATATTTTAAATGTATTCATAATGAATGCAATTAGCTCTATAGCTAATGGTCTGGTCCCGATTATGTAACTTAGGCCAAAAGGTAGTTTTTAACTGGAAGCCTCAGGTCTTACTGAGGAATGAAGTGCTTTTTTTTTATTCGAGTGCTGATAGTCTGCACAGTAAGAGGCTGGTTTTTAAGACAGGAGACAGGAGAGGAATGAAGAAAACTAGGTTTAAATTAAAGTTTTTCAAAACACTTTCCGTAATCATATAAGATTATATATAAATCTGTTCAGTGGAAACTATTAATGCTAACCTTTAGTTTAACTGTAGTATTTCAAATTTATCAAGTTTTAGGTAAATAAATATATGCGAGAATTTCTAAAGCCCGAATAAATCATCAAAAAATGAAGGCGCTACTTGAAATCTCTACATGTATTTATTTACTTTATTACACAAAACAGATTTACAGCAAATTCATTACTGTAATTTTACGATTAATGAGTATAAAGATGTAGACAACACGATAGACAAGAGCAAGTCGTAAATCTATATAATATGAAACAAAGTCGTTTTACTATGTCTGTATATATGCCTAGATACTACGCAACGGATTTTGATGCGTTTTTAATAGATATCAATTCAAGAGGAAAGTTTATAATAGGTTGGGGAAAAAGTCTTTTCGTATTTTTGTATGAAAAGTCAAGACATTTTTTTCAAAGTTTATTTACATTTATTTACAATATATATGTACCGTTTTGTTGAATAACTTTCTGCCATTTTGTGGGCAGAGACATTATCCCGTTACTGTAGAAACTTTGGGACTTCTGATCAAAAAAACGGGACAAATAGTTTTGGCAGTCCTCTCTTGAGGTCAACCTTACAGAACCTAAAGAATTCTGCAGAGACCGAAACAGGTGAAAATCTGAAGGCGCAAGGTCAGGGCTATATGGTGGATGCACTAGGACCTCCCAGTCGAACTCTCTTAATTTTTGCTGAGTGGCTAAAGATGTGTGTGGTATAGCGTTATCGTGATGAAAGACCACACCCTTCCTGTTGATCAATACCGGCCGTTTTCTCTCGACTGCTTCCTTTAATCTCATCAGTTGCTGGCAGTAAAGATCACAATCGATGGTTTTGCCGGGCGGTAAAAGCTCATAATAAACAATGCCCTTCCAATCCCACCATACACACAGCATCACCTTATTTCGTGTTAGGCCAGGTTTGGCCACAGTCTGTGAAGCCTGGCCAACTTTCGACCACGACCTTTTTCGCACGTTCTTGTCGTACGTGATCCACTTTTCATCGCCAGTTATCAATCTCTTCAAAAACGGCTCGGTTTCATTACGTCTCAATAATGAATCGCAAATGAGTACACGGTTCATTAAGTTTCTTTGAGTGAGCTCGTGTGGCACCCAAATATCGAGCTTTTTTGTATAACCAGCTTTCTTCAAATGGGTCAAAACTGTTTTGTGGTCAATTCCCAGTTCTTCAGCTACATTGTAACTACTAATATGCCGATCTTGCTCCACTCTTTCAAAAATGGCGTCCATTTTATGCGTAACAGGGCGACCAGAGCGAGGTGCATCTTTAACATCAAAATTTCCGGACTGAAAACGTTTGAACCAAATTTGTGCTACTCTTACTGACACTGCATCAGGTCCATAAACATCACAAATTTTTTTCACTGCTTGAGTTGCATTTTTGCCTTTTTTATAATAAAATTTTAAAATGTATCGAATTTCTTCATTAGATTCACTCATTTTTACGGAGAGAAAAACAAATGAAAAATAGCGGGAAACAACTTTTTTTTATTTTTTTCTTTTCTTTATAATGGAACCTTTTTAATGTTACCAAAACCAGCCAGACACAAATAGTACAGTCAAAAATTTTTTATAATAAGTTTATACCTACGTTATGCGAAAAGACTTTTTCCCCGACCTAATATGTTACGGGGATGAAGTCGCGAGCGGCCGCTAGTAAATCAATAACTTATAGAACTTCCATTGCCTTTGCTCGAATAATTCATCGATACAATTTTTACTATAAAAATTTTTACACGCTACCTTCTTTGAATTGGGTCGACCTCATCCGGGCAGTAATTTGACTGTCATTCGAGATAACTTGTGTACACATCAATTTGATTGCGAATAGGCAAACACGAGCGACAAACTTAAATGTTTGTTATTTTGAATCTGTTATGATACATCGGTTTCCCGCAGAGGTGCAATAAATATCACACGCGATATAAGTACCTCAATTGATTAGGTACGCAAATGTTAACGAATAAATGGATATAACAGATTGAATAACCGTTAATATAGAACATTTGTGAATGACGTACCGTATACATAATGCATGCAAAGGTATCTCTACTCAGCATATGTAAGACCAACTAACTTCTTAAATGTATTAAAAATCACAAACGACATACAGTTTTAAACATACATGAATTACATACAAGCGTAATATTAAAATGGGTGTATAAGGATCCTACCAACACCTAAGGAGCCAAGCCAATGCACCTGCCGTTCAACGGACGAGGCTCTGGCGAATAAAACAGTGCCCGAAGCGACAAAAGCCTTGTCACCTATTACGTGGGACCAGCTTTATAATTGGCGAAGCGTAGGCTTACAATATGCCTCTACCTACCCCTTCGGGGAAATAGGCGTGAATGTATGTTTGTATGTAAAAATTACTTAAAAGGAGTTTTTTTGCATATTGCATACATTTGTTTAAACGTGCCCGTTTCATGCCGATTTGGAAGATCATCATTATATCAGCCTTATAAAGTCCACCGCTGAACATTGGCCTCCCAATAAATAACATTTATAATATATAACTTTATGTTGGGTACTCACATACTAAAATACTCATTTATTGGTAATAAATACAACATTACACGTCACAGAAAAGAAAAGATACATAATTATTAAAATTAAATTAAATTACAATATTATTAGGAATTTATAATGTCAAAATATAAAATGTCATTTCAGATACTTAATTAAATAATATATAACACAATACAATCAAAATTATAAATCCTAAGAATTAATTACTTCATAAAGTCAGGGTATTTGGCCTTAATCACTACACTGGGCAGGTGGGTCTGTGATCGCAGTTCAAGGTTGAACTCAGGATGACGCTGATGCCCATCATTCGGTAGGATTTGTCTTCGTCGACCCTTACGACTCCAGTGAGATGACGGAGGTTGGCACTATTCTAGACGGTTCCAAACGGCATGGCAGCGGGATTTTAAAGATCCCCATACCCTTATAAAACTAAAAACATAGGTACATAAGTGAATTATAATACCAAAACAAACAGTGACAAATTAAAATTTATTGCAGGCTGTATCGTACTTTTTGGGAGCTTGGGAATGTTTCACATGAAATCCGAATCTTAAATAATTTTAGCGTGATTATGATTGATTTCTTGACCACGTGGGCATGACAGCGCCGAGGGTTGCTTGGACCTGGGGGGGATGGGTACTACCCTAATTTTTTCTTTTTAAAAAAAACCTACAAATCTTCTCCCGCTTCACTTAGAAGACGGGGATGATCCGTGACCCTGCCGGTACCTCGGCAGAGATGAAGCCCGGACAGAGAGCAGACGCTAAAGGCCTGCACCTGAAACCGCATGCGGTTGAAGAAGACCCCGCTCTGTCTTGATTTCTGTTCTTTAGTTGCCGGGTTGAATTTTGAAGCCACAGTACTACGATAATCGTGATTATAGTTGTCCAACAAGGTAAGTATTTACCGACATTTTATGATAACTATATTTATAATTACCCAGTTTCTTGTGGGATGTTTCCCGGCTCCTGTTCTTCAGCTCTTGCCTAGTTCCATTAAAGACCTTGAAGCTACAGTGCCTCGATAATCGTGATTAATAATATGATTAATAATCGTTATTACTGTCTAGCAAGGTAAATAAGTTTAGCGACATCTCATGCCATCCGAACACGAGAGATCAAATACTAAAAATATTCCTATTCAAGTATAATAAATAAAATAATAATACATATTTTTGACACTTAAACCAATTATTTTAGTTTCGAGATAAGTATCATTAAGAACTTGTGTTATGGATACTAAATAACGGATAAAAATATATACATACTTTTTTTTTGTAAATATATGCTTAATATACATAGGAAAACACCCAGACCAGAACAAATATTCATATTTACACACATAAAGATTTGATCTGTGTGGGAATCGAACCCACGACCTCAGGAGTGGAGTGCGGGTATACTCGCCACCACGCCATATCGGTCGTCAAAGAGAGTTTTGGCGCCTTCGGGGAAAAGACACATCGGGGCAGTATTTTATAAAAAAAAATAATGTAATTTTTGTTCATATTTTTGGATTAAACTACTTTAGCCACGTACAAAAGTATAGGATAGTGGAACATTACAGTGAATTGTGAATTTTCCCGTTGATACCAAAACTTCATAAAACCGCTCGTTAAGTTTCCACTACCTTATTGGGGTATGACTTTGACTGCAACGCACTTTACTTGACTTGACTTTATCTTTGTAGAATTGACGAAAACGCTCCACATTATTGCAAATAATTTGAATTATCTATCTGAAACTGAAGCGCTCGTAGCTTTGCGGTTCTAGGTGATCGGAAACGATCACCGGAGTACAGCAGAGTTTACAGAGATCTTTCCTTGGATGGGTGACCGTTTGTGTAGCATTTGATATCGAGCGCTACCGTGCTTCGGAAGGCACGTTAAGCCGTTGGTCCCGGTTATCACTAAATGTGGTAGTCATAAAGCAATGTTAGAGGCCTAATGGGCTGCTTGAAAAATTCTAACAGCAGGACGCTATACACCTGCCTCCGCCTATCCGCACTGGGTCAGCGTGGTGGAGTATGACCCAATACGCTCACACCTTGGTATGTGAGCGGAGGCTCGTCCTGAGTAGTGGTACGTTAATGGGCTGAGATGATGATCTGAAACTGGCTCTCTCTACTCTAATCGTTTGAGTCAATCAATATTACAGACTGACCTCTGTAAACTCAGCTTTACTTCGAACGCTTCTATAAATAAGGGGTTTTAATAAACGCTTTCAAAATTCCACAACATTTTTAAAACAAATTATTTTACACGTCGACCTTTAACAAAGAGTTTTGTTAAAGGTTGTTTCTCAAAATATGATTAATGAGGTACACAGGCCTTTGATAAGGGTCCGTTTACGTTGGAGACGACAATTGCATACATGTCGGGATTAGGACGCATTTGACGGCCTGTTTTAGGCCCCATATGTATGTTTACACAACCTAGATTTTTTTATGAAACAAAGTGTATACGGTCAGTTACTATGGACTTTCTGCTCAAATAGACGTGTAATAGGGCAAAAAGAGATTACGTTGCCGCTCTATGAAATGTGTTAAAGTGTTGCCTGTTATATAAAATATAATATAATTTACATTTCAATATATTACTTGAAGACGGGCGGCGATAGCCCAGTGGCGAGACCCCTTGCTTTTAAATTCAGAGGGTCTCGGGTTCAAACCCCGGTGGCGCAGAAAAAGAAAAATAAAGTGAGCAGACCCTAGGCCCTAAGCTTCAGTCTAGAGCAACCGGGATGATGCTAGGGTATGATGATGACTAGAGAACGGGCTTCCACCCGATAGACCGATGTTCTGGTCAAGGCAGCAGGAAGCCGATAGATGCAGGCATCTCAGGATCTCTTAAGTTGGAAATCTATTAAGGCGGCCTATGTTCAGCAGTCAACATCATATGACTATTATCACAATAATATCACAATGCCAGCGCAATAATTATTTTAATTACTTTTTTCTAGCTAAATTAGCTAGCTAGCTAAATAACTACAGACAAGTATAAAAGCCCATTATTTAATAAAGAACCCTAAAAGTAACATAGCAGAACATTTCGATCCTCATAACACGAGCATCCATACCCCAAACAATGCCAAAGGTTTTATGCGTCGCGAGTTTAGTCTTAAGGGTATTGTCCCTGTCATGTAAAACAAGACATATTGCCGCCCGAACGCGAGCTTTCGTCATATGAGGATGTCTGGCGGTCTATATTTTATTCATGTCCGTGAACGGCATTATCTGCTTTGTCGAGGCCGTTAGTTTATAGCTCACAACGAAGAATATTCGATTACTTTGTTCTTATACGAAATTGCGTTCTAACTATTTTAATTGGCGGCAAGATGAACTACGTCTTGAAGTGCTAAAGAAGAAGATTTCTGTAAAATTTTATAGTACTCTCAAAGGTCTCAATTTTATGAACCTTTTATTTAAAAAAATGGATTTAACTATATAAATAAACTCTTCATTTAAAAATAAGAAAATAACTATATGTGTAAACACTTTATTTAAAAAAATGAAACTAACTATATAAATAAACACTTTATTTAAAAATAAGGAAATAACTATATATGTAAACACTTTATTTAAAAATAAAGAAATGACGATATAAATAAACACTTTTTGACTATATAATGAAATATCCACCCTGCATATGACTGTGATGGGTTGTTGGGAGTTAATGGGCTAAAATATGATTACAAGTGTTTCAAATTTATGCCGTTTTGTACCGGTCTAGAACAGTGCCACCTCCTCTCAGCTCACGGGAATCACAAGAGTCGACAAAAGAAAAAAGGCAGCAGCGTCATCCTGCGTACTGGCCTGAACTGCGATCACTAACCCGCCTGCCCAGCGTGGTGATTTTGAGCAATAGAATGTAATGTATTTGGTAGGCCATTGTTCAGCAGTGGATTTTTTAAGACTGATATAATGATGATGATGTTGGTTCTAAGTAGGTACGTAGTATCGAATATGAAATCCTAGTTTCGAGTTCAACTTATTTTTCTTACAATAATAATAATCTTTCATTGCACAAAAATAATTTTAAGTATTACATGAGGTTTATAAAATAACATGACAAAGGTGGGCTTATCTCTAGGATAGAACTCTACCAGCCAACCCTAGCAGTAGTAAACTAAATAGTTGTACGAGATAAATGTTGTACAAGAAAAGTGTTACAAATAAAAATAAAAAATAAGAACAAAATATAAAGCAAATCTCTTACATGCTAATAATATATTAAAAATATACATAGATACAACATATGCAACATTATTGAAAGAGAACTAATGGAACATTAAAAGAAAAAAAAAGAATATGTGCCAAATTTGACAAATAGTGATTTGTTTACTTTTGAACGACTGAAGTGATGCCAACATAAGTTTTATCAAGAAATTGTGATATTGATACTAAATAATGGTTTTTGTATGGCTGTTATTTGTCCATTCACAAAGACAAATTCAAAAAGAATACGATAGATAGAAGAAACTAAGCTCGTATAAATAGTTGTGATTTAAGATAATTATTTTAATTGTACTATTAGTTTTTTAGCTGAGCTAGTGGGCCAGTTATAACTGCGCTGAGAATGATAATCGCTGGGGTAGACGTGTCCAAAAGTGGAGACCACGGCTCAGTAAGCGTAGTATAGGATGCCCTCCGGCTAAGTGTAGCGACACGATGTACGCAAAACGGCTGGCTGTAGTTGAAGGCGAAGAGCTCAAGAACATTACTTTTTTTACTTTTACTAATTTGTGGCACCTGCAAGTAATGCACCTGCCGATTAACAGATGAGGCTCTGGCGAACATATATATACGTTTCCGGTAAGCGGCAATAGGCTCGCCACCTATTACGTGCGATGATCATTATTTTTGGCGAAATGTAGGCGTATAATATGCCTCTGCCTACCTCTTCGGGGAAACAGGCGTGATAATATGTGTGCATGTTAAAACTATGCTAAGTGGAATCTGTTCTCATATTAAACCTGTTAACCACCTCTTGACCATTAATTACTGTAAAATATTCAAAATGTCGTCGGTAAAAATTAATACAATTAAATCACAATTTAAATCCGTAACCGTGAAAACAAATACAATCGTGTAAATAGAAAAACACAATATCTAAGGGATTTAGTTCTTACTTTCTAGATGTCCCCTCTGTTTATACTGTTTGTTTTCAAAGCATATATCAATCAATATCAATCTATTAAATTACATTACGGCTGTTATGAACATCTATGGCAGTCGTTATTAGAAAGTCTGTGCCATTATACATCCTGACAACTGGTTTAACAATATAATCCTCCATATAATAACTGAAATTCAGCAATCTCTAATTAAACCAATAACATTTTTCCTTGAAAGTGTATTGAATTAAAAATATTTCTGTGACTATATTTTCAGGTATTTTAACGCTAGTAGCGGTGCAGTCGATCACTATCGATTGTGTTTGAGTGCTTTTGACGTGTTACAGTAAAACATTTATGGCCAAATGATATACGTAAAAACGTACCCGAAAAAATCCGTAAAAAGAAACGCGAAACACTTCTGTGGTGCGGCAGCCCGCTACGCGAATAACTTCTATTTTACGATACGCGATTCGCGACCACTGAATACTTAATGCTCTTCCATAGATTGTTTTGTAAAGAATACGACTATATAGTTCCATAAGTAATACTCAAATTAGTAATAGTAATTAATACACAAAACGACCTTTGCTTCATTCCTACTTAAAATTTATAAATAATAAGTACTTAATCTAAGTCAATTCGTTTTTTAAGTTATATCGATCTCTTAAAAACAGCAAATTAAAAACCTAAGCGCTCAATCAATAGCAGGAGTAATCAGGTGTAAAGCAAAAAGCAGCTGAGATATAATTGGAACGTGTAATTTTAATGTAGGTACACCTGATATTCGTAACCGTTGTGATTACCAGCGTTACATAGATAATAAATAATAATACATATTTTCTGACAATTACACCCATTATTTAATTCCTAGACAAGTATCATTTCATTATTTATTTGTATTTTTATTAGTAACACTTTTCTTGGGCAAAAATTTATCCCTGTATGTATAACTATTTAGTTTACAACTGCTAGGGTTGGCTGGTAGAGATCTCTTCTAGAGATAAGCCCACTTTTGTACATGTTATTTTATACACCTCATGTAATACTTAAAAATATTTTGTGCAATAAAGGATTATTATTATTATCATTAAGAACTTGTGTTATGTATACTAATTAATGAATAAACATACATAAATACTTTATTTTGTAAATATATACTTAATATACATAGGAAAACACAAAGATTTGTCCTGTGTGTTTGTATATGCTTCTTCTTATATGTCGGAGAAAATAACTGTATAGCAGCAGGCCGATTATCGCTTGTGCTTTTGCGGTGAAAATTCTATACTATTCTATATTGTAATTACAAAACAATATAGTAAAGTAAGTTACGGCACTGCACAGCGAACTTGACAGGTTCGATGATAAGTATTTTTTATTTTATTTTAAATAATGGCTTCGTGCGTTTAACATATTTAGCCAGTGTCAAGTAAGAGATATATAAATAACATATAAATCATAGTCAATGAGAATGAATGGTGATAATGATGATAAATAAGATGCCCTCCCTTAAACCCCTTGAAACCTCAGTAAAGATGTGGGCCCTATATTGAAACCTCACATGGACTTCTTGAGAGAATTTGAAGTGGTGTTGCAATGTTTTGTTTCATTTACCAACAACACTCATGTACGTTCACAAACACTTAACGGTTAAAATAACACATCGTTATTACACATTAATGTTCGAAATATCACAAATTTTAGGAAATAAAACAAAACTGCAGACATGACGCTTCACTTTCCCGCCAAGAAGTCATGAATAATCGTCATTTTAATTATTACCGATTGCGGCGCACAGAAGCGGGTCTGCCATGATAAAAAACATAAGAATGACTTCAACGTACGTACCAACATTGTCAGAACAAAAATATACTACGCCACCACACGACGTTAATTGTACAACCAAAAAGGTCATACACTCGGTGAAACTCTTTGAAACTTTTTGAAATATGACCACATAATAATGCACTACGTTTCGTGCACACAAATATTTGTCTTAAGTTGAAATTGAAACCATAACCTCGGGGAGCGGAGTGTAGGAATATTGACTAGCACGCTAAATGGGTCGATATAAAAGCTACAAAGTTCCATGACATTGTATATAAAATAATTAATGATTAATATTAAGTAATTATAATTTCATTATATAAATGCATGTCATAAATTATAATTTTAAATACCCGAACACAAAATTTTGTAAAATTCTATTCTTTTTTGTAATTACAAACCTATTACCTACTACGACTACATATAAGATATTGCAGCACCTATAAAGGTAACTAAGTTGTAACACATTTAATTCTCAAGACCTTTAGTACACTTAGATGGCAATAAATGAATTGAATTGAATTGATAATATGAATTTAAAGATTTATGACACAGTTTTTGAGGCATTCAGGCATCTAATTAATTATAACATTGCCCATACATAACGAATCTGTGACGGTGGACTAGACACCGGGTGTTCACTTATAGCGGATGCGTCTGGACAATGAAGCTCGTCACACGGGCCGCTTAACGCAATCATTCTGTAGTTGCTATCTCACACGAGCTTAAATAGCCTACAGCTTCATTGGAACTATAGTCTTATTTCTGGGATGAGTAGTAGTAGATTCGCTTATCCAGGTTTTCTGTCGCGACTTTTTGTGTCTTTCTCCAATAATTATATCCTAGCACTATTCCGGTTCCCTAGATTTGGCTGAATTTCAGTTATGACATAAAGCGACTGCCGTCTAACCTCCTCAACCCAGAGGGACATAATTATATGGTTAAATCAGTTTTCAGGATGTTAGAAGGCACTGACTTCCTAATAAGAATGCCATTGATCGGGACCAACGGCTTACGTGTTCTCCGAGGGACGGAGCAAGTGATAATTACGCATATAACTTTAAAAAGTCATAGGAACTTAAAGACTATGGGTTTTGCCACTGGGCTACCGCCCGCTGTGGCTATCTTTTAGGCTGGTTTCACAGCTATCCGGGAGTACCGTTCGGACAGTCCATGCGCGTACGGGTCACGCCCGCAATGCTCTGAAACGTGTGTTCACTAGTGTTCAGTACGATACGAGGTCGCGTGCGCACGAATCCGCATATTCCGCTCCGGGCGCCCGTACTGTACGTACAGCAGTGAAACCAGCCTTAATGTGACACTATCAGAATCGCTTTAACTTTGGTCAGTAAGAAGAAGGAAGTAAGTCTTTGAAGCATTTTTGCAGACTATAAGTCAAGTAATATGCCATTTTGTTTTAATGTGACACGTTAATGATCACATCCTACCTGATTGTAAGCAGCTGAAGCAGTAAAAGACAATGAGAGCGCTCCTGGGCTCTGTAACAACAAGGGTACCCACTTCTGACGGCATTTAAAAATGCCGTTTCACGCCCCGCTTAAAAGACCTGGAACTATAGGAGATGGGAAGCACTTGCACTGGTAGAGTAAATAGTCTTACACAGGAACGACTTACCAAATTCTTCTCTTGACCGCTGATATTCTGCACGGTCATAGGAAGGTTCCTATGACCAGCATGAAAAGTCTGGGAGCGGAAAGGATAAGGTGGGATTTGATAGAATAGTTCTTCAGACTTTTTTCATTAGTGTTTTATTTGATGATGGTAAATATATTTGGATCTGTGGAGGACGAGTATAAATATTACAATTTTGACGGTGAATATGACGTGAGGTCGTCGATTTCCCCAAACAAATATTTCTAATAATAATTTTGGTCTGGAAATATTTTTATTGTCTATTAACCATAGCTTTGCCTGGGTGATGCAGTTCTGACAGTGAATTGATCAACACATTGACACAATGACATTAGTAGTTATATCTGACAGATGGGAACAATGAAGTTCGTCTTACTATCCATCTGACGGAATATTCTAGGGAATATTCTTCGGAACATTCTACAGTATATGCCACGGAATATTCCTCAGTATCTTCTATGGAATATTCTACTATTCTATTTTATTTTCTCTTAAAACAGGGACACCTAGACACAATTGAAATTCTATTGTTTAATATATTCTGGCCTTTGTTCGCTAGCTCACAAATCTGAGTACTTAGTCAATGTTCAAATTCAATGTTCACGGACGTCTAACATAGCGCCATCTACACTCGCGAGCAAAAGTATGGAATCACTTGCTTGAATTTGATTCCACGCGATCTTGAGTACTTAATAACTAAATAATAAAAATAAAAATGATACCATTTTAAAGGTTCATTAATTAACTTTAAATTGATACCAATATTATTCAGATAACGCCAGTACTTCAGAAGTTATCCTGGGCTAAGTGAAAAAAGATGCGTTTCAATTGTTTAACCCGTCACCAGTTATATCATCCCCTATAAAAAGACGTGTTACCGGTTTTTTTTATCAGTCATCTTTCACACGTTGACCGGTACACATCTCCGCAACTTTGGACCCTTGAACTTCGAAGACAATGGATACAACACCTACAGAAGCAGCCCAAATCGTCGCCCTATTGCAAGAAGGGCTTAGCCAGCGAGCTGTCGGACGTCAGCTCCACATAAGTCAGTCTTGTGTTTCGAAAGTGTACAAACGCTTTCTGGAGACTGGTGGCTTTGTGCCGAGACCAAGATCTGGACGACGCCGGTGCACATCGGAGAGGGATGACCGTTTTATCGTGTCAACTTCTCTCCGAAATCGGCATTTGACTGGTGTTGACGTCCAGCAGGGGCTCCGAAATGTTCGCGGGGTCGCTGTTAGCGAGTGGACAGTTCGTCGAAGACTCAAGCAAGCTAATTTAACCCCAAGAAGGCCTGCCACAGGCCCGAAACTGACGGCAGCTCATCGACAATCCCGCCTTCGATTCGCTCGTTCCCACCTTGATTGGGGCGTTGAGGAATGGAGCCGTGTACTGTTCTCGGACGAGACCAGAATGTGTTTCCACGGCAACGATCGAAGAGGTCGGGTCTACAGGAGGCCTGGGGAGCGCTTTGTGCAGTGCTGTTTCGCTGAGACAGTGGCTTATGGAGGCGGTTCTTTAATGATGTGGGCCGGCATTTCTTTCGACGGTAAAACGGAGCTTGTTTTCGTGCCTGGCGGGGGACGAGGAGGCGGTCTAACTTCTGACCGATACATTTCCGATATTCTGCTGGAACATGTCGTTCCCTATGCGGGATATATCGGTGATGACTTCGTCCTCATGCACGATAACGCTCGTTGTCACACTTCCCGTGCCACAACCGAATACCTAGAGGAAGTCGGCATCGCCACATTGGACTGGCCAGCGCTTAGCCCGGACATGAATCCAATAGAGCACGTGTGGGATGAACTAAAGAGGAGGGTTCGATTCAGAAATCCTACTCCTTCAAACACATATGAGCTCAAAACGGCTTTGATTGAAGAGTGGGAAGGTATCTCACAAGATACCATACGGAAGCTCATCAGGTCCATGAAGAACCGTCTCCGAGCTCTCCTTAGGGCGAGGGGGGGAACACTAAGTATTGACATTAAGTTTTTAGGCGAAATAAAGTTTTTATTAATTAATTTTTGTTGTTTTTTTTCATTCATAATTTTTCCGTTATCCTTGCCTTTTCCTACCTCCTTCACTTAATCCAGGATAGCTCCAGAAATAATGGAGCCATTTGAATGAATTTGATATCAATTTAAAGACTACATTTTAACCTTTAAAATGGTATCATTTTTATTATTATTATTTAGTTATTAAGTACTCAAGATCGCGTGGAATCAAATTCAAGCAAGTGATTCCATACTTTTGCTCGCAAGTGTAGTTTCAAAAAAATCAAAGATTATACTGTGTTGAGTGATGACTATGGATAAACATTTCTAAATTATTTTGTGATACTTAAACATAATACATCTGGAATTAAACAAGTACCAATTTTGAACAATTTTATTTACTATATATATAAATCTAACTTTAGAACTGGACATACATCATTATCTTAATAAAACACGAGCGCGAATGGGAGAAAACAATATTTATAATTAAATTACTAAATACTTTTAAAATAACATCAGGAGTTCTGCTTCTTCATTTACGTCTGCCTGTTTGTTCTATATTTATTACAATTAAATAATTTATCAGTTCGTAAGAGTACTTTCAGAATAATATAATAACAACATACCTATATATAACAGGAAAACAAATAGTAAAAACTGTGTTCGTTTAAATTTCTGGAAATTCAAACAATGATTCAATAAATAATTAATGACTTACAGGAATCAGTTACATATAACATAAATACGCAATTCACTTCTGTTTGATTCTACACTGAACTGTTCTTTAAATAAAGTATAAAGTTCGCAAGCATTGAATGTAAATCAATACTCAGTATACATATTAATGAGATAGAGAAGTTCAAAGATTATCATGCCATTTATTTAAAGATCGTTCATATGTAAAATAAACAAATTAGTTACGAAAATGTCTGCGCTAGCTAGACGTGTGTTATCTCTTGCTATTCTACTCCGATTATTTGGTGAAAATATTTGTGTTCAACTTCAATATGAAAATCTGGAACAATCTATTGCATCCAAGTTTGTTGGAAATGTTGATAGCCCAGAAGAATTTGTTGTGAGTGATGAAATCGAATTAGTTCCCGACGTCAAAAGTGATTCTAAAGAAAATGTGTCAGGGTGGATAAGTCGATTGAAACGAAATCTCGGTGCTAAGAAGGACCACCGTGTTGTAAGGCAAGCGGATTGGAGAAACAAACAGGCATACCCACAAAGCCCATACCATAACCAACAATCAAACCAGTTTAACACAA
Organism: Musotima nitidalis; assembly: GCA_949126915.1. Lineage (NCBI taxonomy): Eukaryota > Metazoa > Arthropoda > Insecta > Lepidoptera > Crambidae > Musotima > Musotima nitidalis. The sequence continues at coordinate 6,491,538 of OX421432.1, read as the reverse complement.
CCAATTTGCAATGGCGTCAACTACAGCAAAACAATACCGGAGCTACACACACAAACTTTGACAGGCCCAATTACAACAACTATCCTCATTACCCTGGATATCCATCATCAAACCCCACTTTCAATTATACTAATCTAAGACCAAATTCTCCAAACTATCCTAATCAACAAACACCATATTACAGACAACATAATCAATCAAGCCCACAAAACCCTTCATTTAATCAACAATATCCCAATTATCCAGCAAGTAGACAAAATCCTTATAATAATACGAGGTCATATCCAAGATCTTATCCTAATCCACATTCTCAATATAACGGACAATATAATCAATCATCATCAAGACCACAATTCCCTAATCATCAACAATATCCACACTATCCAACTAGCGGACAGTCTACTTATAATAACACAAAATCATATCCAAGGCCTTCATACCAACCAAACAATCATAGTGTGTCAGGATATCCAGGCTACAACCCAAATGTTGGACCTTAGAACTCTAACCAACGTCCAGTTTACAACAGCACTCCACAGTCTACTAATTTAAATTTTCCAAACCATAATACCTCACAATGGCTTCAACCAAATCATAATTCATCCAGCTCACCACATTGGAACCCAAATCAAAGACCTGTAAATAATCAATTTAACAGTAATTATAGTAATATACATCCCGCTTATCCACTTCCAAATTCGTCATATCCAGCTCAACCTGGAGCAAATCCTTATCAACCATACAATTCAGGTCCAAATTATCCACTTAACCCAAATCTGGGAATTCCAAATCCAACAAACCAGTATCCAGGGTATAACTCATCATTTTCTAACTAATTTAATCCTCAAACTCCAAATCGTCCACCTGTGCAGTCAGACAATAATTTCCACTATCCCAGTAATAATAATATTGACTTAAACTACGATCCCCGAAAAGTAAATCCTCAACATTTTGCTTAATAATTATGTAATATTGTTTAAAATATGTGTCCATATCGGATGTTTTTTAATGTAATCTATGTTATGCAAATAAATAATACGATTAAATGTGATTTTATTGAATTTTTTCTCCTCAACCGAATATTGTGAATTGTGAATTGACGATATGTGATTAAAGATTAATGTTAGCAAACAACCTTATCTGTTTACGCCATCCAATAGTATGTGCCGTTTATATAAAAATGACTTGAAATACTTTAACGTCTCATTATATTTTACTGGGATCATCCCAATACTCGTAGATAATATTTTTAAAATAGGTCTATATATTAACATAAAAATGATTCTATCTAGACTTTATTCCGCACTTCAGTAATACCTACCTACGCTTAAATGTAAGAGTTTACTTTACTATAAAATAACCAATATCTAGCTGCAATGGATGTCACCAATGGGGCCTGGTCTGCTCATGTCTAGTTTCACGGTTTAAATAGATGTAGTGTAAAAGGCAGGTGTGGGACGCCCTGCTGTTAAAAGTTTTCAAGCCGCCCAATTAGGCCTCTAATATAGCTTAACGACTACCACATTTTGTGATAGCCGGGACGAACGGCTTAGCGTGCCTTCCGAAGCACGGAGGCGCTCGATATCAAATGCCACTCAAACGGTCACCCATCCAAAGGCTGATCTCTGTAAACTCTGCTTTACTTCGGTGATCGTGTCCCACCACCGAGCACTGCGGAGCTACGAGAGCTTTCCTATTAGAACTAGTGCAGGATACTAAGTGAGAAAAGCTTACATGTAGTACCACAGTTTCATCACTTTCTAATAAAATGCGTTTCCACAGATTAGTCGTCTTATAAATAGGAAATATGGATATAAAATTCGGTAGGTGCGTAAATATCGATGATTTTTATGTACTATTACATCTTGAGATAGGAGAAGATAGAAAATGATTGAAGATAGGAGCCTCAGAATAACGATGTCTTTGCGACCAACGCTGAAACGAGAGAGTTGGTCGTAAAGACATCGTTGTTCTGAGGCTCCTATCTTACCTGAAGATGCCCTGTGTAAGGGCGAAACACGTGTCGTGTTGACCTCCCCCATTAACTTCCAACGTGACCGATTGCAGGCGGCTTACATCCAATGTGATCCTGCAACTCTTATCTGGTCGTCCATCCATAATCCGTCCTAATCGACTTATCTCACTTCTTCTATATGTATAATTCATACATATATACAATCACGCCCTCTTTAGGCATATTATATATTTATGAAAATGGGTGCCCTTAGTATTGACTACCAGGGGGGAAACTAAGAGGGACCTGTGGAGGGCGCCACAGGCGGGCCAGGAGGGCCCGTCAAGCAGCGCTCCGCTATAGACGTACTTTGATTACAATTTTTATAAATCTTTTTTAGAACGGCCGATATGTTCGTCCAAAAATGTCTCTACAAACTATCAGTTCATTATTTTTTCAAGCGGCGCCACAAACGCTGTGTCCGTGCCGCTGCAAACCAAATTGCTTTATTGTCAAAAAGTCAGAGTCTGTGAAAATACCAGTTGGCTGGTAGTGGTGAAGTTATATCCGTTAGACACACTGCTGTTAAGGACTGCTGCAAACATGTATTTTATACCACAATTCTGTTTAACATTTCAGAATTTCAGATATTCTGAAGATGATTTTAGTCTAATCCCGTGCTCTCCTTTCTTTTTCCGAAATACACGTGCTGGTCTGGAACGATCAGTGTTGCCAGATGACCGTCTCGCATTCCCCCCAAAACTTTCCCGTAATCCCCCCAAAATTCGCCATTTTAGGGAAAAAACCCCCACATTTAATTTGAAGTGGAAATAAAAGAAAATATATGTGGAAAAATATTTATTTTAATATTTAAAAATGAAAGTGCAGCCCTATTTACAATTTTCAATCACAGATTAGAGTATAATGTCCTACGGACATTTCAATTCTTAACCACAGACAACAGACAGGTATAAACCAGTTTGACCGAGCAAGAGCCAGCCGACCGACCGAGGCGCAACTTCGGATCCACTCGGCTATAATCGTACGCAGTCCTTAAATCTGTGGCTCTAAGAACCAAAATTCTATAACTTGTAGCACTTCCTTCATTACGCGACCTTGCGTATGTGTGTGTAGTGGTTTGGTCGCGTTCAGATAAAATTAGTACAGGTAGCCGCGTTCACAGAATATATTTTTATCCCTATCTTACAGTTTCCCTTTGTCCCCCCATTTCTCCCCCCATAGCTATAAAAAACCCCCAAATTTGGGGGGATTTCTCCCCCATCTGGCATCACTGGGAACGATCCTCATACTATCAGCACAACTGCTTTCGAATGTCTTTTTGCTTTTGTGTTTCCTAAATTCCATTTTACGTCCCACTAAAAAGGCCTGGGCCTATAGGAGCTCGGATTTTCAAAGCAGTCTGACAATGAAATGCATTATCAAATTTCTGCTGGTAGTTTGCAAAGTTTGACGTGATTCCTAAGACCAGGGGGCCTACCGCCGAATTCGATGAATTACCGGTAATCCATCTAGATCAAACTTTGTTTTGCGTTCATTAATCCGTACCGGGGAATTTGCCGACAGCCACCTCTCATTCATGACCTTTAGTCCGTGACAGACCAATAGGTAAATGGAGAACGCCATTTTGTTTCGATTTCCATGAGTTCGGCGGTACGACAGAATCAATTCGAAATCCATTTTGCCTTATAATCGATTGCCATCGAACTCGGCGGTAGGCCCCCAGCACGTGTAAGTCGGGAGATGAAACGAGAGGGTGGAATTAAACTAAAGAGTTCTGAAAGTTTAATTATTAAATACAGGCTTAGGTTTTATGTAGACTATAGAATAGAATAGAATAGAATACTTTATTTGCACTTGATTGAGGTACATTTAGAAGAGTTTGCAAGATGACCCGAAGATCATTTAATGGTCACTGGAACACAATGCATGTAGGCCGCCAGCGATCGTATTCCTATGTTCAGCAGTAGACGCTCTTTGCCTGTTCAATCAATCAGCGACCCGAAGTAAATCTTGGCCTCCGAGACAAGTTTACGCCAATGTCTCCTGTTCTTAGACAACTGTCGCAATACAGCCGTTGTAGATGACTCACTCTTCTAAAGAAGAATATGAAGGATGTCCCATCTCGATCTGGTATTCAACAATACCGACGGAGTCCCACTGGCCGATTCCCGGCTATTTTCTAATGTGACACGTCATAGTGACCACATTGTACCTGATGGAAAGCAGGTTGCTCCACCCACAGCCCCAAACCATTAGGCTAATGCTGATAATGAATTTGGGAGTGATCTTTAGTACTGTTTTTGCTTGCCATTTGCTCCGAACGTGTTTCACAAACTTTATACAGAGCCACATAAAGTTAGGCACTATCGCGGCGATCTGTGGCGTTCGCTTTCAGATTTACTTTCCAATTGTGCCGCTGTTCCGAAACTGTTGAAATCAATTTGTGGATGACTGGTGTTGTGATTACTTAGTTGAGACTACTATTCTGTAAGAAAAACGCTGTCGTATTTATTTAAGTCAAGTCACTTTAATTATGGGCGCGGCCGCAATTTGAACAAGTATTTATTTTAGTAATGTCAACTCTTTAACGGGTACGAGCCGTTGCTTATAAACCGGAGTAGATGGATTCAGTTTCTACTTAAAGGCAGTGACTCATACGCCCAAACTTCGCCAATTATATAGTCGGTCCCACGTTATTGGTGGCGAGCATATTGCCGCTTACCGGGCACTGCTATGTTCGCCAGAGCCACGTCCGTTGATCGGCAGGCGCACCACTTGCAGGTGAGGATGGCTTGGGCTTCTTAGGTTTTGGTAGGATCTCTATACACCCCTATACATTTTTATATTAGGTATGCAATAATACTCCTAGAATAGTGTATTTTATACTTTTACGTACGGAATACGTACGAAACACGGCAAGCCACATATGTAAGTATAACCGGGATTTCAAACAGTACCAACTGTTCGCACATAACGTAGATCCAGTTCTTGAAAGACGAAATGACATTTCGCCAATTTCACAGTAAAGATTTTTCTTGTCATGACTACGATTACACGATTTGGTGCTTGGCGCTCTCTATCGCACAGTTGGCGATTTACAAAAAAGATCTTTAAGCACTCAATGCATCTACATAAAAGAAAACTTGTCGCTTAGTTAATTCTCATGTTGGATTTTTTTACATTTACCTCATGTAAGAACTAGATGTGCGATAAATTCAGAAGCACGTAATATGTACCAAGTATTACGCAAAAGATCACCCATCTAAAGACTGATCACTATAGTTGTTACATTCGGGAATTCGGCGTGCGGAATGGTCGGAACCATCCGAAGTCTCGCGAAGAGACATGCGCTTTTTTTATTCTAAGACAGACTTTTATAGGTACTATAAAAAAATCTTTAGCTTTTCGAACTAGCTGAATATGTTTATCTAGTAAATTGCAACCATCTATACCCTTCCGCCTATTCGTTTTCCTGTCAAGACCTAGCTGGAATAGAATTCAATTTAAAGTAAACATACGCTTGAATTTTTAGATTTTTGTATTTTAGTTCTCATCACCTTAACCAAGGCTTTCACCACTCTGCAGACTGTCAATGGCTCATAGGTCAGCGACGCTAGGTGGTCATAAACGATCACCGAAGTAAAGCAGATTTCACAAAGTTCAATCTTTGGATGGCGGTTACCTATTGAAACGCATAACGTTTTTGGCCATAAACCAAAAAATGCATAATGTTGATTACCATTATCGTCACTTGCCATACCTTTATAATGGCAAATGAAAGTATTGATATATATGATTATGGCTATTATAATTATGCCTATCAACAATTTTGCATTATTATGGTTATGCGTAGTAATATATATAGGATATTATGCCATATGATGTATGCCTTATGAAAGAAGTGTTTCGAAGTGTCACCTCGGATGGCTGACCATTAGTGTGGCATTTAATATCCAGCGCTTTTATGCTTCGCAAGGCACCCTATTGGCTGGTCCTAGTTATCACAAATTTAGTGCCCTTATTGGGCCGCTACAAAACTTCTTACACTAGGACGTCTGACCTCCAGCCATTCGCACTGGGTACGAGTGGTGGAGTTAGACCTGTCTTGGATACCTTGGTTAGTGATATGAGTGCTCTGTACTGGGATTTCAATAGTAATTTGACGACCGAAATGGCGTGGAGGTTAGTATATCTGCACTTCACTCCAGAGCTCGTAGTTCGATTCCCACACAGGACAAATCTTTGTGTGTATGAACGTGAATATTTGTTCTGGTCTGGGTGTTTTCCTATGTATATTAAGTATGTATTTACAAAAAAAAAGTAGTTTAGTTTGTTTATCCGTGGTTTAATATCCATAACACAAGTTCTTAATGATACTTATCTTGAAACTAAATAATTGGTGTAATTGTTTTCTTGTAATCCTATTTAATTGTATTGTACTATTTGTACTTCATTTCTAATAAAGATGATAAGGTTCCCGCGTGACCTTTTTATGTTTTTAATGTGACACGATAATACTTATTTTATAAAACAAGAGGCCGTGCGCCATAGTGGTCTGACTGCTACCACATGGCTATAAAAAGCTATTCAGATTCTAAGTTTACAATGCAAAAACATGAGGAAAAGTTCCTCAAAATAGCTCTAAACACATTTTTATAGTTTAAAAATAAGCGTTGTATTTCGCTATTCCTTGTTGTACTAGTAGAAAAAATAGCGATCGTGATGATTAATTAAATATTTAAAAAGCATTTTTGTGAACTTTACACAACAACAGTTCTTACTTCCTAGTATCGAAAGTTGTGATGTATATTTTTTATAATTTGTCTAGTACCCACAGTACAAGCTTTGCTTAGTTTAGCAGAGCCCTTTGTGAAATTTCAAAAATATTTTTTTTTATTAATTATTTATTTCTCAAGGCGCTATTTCTATTTAGTTTATTAGAAATCTTACTCAACCAAGCCTACACGCCAAATAAACGAGCGACCGGAATTAACACCACCAGAGCACATCTATGGCGCTGCAAACGCACGGTGGGCATCCGGCGATTGCGTGCCATATCCGGCGACCGGACGCCGGACAGGGTTGTCGACGCACTCAATATTTACTCTCACAATTGTTTGCGTTTACCAGGCTTTAGCAAATTTATTATTTTATGTTTGTATTCAAATTTTAACAGGCGCTGTGTTTTATGAACCAAAAAAAAAACTTTCAACTCACTGTAACTTTTCCTAAGCCATAGTTCAGCTTAGCTTTTTTTGCGGCTGGTTCGTTAATTCGTACAACGGAAAATGTAAAATGGGGCTTCTATTGCGTAGATTTAAACCTAGGTGGCTAGAGGAAGAAACGACTAATATAAGTATCAAAGTAACTTCGCCTGTTAAGTAAGGAACTATATAATATAATGCTAATTAAGTAATAGCTTCAATTCTCGAATATCGTTATTGACTTTTCTTAGACACCTGCTTCATTAACGACGTTTACCAAGAAGCAAACGGGAAAATTATCTTTTATTGCTGCAACTAGTGAAAATAAAGATATTGTCAAAGGGTAAAAAAAACAGTAAATTCTTCAAACAGAAAAAGACACTCTACTAACACAACTCACTGATAACGGCTATCAGTCAGGTCAGATGACCTTTAGCCGTTTTTCCTTGTCAATGCACGTAAAAATTTTAGCCCATATAGTAAACTAATGACCTGGCTTTAACGTAAGTAGAAAAAGTAGCCCTAGAAAAATAAAGCTTATTTTTAGTTTCGTTTGGCCTACTTAGAATATTTTCTTAACAAATGATAACAGCATAAGCCTCTTCGAAGACGACGCTAGTGATACCCCTGACGCAAGCATTCATAGTCTGCGGGTACCACTTTCCAATAGATGAGCTACATGCTTGAGGTCCATCTAGTAGTATCAACCTATCAGCCCATTATCGTCCCACTATTGAACCTCCTCTCAAAAGCCAGGTCGAGAGGCTAACGGCTAAACTTCACCACGAGGACTCCATATAAAAAATAAATACTTAAAAGATTAACCTCTTGCAACCCTGGATTGCTGAGCCAACACAGGAAGCCACAACGGACTCTGGGGTATTTTAATTGAAACCAACATGTCGATTAGACCCAAATTAATAAAGCATTAGTGTTCCCCCTCAAGAGACAAATGGGGAAAGACCGATTTGAACTAACCAACAAATGGGGATTATCCTTTACAAATAAAATATTTACATCATCAGATATACATTAAAATTTGCTGAACATAATTGTAAATACATTTCAAAACACGTAACTAATTATATGAGAGAATTGATTATAATATTTTAATCAGTTTGTTGTTGTAGTAAAATCCAATGATATTGGATTGTATTGTTGTTAGTTGATTGTATGTTTGTATGATTTTATTGTTTTCCAATTTTACATAAATTGGAACCTATTTTTGCTAAAATTAATTTCTAGTGGCGTTCCTCTTGTCATTTAGTCTTCTGTGCTGATAACAGAAAAGTTTTATCATGATTTGAGTCCAATATTGTTCTACCACTTATTATAGGATAGGTTTTTCTCAGCAAATAAAGGCAATAGTTATTATACATTAATGTTCGAAAAATCACAAATTTTAGAAAATAAAGCAAAACTACAGATTACGCTTCACTTTCCCGCCAAGCTGACCTCGAAGTGGGCGTCCTGCAATTGGATTTTTTAAAACCACCCAACCAGTCCTTTGTGAACTCTGCTTAAGTTTGTGATCTCTACTGGCTACTTTCAGGATAATTCGCGCTTTACTATTGTGATGATTATAAAGATTTTATATAGGATTTTATTTAAATAAACAACGATATTTTATAAGATCATTGTTTTTCTTTCTAGAATTCAACAAATTCAGCTCAGTTTTAGATTGATACTACTTATACTTACTTGACTGTCATGGATATTATGCTCTTAATTATAATTCATAATTCTAAAAAGCATAGCCTGGGAGTTTCTTGTCAGTTCTTCTCGCATAGCGGTGGCTCGAAACTGGCACTTAGATTCACATTTTTTTTTTTGCATGTAGGAAGTCAATCTAAGCTACACTGAGAGTGTATATTTATTTTTATATTTCTTATATGTAATTTTTACGTTTTCATGTGCTTTTAAATAAATAACTTTTTAAATTATTTTACTATAACTTAATTATCAAGTTTTAGAAAAAAACTGCGTATGTGGTCTGAGGTCCTGTAGTTCATTGGGCCGGCTATCCGAAAATCCTAAGTTCGATTCCCACTTTGTTGCTCGGGTTGATTTATTCTAGTATATAAACAATTTTATTTTACTTAGTTATGATGATTTACTGAATAAAATTATTGTCTTTTTTCATTCTCAGCAGTAGTCAATAAATAGACTTAGACCAGTAAAACTACAGTCAAATCACTATATATAAAAAGCAATCTACAAGGTAAACTCTTTGTATCTGGAGTCACGTTCGCCCAATGAAGACGTATGGGTGATTTAACCTTTGCATAACAAACACTGTGCGATTTGTTCTCTTTAATTAAGACTAATTGCTACTCCCGAGGGCTGAGGAGGAATGGGTACGAGGGCCGAATGTTGATGCTGGTCCACTCCTGGGAGAGCTGGATGGTTTATGGATAGTCTGTGGTTAAATGTTTATTGTACCAGGATTTTGCTGATAAACTTGTTGGGTTTTAGTGTTATTTTTGTCATCCTTCCATATGTTATTTCCGTTATTTGATCAGAGCTTGTAATATGTAGATCTTTTCTAAACAGATACATGAAAAATAAATAAGCTAAGATTAATTTTGTTCAATTAATGTATTCATGCACACCAATATCATGCTTTTTTTGCTTTCTTTCTTCGTTGCAGAGGTCAGACGGCAATCGCTCCACGTAATAACTGAAATTCAGACAAATCTGATTAGTTAAAAAAATTAAAAAAAAAATTATTTCATAAACTATTACATAGTACTTGAAAACGTAAAATTAAATATATGTAATTATAAAAAACAATCTAAATATTATTACACTGAAATCATGAAGCTTCATTATTGAATGATGATCTATACTTAAACTACAATCTTCATTTGTCTGTGAAGCTATATAATATAACGTTAACAATATTCATGTTCTAAGTCATTCATTTTAGAATAGCCTGTATGAAACGGCAGTTTAATCCCAAGCATTTTTATCTGCCATATAGTCTTTGATAGAATAGTATCCCTTTAAAGACAGCTTGCATTTTATTTAAATTAGCTTAGGCTCGAAAAGATCCCCCCCCGACTGGTCTCCACCTTGTCGTGGTGGGGGGGCTGAGTACCTCCCGGTAGGGCGCAGGAGGCGCTAGGGAAAAGGTAACACCCAGAGACCGACGACTCTGGGTGCCCTTAGTACTGACTACCGGGGGGGAAACTAAGAGGGACCTATGGAGGGCGCTGCAGGTAGGCCAGGAGGGCCCGCTCAGCAGCGCCAGGAGGGTCTAGGCAGCGGGGGCAGGGGGCCCCTGCTGTCTAACCATGGACCCTCCGGGAAGTCGGCCACACACGCTATGGTCGCAGGGGGAGGTAGGAGGGGCGCGTCCACTGCGCCTCTCTGAGGAGGTCCTCCCGGTTTTGGTCCGGGGGACGTTGGCCGCAGGCGGGGTGTCAGAAGCTGCAACCCAGGTACTGGCCCCCGCCTCTTTCTCAACAAGCGGCGGGCGTCGTCGGAAGATTTTTAGTGGGTATTGCTGCCGGCGGTCGTGTCTGCCGGTGGTGAGTCCCACACCCCCTTTCGGTCCCCCTTTGGCCGGAAGGCAGTGCGTAAATGCATTTTGTTATCGACGTAAAAAAAAAAAAAAAAAAATAGATATTTCATTAGTTCATGTTATAGAATTTAACAAACAACAAAAGATATGGGGTTTGCGTTTCAAGTTTTGGGTGACACGCGAAGCACATGCATTTGTATACTACTGAGATCTCGTGGCGTGGGACATGGAGTCCTAGAAACCTAGTCCTGACGCAGGGTTGCCCTACATCAGTCTCCAGTCACACTTCACTAAGTTTCCTTTTTACTGATCATGTAATGTGATTTAAGTGAAAGTGAAAGTAATTATTTCGTTATCTATTATATGTTTATGTATCTGCGGGCTCGTCGCTATACGATTATATAAATATTATGACGACCGATATGGCGTGAGTTCGATTCCCACACAGGACAAATCTTTGTGTGCACAAACATGAATATTTGTTCTGGCCTGGGTGTTTTTCTATGCATGTCAAGCATTTATAAAAAAAGTATATACGTATGTTTATCCGTTATTTAGTATCCATAACACAAGTTCTAAATGATACCTATCTTAGAACTAAATAATTAAAGTAATTGTCAGGAAATATTTATTTATTATTATTATTTTATTTAGAAAACACCTATCATACAATATCCATTCGCCTAATGGAAGACCTTCCCTTTCGCATACCCCTCTCTCCCCACCGTATATACAACATTGTTACATTAAAATAAAAAGAAAAGCACCATTTAGCTTATCAATAAGCGTTTCTCGTCGCCCCGTCTCACTGAACTTTAAATAGCAGTTATAACTGAATTTGCGGTTTGCGGATATCGAATCGAGTTCCTCAACAAATGCGATCGTTATGGACGCCAGACGTGAGAAAACTGAGTCACGATGAGACTCCTTAATAAATTAAATGGTGCGCTGTTGATAACTTTATTCTGTTTTCCTCGAATTCTTGGAGGACAGGAATCAATGAAGCATGTCAGCAAGGTTATGTCTTGAGACTCCTTAATAAATTTGATGGTGCGCTGTTGATTACTTTATTCTGTTGCCCACGAATTCTTGGAGGACAGGAATCAACGAAGTATGTCAGCGAGTTCATTTTATCAAATAAAAGTTACAGCACTAGTTTTAAACCTGGTTACACTTAAGATCTTTTTTTTTTTGTAATAATTCCCATAGGTTTCAGTTAAGAGTGTTTAAAAAGGCACTCAAATTGAAAAGATATTTTTTATGTGACCTTGAATTGCAAGAATATCAAATGTGAGTTTTGTTATTATTTTTTAAATTGGGTGAATTATTACAGCTTTGCAAACAAAATTTTAATATGAATTTCAAAATATTTGTCGTTCCGAAACATGTTTTGTATATTTTTTAAACGATTTTTACGAACTAAATAGTCATTATTTGAAGCCCATAAAAAATAATTGGCCCGTACAAAGAGTGTATAGTAAAGACATTATACGCCCACACTTCGCCAACTATACGGTCCCACGTAAATAGGTAGAGAACCTATTGCCGCTTACCGGGCACTATTAAGCCAGAGCATCGTCAGTTGATCAGCAGGTGCACCACTTGCAGGCGAGGTTGGCTTGGGCTCCTTAGCTCTTGGTAGGATCCCTATAAACCCAGTTATTATATAGGCACTTTAACATGGTTTTATGGATCGAGGTGGAAGAGAATCAGGACTCCACCGCAAGGAACCTTTTGTTTTGACGGAAGCAGATGTGCAGCGTTCTGCTGTTCGAAAATTAAATTCTATTTTTATCGCTTTTACATACAGGGAGAATCATACTCCATAACAACTTTTATTTACCAAAACCAATACAGTTCCATCACAAAATGTCCACAGGAAAACTTTGAAGTTATTGGGTGATTTACTCGGTATTGTCCCACTGAAATAGATACGTTCCGACAACCAACTGGCCTGCAATGAAATGGAAATGAATCGAGTGAAGTCCGATTGAGCGAGGATATATCGATTCCATTCGGCTCCGAGTGCCGATATGCGATCTCTCTACGAAGCGACACGCTTGAATAATTTCTGATATTATATGTGGACAGTTTTCGAGTTATGATTGTTGATAAGTTAACTGGATTGTATCCACTGGATTTGGCATTCGGTATGCCAAGTTATGAGCCTTATTCGGTGGCTTCAAATTAGCAATTGACGCACTCAACCCACATGATGGAAGTTAAATGGATTATATCTTCTGCATGTGGCAGTCGTTATATTTGTTAAGTATCTTATATGCCTTATTGGGCGGCTTGAAAATTCTAGCAGCAGATGCTAAACAATTAACGCACTGAATCCACATGGTGAATGTTACATGGATTGTATCTACGGCATGTGTCAGCCGTTATAGTTGCTAAGTATCTTATATGCCTTATTGGGCGGCTTGAACATTCTAGCAGCTGGATGCTAAGCAATTGAGGTACTGAATCCACATGGTGGAAGTTACATGGATTGTATCTACGGCATGTGTCAGCCGTTATAATTGCTAAGTATCTTATATGCCCTATTGGGCGGCTTGAACATTCTAGCAGCTGGATGCTAAACAATTGACGTACTGAATCCACATGGTGGAAGTTTCATGGATTGTATCTACTGCATGTGTCAGCCGTAATAGTTGCTAAGTATCTTATATGCCTTATTGGGCAGCTTAAAAATTCTAGCAGCAGGATGCTAAACAATTGACGGAATTTATCCACATAATGGAGTACTCTGTAAACTGGAGGTCGATGAGTCAGTCAGTATCGGGCGGCTGAAAAATTCTTACAGTAGGTCTCTAAATAATGATGTTCATCATAATCTCTAAACAGTGAATGATTAATGATGAACTAACTTCACATGGTGAAGTATGATATCAACTGTAGATCATCGTCAAAACGACACGTTTGAATAATTTCTCATATTATATGTCGACAGTGTGTCTGTTAAAAGGTTATCTGCGTTGGCTTTAAAAAAACTAATTTCGAGTTTACACTTGCAGATGATAATAAGGCTTGAACTCTGAAAATATAATTTACTAGCAGCGCCCTGCGGTTTTACCCGCGTGGTCCCCGTTCCCGTGGAAATATCGGGATAAAGAGTGTCCTATATGTTAGTCTAGGACTGCAGCTATACACGTACAAAGTTTTATCAAAATCGCTCCAGTAGTTTTTGCGTGAAAGAGTAACAAACATTCATCCATACAAACTTTCACGTTTATAATATTAGTAGGATATCAGACAAAGCGGTTTGTGACTCAGAACACGCAGAAAAACGACGAACCCCTGCTATTCTGTTACAACCTTTACCACATATAGCATTCCTATAAATAATGACATCGTGAAATGATTTAATTTAAAAAAATTGCTTACCAGAGTATAATACCCGTGCATATTTGACTTTGAGACACATGTACAAATTGAAATAAATTGTGTATAGAGCTGTTACATATTTTGCCTAAAAATAGTTTTAATTAATTTGATTGGAAAAAAATGAAATAAGTAATTTATAATTTATTCAACAACATAATAAAAAAATTTACCCTACCGGCTACCCGACGATGTAACACATTGGAACATTTAACAATGGGAGAGATGTGCCAAGGATTGCCTTTCAAGCTGCTAATTGCGACATTTTATCCGGAAGGCCATGAGTAAATGATCCACTTCCTTTCGAACAGGTGGAGGCAAGTCATTCCAGATTTTAGAAGCAGCGTACTTAAAGGAACCCCTGGCAGCACTCAATTTTATTGTTGGCCTACATACTCGTAGTTAAAAGCCTCGATCCCTCAACATAGGCAATCTTTTCTGGCGAACACATTTATCATATAAATACTGAAGGCGTTTCATATTGAACAATGTGCAGAAAATAAGCAAATTACGTTTATAAACTTACAACGATATTGACATATTTCTTTTCTTCTCTTTTAATAAAAATCTACTGAAATTTACATAAATTGCAACTCCATAAGCAACCACATAAGGGCATTTGAAATCCTACTGTAGGTAAATGCATATGAAAGGATACACATAGAAAATGGCGCGATTAACGAACCTCATCCCATAAGTAATTCCAATTTAATTCGAGACCAGAATCGCATTATGACGACAAATAAGGCATCCTTTTCCTGTCTTTTTAGGGTTCCGTAGTAAACAAGGAACCCTTATAGTTTCGCCATGTCCGTCCGTCCGTCCGTCCGTCCGTCCGCGGGTTAGCGCAGAGACTATTAACATTAGACAGCTGAAAATTGGTGTGGGTATACATATTAATCACGTCGACAAACCTGTAGAATAAAATTTTTAAAAATATTGTTTTGTAACGTACCTCCCCTACACGTAAAGTAGGAATGATTTTTTTTTCTCGAGGCTATCTTATCATGTTGGGTATCGTTAGAAAGGTCTTTCAAAAGTAATACGAGTTTCTTAAAACCATTTTTCGATTTAGGGATCCGTTTTCGAAACATTAAGCTTTAAAGTGGAAAAAATTGATAGAGTTCAGTATCCGCCCCCCCCACCAGGTAAACGGTACTTTCAGAGTGGCTGAAAAAATTCACAATAGTAGTATATATAATGAAGTTAAAAGGAAAACTATCACGGCTAAGTAGGCTTTACTGGTTTTCGAGTAATGGACGACAATCAAATAAATTTTTGTATTAAATGTATTAAAATTTCATTCATACCGTAGTAGTGATATCTATCGGGGAATAGCTGAACCTGTTCATATAGCGACATTATGGCAAAGGGTGACTACGGAACCCTATATTGCGCGTGGCCCGACACGCACTTGGCCGGTTTTTATTTTATTTGTCAGAAATGATCAAAGAACGTCGAAAATGAGTTTACTCCGTCCCAACTCAGAGTGTGCAGATCGCGTTCTTGCTAAATATAGTAAGCTTTTGCTTCTTTGTTCTGAAGCGAAGTATATTTTGTCAAACGTTACGAGCATATTATTTAAAAAAAACTCGTATATGTGATAAAGTAGTTTTATTTTTATTTCACTCGTCATAATGACGCGAAGCCTGATGGTAAGATCTTTAGCATTCCAAATACTTGCAGGATTAACGATTTCCCGTAAGTAATTTCTATTTAGTTGGAGACCAGGATCGCATTGTGACGGCAGATACGGAATCCTTTAGCTGCTCTTTTTATTTGTCAGAAATGAACAAAGAACGTCTAAAATGAGTTAACTTCGTCCGGACTCAGAATGGTCAGATTGCGTATTTGTCAACTTTGCTCTGCTTTTGCTTTTGTTAGTTCTGAAGCGAAGTATCTTTTGTTAAATGTTACGAGTAGCTAAACAAAGTGTAGGAATAAAAATATGTAAATACTAGTATATATCTTGACTGGGTTTGACATCCTACCCGATGATAAGCAATCGATGCAGACTAAAAATGTAAGCGCTGCATTCCGAAGACTGAGCACGCAACATTGCTCTTAGACGACCTGCATTACTCCCGTTTCAGACTCCGCTTAATAGGCCTGGGACTACATGAGCTAGGAAAAACATGCGCCACAAAAGATTTTCAAAGCTGACTCTGTTCTAGTGCTAAAAGTCTGCATAGTATGAGGGAGAGGAAAGAAGGAGGATCCCTCTCATTCCTCTTTGTTTGTGAGAGCAGACCCGTCTTTAATTATTGGGCAGATATGATTATGGTGACAAAAATTGTCTAAAACTTTATTGGTAATCACTTAATCAGTGTTCAGCAACATTATATTAAAGTGTTAGGTATTTTGAGAAAACATCGTATTGTCACGCCTGTTCCTGTTGGGGTAGGCAGAGATCACATCTTTACAAATTTTCGACCACTTTTAGCATAATTCACCGCTCTCGTCGGTTTAGAGTTTTTAATAGAGGAGTTAATAAACACGCATCCCTTGCTTGATACGTTCCGCTGCGTTTACCCGGAGTATCTGAAAAACAAATAATATTTTCAGCTTAATCTTTACAAGTTCGCGATTACTGCTCGGGATAGTTTTAAGCTAGGAATTTTCTTTTCAGAACAAAATTTATCCGGCTACATGCTCTGAACGTTATTCTGAGAAGTTCTGATTTAAGTTAAGTTTACTGTATATATGGGATTTCTGTGATAAAACTTTCACAGACTTTTCAATCACGCCTGTTTCCCTGAATGGGTAGGCAGAGGCATGTTATGATCACATTTCGCTAATTATACTGTTGGTCCCACGTAATAGGTGGAGGCCTATTGCCGCTTACCGGTTATTTGTATGTCTGCCAGAGCCTTATCCGATAATTGGCAGGTACACCACTTGCAGGTAATGTTGGCTTGGGCTCCTAAGACCTTGGTAGGATGCCCCTATGTTTTATACATATTAAATCGCATTTGGAGTGTGCAGAAACTTTGGTACAAGTATTTTAAAAATAATTTATATAGTAGTAGCAGTTCGCTTTTAACACAGAGATTTCTAAATAAAGCGTGTGAGAATGGTGTGTGGTCCAGCCCACATCAACAATAGACGAAATCGCATCCTTAGAAGCCTTCTACGACACCTTGCCTTGGGATGGTAGAATTATTTGTTGGTGTAGCTACCACTTTCTTATTGTGGAATTATAAGAAAGACGAAAAAGTTCATTAAAATGATAACATTACAAATTATAGTGCAAAAAGTAATTTCAGTATAAATTATCTTCGAGGCAAGTTTAAGATGGCGGGCGCGCTTATTTCAAGTTACCGTTGCATCTCGAAGGCAGAGTTCAACAATTAAACTTGGTTAATACTTTACTAAGGTATGCAGCTCTCGCTGTTGCATTGTGAGAGAAAATTTGAAGTATAGACTGGAGAAAATATGTATGTTAATTGAATTTTGTTTGTCTGACATAAAAATAATTGTTTTTTTAATGAAGTTTAGTGTAATCTTAGAAGTAATTGCATGATTTGATATTCGAAATTCGCAATTTACAAATCGCTGAGAAGCTTCTTATAAAATCAGATCTAAAGTTAGACCAGGTTTAAAACTAATGCTATCACTGTTTTCATCTTATCGAATACATTGCACAAGTTTTAAAACTTGTTTCACTTTAGGTCATGTTTTGTAGAAACCCCTTCAATGTTTAATATTACAGTTTAATGGTTGTAAATTATTACTATTAGTATGCTTTAAGTATAGCTCGTCTTTCTCCCAAGACATTGCAGCATGGGGCTCTTTACAAAGGGTATGAATCAAGTTTTCAATGGTCGGCGACGCGTTTGTGTGGGCAGGGGATGTTGTAAATTGCGGGACTGTTCGAAAGGGTACCGCGGCCTTGGTGTTGCAGGCTCAAGAAGGAACATGTATGGTTTTTAGTAAGTAAATGTCTAACACACCCTTCCGCTTCACCCACAGCTGATGATTTTCAATTCGAAAAAAGGGCGATATTGTTATCATGGATATAAGCTTATATTATCGTATATAAGCTGCGGTAGACGAATATTGGCTGGTGGTGATGTTCATAACGATAAATATAATAACCTATATCATACAACAATAATTGTCATTCTGTAAAAATAAAGTATGTAAAAAATATTAGATAAGACGATTTACTAAAAAAAATTCGTTCTCACGTATCTAAGTACCAGACTATTAGTATAGTAAATGTTCGTGCTACGGCATTACCCCATAGGCAACCCTGTTGGTTAAAAAGGCTGTCTACACCATAACATTATCTTGAAGAAACCACTGTGCGAACTAAAATTCCATAAAGAGAACTTCGGCTCATAGAATACTAAATGACTTTATAGAAGCTGCCAACAGTGGGTTGCAACATTCTGAATCGAATACTCGCAGATATTCAGCTTGAATCGATTTAATGAATTTATCCTCCACTTGATTGGAGTATAAAGATCAGGCCATAGTATAGCTATATAGTATCAGACATCTAGTCTGGTCAATTTTTGTGCTACAGCCTTACCCAATAGACAACCACAGGGGTTAAAAAAGCTATCTACAGTACATGACAAATCTCAAGATACCTCTGTGATAAGTAAAATGCCATAAATAGAATCTCCGCTCATAGAATACCAAATGACTTTATAGAATCTAGCTGCCAACAGTGGGCGGTACCATTCCGAATCGAATACTCGCAGATATTCGGTTTGAATCGATTTAATCAACTCCTCCACTTAATTGGAGAATCTAGAGCCCAGACATTTCTGTGCGGTTGTTATTTTATCGAAGTTGTGTTATCGAGATACCTCTTAATTGATACAATAATAAGTCAAACTTGTTTGGCGAACTTTCTATTGGCTATCGGGGTAGGATGAGGAATAAATTTCTATAACTCTTGCTGCACAGTTCTGTTAGGTACCTATATGAAATGGGAATCCAAAATTTTCTCGCAATTCCTTTCAATGATTTTCGTTACCCATAAAACGATTCGCAGAACTTTTTGTACAATATTTTACAAATCCTAGAATTAGGTTGCATCGCAATTTTATTGCCTAAAATATTAATTATCTACAAAAACAGTACGTCGTAATTTATTTTCATGTCTTATACATTTTATCAAAATAATGTGACATCGAAGTTTTTTTATACATTTTTTCTGCACTGTAAGTTTCAGTTTGGAAAATAATTGAAACATCAATTTTTACTTCAATAAATAATTGTACGTAGATAATAATAATACGTAGAAAATACGTAGAAAAAACAACAGGTTGAATTAAAAAAAAAGTATTTAAGCCCCTAGAGTGCAATAATATAAAATAATAATAATATCAAAGCGCGTAGGCGCGGAGGGGCGTGGCGGCCCTCGAGGAATGGCCAGCAAGCCGAAGGTGTGATAGTAAGCTTTACATCCATCTACGACGATAAGCTCGCGTGGGACCGCTGGAGCCCCGCAGCGCCAGAGCCGTGACAGATACCATGCCTGCTGCATGTTTGCTTGCACGCTGTATGCTTGCTTGCTTGCAGTACGTATGTTTACAGTATGCTTACCAGTTATTAAGCTAGGTTCGATGTCGTTTGATGAAACGTTATCAAAAGTATTACGGTATATTGTAATATGTTTTTACGAATATTTTCATCGGTAACTTAATATTTACTTTTATATGAAAATTTTATATAAGAAACATTTTTCGATACTATATAACTTTTCAATATATTAAAAAAAATATTTAGAGAATTGTGGATTTGTTTTTGGTAGATATAAAAAATATCTGTATGCTAATAGACACCCAAACGATTTAATTATTAAATTTGTCCTTAGCAATCGTGGGCCAATGGTGATTCGGGCATTTTGGAAGGCATGTTTTGGGCCAAAGCCAATACGAAGAGGCCCATCTGGCATTTTAAATCTTATGGTAATGTGCTAATACAATATGACCACATGAATAAAAATTGTACTGATTCTTTTTAATAACATAATAAGAAATCAATGATTGTAACAGTCGGTCATGAACCGTTAAAGAAGCGTATTTACCGAACAGCTATTTGGCCGCAAAATAACCTAACCAAAAAGTTTTAAGAGCAGAGCCATGACAAATAATATAAAGCGCGAATACTTGAATGTAATGCCGTGGAAGAGAATTATTTGAATATTCCGTTGTTGCCTTTACCTATGAAACCCATAGTCTGATCAGCCTAATTAATGCAATCCAGTAAACCAACAATGTCATAATTTTATTGCCAGCATGCTGAAAAAGTCAGTCTTAACGAACCTATGCAAAATTCAATTCTAGACTGTAACCGGGGGCTGTGGCGACGCAGCAATGCTTGTTAACCCCAATTTGCCAAGTTAAAGAATTTAAATATGCAAGAGTGTGGCGAGTGCAGGAAGCGGCGAGTAGTGAACTAACGGAAAGTGCTAACTGCTGTGTTTGCTACAGCAAGTATGGGCGTGTGGTCTAAGTCATAAGTAGAAGAAGAAATTTTATTGTTTTATATAGTAATCTCTTCACCAGAGAACTGTTTTTCTTTTTTATCTTTTGCCTTATCCCAGTTGCTGTTGCGGGTCTGTTCGTTAGGGTTACCGCGGCCTTGGGCGGGGTGCCAGAAGCTATAAACTCAGGCACTGGCCCCTCGCCCCTTTTCAACAGCGGTGGGCGTCGTCGGTAGTTTTTTAGTGGATAGGACTGCGGTGGTCGCATCTGCCGCAGTGAGCCCCACACTCCCCTCCCGGTCTCCCAATTGGGCGGGAGGCAGTGTGTAAACAGCACTTTTTTACCCACAATAAGAAAAGGTTACCGCGGCCTTGGAACATTGCAGGCTGAAGAAGGGACATGGATGGATTTTAGTCAGTAAAAGTCTGACACACCCTTCTGCTTCATCCACAGCGGAAGACGGTAATATCGCTCACTTTCCATTCAAAAAAAAAAAGTTGCTGCCTTGCGGGGCGGGGTCCGCTTTTCTGAAGTCATTTCTCGCAGATCTACTTACAGTTTGTATTTTAGTGATGATATATAAAGATTTGTGTTGTGTAGGCCCACAGAAGAAAAAAACCGCTTGGCACTCTTAAGTACGGCGCAATGTAGTCACGAAACTATACCCTAGAGATTTCTCTCACGTCAGTGATAAGAACATTCACAAGACCAAATTGTAGATCGATCTGGATTTCCCTCAATAGGCTCTTCACTGAACATGGCAATCATGAGACATTTAATCCTAAGCAAAAAGCAAAACTCTTATTACTTGACCCATCGCCACAAGACTCATCGCGCCCTCTCGAGTGCTGTTTGTCGCAGGAGCACCATTGCCGACCAGAGTACCACACTCGCTAATAACGATTCCTTACTTAATACTAATAAGCCCCTAACTTTGCTTAGCCCGACTGAGACGTTAAAGCGAATGAGTAGAACTACATGTTGCATCTTTTATTAATAGTTTTCCTTATTTAGTTAACTGGTACAGTTTCTTTCCTCTTAAAGGCGAGTCATTAAAAATTACTTCAAATGTTTATTCATCGCTTCCGTTATTTAGTTTATAATATTTCTTTCCCCTCAAAGTGGAGTCATGATGAGATGAGATATTTTGAAAAGAAACTTTAAATGTTATTTGTAAGAAGTTATGGTCGCATTTTGGTGTTAGTAAAGTACTCGTAAGTAATAAACCCTCTCAGCTTAGATCGTGAGAGG
Organism: Musotima nitidalis; assembly: GCA_949126915.1. NCBI lineage: Eukaryota > Metazoa > Arthropoda > Insecta > Lepidoptera > Crambidae > Musotima > Musotima nitidalis. Next base: position 6,469,749 of record OX421432.1, on the reverse strand, counting down.
AGGCTCGTGCATAAAATGATGATAGTAAAAATGTGTACTGACAATCACACCAATTATTTAGATTAGATAAGGAGCATAAAGAACTTGCGTTATGAATATTAAATCGCAGATAATAATGGGTTATTTTCTTTCCTTCTTTTTATTTCAATTTCTTTCTTGAATTTTTATAGTTGTTTTTACCTGTGGGTAAACCTAATGTTATAGATGTTTTAATATAATTGTAATAAATGTTTTTTGTGTTTGTCAATTTTGTAAAATTTGTTTTCTTTGTATTTACATATATTATTATTTGATGACCGATATGGCGTGGTGGCGAGTATACCCGCATTCCACTCCTGAGGTCGTGGGTTCGATTCCCACACAGGACAAATATTTGTGTGTATAAATATGAATATTTGTTCTGGTCTGGGTGTTTTTCTATGTATATTAAGTATGTATTTACAAAAAAAAAAAGTATTTATGTATGTTTATCCGTTATTTAGTATCCATAACACAAGTTCTTAATGATACTTATCTTGGAACTAAATAATTGGTGTGAGTGTCTGAAATATTTATTTATTTATTTTCATTATATATTTCGTGATTTCAGTGAAGTAATATTTAGTTTTCTTTTATTTATATTGTGTTTTGACGTTTTCAAGTGCTATGTAATAAATGAATAACTTTTTACTTTCTCTTTTAAAAATATTATATTGTAAATTACTGTGCTTTTGTGTGTATTCAATTTGTTGGTATATTTTTATTATTTGTGTATGTCTATCATCTAATTGTGAATAATATGTAAGCTAGAGTCCGGCACTGGCACAAATGAGTAGAACTACATGTTGCATCTTTTATTATAAGTTTTTCTTATTTAGTTAACTGGTACTATTTTTCCTCTCAAAGTCGAGTCATTATGAAATGACATATGTTTAAAATTAACTTAAGATTTTAGTTCTGAGAAGTTTTGATCCTTATTTGGTGTTAGTAAATGGCCTCAAGGTCTTGTCCCTTTTAAAGGGTCAGCGATGGTTATGCCTCTTTTATACGGTTATTTAAGCGTGTATTAGCGGTCACTTTCCTCCAGGTGGGCAGAAAACTTGAGTGCCATCTTGTACTATAAAAAATGGGTTTTGAGAAGTCTTTTCTCTTCTTTGTCTTTTTTTAAAATTATTTAAAGTATATTCTTTTTCCTGCACACACGAAAACTTCGCAGGGTTTGTGTGGGAGTTACTAATACAAAAACATAGCTTCAGAATATTTTTTATTAAATCGTCGTGAGATGAGAGTTCTATAAATGAAGTTTGTTAAGACTATTCTTGCACCCGCGACCCGCTCCTAAAACCTCCTAGATGTCAGGTGGTAGGGCACGTCAATATCGGTATAAGATAATTATTTTTGCGTATAGGATAACTATTTTTAAAAGGTAGGTTTAAAAGGCAGGATGCTAGTGTAGCTTCTGATATTTTAACCGTTAGTACTATAGGACTACGCTGCAATGATTACTTCCCTACAAGTAGAACATATACTTGAATGCAAACCTTTTAGTAAAAAAATGTTCATATCTAGGATTTGATTGATGATATCTCTTTGTTAGACCAGTAACAGTAATTAGTATTTTTGTTACAAATAAATCAAGAGTTGGCGTAGAAAGCTATGTCTATTGTCTGCCGCTTCACCCCTATTTTTGTAAAAAAATATAATTACAGTTGAACATAATATCGCAAGTGCCATAAAGATGTAATAAAGACTCTAAAGTGGTGTTAGGGCGTGTTTCAAAATTTATGACGCTTAAAGTGCTCCCAACTTTTTGAAATTGACTGTATCTACCCCCTTCTTTTTAAAGTCGGTTTAAAATTGATTGAACTAGTTAACATAATTAGTAACATATAGGTAAAGTAAAAAATCGTTAAACAAGCGACCCAGACACGAGTTGATAGTATGAGTAATATCACACGACCATTTACCGATTGGATATGAAAATATATATCCGAAGTTTGTTCCCTAAGGACCTGATGGAGTCAGGTACTGGAAATGGGAGCGTAACTACACTGTGCCCTGTCATATATCTTATTTCTTACTGCAAATGGATGAAATGTCAAAATAATTTTATATTAAGTACTGGGTGGATCCTAGCGGTGGAACCTGTGACCTTGCTTGCATGACCTAAAGGTGCTTTGTTATTTTTTTGGGTTTAGTAGTTATCTAAATTAACCCTTAACACGTAAGTTATCTGTCAGTGAAAGTGCCATCAAAGTCGGGTCAGGTGTTTTGGAGGTTCTCCGCCAACGGACAGAAAAAATCCCATGCATTTAAAAAATTGTTCTAATTTTGATATTTCGAACTGAGACAGTTTCAGATGGAAAATCATCGAATGACGTTCTCCCGTTGTGGGTGGAGCGGGAGGGTGAAAATCTGGGTTATTTTTTAAATTGAAATTCATAATCATTTATTCAAGTTTGGCTCAAAAGAGCTCTTATAAAGGTCAAAACTTAAAAGCTAGCGCGCCCATTCACCTTCTATAAGTTGGCACTTAAACATGTCGTCTATCTGATACTAAGCCTTTAAATTGTAGTCGATTGTAAGCAGTACACAGATAGAGTAAGCTAGGAGTATTCTTTACTTACTTATGAAAGCGCACCGACTCCAAATTTTTCTAGTAGGAATCTTCTCGCTTTCTGCTGGTTTGCTCTGCGGCACATCTTGCTAGATAAAAACGTTAGACTTAAAATTTTATATTTTTGAAGATTATCTACTATTAGTATGATCCATGGGCTTTTCGCAAATCAAAGTATTAATGTGCTTCATGAGGGTCGCAGGATCTTAAAAAAATGCGCAGTCTATTAAAAAAGTACGAATAAAATAGGTATCCTTTAAAAAAGTGCTTTTCTCATTTCGTCTCCAGCAATAAAATACAAAAGCCTACAAAGATTTAACAAGAAAAAAAGCTACACAGTAAAACTGTCCCAGTTAATAATAAATAACGCAGATACTAAGTCCTTAAGTAAACTTCCTTAAGTGATCCATGAACTTTTGAACAATCACCCAAGCCTAAACAAGAACATAAACTATAATTAAACACAATCATTAACGAAACAAGATACTACAAAGTTAGGCCGTTACCGAAACTTTAAGCACAAAAAAATAGCAACTTAATACAGGCTGTATTAACTTAAGGGTCAAAAGCTTTTTTAAGTGCACAACAAGCATAAATTCAAAGTTGTGTCCTAAGATTTTAATTTAACTTGACTCATTCTTCTTAATTTGTAAGTGAAGCTCCTGTTAGTTAAGTTAAGGGTGTACTTGTTAAAGTTATCTAGGACGCCTGCTAAGTTATCACTTTTGTTGTGTCACGTTGTTAATTTTTATTAAGATGTAAGCTTCTTTGTGGACGCTTTTTATTGTATAGTGAAGTATCTACATTTTGAATGGTGGCTGGGATAATTTTCAATGACCAATAAGAATAAGAATTATTTTACCAAAATGCTTCGTGTTCTATGGACTTTCCACTACTCATTACAAATATCATCTCACAAAAAAAGCGAAGGCTTCAGGTTAGTCACTTAGTTAGTTTTTTAAGTTTTTTATTTTTATTTGAGGGATGGCAAAGGCAGGATTAAAGCTGAATGTGGGGTCCTACTAACTGGGACCAAAAGCTTAACGAAGACACGAAGCAGGACTTAGAAGCTAAAATGGCATTAGGCGGGATATGAGCTTGAATATCCGATGACCGATTAGACATTAAAAAAGTAGTGTAAAACATATTTATCAAGGAATCTTGTCTCGTGTTAAAGCGGGCAAAGGACCACCACTCATCATTTGAAACGTTTTGACGACCTATATGGCGTTGCGGTCAGTATACCTACACTTTACTCCAGAGGTCGTGGGTTCATTTCCCACACAGGACAAATCTTTGTGTGCATGAACATGAATATTTGTTCTGGTCTGGGTGTTTTCCTATTTATATTAAGTATGTATTTACAAAAAAAAGTATTTAAGTATGTTTATATCCGTTGTTTAGTATCCATAACACAAGTTCTTAATGATACTTATCTTGGAACTAAATAAATGGTGTAATTGTCAAAAATATTTATTTATTTATTTATCTAGATATCTCTGTGCTATATATGTAATATGTGTGATATGTGTGGGTGTATAGGTATCCTAACAAGACCTAAAGGGCCCAAGCCAACCTCACCTGCAAGTGCATCTGCCGATCAACGCTGAGGCTCTGGCGAATATGACAGTGCCCGGTAAGCGGCAATAGGCTCGCCACCTATTACGTGGGACCAACTATATAATTACCGAAGTGTGGGCGTATTTTATGACTGCGTCCTGACGTGACCTCTGATCCCCATCCGCCTTCCCAGGCGTGGTGATGTCATCTATTAGGGAGGCCCTTGTTCAGCAGTGGACTTAATAAGGCTGAGATGATGCTGATTTCTACAATTATGATAACTAATTGTACCGAAAATACCGGCTTTACCTGACAGCAAATAGTTTGTGATTGTCACCTATATAAATCGCAAATTTATGGAATATTTCGCATTCACAAAGCGATTATCGCGAAATACTGGTTATGAGTGTCTGTTTAGAGCCAGTTGATATTGACGTCAACTCATAACACAAGCGCTTTTAGCTAGCCACTAGGGGTTAGCGGGAATATTATTATTGTTTTCAATACTATAGTTTAATATTACTTATATATGCTGATATGTATTTACACGTTTGTTAAGTTTCCATACCTAAACGACTCGGTCGATTTTTGAGGAAAATTGGTTGGTGTTTATATAGAAAGGAGTATAGATGAACATAAGCTACTTCTTCTCTATAGTGATAAGTGGCTTTAATAGGATGCGAAAAAGTGGGTCACGGGTCTGATGCGTGGAGCGAGAACTAACTTAACGCGTTTCATCACCATTTATTTTCCTTTCAAGCTTCCTGCTTGTAATAATTAGGCACTAATGTGAACTCATCTCTAACAGTAGAGCTTTATCAGACCTCAAATTAAATAAAGAATCATTATTTTTATTGGCCACGACCTGTTCAACCAAACTATCAGACTAGAGCACATATTGACGGTCGTAACATCAATTGTTGTAAAGGACAATGTATGTATGTTTTCAGGAAGAACAGAACATGAAAAAACTAAAATTCATTATCGCTTCTCAATTTGAAAAGTCATTGTTAAGATACCTCAAAAATGTGGTCCTATTTTACTTAATAATGTTAACAAAAGTCAGAGATAATTATTAACAGAATTAGTGACATTCACGCCTGTTTCCCCGAGGGCTTAGGCAAGGCATATTAAACGACCACACTTCGCTAATGACATAGTTGGACCCACGTAATAGCTGACAAGCCTACTGCCGTTTACCGGGAACTGTTATGTTCGCCAGAGCCTCGTTCGTTGATCGGCAGGCACTTGCAGGTCCCCCCCGACTGGTCTCCACCTTGTCGTGGTGGGGGGCTAAACACCCAGAGACCGACGACTCTGGGTGCCCTTAGTACTGACTACCGGGGGAGAAACTAAGAGGGACCTGTGGAGGGCGCAGCGGGCGGGCCAGGAGGGCCCGTCAAGCAGCGCCAGGAGGGTCTTAGGCAGTGGGGGCAGGGGGTCCCTGCTGTCTAACCATAGACCCTCCGAGAAGTCGGCCACACACGCTATGGTCGCACAAAGAGGTAGGAGGGGCGCGTCCACTGCGCCTCTCTGAGGAGGTCCTCCCGGTTTTGGTCCGGGGGACGTTGGCCGCAGGCGGGGTGTCAGACGCTGCAACCCAGGTACTGGCCCCCGCCTTTTTCTTAGATTTTTAGTGGGTATTACTGCTGTCAGTCGCGTCTGCCGGTGGTGAGTCCCACACCCCCTTTCGGTCCCCCTTTGGCCGGAAGGTAGTGCGAAAACGCATTTTGTTTCCGACGTAAAACAAAAAAAAAAGGCACTTGTAGGTGAGGTTGGTTTCGGCTCCATAGATCTTGGTGGGATCCCTATATACTTTTGAAAATTTTGCAATTTGTATATCGTTTATGATATTCAATTCACATGTCATATAAATAGCGTTCATAACTAAAGCCATAACTAAGGCGATGGCCTTTCAAACAGATGTGTGTAAATCACTAAATAGACAAATTAAGGAGAAATACAGTAACTAAAAGACCCAGCGGCTTATAATGATCATATTTCTAAACAAAAACTTAAAAATACAAACCTTTTTTGGCATAGAAAGTTCAACATTTGTGTTTGCTTGCTCGCGAAAATGTTTATTTTGATGAATATGCAAAGCTTATTCGTGGCTCACTTTAAATTCATCCCGTTATATTGTTGGGGAATAAATTTGAATTCTCTTCTTTGAAGAAATAATATGACTGTCAAACGGTTGGTGCATCGAACCGTGCAGTACAAAATACTCAAAAGGCTTCATAATAAAACTGGAGTGCTATAAATAATAATCAGCAGCAAAACATTTATTATCTTAGCCTTTTTACGGCCCAAGACTGTCAAAGCCCAAAACTGAACTCAGTCCAGGATTCCTCACAAGTCTTTTCTTTTTAAATAGAAAATCATCAAGCGACCATTTTCCGCTGTGGGTGGAGCAGGAGAGTCTGTCAGACTTTAACTGACTACAAACCGTCCATGTTCCTTCTTGAGCCGTCTGTTTCCTGGGGTCGCGTTAAATCTTTTAAATAGTCTCGCAGTGTGCTGACATCTCTTTGAGGAGCACGATCGCGCCGTCGACGCGGCCTGTCGCCTATGAAAGGCGGGCGAGCGACGAGTTATCCATTACTCACCGCCCACAAGCCAGCGTCTACCGTGGCCGGGAGTCTTTTCCCGACCGAGGTTACTCTGCCTCTATTATTGCACCGCCTCCATTACTGGCATGACTGCTTTGCAAAAGAAGGTGACATGTAATTACTCCTTGTAAGAGGGGAAGACGTGCTCCGCCGTGCCGGCTGATCCTCAATGTGGTGGCACCCGGACATTTCCTGTCGCTTGATTATGCACATGAACCTACCGAAGCAGCCATGCCTGTCGAGGACCCGCGTGAAGCACGCCCGCAGTGGGCTGCATAGGCATGCTTTCCTTTGCGTGTCCTATTTCGGGTAGAAAAACAAAGTTCTAGTTGGCTACCCTCACTGCGAGCACGCGCGCATCGCGCCATTTAAAAAAAAGTTAGTTGACGTTCACCACACACTCAAACCGACCGTGTCCGCGGACCTACGTGTATCTACCATAAGAATGGTGTTAGTGACAAAACCCTGATGCACTGACCCCTGGCCTCTCTGCTGACTGGACATTCCGGATCAAATGTGAGTTCCCGTTTATTGCCTTGCCTTTCTAGCAAGCGAGCTTGCGAGGACGTGGGCAACGTTTGTCTATGGGGAGTCTTCTAACGCCATTTTATTATATTTATGCGGTTGAATGGATACGGTAGGATAAAAGTGTCCTATTTAACTAGCGACCTGTCGTACGGCACACACTGATGACACACAAAACAATCGATCAGAAGTCCAAGGACCGACCAAAGCAACCGCTGTTTAACTTCGCCAATCGTTTCCGAGCACACAGGATAGCACTTATCATGTTCCATTAAATAACGAATATACCTATGTGTAACTCAATATATGTTTAATTCAAAAGTAGAACAAATTATAAATTAATCACAAAAGATTTATTTTGCAACTCATGGTTAAAATAATATGCTTTTACATAAAATAAAGATATTTAGTAATTGCTTTTAAATATCCATTTGGTATTCCGAGTGCTCGTACTAATGAGGCCTTAATCACTCCACGTAATGACTCCGGCCCAAAAATAAAGGGTTTCATTAATTCCAATCACTACCTTACAAAACATACGTCTTCCTTCAGTCTCTCAGGCAATCATTGTAATTGGGGTAACGTTTTACAATTAGGGGGAGGAATGAAACTAGATTATAGCTTACTTGCTACAATACAATTCAAAATGGTTTATTTATTTACTAAAACCAGTAGGTTACAAGAAGATTACAAGTAGGGTACAAGTAGGTTTACCAGCATTTGCTGTAACGCCCGCCACCGATCATGTTCACGTTCATGCTTACACCTTGTTATAGAACTTCATGCCCTTCACTTGAGCCATCTATGCCTGCTTCTACCAGGCATGACCAGATCATCGGTTCATCGGGTTGGTTTGGTCGAGGCAGCAGGAAGACGGTAGATGCAGGCGACTCATGTGGCTGAGATGATGATATTGAGTCCAACCATGTTGGATTCGATATACTATTGACAGTTCATGTAAATTTTCAAATGACATAACGATTCGTCACCAAATCATATTATAAATTTTACTTGTTGAAAAAACAAGAAATGCGCGCTGTCTTAAAACAATAAGTTTTCTTCATAATCTTGCAAATGTCGTACAAAAACCATTCGCCCGAAAAGAATCTATTTCTGAATATGTTACTGGCACCCAATTTCGCTTTTCAAAATCGAATTCATAGCGAAACTATCGCCGAACCTGCGGGTCAACCCTCGCAAATATTCTTGGATAAAATATATTTCCCTTCCTCACATTTCGTGTTTCTTAAGGCTCCTTGATATGCATAGTTTGTGTGAAGTAAACAGGATAAAACGGGTAAATCCTTCAGAACAGGTAATGTTCTGGAAGTAATCCGTACACATATGGTGCTTTCAGCCATTTTGCCGCATAAACGGACAACGAAATGTATGCTTTTGTGATGAAGTATATAGGCAGTGGACACGCGTAGTCTAGTTATATGAATTTTCTATCTTTAATGGGTGTGTCGGGTTCCTACCAAGATCTAAGGAGCTCAAGCGAACATTACCTGCAAATCAACCTGCCAATCAACGGACAAGGTTTGGCGAACATTAAAGTTCCCGGAAAGCGGCAATATTACGAGTAGGGATGTAACGGAGGTAGTTTTATCGAAATCAAAGGCGGAGTCGGAGTTTTTAAATTTGCTTTATCGGAGTCGGAGGTAGGGTCAGAAGTGGTGACATGAGAGAGATTTTTTATTTAAAGACAAATAAAACATTATTTAGTAAAATTTTGTCGGGGAGATTCCCCGCACGACATGTATGAACCTGTTCATAACAGTCGACACAAACCGCCGTCGCCGCTATGTCATGCTTTAACCTCCGATTAAGACCTTAGATTCAAAAAACAAAAGGTGTCATAATAATCGGAAGTTCCGACTTAACGGAACCGGAGTCGAAGCTCCGTAACATCCCTGATTACGAGGTAAGTACCAACAATATGACTGGCGAAATGCGGGCCTACAATATGCCTTTGCCTACCCCTTCGGGGAAACAGCCGTATGTGTGTATGTATGTCTGTCGTTAATGTTAAATTAAATTTAATACTTTCTTACATCTATGTTGTAGATTAAATTAAAATTATAGTCTCAACTAATCTTTGATTGTGGTCTTAAGGAGACCTAAGCCTAGACCTAGTACGTACGACATTAATAATATTAGGTAGGGGAAAAAGTCTTTTCGCATAACGTAGGTATAAACTTATTATAAAATTTTTTTGACTGTACTATTTGTGTCTGGCTGGTTTTGGTAACATTAAAAAGGTTCCATTATAAAGAAAAGAAAAAAATAAAAAAAAGTTGTTTCCCGCTATTTTTCATTTGTTTTTCTCTCCGTTATAATGAGTGAATCTAATGAAGAAATTCGATACATTTTAAAATTTTATTATAAAAAAGGCAAAAATGCAACTCAAGCAGTGAAAAAAATTTGTGATGTTTATGGACCTGATGCAATGTCAGTAAGAGTAGCACAAATTTGGTTCAAACGTTTTCAGTCCGGAAATTTTGATGTTAAAGATGCACCTCGCTCTGGTCGCCCTGTTACGAATGAAATGGACGCCATTTTTGAAAGAGTGGAGCAAGATCGGCATATTAGTAGTTACGATGTAGCTGAAGAACTGGGAATTGACCACAAAACAGTTTTGACCCATTTGAAGAAAGCTGGTTATACAAAAAAGCTCGATATTTGGGTGCCACACGAGCTCACTCAAAGAAACTTAATGAACCGTGTACTCATTTGCGATTCATTATTGAGACGTAATGAAACCGAGCCGTTTTTGAAGAGATTGATAACTGGCGATGAAAAGTGGATCACGTACGACAAGAACGTGCGAAAAAGGTCGTGGTCGAAAGTTGGCCAGGCTTCACAGACTGTGGCCAAACCTGGCCTAACACGAAATAAGGTGATGCTGTGTGTATGGTGGGATTGGAAGGGCATTGTTTATTATGAGCTTTTACCGCCCGGCAAAACCATCGATTCTGATCTTTACTGCCAGCAACTGATGAGATTAAAGGAAGCAGTCGAGAGAAAACGGCCGGAATTGATCAACAGGAAGGGTGTGGTCTTTCATCACGATAACGCTAGACCACACACATCTTTAGCCACTCAGCAAAAATTAAGAGAGTTCGACTGGGAGGTCCTAGTGCATCCACCATATAGCCCTAACCTTGCGCCTTCAGATTTTCACCTGTTTCGGTCTCTGCAGAATTCTTTAGGTTCTGTAAGGTTGACCTCAAGAGAGGACTGCCAAAACTATTTGTCCCGTTTTTTTGATCAGAAGTCCCAAAGTTTCTACAGTAACGGGATAATGTCTCTGCCCACAAAATGGCAGAAAGTTATTCAACAAAACGGTACATATATATTGTAAATAAATGTAAATAAACTTTGAAAAAAATGTCTTGACTTTTCATACAAAAATACGAAAAGACTTTTTCCCCAACCTATTATAATAGTTTTTTAGTAATAATCATGTAATTAGCTATAAATTTAATGCAGGTATGGAGATTACAATAATGTTACTTAATTTTCTATTTATATATTATTATTGCATATTGCTATATTTGACAACCGATATGGCGTGGAGGCGAGTATACCCGCAGTTCGCTCCTGTGGTCGTGGGTTCAATTCCCACGCAGGACAAATATCTGTGTGCATAAACATTAATGTTTAATCTAGTCTGCGTGTTTTCTTTGTATATCAAGTACATATTTATAAATAAAAAAATATTTATAGAGATATTTATCTGTTATTTAGTACCCATAACACAAGCTCTTAATGATACTTATCTTGGAACTAAGTAATTTGTATGATTGTCAGAAAATATTTTAGTTGTTTAATTTACATAAAAAACCCTTCGAAATTCAAAAATCCTAATCGAATGCTGGAGTCAGATAACGATAGAATTTCGAATATATTTAAATAAATAGTAGTAGAAATAGTACAATAGTAGTTTAAAAGGTTATAATTAATGAAAATAATAGAAATTCAAACGTATCTGAATATCCGTTGTTTAAAAGGTCTAAATTATAACCATAAAGTATAAAGAACTGCGTCGAAACGAACGTTATTATGATAAATGTTTTTTTCTGAAAATAATAAGGCAGTACTGTGTGGATATTTCATTACCTACTGCATAAAAAATAATTACAATTTTGATGATCCGTGATCGTAACTCGGGGAGTTGTTTCGATCTACTTAGCAGAAAAATGCCGGGATTCAAAATAATTATTTAATTACTATAAATAAATTAATAATTTCTAACAATTCCACCAATTATTTAGTGCCGAGATAAGTATCATTAAGAACTTTTATGATGGATATATGTATGATATATGATGTACTAAATAACGCAAAAACATACTTAATTTAAATCTAAATATAAATACCTTTAAAAGTCGATATTAAAGAAAATAATAGAAATTTAATATATTTTTAAGATTTAAGAATGTAATAAATTTGTAAGTATAAGTAAACACTAAGTAGATTATTAAGAGTTATTTGTTAAACAATATTTATTAAATACTAATTCCTATAGATCACAAAAAAAGTGAACACTTGTAGCTTAAAAGGTAAGGATTAAAATAATTATAGCTTTAATCGCTTGTAATCGTTTCAGACAACTCAGCAGGCGACTTCCAAAAGACAGGAAATAATAGACATTAAAATATGTCTGAGCACCCGTAGTATAAAAGCTAAAGATTAAAACCAGGATAAAGAACTGCGGCGAAACACCAGGAGAGCATAAAACAAAGAGTTTAGATCTCATTAAAATCTAATGTCGTAAACGGTTTCACAATTGACTGGCCGAAGTTTCACCATTACTGACCCGCAACCGGCTTCAGAGTAGTTTTACAGCTGTACAACCGATCCAGTGCAACTTTACGTCGTTTGCACCTAATTTTAACACCTGGAAATGTGATTAGGTTTGGTCAATTAACAATGCAATAAGAACAGTTTTTTGTAAATCTCGTAGGGATGCCAAATTTGCATTAAATGGTTTAATTAAATTAAATTAACTACATGTCAAACATTCTTTTTATTTAACAATATAATGTTCTCATTATATTGTTAGATAAAAACAGCAATTTTTTTGTAAAATCTTTAGGTTTAGATAGATAGATACTCTTGGTTGACCAAGAAACTTAAAAACTAAAGATTACAATATTGAAAAAAAAAATAGGTTTAAGCAGGGAGTTTTGAAACTAATATATTAATATGTGCAGGCGTGTTATTACTAGTTCCTATTGTAGGAACAATTAAATTAAGATTTTAAGTACACACAGTGAAACTGAACTAGGTTAGTTTAGTTTATTGCACTTAAGGTCTTACATCTACACAAGTTACAATTATGAACCCTGTTGGGCACGGCAAACTTAGGAGAGAGGAACATAGATTAGAACAGAGTATTATTACATACCGCCTATTACATATTATAACAGTGCCGTGTGGTACCGGTCTAGGATAGTGCCACCCCCTCTCATCTCACGGGGAGTCGTAAGAGTCGACGAAGAGAAATCCTACCGGAAGATGTGCAGCAGCGTCATTCAGCGCACTGGCTTGAATTGCGATCACAAACACACCTTCCCAGCGTGGTGATTATGGGCAAAAACCCCCAATTGAATATAATCTATTGGGGAGGTCAATGTTTAGTAATCGACTTTATATGGCTGATATGATGATGGTGGTTCTTATTACACACTTAATAGGTATTAGAATCCCACTGACACGATTCGGATACCAAAAAAAATAGTGGAAAACTTATTTACCTTACCAATTAAACTCCGTTACACAAGAGATTCGTCAGATTGAAGATACGGCCCTCGGGGTATTGGGTACCCTTCATCTGGTAATAAATATCTATCAAAGGTTCAAGGCCGCCGTTGGGCCCGTCACGTGCGTAAATTTCCTCGTGTTATTAAAGCCGTAAAGCCCTTGTCGCTTATCACGTTGAGCTCATAAATCTGCTTTGAGATATGTGAGAACATTGAAAATGACCTTTTACACCTTCGTAACCAATAAGACGAGGTAGGGTTGAATGGGTACGCATTTATTAAATAGTATCAATGACATATAACAGTATCGTTATTAAGTAATAATAGTGAAATCCCATTGGCAAGACCCATAGACATAAAATTCAGGCGATCTCGGGATATATGCACCTATGACTTTTCGAAGTTATGTGCGTAATTAGTGCGCTTGCTCCGTGCCTCGGAAAGAACGCTATGGTCTGTCTCTCATAAACAAATACGGCAGTCGGCATAAGAAAGTCAGTGCCTTCTAACATCCTGACAGCTTATTTAACTAGAGAATGATGTTCCGCTCTGGGTTGCGGAGGTCAGACGGCAGTTGCCCCATGTAATAACTGAATTTCAGTCAAACCTGGTTAAACCAGTGAGCAGACCCCCTACCCCCCGAACAAGTACAACCTTGGCGTGGTGGGGGGGCTGAGTACCTCCCGGAGGCTGGGTAACACCCAGAGACCGATGACTCTGGGTGCCCTTAGTACTGACTACCGGGGGAGAAACTAAGAGGGACCTGTGGAGGGCGCAGCGGGCGGACCCGGAGGGCCCGCTCAGCAGCGCCAGGAGGGTCTGCTGTCTCACCATGGACCCTCCGGAAAGTCGGCCACACACGCTATGGTCGCACGGGGAGGTAGGAGGGGCGCGTCCACTGCGCCTCTCTGAGGAGGTCCTCCCGGTTTTGGTCCGGGGGACGTTGGCCGCAGGCGGGGTGTCAGAAGCTGCAACCCAGGTACTGGCCCCCGCCTCTTTCTCAAAAAGCGGCGGGCGTCGTCGGAAGATTTTTAGTGGATATTACTGCAGTCGTGTCTGCCGGTGGTGAGTCCCACACCCCCCTTTCGGTCCCCCTTTGGCCGGAAGGCAGTGCGTAAATGCATTTTATTACCGACGTAAAACAAAAAAAAAAAGTGAGCAGAATCGACCCGGTGCTGCCACCACTGTGACTGCGCAGTTGACACTGCGCAGCAAACAATGGTGGAGTGCCCGGCGTGCATCATGCGAATGATGGTCGACAGCGAGACGGGCGTGGGAGGCAATGGCCTCCTTCTGCGGAGTGGTGATGTCGCAGAAGGAGGCCGCGGAGCGGGAGAGGGAACGGGACCCGCTCTCTCGCCAGCTACGCCGTTGGTGCAGCGGGCGCCCCTTCCGTCTAGTTATAGACCCCCCCAGAAGTCGGCCAGCCACGCCATGGCCGCACAATGAGGTAGTGGAGGCGCGACACACCGCGCCTCTCTGGGGAGGTCCTACCGGTTCTGATCCGGGGGACGTTGGCCGCGGGCGTTCGTTCTCCTGGTACTTGCCCCTCGCCCCTTTTTCAACAGTGGTGGGCATCATCGGAAGGTTTTTAGTGGGTAGGAATGCGGCGGTCGCGTCTGCCGCATAGAGTCCCACACCCCCTCCCGGTCTCTCCTTTGGCCGGGATACAGTGCGTAAATGCATTTTGTTACCGACGTAAATTAAAAAAAAAGTGAGCAGACCCCTGGAGCTCTAAGCTTAAATCTGGGGCAACCGGGTTGATGCTAGGATATGAAGATTATAGCAGAGTCAAGAGATATGGCCTCTAGCCAGTATACTATCCAGTATTATTGTAGTCTGCTTCTGTGGTAAAACATTTTATTCCAACACTAGACAAATATTTGTGTGTATATGTCACCGTAAGATTGTAAATAACGTTAAATTATAATCTATCCCGCGATATTGTAATCTGTCGGAAAATTGTGAACCGAAACAAACTGCTCACAATTTAACGCATTATTTTTAGATAGATTATAATCTATCGAAGACAAACCGTTAAATCACAATCTGTCGCGCGTTAAAATGTCAACTGTTTAAAGCCTGTCCATGATTGGCTGGTCTTGCCATCAAGACCAGCCAACCACTCTCTTATTTATTATTTAACTGCACTTCTTTAGGTTATCACAGGTCCGGTAACACTCTCTACAACTTATTATAATACAATGCATTATTATTTTTAACACGAAATCTGTTTTAAATCACCAAAACACTGTTTGTTTACATTTCACAACAAATGAATTTGACTAATAACAACCGAAGATGGCGACGACGGGCGGCTGAGCGGGAAATATGAAGTTCAACCAATCAGAGCGCGAGGTACGTTCTTTCGCATGTCATTTTACAATCTGACGGTTTGTCTTCGATAGATTATAATCTATCTAAAAATAATGCGTCAAATTGTGAGCAGTTTGTTTCGGATCACAATTTTTCGACAGATTACAATATCGCGGGATAGATTATAATTTAACGTTATTTACAATTTTACGGTGATATATACAAGTCGAATACTTTAAGTAAGTATGCACTTAAAAAGAAAAACTATTTATGTAGGTATGTTTCTTAGTGTTATTGTTAGTATATCCATTATACAAGTTTAGCTTAGTTCGGGACTGCAAAAATGTTCAAAAATATTTTATTTATGTATCTAGAGTACATTAAATAAATGAATCAAGTTCACTAACTTATATAGAAGTTAATACTTTTCTTCCCTAAACATTTTCGTAGCCGGTTTGCTCAAAACTTCACATCAGAAAATATTCGAGATGAATTCGTGAAATTCAATCTACATTTGGCAAGTGGCTCCAGAATGTAGCATCTGGAGAGACAACCGGGAATCTGGTAGACAGCAGTTAGTTTGACAAAGTTGCACGCTTGCGGTCGTGCCTGTTACGTTGTTTTGCTTTTGTGCTTGTTTACTTACAGATTTTAATGTAGGTTAGAATATATTGTCTTATTTTATTATGGGGGCTACAGGTTTCTTGGTTTTGCTGGTTAGTTTAGTAAGATTTTAATCTTGTACCTTTATTTTGACTTAAATGTAATATATATATTTGTAAAACCTTACAAATCCTAACAATTTATCAATAGAAGTGCTGTGTGCGCGTAAAAAGCGTAGGTACTGGTGTAACGTATGGCACCAGTGCAACAAGAACTATTAATTACATTGCAAATTGCGTTCGTTATATCTGAATCGTACCTCACTACAAACAATCAATGTATATCAACTTGATGGTACATGACTTTAATTCCTTTCACATTAAGCCGTTGGTCAATGTGAAGTTTTTTCAGGATGGAAAATCATCTAATGACAGCCTTCCACTGTAGCTGAAGAATAGGCGTGTCAGACTTTTCTTAAGCCCGTTATATTCGATGGCCGCGGAAACCTTTTCAGATAAACTCGCAACCCCGGCACGACCTTGTCAACGTAAGCTGGAGTGTCTAAGTAATAGTTCGACACTGGCTTTCCACAGATAACTTAAATAAAATAGTAGACTGAATAAATTAAAGATATAAGAGAGAGTGCACCGTTGGGAAGAGTCTTTATACAAGAAACAATATGGCGTGTACCCAGGCTACCCTCTGCTGTACCCTAGTCTGTTTATTTTAGGTATGGTGGGATATTATAGACTCGAGGTGAGACGGGAGGTTGCGCTTGCCACCTACATATTTAGTGTTTTACGCGGTAAAGTCCACAATCCGCGTATTTTAGAGACGGTTCAGCTTTGCGTGCCGAATGAGTACGTAGGACGCCGCCGGCGGCCGACCCTGCTGGCGGTACCCAGCGCGCGCACCAACCTGCTGCAGCGCGCGTACTCAATGCACTGTCACTGTCCGACCGGATAGATTTATTTGCATGTTCACTGAACGAATTCGCAAAAGCAGCATATTACTTATGCAGTAGATAATAATGTAGTAGTTTAGTAATTAGTAGATAAGAATTATGTGAAGTTTTTTGTCAGGTATTTTGGTATTATAAGCTCAGCTACTCTATCGTATTAGGTTTGGTGCCTGTAAAGATAGTTGTAAGTTTTATGAATGAATAAATAAATAAATAAATAAATTAATTAATGATATTTAAACACATATCATTAAAATCAATAACTATAAAAGTACATACATACATACATACCTTCATTAACGCCTGTTTCCCCGAAGGGGTAGGCAGCGGCATAATATACGCCCACACTTCACCAATTACTCTGACGAACATAAACGTGCCCGTAAGCGGCAATAGTCTTGCCACCTATCACGTGGGACCAACTACATAGTTGGCAAACTGTGGGCATATAATATGCCTCTGCCTACCCATTCGGGGAAACAGGCGTGAATATATGTATGTACGTATGTACCTACTTCGCCAATTATATAGCTGGTCCCACGTAAAAGGTGGCGAGCTTATTGCCGCTTACCGGGCACTGTTAGGTTCGCAAGAGCCTCGCCCGTTGGTTGACAGGTGCACCACTTGCAGGATTGGTTGGCTTGGGCTCCTCAGATCTTGGTTGAGCACTTTAGTTATTTTTTAGACCATATAGGTTGTTATTATAGTTAGTTATACCATATATGTTGTACATATTTACTTTACATATAAAACCCGTGCTACATCAAAAGTATTTCAAGAAGCATGCATATTAGTTGATGTCAATGGCTGCCTGAAGGGACCCAGGTCTAACTTCGCCAAGCTAATTTCCGAACTAGACCGGCAGTGTCTAATGGGCACATAGTTCTGAAACTTGTTGTCAGTTGCTTCGAGCTTGATTCACTGCTAATTCTGACGTACGACAAAATTTCGTGCGACTATGTTGGCATACTTGAACCAACATATACTTGAAGTCGCTTATGAAGTATTTTGCATAGATACTAAGCTGATGGTGGTAGACTAGTTAGGTGTTTGAATTAGAGAATCGGCACGAGCGTTGCAACGTAGACTAGTGCTATAAAGAAGTGCGGTATTGTTCTAAGTTATCATCATCATAACAGCCTTATAAAGTACCCGAACATAACCTTCCCCGATAGATTACATTCTATTTGGGGTAGTGTTGATCGAAGTTCAAGCCAGTACGAAGGATGACGCGGCTGCCCATCATCCGGTAGAATTTCTCTTCGTCGACTTTTACGATTCCCCGTGAGGTGAGAGAGGGTGGCACTGTTCTAGGCCGGTACCACACGGCATGTTTTAAGTAGAACAAAGCAATTGTAGACGATACATCTCTTACTTTTTTATAAAAACATTATTTATACACATAGTTTTTTTTTTCTTTTAAATAATGACTTCGTGCGTCTAGCACATATAGCCAGTGTCAAGTAAGTGATATATTAATAATATATAATTCATAGTAAATGAAAATGAGTGATGATAAAGATGATAAATGGTAAATGAGATACCCTAAGCCCTAAGCCCCCTGAGTCCTCAGTAAAGATGTGGGACTATACTGAGATCTCACATGGACTCCTTGAGAGAATTTGAAAATTGATGTTGCACTGCTTTGTTTGATTTACCAACACTCATGTATAATCACAAACACTTAACGGTTAATAATCCACCGTTATAACACATTAATGTTAGAAATATCACAAATTTTAGAAAATAAAACAAAACTGCAGACATGTCACTTCACTTTCCCGCCAATGATCCATACAAATTGTTTTAGATTACGTTAAAAAAAATTTTTTTTCTAACTTACATGTACGCCATTGTTGAGTTAATGCAGCTAAAATTTTGGAAATGTTATTGTACGGTTATTATATGCCCCTTAAAATTATATTTTTACGAAAAGCCAGGAATATGGTGTTATTCGTAAATTCACAAATTGTGTTTTCGCGACAACAAAATAGGGTCAAAACATTATTAAGACGCGTACAAATTTATCAAATATAGACCTAAATGTTACACGAATACATTCATAATATTACGCCTGTTTTCCCGAAGGGGTAGGCAGAGGCATACTATACGCCCACACTTCGCCATTTATATTGTCGGTCCCACGTAATAAGTGGCGAGCCTATTGCCACTTTCCGGGCACTTTTATGTTCGCCAGAGCCTCATCCGTTGATCGGCAGGTGCACCACTTGCAGGTGATGTTGGCTTGGGCACCTCGGAGCTTGGTAGGAGATTATCAGCAAATACTTCCAATAAAATGTAACCGATCGGCAAGGCTAACAGTACCTAGTTATTTATTTAGACATTTATAATTTTGGACTGTTTGAAATACTTTTTAAATTATTGGAACAAGACTAACGAGCACGTCTCACACACTACCATTAAAGTAGTTATCTATTTAGACATAGAACTCGTAGGAATAAAGCCTTCAATACAGTCTGTAACACTCTTGTTAACTAAATACTTGTTTCAATCTGCAGTTCTCGTCGAATCGGGTTCCGACACAGTAATGAGTTGTGAATACAGGGGAATCTCAACTCTCTCTAATTACCGCACTTGGAAAACTACAGAAGGATTTGCTTCATGTGGGGCTCATGTAACTGTGTTAAAGCCATGTCAAAAAGAGTATCTGGCTTTCTTACTGCCTTTGAAATTTCAACATTGAAATGGAAATAAAAAATACTGAGTATGTTAAATGTATTTGAGTGTATTTTAAACCTGCTAGTAGGTAGGTAGATAGGTAGGTAGGTAAGTATATAGATAGGTAGGTACGTAGGTGGGACCTACCCACTAACTACCTACCTAGGTAGTTAGGTAGGTAGGTAAGCAGGTAGTAGGTACTTATGAATATCAAGATCGAACTTATTGATGAGGTCATTGTACAAAATATATTAATAAACCGAGTAAGATATTATATTATTTAATTGAGGGCGATAGGGCGCCTGAGATTGCATACCCTAAACTGAAAGCCTTTATATTGTATTTAAATTCCGAGTATTTCGCAACGAATTCCTAAAAATGCTGAAAGGCGAGCTCCACTTTTTAGAATAATGTGTACATACAATGAACATCTTCTAGATATTGATATACGAACGCTCTGTCATAAGACAAATAATAGATAAATATTCCAGTTTCTTAGAATCCCAATAACAATCAGAGCCTATAAAGTAATGTATTCTGATATCGAAATTAAATTGTTAACATTTTTGTATAAATGTATTTTTTCTCCGTACTACTTACTGGTTGTTGTACGTATTTTTCTGTTCTTTTCTTTGTTTTTTCCTTTTTTTTATTTTTTCTTCTGTTGTAATGTGTGTTGTAATTTTGTTTAGTAATTTGTGGATGATAATATGCCTAGTATTTAATAATTGAAAAAGTTTTGATGACATGAGCCTGGATCAGGAAGTTGCAATGAACAAAATTTCATTCGGTATCAAACATTATAACAGCAATGCACTTATTTCATTAAAACTTTGTCGTTCGCAAATGTTTCTGCTTTCAAATCTAAATAGTTTCAAACAGTGGATTTACTGATATATGTCGCAGTCAAAACCTCAAGGTATTTTGGAGTATTTTTATATAAGTATACGTACATACATACGTGTCTCCCTAATGGCGTAGGCAGAGGCATATTTTACGGCCACATTTCTCCAATTAGATGGTCCCACGTAATAGGTGGCGAATCTACTGTCGCATACCGGGAACTTTTATGCCGCCAGAACCTCGTCCGTTGATCGGCAGGTGCACCACTTGCAGGTGAGGTTAGCTTGGGCACCTTAGAATTTAGTAGGATCCCTATACACCCTTTGATTATTATTATTGGTTAGGATAATACCTTGCGCGAGATATTATTTAATAAAGCAAGTTGTTCCGTAACTCGCCCAAGAGTCTTGTAGTATATAAAATTCTTCTAGCCTAATGTTTCATGATATTTTCGCTTTATATATAATATTTGTAGCAATATACACGTACAGAAAGAATAATTTGAAAGAATTAAAACAAAGTGCTGGAACAAAGTAAGTAATTTTTTTTTTCTTATTGTTTTATATATCAATTATCAATTGTAATCAATATATCAATTGTAATCAGTTCCTTTGAATTTAATTATTTACTTATATGTTCCTATCTCACTTAGTTCATATAAATCTATTATTTATTTTAGCTTTTGTAAATTAATGTGTGCTCTGTATCGACAATGTTGTGTACGCCTGTAATCGGTTCTCATGTGAGTCTGCAACCTATACCCTTACTAAATGATAAAGTAGGTATGCATGTTAACTTGTTGGGGTACCTTTTTAAACAAATAAATATAGATATTTTAATTGATTAAAAATGCGCAACTCCAAGCACTACCTTCTCTGTTATACTAATAATAGTTAAGTACTTGAAGCTCATAAAAAATCTTTAAAATTTACAGACTGACAGTTCTGACATGGTAGAACTAGAATACATTCTTAATTTGAAATTGAAATAGCTGCACGCAGCTGCTGCATTATGAGAAGTCCGCAAAGGGCAAAGCCGTATGGCAGTCTTAGCCCCAGCCGCACTAAAGGGTCTTCGCCTCAGTCTTTATTCAGCATAAATTCAAAAAACATGAAACTGACAAACCTTCTTCCAGGCCCCCAACCGCTCTGGAAGCAGGGAAGCGCCTGTTGGGTGAGGCACAGCTTCTAAAATGGTTCATGAACATTCCCGCGCAAATGCCCTTTGCTGGATGCAGAGGCAAAATATAATGAGCCACCAACAATCACGATTGCTGAGGATAGAGAGGTACCCAGTTCAACGTATGAAAGGTTATCCTCGTCTTTCTCTGAAACCCTTCCGCATCATACTCGAGAGGTGCTGCGACGAGTTTCTGTCTCCACTTTCAGTTTCTACTTGGAATTCTATTCACGATGGCCTCTAAGGTCATCCCGTGTAGGGCCTCTGGGTATTGGACTTTTACCTTGCGCCTCCTACCGCCTTTTTGGAAAATAGATACTAGAGAGAATATATACTTATCCTCTCCACTGCGAGAAAATGGATATCAGTTTAAGAGGCTAAATAAGACTAAGACGTTTATAAATATCCAAGTTTAAAAAATAACTAACAGGCCTCTAGATCACATTATCCAAAACTCCTATGTATAACATCGCACCCAGATTCGAGGTTTCATTGCATATGAGTTAGGGCACATAAATTAATGCTAAATAGCGTCGGATTATCCCAGTGGCGAGCAATCAACTGGCACAAATTAGATGGGCAACTTCCCCCGGGACCTGGAATATGCAGCCTGGAATAAAATGATAACCAGCGAAATTGTTTGTGTTCTGTTATTGATATGGGTTTACATTTTGATGTACTAATTGTAATTGAGTTCTGTGTGTTAGGTGAAATAAAATAGAAAATATTAGCTATATCGTAGAGTTGCATATTTTGTGCCAAATGCCGTCTCCAGAGAATAAATCGGGACGGAAGAATAAAACAACCTTGACGAGTTTTTTGCCTAATTCTGTTACGTTCAAGCTTCCGCCGAATGGGCGCGTTAGTTTTTAAGCTGACATAAGAGCTTTATTGAGCCAAACTTGATGAAAGTATTTTGATTTCGATTACCCCATTTCTGGTAGAACGCGAGTGAGGGAGTTGAATCTCGTCTAGCGTCTCCAATGTGGGCAAGCTACAAATCATCATTTGACATGATTCCTAGAAGTGATGGAACTTTAAAGATAAATAAATAAATAATAAATATTTCCTGACAATTACACCAATTATTTAGTTCCAAGATAAGTATCATTAAGAACTTGTGTTATGGATAGTAAACAACGGATAAACATACTTAATTTTTTTTTGTAAATACAAGAACAAATATTGACCAGAACAAATATTGATGTTCATGTACACAAAGATTTGTCCTGTGTGGGAATCGAACTCACGACCTCTGGAGTGAAGTGTAGGTATGCTGACCTCCACGCCATATCGGTCGTTAAAGATCCTTTTCAAATAGTTGTAAGCTACCCCAAATGGAATAATTATGCAGGCGTGAGATTATGTATGTATGTTTACTATTTAAATTCAATTAGTGTCAATTTTTATGAAACACAGTATTTATCAGAATTATTCTTATAGGGTCAGATGAATCATATACAATCTAATTTGTCTACTTAATTTACATTGACGTATTATGATATTCTACGTAAAACCACGGCAACACACTAGTGATGCCCCTAATATTCCAAACGTCCGCGGTGACATTTAATGAGCCATATGTTGCATACTCTTGCCGGCAGAGTCCTGCAGAGAGTCTTCGTTTATGCCAAGTGGTCAAGCTAAAGTAAGTAACACAATTTTTTAATTAGGTAGAATTTGAATATGCAATGCTTACTTGCATGTATGTTGTGCACGCCACTGTAACCGGCCACTGCATCTGCATTTGTGTGTTCATAATAAAAACCAAGAGTTTTTAACAAACTCTTTTTTACTATCACTTGTTTAAAAAAATATCGATAATCCTATCCTCTCCCACCAACACAAATACCCACATATACAACTTAAATGTTCCAAAGTATGCTAGGCAATAAATGGAAATTCTCTTAAATATTAGGGAGCTTATCCCCAACATGTTTAATACGAAAATCTGCTAAATCCAAGATCCATTTGGTGCTTATTTGCGATTCCAACACCGTGCTCGATGTTTAGTAATCAATGCGAATAAACAAATTCCTTCAGCCATAATGTATTACAGGGAATTTATATAGGAGGCTTTGCGTATGGAATATTTAAAAATTGGACCGAGAACGGAGAAAATCCGGTACGGCATTACTGATTCTTGATTGGATTTAGGATAGATTATAATACTGTAAATCATTTCATACGAAATATTATTATGCAATACTGATTGCTAATATTGTTTTGTATTCGCTGATTTTTCATTCATCGACAATGTGATAAGGAGACCTTTTTCTATTAAGTAAGTGATCCTCTTAATTGTATCTTCTACTGCTTCAATCTATATTCACCCACTGATAATATAATAAGACCTCTAAATTGAGCCAATTTTTTCTATGTTAAGCTTTCTAGGATCTTTCCCGCCGCTTTGGCAATATCATCACAACATCTAGCTTACTGGTATATGGATATAAAACGAGATTTTAATAGAAAAATCAACTCGTCCACTCACACACAATCAATTAAACACTGACAAACAGATATTTCATAAAAAGAAAAAGAGAATGTTTTAAATTTTCTGTACGACTTCCTGACTTACCAAATTGAATATACAATACTTTCGAAGTCGGTTGACATATTGTTCGTCATCAGTTTAGAAATAGAATCTAAGTTTTTCTAGAGAGTTCGGTGGAAACCCTTGGGAGCTCATTCGCGCCACAAATATTGCAGTCCGCTCCTCGATATTGAGATCAAATTTTAGAGCCGAAATCTGCTTGTATAAATCATTTTAACTTATTTCTCATTTTGTCTATTTAGCTAAATAATGTCTAGTACGGCCTGGGGTAGATACCCCAAAAGATTATAGTTAGCTATAAAATCAAGGAAAGCAACAGCTAGGAAGAAAAGTAAGTCTTTAAAACAGCACCCACTATAATTTTTTTGTTTGCATAATTTCTAGCACTGCCTACTTAGCGAACCTTTGCGTTCTAGCTCTCATAAAGAAAATAACACCATGCAGATATAGAAACAATTTTTATTTTACAGAAACGGGCTGTAAGATCTATTTACGGACTAAGCTCACGGACAACTCTTAGAGAAAAGTTTAAAGAAATAGGTATCTTGACTGTTGCCTCTCAATACATTTATAATAGTATAATATTTATAAAACGAAACATAGAAACCTATAACAGGCGCTGTGATGATCACAGTTTTAATACTAGAAATAGAAATAAATTATTAAATCCATTTTTACGCCTGCATAAAATTCGAAAATCGTTTATGGGGCAGGGTATACAATATTATAACAAAATTCCAAAAGATATTTTAGATTTGCCTTTTGAAAAGTTTAAGCAAACCGTTAAGACATCACTTACCAAGAAAGGGTATTACACGGTTAATGATTACGTTAATGACAAAAACGCTTGGATGTAACATTTACAATGATAAAAGTTGTGTTCTGCGGCCCTCTTTACAATATAACGATTACTTACATACATTGTCTATGTAATTTTATAATTTTATTAACTAGTTCTGTCTCCCTTTTTTTTTCAAATCTTGTGACTGCAGAACACAATTGTTTTAATATTATGTATTTTAATTGTGACTGGCGGGAGAAAAAACCAACCTTGACGATTTTCTTGCCCGTTCTTTTACGATCAAGCTCCCGCCCGCAGTGAATGGGCGCGTTAGTTTATAAGTATGACATTCATAAGAGCTCTATTGAGCCAAACTTGAATAAATGAATTTTTAATTTTTTTTTAATTTTAATTTTTAATTTTAATGCAACATCACTCTTTAAAACGAGACACACTATTGTGGAAATAGAGATTATTTACCGTTTTAGCTGTCACAAAATTCTGCAAAATCACCCTTCCAAACAGGACATAATACTGCGTAAATCATTCATTTTTGCCTGTAGGTTACCTAGCACTGAATACCAACCTCGGCGTCCTAGTTGTGACGGGTTATCAAAGGAAATTTGTAACAACTAGGATTGTTCATATCGTCACTTTTAGCTAAAGAGTTTCTAGCACTGCCGTCCGTCATAACTGTCTCAATAAAAACCGCAATGAAGTAAAACTCCAAATTGTTACCTTCGAATTGAAACCTCAATCTAAAGATAAAATTACTTCAAGGAACACCATCCTCCAACGGGACACAATGTTACGTACATCGTCCCAATTTTCTTGGAATTTCCAGCATTGCTTCTCATTCTGGCGGTCACAAAGATAATCATATCAAGCAACACTGATCACGATTTAGCTGCACAGTTTCTAACAGTATTGTATTCCCTACGTCCTGGCTGTACATAGAGAATCGCCATAAGTAAAATTCCGAATTGTGACCTCAATATTGTCAAACAGAACACAATATCTGTGGCGCGACAGACGGGAAGTCCCTCGGGACCCCGTCGAACTCTTCAGATAAACTTTGATTCTATTTTTAAAGCTGACGACTGGAGGTCGACTTGGAAAATATTGCAAATTCAATTTGAAAGGAATCAGAAAGAACGCTTGTACCCTGGATTCAGACAATGCTGAATATGGCATTGTATTAAATATTATCTAGAAATAACAATTAAAATTCAACAATTATATAATAACACTAACTTATTATAGTTTGCAAAATAAGGTCGTCATTAAGAACTTGTAACTATATTTTTGTAGTAGCAAAATAATTAGTTGATTAGAAAGGTATAATGTTTGAATTCAGCATTTTGTGTGTTTTCTTCACATTTCTATAACTCACCGCACAATGTCTTATAATTTTTTCCCGAATTATTGAAGAGACGGTGAAGAGGCAAAGAGTAAGGTCGCCTAAGCAATCTCGGTCACAAATCTAAAACTATCACATTTCATATCCAGTTTCCAATAATTTTTATCCAGTTACGTTAAATGTAACGCAACTGGATAAAAATCACGTTAGATGATATTAACGCTTTAAGCCATACTATGTTTTGTTTGCAGGGTATGTATCTTGCGAAATCATCTTAGAATGAGGAACGTAACGCAGTTGTTATCACGTTTTCCCCTTTTTTTTTAACTCCAATGATAACTATAATAACACTCTCCTGCCAACAAGCAACTGCCTCATTTGTCTTCTTTATAGACGAAATAGTGTGTCCGCAGAACATAAGTTTTTCTAGACTTTTTTTTTTGTTTTACATCGGTAACAAATTGCGTTTACGCACTGTCTTTCGGCCAAAGGGGGACCGAAAGGGGGTGTAGGACTCACCACCGGCAGACGCGACTTCCAGCAGTAATACCCATTAAAAATCTTCCGACGACGCCCGCAGCTTGTTGAGAAAGAGGAGGGGGCGAGTACCTGGGTTGCAGCGTCTGACACCCCGCCTGTGCCCAATGTCCCCGGACCAAAACCGGGAGGAGCTCCTAAAAGAGGCGCAGTGGACGCGGTGTGCGACCATAGGGTATTTCGCCGACTTTCCTGGTCCATGTTTAGACAGCAGGAGCCCTGCCCCCGCTACCTAAGACCCTCCTGGCGTTGCTGGACGGGCCCTCCTGGCCCGCTTGCTGCGCCCTCCACAGGTCCCTCTTAGTTCCTACCCCAGAGTCGCCAATCTCTGGGTGTTAACTTTTCCCGACCTCCGGTAGGTACTCAGCCCCCCCCCCCCCCCCGGTCGGGGTGGTGGTTTTTGTAGACTTGTCAAATCTTGTTTAACATTAAGCAATTTTTGTATTGGCGGCAAAACAAAATGCCTTTCCTGATTCTTCTCTTACCCGCAAGGAATGGGCGCTTTAGACGTTAAGTTTTTGTTATTGCATATAAAAAAAATATCAACATAATTCAAGTTGCGAATGAAAATACCTAATCTTGTCTACCACATCTAGAGCTAAGCGATATTCTTTAACGTCACACCTATTCAGAGCGTTTTACATAACACAATTGCTTGAGGTAACGATAATTCTCCGGCAAGAGTACAAAATGGCTTCGCCTCGTGGCTCCTTTTATGTTCAAACAAATCGTTGCGCACCAACAATGTGTATTATAATTTATTCTAACATTATGCTAACCTACATACACTAAGCAAATGGTTTTTGGGGCACTAAAATAATAATATACTCATACTTTTAAAGCATATGCGTGACTTAGAGTTGATCACTCCAACATGACTTGATTCGAACAGAAAAATATAAACTATGTTTTACAATAATGAACATATTTACTTGCATGTCAGATACTGCTCAGACATGCCTCTCTTGTCGAGCGCGGGCTTTCGAGATTGATATCACAATTCTTCGCGCTGTCTGATATTCCATATTTTCAAAATTTTGTTTTTAGACTTAGGCCTCCTAGCACCAAACAGAGTTCACACAGATAATTATGATCTATACTACATTATATACGTACATTTCTGACATATCGGTTGTTTAGGTGTGTTTTGGCGTAGAAGAAAAAATTACACAGGGCTTATTTACTTATGAACATGTAACTTTACTCAAGGTTTATTTACTAGGTAACTATTTAATCGTTAAATAGCTGCTTATGCATTTTTTATTAGTAAGGCTGGTAATGTTTTGTAAAATATATTCAAAGTACGCAGACCAGTAAAAATATCGTTCTTGTGCACAGTACTTAATACTTTTTTTTTTAAGTCTGTCTACTTTCCTGTTCTCTCCTTTGCGTCGGGTTGTCTGAAAGAGATTGCTCCGCTTAGATTGGCTTAATTTTTTTTTCTATATTGTAATCTATTATAGCTTTTAAGTTTTTTTTGCCAATAAAGAGTATATCTATCCTTGTCCTGTATGCGATTCGAACCTGCAATCATTAGCATAGCACCAATGTACAATATACCGATTCCTGTGGCCCATCAGTCGTCGATAAGTTTGTTAGTTGATTATTAGATCAAACTTCGAGCTTAAATAAAGCGGATACTCAAAAGAGATTTTATGCAAAAATTTTATAATTGATTTCAAAACTTTATCTGCCTGCTTGTAACAGCGATTCGCGGCAAACTGCGACAATGCTCTGCTAAAAGCTTTACAAACTAGACGCGAGCACATCAAAGTTAGTCGTCGTAACAAACGGTTAACTTCCACGTGTGTCATCAATCTCCACGTGCCTTGGTGACATAGTTCAATGGGAGCAGTAGAATATTTTAATCTGCTAATTTATTAGTATCGAGCGATTTCGAGATTCGGAAGGCATGTTGAGACATTGGTCTCGGTGATCACAATATTTTGAAGTATATTTTAAAGGCATAATTGGGCGGTTTAAAAATTCTAACAACATTAATTATATAAACTTTTTACTCCGCCGCCCACCATTAATGTTGATAACATATTGACTGTTATCTTATCTAGATCCCTATCGTCTATCATGGACATCCATGAGACACTTTACTACACTTTCTTTTTACTATGGTGAGGTGAACTCTTGAACCTTTGAAACTCGAGAAGTTCTAAACAGTTTCCAAATACATCAGCTTGTTGATAACATTAATGATTGTAAAACATCTAGCCATCGATTTTGAATACAACATTCATCTTCCTTTACTAAGACTTATTTAATGTTCACTCTGTGTGAAACCTGACTTTTAGTTATCTTTTGCTCCATTCCTCGGAAAGCACGTTAAGCCGTTGGTCCTAGCATTCATGAACGTTTATGGCAGTGGTTATTAGGAAGTCAGTGGCTTCCATTATTCTGACAGCTGATATAACCAATTATGTGTTCTTCTAGATTTAAATAAGGTGTGCTAACTTAGTCATAAGAAAACAAAGTTCCTTTGATGACAGATCTTAAAATTGTACCCATATCTCCAATCACAATAGCCCCGCGTTTTAGTAATATATATGCAAAGAGAAAATACATAATCAAACACCCTCTTTCTCTCAAGGTGATGGTAAAAGTATAAATAATAACAGCAAAACCTATTTCGGTCACAAAATTTACGACACCTTTGTGAAATGAGTCTTTTGAAAGGCTGTTATGTTAATGTGTACCAATTTTGTCGGGGCGTGGATGTAATCTGCGGAATCATTTCCTTCTCCACTCACCACGTACTAAAGAATTTATATTTATGCTTTTTTTAATGTTATCTAGTCGGCAGGCTTAAGTGGCAGTGGGCAGGGAACACAGCTCAAAGAACCAACGACCGATGGGGCGTTAAGGTTCTCCGATGGCGGCTATACCGATGTAGAGGTCATCTCTTTCATACTTTAAAAACTAAAACTATAACATACGCCTTAAAAATCTTTTTATGTTGTGTGATTCTTCATACTAACCACATCTTACCTGAACATGAATTTCCTCATATGTGTTGTTGTAAAAATTTGTTTAAATTATGTATATACATATATACAACTTTGAAATGAAGCTCTCTAAATACTCTGTGATCTTGAAAGTTATTAACGACAATTGAAAATAAGAGTACCTATCTATTGTCAATAAAAAATACCTATATCTTGCGTGTCTATTGGATTTGCATAATATTTCAAATCATTCTATATCACGCCGTCCGTCGTTAAATTCACACAATATTTTTACGTTAGGCAAACATTTCAAACATGTGGGTTCAAACGAAGAGCTTTGTTTTAAACGCCTGTATTACAATTTGTGGTCTCAATTGAGTTTAAATGTGAGGCGGCCGATGTTTGAAACTCTGCGGTACATACGGGCGCCATTTACTCAAATAGGCAGTCAATTTAGTACTTAATTATACCATTAGGTACATCAATAAAACACGAATGTAAAATTCCCTGTTCCTGCTGCATGCAGGCGTAAGTATGTAAAATGGGTATCCTGAAGCATACTTGCAGAAAGATTAAGTAGATTTTTTTTCTTTTAGGTAATAGCTTCGTGCGTTTAGCACATTTAGTCAGTGTGAAGTAAGAGATGTATTAATAATACATAAATGAGAATAAGTGGTGATAAAAAAGATAAAAAGGATACCCTCCAGGGGGAGGGTGTAGGGACACCCCTCGAGTCCTCAGTAAGATGTGGAACTATACTGATGTTGCACTGTTTTGTTTTATTTACCAACACTCATGTACGTTCATAAACACTTAACGGTTATTTGAGTTAGAAATATCACAAATTCACATGACGATTCACTTTCCCCCCAGAAGTCAAGTAAGAATTTTTTTTAGATTGAGTATTTAATTTGTATTTTGTTAATAGATGTCGTTAATGCCAATATTAGTAAACGGCGTGGAGATGTATATGAAATGTCGAAGAACGGACGCGCTCAATGTCAAATGGAAATACTGCTTTATTTTTTAATTTTTGTCTAATATAAAAATAATACATAACAAAAGGGTACATTCATACATCGTACATCGACAACAAACTGCCATGCAGTTTGGCGTTAATAATATTTAAGTTAATAATGTATTATGTTATTATGAGAAATAAATTTTAAAAAAAACACAACCTCAACGGAAGCCGCACAGTGGTTTATTTGGTAACGTTGAGTCGCCATTTAATCTAAGTTAAATATGTCCCGTTCAGTCCAGTCCAGTATATGTACTAGCTTTGTATGTAGTGAAAAAATAAAATAGGTATGTAGTATATAAGTTAAATAAGTCCCGTTCAGTCCAGTCCAGTATAATTATGTACCAGCTTCGTATGTAGTGAAAAATAAAGTAGGTATATAGTATAGGTGTATAGTGAAGGTATTAAATATGTAAGCTCAGATAATATTGTCTAACTCCAGTGATCGTATCACCCAGTCTTCAAAGTACCCAGTAGCGATTTGTAATTTTAGAAATTAGATTTCATTAAGCGATTTCATTAAGATAATCTGAGACATATTTCCAAAAAACTACTAAACATTTAATTTCTGTTAATCTTTGTTTCATATTTTAACAAATAATCTTTAAATTTATCTAAGCATACCTAATTGTTTTACGCGCCCGTTTATATGACATTTATAGTCAATATCTCACCACAAAGAGCCATAGATGAACAATTTGGAAACAATATTTCGCATCGTGTAATGACACCAAAGATAAATGATTCGATTTTTGAAATTGTCTGTGCGAAGAGGCCCCTTTGACGCAGGTAATGATCGTTTAAAAATGTAATTTCAATATCCATGTAAGTAACCAAAATGTATAAATATTATCTTTGTAAAATTGTATTTAAAAAAAGAACAATTCTATCATATTCAATAGTTAATTAATAAAACTTTTAGAACGTTGCTAGTCATAATTCTATCTCTAAGAAAAAGAGACGCTTCACACCGCTGCATAAGCACTGTATATATAGAGATCCTTACACCATCTAAGGAGCCCCAGCCAACCTCACCTGGAAGTGGTACACCTGCTGATCAACTGACGCTCTGGCGAACGTAACAGATCCCGGTTAACGGCAATAGGCTCGCCACCTATAACGTGGAACCAACATATTTGGCAAAGAGTAGGCGTATAAAATGCCTCTGCCTATCCCTTTGGGGAAACAGGCGTGAATTTATGTATGTATTTATAGGAGCAGGGTTACGAAGGATTTTTTACCACTTATTGGGGTATCTATTAGTGCTTAGCGATAAAGATACAACTCACAAACACACACTCATTAACTAAGTAACACACACGCATACACGAACACACACATACACACACACACACATACACACACACACACACACACACACACACACACACACACACACACACACACACACACACACGCGCGCGCGAATTATTATGTGATTACCTACTATTAATTTAATTTATGCTAACTACCTACCTTTAATTTATGTTGTTTACTTACTAACATCTTTTTTGTTTATTGTAACATCTTTTTTATTTATATTTGGAAGGAACTGACTCTCAACAAACAGCTTACGTTAGTTTGAGGATCAGGGCTCGCATTGTACTTGTAAACTCCCTATTGTTAGAGACCCTAATATAAAGAATTATTATTATTTGCGCAGGGAGAGAAAAGAAAACGGCAAGGCAGGCAGATGTGTTCATTTTGATGACTCACAGAAAAGATTTCATCAGTTATTACGGTGGAAAGTAGCAAAACATTTGCGATGGAAAGACACTTTTTATGTGCCTCGTCATAATAATCACATTCTGCCTGATGGTAAGCAGATGAAAAACTCTGAAGGCTAAGATTTCTAAAGCCGAACGTACCTACTGCAAACGTAAAACTTTGGCGACATTTGAACTTACAAGCAAATGGCTTATATTCGTGAGTTCGACCTTAATAAAAGCAAACTGATCAAAATATTGACATTAAAAACTAAACCATGTTCCACAACATCTGTTTACGACAATATTATTACGGATTAGGCCTGTTGTTAGGGAAGAGCGCAGCGGGGCGTAGGCCTAAACCAACAAATCCTCAATGGACGCTGGCCCTTATACCTTCTACACCTGTCGATCCTTCATTACAACAACCTATTTATACTGCATCAATAGGGAATTACGACAGCATTTACCGGTTTCGTTTCCTAATTTGTTTGGTTTATTGAACAATAAAAATATATGGGGGCGTTATTTGCCAATAACTAAAGCTATGAATTAAATATATCAGCAACGGTTTTTTTAACCTCTAGGTACCACTTTAGGTTGTATAGGGATCCTACTGGGTGTATAGGGATCTTACTGGGTGTATAATAGGTTGGGGAAAAAGTCTTTTCGTATTTTTGTATGAAAAGTCAAGACATTTTTTTCAAAGTTTATTTACATTTATTTACAATATATATGTACCGTTTTGTTGAATAACTTTCTGCCATTTTGTGGGCAGAGACATTATCCCGTTACTGTAGAAACTTTGGGACTTCTGATCAAAAAAACGGGACAAATAGTTTTGGCAGGCCTCTCTTGAGGTCAACCTTACAGAACCTAAAGAATTCTGCAGAGACCGAAACAGGTGAAAATCTGAAGGCGCAAGGTCAGGGCTATATGGTGGATGCACTAGGACCTCCCAGTCGAACTCTCTTAATTTTTGCTGAGTGGCTAAAGATGTGTGTGGTCTAGCGTTATCGTGATGAAAGACCACACCCTTCCTGTTGATCAATTCCGGCCGTTTTCTCTCGACTGCTTCCTTTAATCTCATCAGTTGCTGGCAGTAAAGATCAGAATCGATGGTTTTGCCGGGCGGTAAAAGCTCATAATAAACAATGCCCTTCCAATCCCACCATACACACAGCATCACCTTATTTCGTGTTAGGCCAGGTTTGGCCACAGTCTGTGAAGCCTGGCCAACTTTCGACCACGACCTTTTTCGCACGTTCTTGTCGTACGTGATCCACTTTTCATCGCCAGTTATCAATCTCTTCAAAAACGGCTCGGTTTCATTACGTCTCAATAATGAATCGCAAATGAGTACACGGTTCATTAAGTTTCTTTGAGTGAGCTCGTGTGGCACCCAAATATCGAGCTTTTTTGTATAACCAGCTTTCTTCAAATGGGTCAAAACTGTTTTGTGGTCAATTCCCAGTTCTTCAGCTACATCGTAACTACTAATATGCCGATCTTGCTCCACTCTTTCAAAAATGGCGTCCATTTTATTCGTAACAGGGCGACCAGAGCGAGGTGCATCTTTAACATCAAAATTTCCGGACTGAAAACGTTTGAACCAAATTTGTGCTACTCTTACTGACACTGAATCAGGTCCATAAACATCACAAATTTTTTTCACTGCTTGAGTTGCATTTTTGCCTTTTTTATAATAAAATTTTAAAATGTATCGAATTTCTTCATTAGATTCACTCATTTTTACGGAGAGAAAAACAAATGAAAAATAGCGGGAAACAACTTTTTTTTATTTTTTTCTTTTCTTTATAATGGAACCTTTTTAATGTTACCAAAACCAGCCAGACACAAATAGTACAGTCAAAAAAAAATTATAATAAGTTTATACCTACGTTATGCGAAAAGACTTTTTCCCCGACCTAATATAAATCATACTGGGTGAATAGGGATCCTACTAACTTCTCAAGAACCCTTTTTTTTTTTTTGTTTTACGTCGGTAACAAAATGCGTTTACGCACTACCTTCCGGCCAAAGGGGGACCGAAAGGGGGTGTGGGACTCACCACCGGCAGACGCGACTGCCAGCAGTAAAACCGACTAAAAATCTTCCGACGACGCCCGCCGCTTGTTGAGAAAAAGGCGGGGGCCAGTACCTGGGTTGCAGCTTGCGACCAATGTCCCCCGGACCAAAACCGGGAGGACCTCCTCAGAGAGGCGCAGTGGACGCGCTCCTCCTACCTCCTTGTGCGACCACAGCGTGTGTGGCCGACTTCCCGGAGGGTCTATGGTTAGACAGCAGGGGCCCCCTGCCCCCACTGCCTAAGACCCTCCTGGCGCTGCTTGACGGGCCCTCCTGACCCGCCCGCTGCGCCCTCCACAGGTCCCTCTTAGTTTCCCCCCCGGTAGTCAGTACAAAGGGCACCCAGAGTAGTCGGTCTCTGGGTGTTACCTTTTCCCTAGCGCTACCTGCGCCGTACCGGGAGGTACTCAGCCCCCCCACCAGGACAAGGTGGAGACCAGTCGGGGGGAACTTCTCAAGAACCCAAGCCAACCTCCCCTACAAGTGGTGCACCTGCTGATCAACAGACGAGGCCCTGAAGGGGTAGGCAGGGGCATAAAATACGCCCCCACTTGGTCAATTACATTGTTGGTCCCACGTAATAGGTGGCGAGCCTATTGCCGCTTACCGGGATCTGTTACATTCGCCAGATCTTCGTCTGTTGATCATGTACATAAAAATGTTCATAAATAAATAAGTAAATAAAAATAACTATATGAAAATGATAGAGTAATGCTCGATAGCAAGTGCTTCTTTACGTTCATCCTAAAATACGCAATTGATGGACTGTTCCATCACTTACACATTTATAACACTTAGGAGAAAGTGGAAAATTGTTGTACGAAATTCCAGTTTACGAGCAACCTAGAAGAGATATTTAAATAATCAACTGTTATTTAGCAGTCTCTTAAAAATTAAAATGAAAAATTTTTCATACAACTTGTACTCCGTTGGAAAACTTATGAATGTCAACTTACAACTAACGCGCCCTTATATATATTTTTTTCACATGGAGTTCTTGAGAGAATTTGAAAAGTTATATTGCGCTGTTTTGTCTTTTTTATCAACATTCATGTACTCAAACATATAACGGTTAACAATCCACCGTTTTTACACATTAATGTTCAAAACATCACACATTTAAGAAAAGAAAAGAAAACTGCAAACATGGTGCTACTCTTTCTCGCCAAGAAGTCCGCACCTTTGTTTAGATATTCGAAAATACGGAACTAAGTTCCCAGCTGTCCATTTACCTAAACCACTAAAGCGCATCACATTGTCTTTCAATATCACTCATTTTGAAAGCTGTTTGCTACAAACGATTCTCCTTAACCTGGAAACTCCTTTGCCGTAGAAACCAGAAACCATTGTCTATCCGCTAGCACCGTGACTTTGCCCTCGCTTAATAAATGAATACTTAGCTTGAAATCTCTGAACTAAAGCTAAACCGGCGTTCGTGAGTCTGGGAGAATAATAAAACAACTGAGGAGCGTTAACGACTATGATATTTAGACTACTACAGCAACACGATCAGATATCTTTTCCTTTTTTATATACTTTGAACGTTGTTACTTAATTTTAAAAACATTTTGTAAATATTTATAACACTTCAATCCTTATGTCCAGCACTGCACCCAAAATGGCCCAACTGAAAACCAGCGCTGGGAAATTATCCTAGCAAATGCTGAGATAGGTCATTTTGATGCATCATACAATGAATTGTTTATTATTGTAATTAGTTTGTATCCACAAATTTTATGATGCACAAATAAATGATTATTATTATTATTATTATAGTAGTTCTAGTGTCTGTATATGTTTTTTTTTTTTATTTAATGTGGCACGTCATAATGACTACATCCTGCCTGATAAGCAGTCGATGCAGTCCAATAAGAAAATGAAAGCGCTTTATAACGTGAAATAAGCACGGTATAAAGCGCATCCACTCATGACGGCCTGCTAAAATGCCGTTCCACGCCCCGCTTATAAGATCCGGGATCATAGTAAATAGAAAACACATGAGCCGGCAGCGAATTCTAGAGCTTAGTGGTCTTGCTCAGAAACGACTTCCCAAATTTCTTAGTTCGAGTGCTGATAGTCTGCACAGTATAAGGATGGTTTCTATGACCAGCACGTGTTGTTCGGGAGAGGAAAGGAGAGGGCGAGATGAAATCGAAAAGCTCCTCAGAACACTCGCCATAGTAGTTTCAGTAGAAGACACTGAGAGATGCAATGTCTCTACGCAGCTGTAGATCCTCGAGTGAGGCTGTTACCTCAGCATCCCATAGAATGCGAACCGCTCGCCGTTGCACATGTTTTGTAGACAATCTGTCAAATACATGGTCACGAAGAGTTTACTAATTTATAAGCACATCGTGCCATTTTACTCTCGACCCGGTTTTACTGAAACCCAGCAGCACCTCGACTCATGCAGTGACTTATGCTGAGATGTAGCTGATTCAGACATAATAAGTAATAGGTATTTATGTACATATATAACATTAATTTATACGACCTTTTTTCGACCGATATGGCGTGGTGGCGAGTATACCCGCACTCCACTCCTCAGGTCGTGGGTTCGATTCCCACACAGGACAAATATTTGTGTGTATGAATATGAATATTTGTTCTGATCTGGGTGTTTTCCTATGCATATTAAGTATGTACTTACAAAAAAAAAGTATATATGTATGTATATCCGTTATTTAGTATCCATAACACAAGTTCTTAATGATACATATCTTGGAACTAAATAATTGGTGTAAGTGCCAGAAATATTTATTTGTATATTGTTTTTTTTCGTTCGTTCAGGATTTTTGAGTTTTATTATCATTATTAGCCTATTCGTTTGATTTTGTCTGGAATTAATAGAACAGTAAAATAAAATAAATAAAATAAAATATACTTTATTGTCATTAATATCAACATGATCATTTAGATTCCTCAAACATTCACACGCAAAATGGAAAATCGATATATTTTTTTAACAACAATAAAAGAGATATGACCGGTACCATAATAAAGAAATAAAAGC
This sequence comes from Musotima nitidalis, assembly GCA_949126915.1. Lineage (NCBI taxonomy): Eukaryota > Metazoa > Arthropoda > Insecta > Lepidoptera > Crambidae > Musotima > Musotima nitidalis. Next base: position 6,432,087 of record OX421432.1, on the reverse strand, counting down.
AAATGGGTTCTTTGTCAGAATTTGTCAAGGTTTGTCAGTTTATCTATCTGTTGTGATTTTCCTCAAGATTTGTCAGTCTGTCGGTGACTCTTATCGGGGGATCTGTCAGTCAGCCTGTTGTCATTCTAAGGCAGACTCTAAGTAGGCTTCCAAAAAGGCAACGAGATTAAGAAGAATGCAGCCGTAAGTATAAAAAAAACTAATTCAGTACATATATTTGTAATTTTACACAATCATAAAATAAATACTGCATACCGTGCGTTATTTCCTTTCCCTTACACAGTTGGAAAAAAAATCCCCTTCACATACGCCGCATTCGTGTGACGGATGATTTCTATACAAATTTAATCTTCAAGGCTCGCACGCCATGACAATGACGAATGTGCTGCGTAATCCGCAGTCGAGTTCCTTCCTGAAGTGCTTGGTATGGAACATTTCAAAATAAATAGCATTTTCTAGGCTTAGAAAGTAAAATCTCTTTCTGTGTGTGTAACTAGCAGCCGTCCGCGACTTTGTTTATTTAGATTAATAACTGTACCTAGTTATTAATTTAGGTAGGCTACCGCCTAACTTACTTGTTGTGATGTCAGCTATCAGTCAGTGAAAACCATGTCAAAATCTACTGTTTCTGAAATGAGCCAAACAGTGTGTGTGTCAAAGTGTTCTTACTACAGTAACTTCTTAGTAAGTAGTATAATTCCTGTAATATTTCACTGGTTGTTTTAGCGTTGTAACTGTCAGTAACTTAACTAATTGTAAGACAGGACTATTGATAATTTTAAACATGAATAAAATATATTTTGAATATTTAGTTTTACTCAGCATAACGCCCCGTTTGTTCAATAATCAAATAGTGCGCCTGCCGATCAACGGACGAGACTCCGGCAAACATAACAGTGCCCGGTAAGCGGCAATGGACTCGCCACCTATTACGTAGGACCAACTATATAATTGGCGAATTGTGGGCGTATTCTATGCCGCTGCCTACCCCTTCGGGAAACAGGCGTGATTGTATGTATGTACGGGTATGTATGTTTTTGTAGTATAAGATCTCAAATTTTGTTAGCTGAAGAAATCTTAAAACCGGAACAGAACATAGCATATTATAGCAATACCAGTAATCCACAATTGCAATGATTTAAGCGTCTTCTGTCAAATGAAACTGTCAAAATGTGTCAAATAAAACTCTGACATGTGGTATTACAATTGTACACAAGAATTACAAAACAATTTACCTAATTTCAAAGCCTTTCTAAAGCTTGATGTCTTTCGCAATAGATTAAAAAGTACAAAAGGCTCTTTGAAATTCAGGCCATTAACCGAGGTATGAAGCTGAATTAACTGCAAATTACGTCGTTTCAATAAAATATTGTAATAAAGAAATGTTATGGGAAAACTTACTGTAATAATAAGAGATAAAACCCAAACTCAATTAAAGTAATCATGTTTAATCCTTTTGAGTATCCCTTCAAGTCTGCTCTGCGTTACTAACCTTTAATTTTACACAATTGTTTCTTAGAAGTTTTGCGGCAGATCATTAAATACTTTTATACTTTCATCATCATCTCAGCCTATTCTTACTAAGGTGCGAGGGTCATACTCCACTACGCTGACCCAGTGCGGATTGGCAGAGGCAGGTGTATGGCGTCCTGCTGTTAGGTTTTTTTGTTATGTGAACTCGCCCAGGGCTGGATCGCGGCGCCCCTCCGGAATTGACACCGGACACAACACTGGCTACTCAGCCACCCCAACGCCGCGTCCGTTGTTACGGACGCAGAACGACACCGCGGCCAGGGGGCCCAGCCCCGATTCCGCGCCGTGCTCCCCCAACAGGGGAACACGTAGAAGAAGAGGTTATGTGAACGTTTCCGACCATTGAGCACCGCGGAGCTACGAGGGCTTTTTATATTTTACGAGATAGTAAAATGCCTAAAGCTTCGGGCGAATAAGTGGTTTAAAATGAAATGTCAAAGTACTAAACTTTATCAGAGGTCAGACCATGTGTAGATGACCGATTGTGCAGCAATATGCAGTCTCAAGATCTCTTACATATTGATCTAGCTCTGGACTTTACTGAGGAAACAATTGAGATGTCCCGAATAATTTTACAAACAAACAGACTTTCTTTTAAATGAATTTGTGGTTTTATGTGTGCACTTAATTCCGATCTTGTGTCAAACAGCTATGTGTTCTTTAAAGTGGATCCCTATGATTTTCTGGCGTAATCAATGTGCTGTGGTAGATTTTAAAGACAATAAAGTAAATATTATTTTGTTCCATTATTTTGGTCGTTGATTAAATTATATTTTTAACCTGCAAGCTGGAAAACGCTACTTGGACTTTAGGCTCTCCGCTAACGCTTGCTGGCTTAAAATAGATTTTTTATCAAAGACCGGAATAAAGGAACAGAATAAAATATACTTTAAGATCAACAAGATCATTTATATTCGTTAAAATTTTAATAAACAAATTGGAAACACAAGCCAAATGTCAATAACAATACATGCAATATGCGAATGTGTCCAATTTGAGTGGCTTTCAAATTTGAAAAGTATATATTTATATCCTTACTTTAGGATATAATTGTGATAACTACAAACAACATACCCTACATTATCTTAAAACTAGAATACATAATATAACAGTTTCATGTAGCGTAACCCTATACGCTTGCCCATGATCATTAAAGTGCACTATACTGCAGATTAGCAAATGTCCTATAGTTTTGATAGCTAAAGTACTATAAAGTAAAGCTTAAGTAGTACTAAATCTATTTAAAACATCGTTCTTTTCCTCTCAACTTCAAACAAATGACTGAGATGCAATGAAATTTTAAATCAAATTTAGCTTGAATCAAATTAAGAACCGAATCATAACACAGCATAAAGTAACTCTGTTTTGGACTGAATATCCACCACCATTGCTCTGTCAAATGGCTCTACCACCAAGCAAATACAAAAATGCTAGCTCATTTGCACAACGAAACTAAAAACCGCATTATTCAATGTTATGACAGCTTTTTTTAAACCAAAATGCGACGCAACGTATTAGATGACAACACAAAATAATGACAAAATTGCGAAATGAAAAACAACAATGCTAACAGCTCGAGCTGGGAAATTTTAATCACGTTCGTCCGCTGAAAGTTTTACTTTTTATTTTTTTGCTTCTCGTGTCACCAGCTTTTTATTGTCGACTATGCGTTGTAATTTTCTGTTACAAATTATGCGGGCTATAGTCGAGCAGACGGCCATAGTGAGTGCACAGAACAAGTAAAATAAGCTTGCGGAAATAAGTACTCTCGAATATAAGTCGAGTGCGTTGTAGTAAAAAGCAGCTATATATTTTTTATGATTTTTATGTATGTTATTGTTTGAGAGTTGTATTTATGTTATCCTCCCTTTGCGAATCTCGGAATAGCCACACAATAAAATTAAATTTGCTTATACTCTAATGAACAAGGACCCAGCGCGTATTCATAGGCAGGAGTGTGCAGTCCAGCTGTTAGAATTTTTCAATTCGGCTAAAGACTTTTTTTTTGGTTAACTTTCCTTGGAACTTTGTATGGAAACGATCGATCAATTTCAAATCAAGTAATTAAGAGACTCTTTTGGACAACTTGGTAAAACATAACAACCGATATAGCGTGGTGGCGAGTATGGGCACTTCACTCCTGAGGTCGTGGGTTCGATTCCCACACAGGACAAATCTTTGTGTGCATTAAAATAAATATTTGTTCCGGTCTGGGTGTTGTCCTATGTATATTAAGTATGTGTTTAAAAAAAAAGTATTTATGTATGTTTATCCGTTCTTTAGTATCCATAACACAAGTTCTTAATTATACTAATCTTGGAACTATAATAATTGGTGTAATTATCAGACATATTTATTTATTTATTCTAGGCCGGTACCACAAGGCATCACATACATAGATATAATCATGCCTGTTTCCCCGAAGTATAACCCACATTTCGCCAATTATAATTATGGTGGAAACTTTTATGTTCGCCAGAGCCTCGTCCGATGACTGGCAGGTGCACCACTTGCAGGTGAGGTTGGCTTAGATCCCTATGCAACGGCCGTTGGCGCAGCGGGCGGGCCAGGAGGGCCCGTCAGGCAGCGCCCGGGGGGTCTTAGGCGGCGGGGGCAGGGGGCCCCTTCCGTCTCGCCATAGTTCCCCCCCGAAGTCGGCCAGTTACGCCATGGCCGCACATAGAGGTAGGGGGGGCGCTGCAAATTGCGCCTTCCTGAGGGGGTCTCCCCGGTTCTGATCCGGGGGACGTTGGCCGCGGGCGGGGTACCAGAAGCTACAAACCCGGGAACTGGTGCCTCGCCCCTTTTCAACAGCGGTGGGCGTCGTCTGAAGTTTTTTAGTGGGTAGGACTGCGGCGGTCGCGTCTGCCGCAGTGAGCCCCACACCCCCTCCCGGTCTCCCCCTTTTGGCCAGGAGACAGTGCGTAAATGCATTTTGTTACCGACGTAAATCAAAAAAAAAAAACGATTTTTATGCAAGTTGCTATGCAACACATAAACAAATGAAAGCTTAAGTTGCAAGCAACGGAGTTGTCCTACTGCTCTCCAATCATACAGAAGAATGAACACTAAAATGTAGCTGACAATAATAAAATAGCAACGGAAAGTGATTTTTATTGAAAAGTTATTTATTTCAACACTTCAATATTCTCCGTTGAATAAAGTAACGAATGTTTCGTTGACAATTATTACTATGGGAATGTTCGAAGTGTTTTTATTTCATTTTTCACTTTATTAAGGCTCGCCTCTGAATAAATGTATACATTTGTAACTGTTAGAGTACATTGGAATTATTTATATATATTTATGTTATTGATTTGATTTATAACTTTATAGAATGGCACTTTAAGTCATGTGTACACTTTGTCACCTCATAAACCTTAGCCAATTGCGCCCCACCACACATATGGCAATACGCATTGGGTCGGCGTGGTGACTTCAACATTAATCCCTCTTACCTGGGTTCGTGAGAGGAGGGTCTTGCTTTGTAGGTTGACGTTAGTGGCCTGGGATGATGATGGATTTACTAGCTTCTTATCGCGTCACATCCTCTTTACTTTTAGAAGCATTTTTTTATCTGTAACTAGTCGCCGCCTGTGAATTCATCCGCATGACCTACTTATAAACCTTCCTCTTGAGTTGCTCTATCTATTAAAGAAAACGGCATCAAATTACGATGCATAGTTTTAAAGATCTAAACATATATAGGAGTCCTTTTTAGGCATATTATATTTAAATTTATGTGTAAAAATTGTTTACTGTTATGATTTCTGTTCTTTGTTTATATGTATTAATACTTTTTTTTTCATTTCATAGGACAGACAGCTGAAAGTGACTTTGTTTTTTCCTGTTAATCAACTCATATTTAACCTTGAACCTTGAATAAGACACCTTATCGCAACAATTTAAAAGAAAAAGTATTTAAAAAAAAATGTTTACTTTTATTTAAAAATATTTTTGGATGTAGTTAGCGGTTGTGTCGATTTGGTTGCTCGCGGGTGTATTTGAAGCAAAATTTATTTTACCACAGAGCTCTTTAAATAAGACGTGTCAATTGGTAAAAGACGGCTAGCTCTTTGCTCACTTGCCCTTTGGCATTAGGTGAGATCCCAATACCCAATCCTAATACCCAATACCTCATATCTCTTTCATTGTTGTTAAAAAAGTATTAGGTCGGGGAAAAAGTCTTTTCGCATAACGTAGGTATAAACTTATTATAATTTTTTTTTGACTGTACTATTTGTGTCTGGCTGGTTTTGGTAACATTAAAAAGGTTCCATTATAAAGAAAAGAAAAAAATAAAAAAAAGTTGTTTCCCGCTATTTTTCATTTGTTTTTCTCTCCGTAAAAATGAGTGAATCTAATGAAGAAATTCGATACATTTTAAAATTTTATTATAAAAAAGGCAAAAATGCAACTCAAGCAGTGAAAAAAATTTGTGATGTTTATGGACCTGATGCAGTGTCAGTAAGAGTAGCACAAATTTGGTTCAAACGTTTTCAGTCCGGAAATTTTGATGTTAAAGATGCACCTCGCTCTGGTCGCCCTGTTACGAATAAAATGGACGCCATTTTTGAAAGAGTGGAGCAAGATCGGCATATTAGTAGTTACGATGTAGCTGAAGAACTGGGAATTGACCACAAAACAGTTTTGACCCATTTGAAGAAAGCTGGTTATACAAAAAAGCTCGATATTTGGGTGCCACACGAGCTCACTCAAAGAAACTTAATGAACCGTGTACTCATTTGCGATTCATTATTGAGACGTAATGAAACCGAGCCGTTTTTGAAGAGATTGATAACTGGCGATGAAAAGTGGATCACGTACGACAAGAACGTGCGAAAAAGGTCGTGGTCGAAAGTTGGCCAGGCTTCACAGACTGTGGCCAAACCTGGCCTAACACGAAATAAGGTGATGCTGTGTGTATGGTGGGATTGGAAGGGCATTGTTTATTATGAGCTTTTACCGCCCGGCAAAACCATCGATTCTGATCTTTACTGCCAGCTACTGATGAGATTAAAGGAAGCAGTCGAGAGAAAACGGCCGGAATTGATCAACAGGAAGGGTGTGGTCTTTCATCACGATAACGCTAGACCACACACATCTTTAGCCACTCAGCAAAAATTAAGAGAGTTCGACTGGGAGGTCCTAGTGCATCCACCATATAGCCCTGACCTTGCGCCTTCAGATTTTCACCTGTTTCGGTCTCTGCAGAATTCTTTAGGTTCTGTAAGGTTGACCTCAAGAGAGGACTGCCAAAACTATTTGTCCCGTTTTTTTGATCAGAAGTCCCAAAGTTTCTACAGTAACGGGATAATGTCTCTGCCCACAAAATGGCAGAAAGTTATTCAACAAAACGGTACATATATATTGTAAATAAATGTAAATAAACTTTGAAAAAAATGTCTTGACTTTTCATACAAAAATACGAAAAGACTTTTTCCCCAACCTATTATATCAAATTTCCATTTTGTGTGTAAATGTTTAACGAATCTAAATGATCATGTTGATCTTAAAGACAATAAAATATTTTTATTTATTTTATACCGTTAAAAACTAGTTATTTATTTACTGAAAATAAATATGAATTTATTTCTTATAAGAAAATTAGGTGAAAAATCACCTCTCGAGTGTAATCAAATGCCCATAGACACAGAAGTTGCTTTATATTCAACTTTTCTGCTCCGGTGCTGTCGGACGTAAGACTGCCGTATTTCAGGTAATGGAAGTCACTTTATTTTGCCAGCTCATGTTATAGGACGTTACTATATTCGACGCCTGTAGACAGTATGTTGATATGAGAAATGCACTTTGTAAGAGATGCTGTTAGTTATTTGAGTGCTTTAACTAAAATAAAGCTTGCAATATTGCTTCAGTTTTAGTGAATGACTCAATTTATATTATATTTTAAGTTAGTTCAATAAAGCCGTTAATAACGGCAACTTAAAAACGAACAATAACTAACTAACATTTTATTTGAGTTTTATAAGCGGGTGTGAAACGACATTCTTGCAGAACGCCATGGGTGGTTGCGCTTTTTACAGTGCTTCCTTCACGATATGAAGTGCCGCAACTTTAATGAACTGCATCGACTGGTTATCATCAGGCAGGATGCAGACATTCACGCCTATTTCCCCGAAGTGGTAGGCAGAGGATTATTATACGCCCACACTTCGCCAATTATATATTTGGTACCACGTAATAGATGGCGAGCCTATTGCCGCTTACCGGGCACTGTTCGCCAGAGCCTCGTCCGTTCATCAGCAGGTGCACCACTTGCAGGTGAAGTTGACTTGGGTTCCTCACATCTCCCCCCCGACTGGTCTTCACCTTGTCGTGGTGGGGGGTCTGAGTACCTCCCGGTAGGGCGCAGGAGGCGCTAGGGAAAAGGTAACACCTAGAGATTGGCGACTCTGGGTGCCCTTAGTACTGACTACCGGGGGGGAAACTTAGAGGGACCTGTGGAGGGCGCTGCGGGCGGGCCAGGAGGGCCCGTCAAGCAGCGCTAAGAGGGTCTTAGGCAGCGGGGGCAGGGGGCCCCTGCTATCTAACCATGGACCCTCCGGGAAGTCGGCCACACACGCTATGGTCGCACAAGGAGGTAGGAGGGGCGCGTCCACTGCGTCTCTCTGAGGAGGTCCTCCCGGTTTTGGTCCGGGGGACGTTGGCCGCGGGCGGGGGGTCAGAGCTGCAACCCAGGTACTGGCCCCCCGCCTCTTTCTCAACAAGCAGAGGGCGTCGTCGGAAGATTTTTAGTGGATATTACTGCTGGCGGTCGTGTCTGCCGGTGGTGAGTCCCACACACCTCTCTCGATCCCCCTTTGGCCGGAAGACAGTTTGTAAATACATTTTATTACCGACGTAAATCAAAAAAAAAAAGGTTCCTCACATCTTGGTTGGAGTTCTATGTCAGTTAGTGCTGGGTGTTCTTGTCACATTTTTACCATGTTCTTTGCAATTAATTTACAATGTATTTAGTCTGAGAGATGGCACACTAAACTGACATTCAAAAGAACGAGTCATATTTAGCATAACAAGCAAAATTAACAATATTTTTGGGCGAAAATAGAAAGAGCTACAAAGACGCAATCCCAATTCGGCATAACGCAAAGTGACATAATAAGCATTGACACAAACTGGGATAAACAACATTAGCCTCGGCTATATAAAGATTTACGAGAGCGCGACACACGGCGGCTACAACACTCCAAACTTCAGTCTCATTCATTATTACTCCCATAGCCTTTTTTGTTTTTTTTTTATTTACTTCGGTAACAAAATGCATTTACGCACTGTCTCCTTGCCAAAGGGGGACCGAGAGAGGTGTGTGGGACTCACCACCGGCAGACACGACCGCCAGCAGTAATATCCACTAAAAATCTTCCGACGACGCCCTCTGCTTGTTGAGAAAGAGGCGGGGGCCAGTACCTGGGTTGCAGCTCTGACCCCCCGCCCGCGGCCAACGTCCCCCGGACCAAAACCGGGAGGACCTCCTCAGAGAGACGCAGTGGACGCGCCCCTCCTACCTCTTTGTGCGACCATAGCGTGTGTGGCCGACTTCCCGTGTATGTCGACGTGATGGCGACGTTTTGACGCCCAGGTTATGAATCCAAGCGTTATAATCACCACGTTTTGGCGACACCTTCCAAAATAATATTTATTGGGCGAGACGAGTCAAAAATGAGCCAACAATCATTCATTCGTTCATTGGCAATTTTGTCATTATTTTGTGGTGTCATCAAATACGTTGCGTCGCATTTTGCTTTAAAAAAAGCTGTCATAACATTGAATAATGCGGTTTTTAGTTTCGTTGTGCAAATGAGTTAGCATTTTTAAATTAATATAGTGGCAAAATTAACAATATCTTTGGGCGCAAATAAAAATAGCAACAAGGACGCAATCCCAATTTGGCATAACGCAAAGTGACATAATAAGCATTGTCACAAACTGGGATAAACAACATTAGCCGCGGCTATATAAAGATTAACGAGAGCGCGACACACAGCGGCTACAACACTTCAGATTCAGTCTCATTTATTATTACTCCCAAAGCGTGACGTTTTCAACTTTGACCATCTTGAAAAACACGGGGAAGGACCAAAAACTCTATTACCACACTGATTCGTATATAATTTGCGTTACCTAAGCCATGTCGACGTGATGGCGACATTTTGTTGCCTAGGTTATGAATCCAAACGTTAGAAACGTTTTGGCGATACCTGACAAAATAATATTTGTTAAGTAAGATGAGTCAAAAATAGAATAACATAGTGACAAAATTAACAATAATATTGGGCGAAAATAGAAATAGCAACGAGGTTGCAATCCCAATTTGGCATAACGCAAAGTGACATAATAAGCATTGACACAAACTGGGATAAACAACATTAGCCTCGGCTATATAAAGATTTACGAGAGCGCGACACACAGCGGCTGCAACACTCCAAAGTTCCCCCTTATACATTATTACTCTTAAAGCCGGACGTTTTCAACTTTCACCGTCTTGGAATAAGGAGGAAGGACAATAAATTGTAAAATTTACGCTGACACCTGCTTTGTTTTATAATGCTGTTTTTAATTAGAACTGGCGACAATTTTCTTTTTTTCATTAATTTTTTGTGTGAAATTATTGTTTCGTGTTTCGGGTGACACGTTGAGTTGCGTTTCCAGATTAACGCTCTATATGAAAGAAAGAAAGGAATTAAATGTAATAACTAAAAATAAACAAAAAAAAGAAATATACACATGCAAAAAACTAAATATTAAAGTCTAAACATTACAACGTACTAGAACGGTGTCCTCTCAGCACACCACAGGATTTCACGACGCTGATCTTCCATGGACATCTAATCTACCTAATATGTCTTTGAGGCAAGCTAAAGGCCCTATTATGGGATGAAAGTTCAAAGTCAAAGTATTTATTGTCAAAACTATGTTGTATATACAGATGTTTTTAAAAAGGTAGTATCAAACATAGGCCCGGATAGGGCACAGCAAAATAAATAAATTATTATTATTATCAACAAATTGAATTTAAATAAATTTAAAAATAAAATATGAGAATTTTTTTTAAATGAAAATTAAGAAATTATTACTATCATGCAATTAAAATAATCTAATATAAAAGTAGTGCACATTAAATCCAAAAGGGGTCTTTTGTAACGCTCCAATTTGTACATATTCAGACGAAAATATCTTACAATATGTAAATACGGGATCCTACTAAGATCATAGGAGCCCAAACCAACCTCACCTGCAAGTGGTCTAGCGATCAACGGACGAGGCACTGGCAAACATAACAGATCTAGATAAGCGGCAATAGGCTCCCCTTCTATTACGTGGAAACGAAAAATGTAAGTGGAGAAAAGTGGGCGTAGAATATGCCTCTGCCTACCCCTTTAGGGAAACAGGCGTGATTGTATGTTTGCATTAATTTTTTGCAGTGGACTTTGTAAGGCTGATGTAATGTACATCACACTATTACATACTTATCTGTCTCCTGCTGATTTGTACATCAATTATAAAATTACCAATAGGTACTGGTAAAACCATCGCAATATGGTAGATTTTTAAAAAAAGTTAAAAACAAAATGCAAAGGTATCTTCCATACATTATTTAAATAAATTTAGTGTTATACAAAAACAATGTTATGAAATGAGATATACAAATATATATGATATAAAAACTGCAACTGTGTCAATCACTAGGTAGAAGAAGCTGAACTTCTCATGAAAACTAAATAATACATGACTATAGTGCCAGTGAAAAAAAAACTTCATTCAAAATCAATTAATACTAACGTTGCATCAGTTAACGTTAATAGAATTTAAGTACCAAAACTACTATCCGATAAGAACAGAGTTAGTTTCATACTTAAAGTTCTCCTCACAAAAAGTTTGTCCAATAATCCAATGATCGGATCCCCTATCTTATGTAACTCAGAATCTATCAATAACGACTTTACTTTGACATTTGTATAGTCACCATTGAGTTTTTCACACACATACTCACGCTCTGGTGTCAAACTAAAAGAGCAATGTATGTTAAATTGCAAGCGATAGTGACAGATTAAAAGAGGCGTGAATAAGGCGCTCGGTCAACAATCGCTCTCTTTTCTCAGGTGAACAACGACCGAACTAATCGTAACTTTCGCTCGGCCGGAGTCCTGCCGAACTTTGATTGCCAAGTCTCCCGTCGATGGGTCTTTTTGGCTGTTCCCAATTTACTTGTTTATCTGTGCTCACGGCCCGTTAAATAAACAGGAGTCAATTAGTTGCCCGATTGGGTGGTGATTAATTATGTAACTTTTATTTATCATTGCGCTTAGGGTGGGTCCCGGATGACTTGGGGATGGACCTACCTAACAAGAGTGATTAACTAGCTTTAGATTGTGGCTTCACTCGAGTAGCCTGTAGTTTATCAATGCTCTTACATATCTTGTAAACAATCAATGGATATTTTAATATTTATTTGTAATATCTAAATCTAAATTCGTTCTTGTGGTTATTAGCATGAATTCCAATTCCCTAAGTGAATATGAAAGTACTGGACCAACTCAACCAACGGACAAGGCAAATATGCGGCAATAGGGTCGCAACCTATTTCATGGTACCAACAATATAATTAGCAAATTGTGCTTCTGCCTACCTCTTTGGGGAAACAGGCGTTATGTTGTAAATACAAACTTATGATACATTGAAAAAACTCTGGCCATAACAAATTTTCATGACCAGGCAAAAAAATATTTGTCTAATGTGGAAGTCCTTAGGAGCTAAGCATAAATATACCAATCTCCGCGCCATTTAAAAAAGGCAACAAACGGCAAACATAATGAAAAGATTATCTCAGATTCTTATGAAGCCCCAACACAAAAGGCCAAAATAACACGATATATCTTTGAAAAACGCACAGTGGTCCTAATCACACTTAACCCTACGTTCCCTGTTTTATTTGTCGTAAACATTTTTACGATTTCCGATCACCTCGGGTCCTAGTTGACCCCTATTGCTCACTATCGACAATTGCTCGTAAAATCCGCTTTCAATGAAGTCCACCCATATTGGCCTTACAACTATATAGCCTATTCCGCCAAGCCGAAATCATCACCCTTTGATGATGTACCGAACCGATTTCAGCACCGCAATTTACTCGATGTTGAACTATCTGTTTATGGCGTATGGTCCGTAATAGACATAGACTCCTAATAGACATGAAATTAGTCAAAATTTACGACACAGAAAAAATTTAGGTTTAAATTAACTTTGTGGCCACGCACATGCAGCACGGCACAACCAAAATCTCCCAAAAAAACAAAAGGCAAAACGACACGTGCTTCGGCTCTACAGGTCATCTTCAGGTAAGAAAATTTTACCTAAGAACAACGACGGCCGCAAAGTAATGTCTAAATCAATAAAATATTATCGAAACTGACGAGATGGTCGAGCAAACTGAGATGTGAAGGAAAAGATGTAGACGCTCTCATCTAAGTTTGTTCTACAAAATCTTCCAGTCCAAGAGACAAAAATAATTATAGAGAAGTACATAGGCAGTGGCGTGCATAGCATACACGTAAAGAAGCACTGCATACACGAAACTACCTGGTCCCACGAACGCTACACAACGCACATCCAATCCAATTTCTCTGAGCACGTGACTAGACTGAGTACCGTCCACTGGACAGCACAAGCAGAACCATCACATTTCGCTCTTTGTTCATTTAATTTTCTATTAAAATTTTATTCAATATCTATGAATGTCATCATCTCAGCCCATTAACGTCCGACTACTGAGCACGAGCCTCCTCTCACATAGCAAAGTGTGAGGGTATTGGGTCATACTCCACCACCCAGTGCACTGACCCAGTGCGGATTGGCGGAGGCAGGTGTATGGCGTCCTGCTGTTAGAATATTTCAAGCCGCCCATTAGGCCTCTAACATGGCTTAACGACTATTACATTTTAGTTATAACCGGGACCAATGGCTTAACGTGCCTTCCGAAGCACGGAAGCGCTCGATATCAAATGGCACACAAACGGTCACCCATCTAAGGACTGACCTCTGTAAACTATGCTGTACTTCGGTGATCGTTTTCGACCACCGAGCACCGCAGAGCTACGAGCGCTTCTATAAATGTAAATTCAACATAATTTCCTCAATTAAAAACGGAAATAGAATGGAAAGCCATCGGCGCGGCGGCTTCAAACGTTACCTGAAAAATCTAGACTTAATTATAACTGTTTGCTAATAACCTATGATTCTGAGACGTCAAACGCCGTCAGTCCCGGACACATTAGAAAATCTATTGTTTGTCGATCATTTGGCGTTCAAAGACTTTATAAATAAACGCCAGGTTTAGAGCCAACAATGAAACTAGCTTTTAAAACAGAAAATTTATGTAAAACTGCAAATTTATGTCATTCAGAATAATCTACAATTTTAGTAAAAATGTACAAAGGAAAAAACATAATAAAACAATACTAAAATTTTTCATATATGACATGTAATGTCATCTTCCCTGGTCTCATATACATTCTAAAGAGGTTGAACACTTGATATTAATCACTGAAATAATATAATTTCTGTGAGTAATATTTGACTCACCTCCAAGCCATTTCATCGTCAACCATTTCGTGTATTACATTCGCTTTTGATTTATAATCCGAGGGAGGCATATTTCACCAAAAATATTTGATTAAATCCTATTTTCGAAATCGATTTGCCGAATGAAATTATATGAATAAATCTCACGTCTGCGTCGCGGGGCAATGATAAGTAATAAATCGTTGATATGTTAGAATGAGTATTTTTGAATGCTCGTAAAAGGGCATGACATAATTCAACGAGAAATTTATTGTTGAAAATTAATACAATTCAAGTGTCTGTTTGTAATTTCGAAAAATTATGATGACACGCATCATAACAGTTACGATGCGTGTCTGTGTTACTAGAGCGGGGATAGCCCAGTGGCAAGGCCTTCAAATTAAGAGGGTCTCGGGTTCAAACCCTGGTGGCGTACCTATGACTTGCCAAAGTTATGTGCGTAATTATCGCTTGCTCCGTGCCTCAGAAAGCAAGTTACGCTGGTCCCGGCCGTCATGAACATATATGTCAGTCGTTATTAGGAAGTGAGTGCCTTCTAACTTCCTGATAGCTGGACAGCAATCATAGAATGATGTTCCTCTCTGGGTTGCGGAGGTCAGAAGGAAGTCGCTCCATGTAATAACTGAAATTCAGCCAAATCTTGTTAAATCAGTGAGTAGACCCCAGGCCCTAAGTGTAAGTCTTTTTTTTTTATTTAACGTCGAAAACAAAATGCATTTACACACTCCCTTTCGGCCAAAGGGGGACCAAAAGGGGGGTGTAGGACTCACCACCTGCGGACGCGACTGCCAGCTGTAATACCCACCAAATATCTTCCGACGACGCCCGCCGCTTGTTGAGAAAAAGGCGGGGGCCAGTACCTGGGTGGCAGCTCTGACACCCCGCCTGCGGCCAACGTCCCCCGGACCAAAACCGGGAGGACCTCCTCAGAGAGGCGCATTGGACGCGCCCCTCCTACCTCTTTGTGCGACCATAGCGTGTGTAGCTTCTCGGAGGGTCTATGGTAAGACAGCAAGTCCCCCTGCCCCCGCTGCCTAAGACCCTCCTGGCGATGCTTGACGGGCGGAAATAGGCTCGCCATCTATAACGTGGGACCAATAACACAAATGGCGAAGTGTGGGCGTATTTTTAACCTCTGCCTACCTCGACGGAGAAACGGAACGATGGAAATTTTATGATTTTTTACTTTAATTTAAAATGCATTGGAACTTAATTAGAAATATCTCATGCATCGGTAGAGGATCAACTAAGGTCTCGAAACTACTTGCTTAATTTGATCCTAGCTTTTAGTTTCCACTTTCAAATGGAACAGCGCAAATAAAAATGTTGCCCCTCTTCTCTAAAGTGCAATTAAATAAAAAATCAACGATCCGCAATACAGATTCTTCTTATTAAAACTTGATCCGATTGTGAAATGAACAATATTCTTTTTAGAATTTGTTCCTTATTCCTTCGGATTATAAAGGATGCCTTAAATTGAAGTCAAATAGGCTAATATCCTATTTGGAAGGCTTATGTTCAGAAGTGGACTTCATATGTTTGAAATAAAGATGATGCATATAATTTATATATTCATTATGTTACTTCCAAATTCCCACAAACCTGTAAAAACAGTTTGACCGTAGGATTTGATCGTTTCACCACCACGTGTGCAAAGGTTACATAATTGGTATAAAGAAACACACACACTTACTCACACACACGCACGCACACACACACAACACACACACAACTCACACACAAAGAAGTTATTGTTAGTTAAATGTTAGTTTAAATTCAAAACCTTTATAATGCTTATATTAAATTTCATTTATTTTTTAGCATTTCTTAATTATTAAGTTTTTGTTACATATTTATGTCATTATTTTATTTTATTTTATTTGTTTGTGATGTTATGTCGCTATGCATTAAGTAACCACTTATTGTTATAGGAGAGCGGACTCTCCTGTCTCAAGTGATCTACTCACTTAAAAGGAGAAACCAAACTCTGTATAGAGATACATACTTTGTATATGCAATAAACATTATTTTCATTTTTCAATTTCGTTTAAAGCACTATTACGCGAGTCATCTGCAAGTTAAAAATACGACTTGTGCTTAGATCCTAAGAGCTCTTGCACACCATGTTGATTTCAAGAGATAAGAACCATGGTGTGTGAAAGCTTTAAGGGTCAAATCTCGTTTCATTTGAAGTGCCCATTGACATCGTACAAATTGAAAGGGTCAAACTCTTCGTGTTTGAAGTTGCTTAGTATTTTGGCCCATAAGGGGGTATGCAATAGTTTTTGGCAGTATTTCTTTATAGTCTTTTAAGTTGACAGACATGACACGTAAACCCCATAACCCGTTGGAGCGGAAGCGGTAACTTATAACGGTCACCCTCACATGAAGTATGCTTAATGTCTTTGGTCTTCTCTGATGGAGCTTAAGGCTGTTGTGTTCAGAGCCCTTCCTATGTCTCCCAATTTGATCCGATTTCTTTGTAATGTGCTTGAGATTTTATGAGACACATTTAGTTTTATCTAATTATTTAATTTTATATCAATTGTAGTTAGTAATACATTAAATCCTCATAAAGAACAGTTTTTATAATTAATACGTGGCAAATTATGCTCATTATATTACATTATCTTCGACAGCAGACGTGGACACAATGCTGGCGGAGGTTCGTGGCGTTAATAAAATGATAAAAGCTTTATACTTAAGCTCATTAAATACCCACTATTGAGCACGGGCTACTTCTTACAAACCGAGGTTAGAGGGCACTGGGTCATTCTCCACCATGCGGACTCAGTGTGGATTGGCGGAGAATTATTAAACCGCTACGGCCTCCAATTAACTACTTGCAGGGACTTGAGTGGAAAAGAATAAGACAAGAAACTCATAAATCTTGTCCTTATGCTGTTAGATTTTCTAAGCCACCCATATGGCCTCGAACTTGGCTTAACAGCTACCACTATTGATGTATAAGAATCCATCCTACCAACATCTTAGGAGTCTAAGCCAACCTTTCCTGCGTTTGGTGCACCTGCCGATCAACGAGGCTCTGGGAAACATCTCGTCATATATAGTTGGTGACATATTTGGGTAAGCAAGCGTGATTGTATGTATGATTGATAATTTACATTGTAAGATCTGAAGTATCTCCATTTGCGTGGCTCTCCTAGTGCTGAAAACTTGTTATTGTTCCAAGTTATGACTACTCAGGTGAGGACTATTTTACGGCAACACATTCATATGAAATAATACTAAATAACAAAGTAGCATATCATCAGTCTAATTTCCAAACAGCGTAACTCCAAAATATACAAAATTTTACTATATCTAGTGCAAAATTTTAAAATGTATCGTTTGGTCTCTCAAGTCCCATAAATCAATATTTAATTAGTTATGAACGAATTGGAATAACACCTATATTCAATTAGTGCCTTAACTATGAGAAATAAACATTTTATACTTCCTCCTATAACGTTTGCTCAAAAGGAGATAAGCAGCGTTCAACCTCTTTTCAACAAGATAATTTGGCGGTCCGCGTCTCGCAAGAAAAATGTAGTGTAGTAATATTTTTGTAAAGCATAAAATATACAAATTGAAATAGATAGATAATCCGCCTATTCGTTTTATTAAAAATTTTTTTTGTATGCTAAGAGTAATTGCCAGTAAGAAGCAATTTGATAAATCAGTTATTTTTGATAATTAATTCAAAGTCAAGGTTGATTTTTTCTCCCGCCAGTTACAAAATTAAATGTACTTAATATTAGTGTCCTGCAGCCACAAGATTAAAAAAAAAAACAATAAGCTCTTTCCCTTTAGAAAGATGAACACAATTATGGATAAAAATAGTAGACATGAGCAGACGTTGACTCCAAAACTCTAGGCAAAGACATTGCCGTTGATTTCCTCATAGGCCAACTTCGTCACTCCAATAATGCATATTTTAATGGTAATAATATTAAAAATCTTGATTATATTGCCGATCATATCTCTTTCATTGTTGTTAAAAAAATATTGAATTTCCATTTCGTGTGCAAAAATTTTTCGAATCTTAAAGACAATAAAGTATATTTTATTTTAAATGTTTAAAAAGAATATTTTTTTTCTATCGTGTTTTTTCTCAATTTTGTATAATAACTTCAACTAAGAATATAAATATTTTTAGTTATGATTTTTTCTCTCTCCATTTGGTGTATTACTTAGAGTACCCGTTGAAAACATTGCGCCAAAAAGCCAAAGTCACCAATTTCGAACGTGGCACTATATTGCAGCACGTCACACACTTCCGCCCGATTGTTGCGTTCCAATTTTGAAAAGTTAAAATTCACAAACAGATTCCACGATTCCGATGGGGCGCGAATTTTTTTTGCTAGTGTGCAAATTTGTTCTTCATTTTTACGTTTTGAATTTGTACCTAGGTATATAATATTTCGTAAAAATCATATGAGTACGCGATTATGAAACCCAACTATTCCGCATTGGGTCCGCGTGGTGGATCTGGTCTTCCAATTATATTCTGCACGTAGACAAGGCCCGAGGCCTAGTAGTGGGACATAAACAGGAATACATTTAGGTTACTTTTTTTTTAGGGCAGTTCAAAAGTACTCCCCCCCGACTGGTCTCCACCTTGTCGTGGGGGGGGAGCTGAGTATCCCCCGGTAGGGAGGAAGAGGCCGCCGGGAAAAGGTAACACCCAGAGGTAGGCGACTATGGGTGCCCTTAGTACTAACTAATAAAGCAGCGCTAGTAGGGTCTTAGGTCTTAGTTTTGGGGGCCCCTGCTGTCCAACCATAGCCCCTCTAAGTCGGCCACACGCTCTATGGTCGCACACGGAGGTAGGAGTCAGTTCATTGCGCCTCTCTGAGGAGGTCCTCCCGATTCTGGCCCAGAGGACGTTGGCTGCGGGCGGGGGGTCAGACGCTGCAACCTAGGTACTGGCCCCCCGCCCCGTTCTGTCAACACGCGGCGGGCGTGGTCTGAAGATTTTTAGTGAGTATTACTGCTGGCGGGCGCGTCTGCCGGTGGTGGGACTGAACTGTATGAGAATGTAACGAGTGTATGTATCTAGATACTAGGCATGTATCGAAAAAATAATATCTTATTATATATTCATATACACATACTTCCACATGCTGTGCAGACTATCAGCGAGACTATATACTAGAGAGCGAATGAGAACTAGAGAGACCACAAAGCTCTGGAATTCGCTGCTGGCTCATGTGATTCCTAGTTCCTATAATCCCGGGTCCTTTAAGGTGGCCGTGAAACGGCATTTTAGCAGGCCGTCATGAGTGTCCGTCCGAGAGGCCGTCAGGCGCGCTTTGTACCGTGCTTATTTAAGATATGAAGCGCCTTAATCGACTGCTTACCATCAGGCAGAATGTAGTCATTATGATGTGTCACATTAAAAGAAAAAAAAATCTTTCCGATCTGGGTACCATTCTACAAAGTAACTGTCAAAATACAAAGTCTGGGTACTTTTGCCCTGCCCCTAAAATATGGTTATATTGAGGGCACGGCCAAAGTCCCCTTAACCGACATGCATGAGAAGCTGATATAAACTTTTCAGCGTTAATAAACAAAAAAAACATTTTCCATATTTAAAGTAATCATCTAACACGAAATTATTCTCTAACGCCTACAAAGAGCAGCTTCAAAATTCGTTGAAAGCTGCAAAGCTACTGTGTTACTTAGATTACGGCATACCTTTGTTGATTATTATTTTTTAACGGACTTAGGTCCGGTCGCCACAGCGATATGATTTTATTTATCCTTATAATGCTCACCACAATATGTATCTTCATTGTTACATATGTGATTTTAAGCTCAACTATAAGCGAAGCTAGAACTTTTGTAAGAAATCGAAATTGCCTTGACACGGAACAACTCTAGAATCGCGCATACACACACGCAAAAACGCACACACACACATACATACACACAAACTCAGCTTATACACTTTGTTGACACAATTAGGTGTAGAATTTAGTTATTTAGGCAGATAAATTATTTAATCCAAGATAGTCGCACTGTAGCCACGACACAGGCTGTACTGTACACCGTAATATATTATAATAAGAAAAAAAAACAAAATGCTTTTTTTTTTCTAAGATTTGTTTCATTCTGGTGTTTAACGAGACTCACGGTCCTTTTTTTTTTTTTACGTCGGTAACAAAATGCATTTACGCACTGCCTTCCGGCCAAAAGGGGACCGAAAGGGGGTGTGGGACTCACCACCGGCAGACACGACCGCCAAGTAATACCCACTAAAAATCTTCCGACGACGCCCGCTGCTTGTTGAGAAAGAGGCGAGGGCCAGTACCTGGGTTGCAGCTTCTGACACCCCGCCTGCGGCCATCGTCCCCCGGACCAAAACCGGGAGGACCTCCTCAGAGAGGCGCAGTGGACGCGCCCCTCCTACCTCCCCTTGCGACCATAGCGTGTGTGGCCGACTTCCCGGAGGGTCCATGGTTGACAGCAGGGGACCCCTGCCCCCACTGCCTAGACCCTCCTGGCGCTGCTGAGCGGGCCCTCCTGGCCCGCCCACTGCGCCCTCCACAGGTCCCTCTTAGTTTCCCCCCCGGTAGTCAGTACTAAGGGCACCCAGAGTCGTCGGTCTCTGGGTGTTGCCTTTTCCCTAGCGCCTCCTGCGCCCTACCGGGAGGTACTCAGCCCCCCCACCACGACAAGGTGGAGACCAGTCGGGGGGGAGACTAATGGGCCTAAGCCAAGTGTGAACCGTTAATTGAGAATTGTCTTGAAGGAACTTTTTCACAGTTCTACAGGTGTTTGAGATAGCTTTAACTGATTATCGGAAAAAGTTTATTTCCAATTCTCTCTCTAACACGTCTTTTGGTCTGATATTCTCATTATTATTTGTTGTTTAGGTTAGGGACAAAGATTATATAATATATTTTACTGAACTAATACAACCATATTATATATGGTACCTTAAATTCAGCTATACCTGGTAAGACCAGTTGGCAGACCCTGGGCCCTTAGCTTAAGTCTAGGGCAAATGGGATGATGCTAGAATATGATAACGGAACCATATGTATATGTATAAATATATAAATAAGGTAATCCATGACGCGGTTTATCTTTTAAAAAAACAAAATGATAAGAGATACTGACTGCTGTGTTGATGTAATATAGTAATGTTATCAAAATACAACCCAAATTGTTTTGCCATATATTCTCCATACTACTTGTATTGAGCCAAATGTTCAACCAAAATATCTACTAACACCCTGACCAAGGGATGTATTTGAATTCATTCACCGAACTATTTATCATGTGTGGTAATCTCTCGACCACAGAGGTAAGTGCACGTATACTAACCTCGTTGCGGGAATATTCGAAAGGGTTACCGCGGCCCGGAACATAGCAGGCTCAAAAAGGAACATGGATGGTTTTAGTCAGTAAAAGTCAGACTCACCTTTACGCTCCCACCCACCCACAGCGGGAGAGGGTCATTTGATGTTTTCTATCCAAAAATAAAAGGTATAGTGACCTTAATGCCATTTAAGTAGCTAAATATATTGACCACATTAAATAAGTCGCAACGCTGTGCCATCAGAGAATTAACAGACCTCATATTTTGTCCGGAACGTGTAAATTCGTCGGACGCTTCATTAGAAACACGTCCGAATTCCTCTCACGCCCGCTCAGCTTAATTTTGTTAACTATTTTTGTGTCCAAGAGTGGAGCGGAATTTTCAAAGTTGCGTCGTGGCTCCGTCGCGGTCCCACTGCCCGTCTGTTTCTAAGGCTTAGATCATATCACCGAGCGGTACCGCAAGGGATGCCTAATCAACATCGAACTAAACAGTTTATACCGGTGTGGCGTCACTGTACAAGCAATGAATCAATTCTGAATCGCGCAAACAGAAATCCTTAAGCTCGACGCCACATATTTTTTATTTTATTGCTTAATTCAGTAATTACAGGTTATAACAACTTATTTATAACATAGTCCCCAAAAACCGTGATTACGGTTTAACTGCGGGGTCTGCTTCTTCGTACATTTTTCGTTTAAATATTTATAATTTTTTTTAGTTGTGAGATACAATTTACATTGATCAAATTACGTAGCTAACGATTAAAATATAGAAAATCTATGTAGTATTGTTTTATTTTTGTCTTAAATTTAGGCTTACTATCTATAAAGGCCTCTGGCAAACTATTTAATAAATATTGTACACGTTTTTTCAACGTTCTGTTACCATTGTAATTGTGTATCATGGGAATTATATATTTGCCAGTGGCCATAGACCGAGTATTATATTTATTTGAGACGGTCGCCATGCTAAGCTCCTGACTGCCATGGTTGTTTACAGCCAATAAGTTAAGCATACGATATATACCCAACCATTCAACACAACAATCCAACCAGTTGTTGCCGGGCATGTAATACACATTAATTTTGACGGCCGATGTGGCGTGGTGGCGAGTATACCCGCACTCCACTCCTGAGGTTCGATTCCCACACAGGACAAATATTTTTTTGTATAAATATGAATATATGTTCTGGTCTGGGTGTTTTCCTATGTATATTAAGTATGTATTTACAAAAAAAAAATAGTATATATGTATGTTTATCCGTTATTTAGTATCCATAGCACAAGTTCTTAATGATACTTATCTTGGAACTAAATAATTGGTGTAAATGTCATAAATATTTATTTTATTTATTTATTTTAACTAGGAAACGGAACGTCGTTTTTCGCCTCGCCGCCATCCAGACCTTACGAAAGCACTCGACTCGGCTACAGCTAGGCGACGCTTACAGCTCGTCGACCGCTGGTTAAGAGCTAGGAAACTCGTATGTGCACGTAGAGATGTAAGCTAAAGTACGGAGAAGCGAATGCACGGGGCCTGCAAGTTGACCACGCACTGCAGTTCGTGAGATGGTGCTGAGACGAGGCGATTACGCCACGATTGCGATTAGTGTAAATTGCAGCAAGTATTTTCATATACAGAATATTGAACGGCACGACTTATACGATATGGTGACGATCCCATTACGAGTTAATATGTGCTACGACCTTAAGCCGTCATGTGATTGCGGCCAACGCGCGACGAACGCGATGGCGCGTCTATGTAAACTGAGCCTAATTCACTCCCTTCCGTTCATTCGTTCTTCATTTGCGCGGGAACACAGCGATCTCTTTTCATACGACTTTCCCAGAGCTTACAGTTAAATCGAATTAATTTGTGGACGTTCCGTTTCCAGCGAAATATATCGGTACCTTTTCTTAATTAAATCTCAATTGCTTCACTGTATTAAGCTTATATTGTATATTTTAACCATATCTACCCCTCTTCTCTGCCGCTTTTCATTTATGATCAGTTAATTTGGCGGTGCCTTGTGGTAGCAGCACCTGCAAAGAGTTCTTATCATCATCACAGCCCATTAACGTCCCACTACTGAACACGAGCCTCCTCTCACATATCAAGGTATGAGGGTATTGGGTCATACTCCACCACGTTGACCCAGTGCGGATTGGCGGAGACAGGTGTATGGCGTCCTGCTGTTAGAATTTTTCAAGCCGCCTATTAGGCCTCTAACATGGCTTAACGACTACCACATTTAATGATAACCGGGACCAACGGCTTAACGTGCCTTCCGAAGCACGGAAGCACTCGAAACCAAATGCAACACAAGCGGTCACCCATCCAAGGACTGACCTCTGTAAACTCTGCTGTACTTTGGTGATCGTTTCTGACTACCGAGCATCGCAGAGCTACAAGCGCTTCCAAAGTTTTCAATGAGTTCTACCATCCAATATCTCGCACCAGGGTGTCATAGAAGGCGACTCAGGTAATGGGATCTGATTTAGTGACAATGTTGGAGGCGCTTTCACCTTTTGACACGTTGCATCAAAAGGGCTCTGTGCTAAAAGTGAACTCCTCTACAACAAATATATAGACTTTGCAAGGGCTCTGCCCACAATGTCAAATGTGACATACAGGCATCAGATTATGATGCATTTTAAGTTATAAATGGACTTCTTGACGGGAAAATGAAGCGTACTGACTGCAGTTTTTGTTTTATTTTCTAAAATTAGTGATATTTCATACATTAATATGTAATAACGGTGGATTATTAACCGTTTAGTGTTTGTGAACTTACATGGGTGTTGGTAAATGAAAAAAAACAGTGCAACATAACTTTTCAAATTCTCTCAAGAAGTCCATGTGAGATCTTAGTATAGTCCCACATCTATACTGAGGACTCAACGGGTTTGTGGGAGGGCATCTTATTTACTATTCATCATCTTTATCACCACTCATTCTCATTTACTATGGTATATATATTATTAATATATCTCTTACTTGACACTGGCTAAATGTGCTAAACGCACAAAGCCATTATTTAAAAGAAAACTAAAGTTATAATTGTTTAAGATGGTCTTCACCAAGAATAGTCCAAAGAAATTTATCTCAGCCACGTGACTGACTGTCTGCGTGAAGATTTGGTGTTATGAGCATTATTATCCTGAACCAAGAGATTATAAAGACCTCTCTAACAATATAATAGTTATAAAAGTGAAGTTTTATTTAGACTGAAAATTTAATAGATGCCACCGTTAAGAAAGTCAGTTTATATCGAAGTTATTTAAAAATAAATGCATGGTCCTTTCTCAAAATTATGATAACATATATCTTTTTTAAATAACTTAAATTCTAACGTGCCAGTGTCAATATACAAGCTTCTCTGGCTAGCCCCTCGTTCCCAAGAAAATAAATGAGAAAAAAATAGCAAAAATAGCTTACTTACATTTTTTATTACACTAGAATGACGAGACGTTTAAAGCGCTCTTTTCTCCTACAATTTATTTGTACCTAAACTATTAATCTGCTTTATTTCAAAATTAATTAAAATGTAGTTTTGTTTTTCACAGAAAGTATGAGTTATGTCTGCAATTTCTATTGAGAAATAAAATTAAATTTAGTTTGGTTTTTACAGAAAGTATGAGTCAATATGCAATTTCGATTGAGAAATAAAATTAAATGTATTTTGGTTTTTACAGAAAGTATAAGTTATATATGCAATTCCTATTGAGAAATAATTTTAAATGTAGTTTGGTTTACACAGAAAGTATGCAATTTCTATTGAGAAATAATTTTAAATGTAGTTTGGTTTACACAGAAAGTATGCAATTTCTATTAAGAAATAAAATTAAATGTAGTTTGGTTTTTACAGAAAGTATGAGTTAGACATATATGCAATTTCTATTGAGAAATTAAACATGCAAAATAAATCTTAGGCTTCTTCCTTCATATCTAGATAAACATCTTCAGTAGTAGACTTTCTGAGCGCTTCCGTGCGTCGGAACACATGTTTAAACGTTGGTCATGGTTATCACTTTATGTGGTAATAGTTAAGACATGTTATGAAATTAAATGTATGCATGAAATTAAATGTTAGAGCTAATATTAGAAGACTTAAAAAATCCAAGCAGTCTGTCTTCGCCTTTCTGAATTGGTCGACTTGAATTTCCCTCTCCTTTTATTCTGAGAGGAGGCCCGTGCTCTATATCATATCAGCTTTATAAAGTCTACAGCTGAACATTAGCCTCCCCATTGAGGGTATATGCCCATAATCACACTGCTTTAAGCGGCTATAGCCCAGTGACGATACCCTTTGCCTTTAAATTCAGATTGTCTCGGATTCAAACCCTGGTCGCATAGTTACGTGCGTAATTATCGCTTGCTCCGTGCCTCGGAAAGCACGTTAAGCCGTTGGTCCCAGCTGTCATGAACATCTATGGCAGTCGTTATTAGGAAGTGAGTGCCTTCTAACTTCCTTACAGCTGGACATCAATCATAGAATGATGTTCCTCTCTGGGTTTCGGAGGTCAGAAGGAAGTTGCTCCATATAATAACTGAAATTCAGTCAAATCTGGTTGAACCAGTGAGCAGACCCTGAGCCCTTAGCTTAAGTCTAAGGTAAGGGCAACTGGGATAATGCTAGGATATGAAGATGACCACGCTGGGCAGGCGGGTTGGTAATCGCAGTGAGCCGGTAGAATTACTCTACGTCGACTCTAACGACTCCCGTGAGATGAGAGAGGGTGGCACTACCGGTACCACTGTGTAACTGTGGTGTTAATTGGTGAGAATCAACTCAGACCGAATAATGAGTTACATATACTTTGTTCCGTTACATCTGACTTTGCGTCTAGATATTTACGTCTTCAGCCTTATAGAGTATTATCAAAAATAGAAATTGAAATAAACCTTTATTAATTCATTGAATTATTTTAAACGCAGACTTTAATCGGGCTATAACGTCTGCTCGCACGGATAATGCCGCGGCTAATCCGGCGATTTCTGCGCATTCCGGCGGTATTGGCCGTATAGCACGCCGGAATGCAGCGCTGTCCGGAACTTTGTTCTAATTCCTTTTTATTATCAGAAACGTAACGCGCCAAATCCCAGTTTAGAGGATATAAATTAGCAAATTTTACTGTCATTGTTTTCATAACTAACTTTAAAGTCCCTTAAGGCTGCTTGAAGAGCCACGAGTTTCGATAAGATTACCAATGGACTTAATGTTATGCATTGTAATCATTTTTAATGTAATCTAATTTATTTGTACTGGTTGCTGCAAGGTGTGGATTTAAGTTATTATTTTTATAAATATACTTTTAAAACGCATTAGATCCATAATCAATACAATAATGCAATGTAGAATGTAGCCGAGAAGCATAAGGGTATGTTCGCCTGCAGTGAATCGTTTTTTCCCGCATAATGCTGCCGTTGGGTGCATAATGCCGAGTAATGCCGTTTAATGCATGCATGTTTAGTCCAACGTTGCCTAAAATTTAGCGGAAAGACACAATTTACCTCACCAATGACATTGTTAGCTAAGTCATTTTTCGTCAAGTAAGTTGGTATATTAATAAACCAGTTTTTGATAGTTAATTAAACTGAAACGTGCAGCAAAAAGTGCAACTTAGAAAGATAGTTACTTAATTTATCAATGTTCAAAAAGTTAAACTGAGACGTTCTGAAGCTCAATTTACGAAATTGAACTTTTCTACTAAATTCAACCATACTATCAAATTCAAAAATATTTTACCAAATCTTACTATTTTACTAAATTTAACTCCACACTTGAAATCGTAGGTTCCATTCCCACATACGTCAACTATGTAGTATTTTGCTTATACTACGAATATAATGTCGTTTCCAATATATTACGAGTATGTATTTCCAAAAAAGTACTTACGTTGAAATACATAAGTACTTTTAAAAGTACAAATATATTTACCAAAAAAAATATAAGTGTAAGTGAAACTAAGTGCTAGTTCCGAGCCACCGCTCACTCACTGAAACTCACTATTATTATCCTGTCTAGTACCTTTACCACAAGCTATGCCAGAAGTGATATGTGATAAATACAGCATTATTTATTTACTTCATTCATTTATTAGTAAATCATAGAACAATTCCCAACCTTACTCATCCTATCAAAAACAAACAATGCAAACTAACATTTGTGCGTTGTGATTGAATTATCGCTTTTAACGCTCCAATAGTCATATTCATCTCTAATTGGATTTATGACCTTGTTGGCTTACACAAGCATTCAATGGTCAACACGTACTAGCAAAGCAAGTTAGTAAATAAATACAGGATCATTTATTCCATGTAAACTTGCTACATTTAATTTGTACCTTCGCATGAGAAACTAAGCCAAACTTGAATAAATGATTTTGAATTGAGTTGAAAACAATTTGGGAAATCAATTGGGGAGACCTTTTTTCAGCAGTTGACTTCCAGTGTTTAAGATGATGATGATTTATTTTCCAATATATGCATATAATAAACATACACAAATGCAGAAGTTATGAGAGACGTGACATGTACAGTACAACGTTATTGCTTATTTCTAGAAATAATTGCTTCCAGCAGACTGAAGAAGGAAAAAAATATATATAAAGGAGACACGTGCACAAAATACGTTATAACCACATATACAAATGTATACAAATATCACGATTTGTATTGAAATCAAGCGTGCCGACTTTTGAATACCAAATCTGACGTCACAGCTCATTTTTAGTGACGAGAAATCCAAACTGATTCATCGACTGATGCCGCTGATAGGAAATATTTCATTATGTGAAATCGTTTATGTTACAGTTTTAAAAAAAACAACAACAGACGCGCGCGGACTGTAAGTAGCCGCGGCCAACCCCGACGATTGGTCGAGGTTTTTACACGCGAATCATATGCATTTGCGTTATCCATGGTATATATATGTGGATACAACACTATTAACAAACATACTAAAATCAATATATAGCCGTCGCAGTTTTTGGGATTTTTGAACGTTGGTTGATTTCGACTCTTCCGATTTCTATATATTCTTTTTTGCGCTTCGATGGTTACCAAATTAGTAAAGCCCAGTGCTCAGCCACACGAACTGCATTATCTGCAGCATTCATGAGGTCGGCCTGCGTGCATGTTTAAGGACATAAAGTGGAGGATGGACTGGGGCTCTCCCGAGAGAACCCACACTCGCATGTAAGATTGGAATCAATGAATCCCCACCTAAACAGTCGTTTCTCTGTTTAAAGACTTTCAGGTCGACCATGGCAAGTCATGTCGAGGCGGGATGCTCTCCGAAGATAGCAGGAGGGAGTCCGGAGGGGCAAAGCTTTATAGCCACAAGCTACATCGAGCTGACGGGAGATCTGTTTCGAGAGCCAAGGTACATTTTAAAAAGCTTTGCCGACTCTTTAATCTTTGGAAGACCTGATTGTATTCATACATTGGGTGTTCTGCCAATTTGTCCATTTTGCTGCGCTCCACGCGTCCTGCTTTTGATCGTCGAACTTGTGGAAGAGCAAGTCCAGTAAGAGGATACAGCATTGGCAGCGGGGTCGGTTTAAGGCACCCAGTGATAATTCGGTTCGCCTCATTCAGTGCTGCATCCACCAGCTTCGCATGGGCAGATCGGCCCCACACAGAGCAAGCGTACTCTCCGGCCGAGGATTAGAGCGCCATTCCCGTTGTTTTTAGCACTTTGGGCGATGCTCCCCATTTGGTCGACGTTAAACGGCGTAAAAGGTTATTTCGGAAGTGAACTTTCTGCTTAAGGTGTTCGCAGTTTAATTGATCAGTCAGTGATCTGTCAAGGGTTAGTATATTACCTAAGTATGATTATCAACCGCCTCAGGTTCAGGACAAGTACACAAATACTACTGCCGTCACCATCCCCATCTCAAAACCATCCTCTATATGTTGGCAGAGGTTCTGCGTTTGATTACAACATTACTTTTAGGTCTAAAGCCAGCTTGTTCAGGAATTAATTGCTGATCGACCACTGGAGAAAGACGCGTTAGCAAGAGTCGTTCATATAGCTTGTATGTGTGGCATAGCAAGGATATTGGACAATAGCTCTACTAAGACACGAATCTTTTGTTGAAAGCGTTTCTTTTACTGCCAACTTGAGCGAAAGATTGCAGTTCCTAAAATTTGTACCAAAAATTTATTCTTTTTCTTTTTTTCTTTGGCGATTAGGAATTAAGCAGCTTTTGTTTCCTTTCGCTGGTTGTCCGATGAAGTTTACACGAGCTCTAGAGTCATCAGCATCCTAACTCAAAGAACACAACCTTTTTTATTAATGGAAAATCATCAACTGACTGTCTTCCGCAATGGGTGGAGCGTAAGGGTGTGTCAGACTTTGCTCCATCCATGCTCCTTCTTGAGCCTGCGATAATCCAGGGCCCGCAACCCCGGCTTGGCCTCCTCCCCGGAGGCCCCTAAGTGTGCTGAGGTTTGGGGCGCGCAAGGAACACAAACGCGCCGTCGACGCGCCTATAGACGGCGGACGGGCTGCGAGTTCCATCCCGATTGTATAAGACCTAGAGTCTGCTGGCTGGTCTAATCAACTAATTGGATTTGGTTTAATTTTGGTAATTTTACGGAGCGATTGCCGTCTGACATCCGAAACACAAAGGGAAACATCATTATAATTATGATTAGACCAGATGCTAGGATATTAGAAGACACTGACTACCTAATAACAACTGCTATAATTGTACATGACAGCCGGTACTATTGAATTAACTTGTTTTTCGAGACAAGGAGCAAGCGATAATTCCGCTCATAAACTTCAAAAAGTCTGCGAACAGGATTTGAATACCCTCTGCATTGCATTTATAAGGTTTCGCCTTCAGCCAAAATAAAGACTTTTATGAACGTTGCTTGATTTCGACAATTTCGTTTTTAACTAAAGAATACGACACAAACCTTTAGCTGTAAGCGTTTCGATTTACTACCACTATGAGTGAAAGATTGCAGTTCCCTCTTAGAAAAACAATTTGTTCGACTTCGCTCCAAATGGACTGTAAGTCAAAGCAATCGATTAGGAATTTAGCAGCTTTTGCACCCTTTCTCTGGCTGTCCGATGAAGTTCATGCGAGCTCTTGAGTGTTTGGGTAAATCGCACGTCTGAATCGACAGAGATTTTCATAAAACCGATTGAGACGAAATTGAAAAGACCAGTGTGCTTGCTGCATATTGTTTTTCGTAGAAATGTGAAATTTATTTTATTTTATCAAACTTATTATTCGATGGAATGTTGTAAGTGTAATAGAAATATATTTAGTTTTATTTAAACTATAGTTTGCATGCATGTTATTGCAAGTGTTTCTAATTTGACTGGAGTAAAATGTGTTCATATATTAAGGTATGGAGTGGACTGAAACGAGAATGATCATAGACATAAATTTAAGCAATTGATTTTATCTAATTTGCTATTGTGGCGCCACCGTACATACTAGTATTGCGTTAGTCCTGATTTAATACTACTGAAATCGTGACGCAAAATATCAAAAGAGACTTTTAAATCATACATACATTTTGTATTAACACGTTGCCTGTGTATGCCCCATCGATGGGCATATCGATTTGCTCATCGAACGTGCATGACCCACGGATGGGGCATGAGTTGTTCCCAAATTCAGAGGCTCATAACCTCAAACACGTGTGGTTTTACCTACTTTTATCGCTTCCCACATGTGATCAATGAACTTAGAATAAATATTACGCGAAAACCGGACGAACTTTTTTAATTAATTCGCCAGTACGCCATTACCAAAAATTTGTTAATTATTTTGTATGATTAAAAAAACAAAAGAAAAGAAAACTCCATCACTTCCTTCTAGAATTCTTATCCGTAAGTTTTGATATCGGTCTGGATCGATTAATTATAATACGAAAACTTTATTTTATTGCCTAAATTTCTAACTTCATATTACCAATTATTTTAATTCCAAATTGACACTGTCATATTGACTCATTACAATTCCGTGTGTTTTGGTTATCGAAACCATAGATAATACCGTATAATATAGAACTAAGAGTTTGCAAAAGCCGTCATACGTGCATACCATACGCTGGGCATGAAGTTACGAGCTGATACGTGAATGACCCACGGGTGGGTCAGTAGAAAAAAAATATTTTTTTTATAAAGGAGTAACCAAAAATTTAAAAAAAATATATATTATAATATTTTTATACCTAACGCAACATTATAAATACAATTTGGGAACTTAAGGGGAAGTTTCCCTCTTAATAGCTGCACAGTTAACGTGAAACATTAGGCTACAAGGCCAAGGCCACAAATATTTTTTATTTCAATAGAGCCTGTGTAAAACGACTCCAGAAGTAGTGGGTTCAATTTCCACATAGGACTTAAATTTGTGTGCATGAATACGAAACCTTTTAGATTTGAACGGTTAACGTTGTCGTTCATTACGTTGATATAATGATGGTACATTAACAATATAAACGGTTTCGTTTCATTCATTAGCAAACAATTTTTATTAATTTAATTTTACCACTATATCGGTGTAATTAATTTGTATCTCCATACCAAATTACAGTTTCCACCAGCACTTTATTACTCTTTGAGCTAATACCTATGTTATGTATTACATGATTTTAGTAACTTAAATAATTGTGAAGAAAATTAAATATAATGTCAAAGTAATTTTTTTATTTAAGTTTAGCTCAATATAGCTCTTAGGAACATCTACTTAAAAACTATAGGTCTTTGTGTTTGAATTGATTTCATCACTTCAGCAACGTCTACTGCTGAACTTAGGCCTCCCCAATAGATTTTCCATTTTCGATTAGGGGTATTTGTCCATAATTTTTAGTTCGCATCCAGTTCGCAGGATGCTGCCCATTATCCGGTGAAATTTCACTTCGTCGACTGTAACATCGTTACGTCCCTTTTTTTTCGGTTGGAAAATCATGAATTGACTGTCTTCCGCTGTGGGTGAAGCGGAAAGGTGTTCCAGACTTCTACTGACTAAAAACCACCCATGTTCCTTCTAGAGCCTGTAACACCAAGGCCGCGGTAACCGTCGTTACGTCCATTTGAGATGAGAGGAGTTGACGCTGTTTTTTTGAATTGATTTGATTGATTTAAAACACAAAATTAAGTGAAGCAAAACAGTGTCAGAAAGAGTTAGAAATCACAGTGTCCGGGTTTGTTCAATGATTGCACCTGTGTCGCAACTGCATATTTTGATCGCCTGTTATCCCGGCTGGAAGTCAGGTTGGGTCTATTGGTCAGTTTATTTTGGACACTGTAAAAAAATGTTATAAAAACATAGAGCGAACTCGTCGTCTGAAATTGATTTGTTATGTCTCGTCATAGCGAATATATCCTGTCTGATAGTAAGCAGAGTGGCTATAGCCCAATGTCGAGACCCATTGCCTGCAAATTTAGAGGGTCATGGTTACAAACCCTGATCCTATAACTTTTCGAAGTTATTTGCGGAATGTTTACTTGCTTTGTGCCTCTAAAAGCACGTTAAGCCGTTGGTCCTGGGTGTTATCAACATCTATGGCAGTCGCTAGTAAGAAGTCAGTACCTTATAACATCCTAATCCCTCTGTGTTGCGGAAGTCAGACGGCAGTCGCTTCATGTAATAACTGTAATTCAGCCAATTCTGGTTAGACTAGTGAATATATTCTTGCCGCAGTGAGCCCCACACTTCCTCTCGGTCCCCTTTAGCCGGGAGGCAGTGCGTAAAGGCATTTCGTTACCGACGTAAATAAAAAATTAAGTGAATAGACTCTGGGCCCTAAGCTTAAGTTTTAAGTGATCATATTCTGTCTGATGGTGAAATTAATTGCGTCATATGAGCATGAATACAAATATTATGCTAAATAGTAATAAAAAAAGGCTAGTGTGGTGATAATGGGCAAATACCCCCAGTAGAACGTAATCTATTTAGGAGGACAATGTCCTCTGTGGACTTTATATGGCTGAAGGGATGAATAAAATAATATTAAAATCATAAGCATAGATCACCCATAGATCTGCATTACTTGGAGCTAGAAAAGGTGCCGTGTGAAATGTCCGAGACAATTTTTATTAGGTATTATTCTAGTAATGGTCATGCCATATAAAGAATGCAAGACACAGGTGTCCCCGTAGCGGGCGCCAGTTCATTTTAAAATTTCCCACATTACGTCTGGTATACGCGGCATAAGCGTTGAGTAGTTCGGCTGGAAGAGAGCGTTTCGCTGTACCACCACTCTTAAAGAGAGATTTTTACGGTTTCGAGGGGTGAAGGGAGAGGGGAACGGGCGTATATCCTTATTTGTGCCCCTACGTGACCGCAGACATGCATGTTATTCAGCTAAAAGGATTTGAGTTCGAAATTACATCGCGTTAACTCTGAAGTGTATGTTTAAACAGACGGGTCTGGTGGATTTACATTTTTATCGAATTAGCTACTAAAGAATGACTTGACCCTCATTATCACTTTACAACGGGCCATATATTTTTTTTCTTTGAGATAAATAAATACATCTCGATACTATTTAAAATATATACTGTTATAGGAAGTGACGAAGAATCATTTCTATGAATCTACCCATTAATCAAAAGAACGTAACTTATGACTTTTCATCGATTTTTACTGTGTGCATTTTACTAATGAAAATTCGTTTTTTTTATATGTTTTACGGAAATCATATAAAATGCACAGTGTTTACAATTTTTAAAATCTCTTAAGAGTTACGTTTAATGTAATTGTGAAATGTTAATAATACTCCTAGTTAGATCGCATTAAAATGCAAACGCATCAAATGCCGTTGATAGGCAAGGATAAAATGAATACATTCGTTTTCCCCCGACAGGTCTTCACCTTGGCGTAGTGGAGGGGCTGAGTACCTCTCGGAAGCCGGGAAAAGGTAACACCCAGAGGTTGGCGACTCTGGGTGCCCTTAGTACTGACTACCGGGGGGAGAATAAGAGGATCCTATGGAGGGCCTGTCAAGCAGTGCCAGGAGGGTCTTAGGCAGTGAAGGCAAGGGGCCCCTACTGTCTAACCATGGAAACTCCGAGAAGTCGGCCACACACGCTATGGTCGCACAAGAAGGTAGGACGGGCGCGTCCACTGTGCCTCTCTGAGGAGGTCATCCTGGTTTTGGTCGGGGAACGTTGGCCACAGGCGGGGTGTCAGACGATGCAACCCAGGTACTGGCCCCCGCCTTTTCTCAACAAGCGACGGGCGTCATCGGAAGATTTTTAGTGGGTATTACTGCTGGCAGTCGCGTCGGCCGGTGGTGAGTCCCACGCCCCTTTTCGGTCCCCCTATGACCGGAAGGCAGTGCGTAAACGCATTTTGTTACAGACGTAAAACAAAAAAAAAAGATACATTCGTTAGCCTGACATCTCTGTAGACGCGAGGACAACAGATAGAGCTATAGTTTATTTAACTGGCGACGAAGAGCTGGACAGAGGAGTGTGAGTAGACCACCGATCAGATAGTCTGATGATATCAGAAGCTATGTGGGCCTCGCCTGGCTCAGACTCATTAGCAACAGGGCAAAGTAGAGACATATTGCAGAAACCTTTGACCAACAGTCGACGGAATCAAGCTAAAGACTTCATGAGGCGAAAAATAAGTTGTAAAGTATGTTTTTTCAGTTAATATTTTTATTTTATTTTTTATACCACTGTAATTTCAGGTCTCAGACGACGTCTGTCCGTCGATATACTGAGCTCTAATCGTTGCTTCACGTGACGACTCATTTTTTTGGGATTCAAGAAGCCTATGTCTTTTGCTAGGCTTGCTAATTTTAAAACTCATCGTGCCAAACTTCATTGGATTCGACTAAATAGTTACGACTCGAAAACGTATTAAATAAACAAATTTTAATTCACTTTCGCATAAATAATGTTTAATTACTGCCGAAGTTTCACTGGTGCACACATAACAATTTTAGTTTATATGCCAACAGAATAATGACCACATATTCAGTATATTGTAAACGGATAATTAAGAAAGCAACCTTATGTATCATAATTAATTTCGCATTTGTGAATCAGCTCTATTTTTCTGATATTGTCAAAGATTGGTTGTATTTATGAAAATTTTATTGAAATTTATTTGTCCAATTTTTTTTATGCAGAGGCGTTATCGAGTTTGAACTAAAAAAAATGGAAGATGATTATGGAGGCCTGAAGCTATAGATCTATCAGGTGGGGAGTAATCCTTTTATCATTCACGATATAAAATAAATCAATGCAATACTGTAACATTTTAATTCATTTTATTAAACAAAACTCAACAATTATGACACTGGATGTTAATAGAGACACCACGTGTTATATTTTAATGGACAATAGTTATATTGAGTTCGACGAGACACGTCAGCACAATACAGAAACAGAAAAGACAGATGTTAATACAGAGCTAAATTATAATAAACTTAATTTACATAATTACAATAAATATAAAGCAATAATCATGTACAAGAATGAACATAGAACGTTTTTAAAGCAAAAGACGCAATGTGACATAGTACACAACAATAATAATTAAGTTTAAAACTTAAAAATTAAGTGAACAAATTAGATAAATTACTTAATTACAAGAAAATAAAAGATGAAATGCATGTTTTTACAGTTGATTAAAATTTACCATAAGACTAGTACGTGTTTGTCACATTGACTTGGTTAGAAAGGTATTTGACTAGTTTCAATGAAAATGATGTAGCTACATGAGAGGAAATAATCATTAATATGGACTTGTTTACGTATATATCAAGGACCGACTCAAATATATTTTGTTACTGATGAAGAAATAGAAAATTAAAAACAGTCGTAAAGTTATAGACAAAAAAACTAACAGAATCTAACTTAAGCTAAGTGAACTTAAAAACAATAAAATCGTTGATTTCTATTTTTTTACAACCATTATTAGAAAGAAAAGCAGCTTATTGCTCCATTGATACTCATTCATAATCTCATCAAATTCAAGGAATGAATTTCCGGATAATGAAGAGATATTGTAAAGATACAATGCTGCGATTAATAAATACATAACCTAATTCTAATAAAGTTGCGTTCTTGAGTTTAGTGTTCTGTTCCCGTGATCCACTGCAGGTACTTGAAAGATCTAGATTGAACTGGACTTGCTCGAGATTCGTTGACACCCCATTGGCGCGGCTGGTGGTAGGTTACCGGTTGCTCTCTGAAATTAATAATACAAAAAAAATGTTTCTATGAAAATTTTGTGATCACGTTGTATCTGTGTTCGGTTCAATATCTTTATAGAATTTAATCATTAATGTTAACCTATATTTTATCATCATCCATTACCTACACGTCACTCTGCCGTCTTTACAGGTTATTAAAAATAAGATGGCAGAATGAGATTTTAACAGCCGTTAATCTTCGAAAGGCATAGTAAAGGTAGGTATATATCCCCTAATTAGCAATACATTTTATAAATGCCTTACAAGAACATACAATAAGTTTCAAATGCATGGCTGATGCATGTTGCATACTAATTGGGAATGTATCTTTTTGCCTTGAACGCCATGTTTACAATACATACATAATGAATGAGGCGGAAAAATTATAGGCCTCTGCCTAATATGCCTGTGCCTATCCCTTCAGGAAAAAGGCGTGAATGTATGTATGTATGTGTATATTATCGTTATTATTATAAACTGCACACGAAAATATGTCGAATTGAATCAAATTGAACAGAAAAGAGAAGTTAACAAATATGTTTAAATTAAGAATGCAAAAGACTGTAACAGAAAATTTTAAATATCCCAACATGCTTGTGGTCATTTGGTCACCAATTTACAATTTATCTTAAGCGTTATCATTTATGTAAATTTTTGAAAGTATATTGGTAAGTAACTAAAATCAAATTTGGCACAATGCCAATTCTATCTGGTATCAACAGTGTAATAAACACTAGTAACATGTGGGGTCATCACGAACCGTCTCGGTCATAGGTTTGACGACTTCCAGCCTCCCGAACAAGCCGGTTTCCGAAAAGGCTTTTCAACCATGGACCACATACATACGCTGCGGCAGGTTATACAGAAGACCGAGGAGTATAACCAGCCACTTTGCTTAGCGTTTGTGGACTATGAAAAGGCCTTCGATTCGATCGAGACTTGGGCAGTGTTTCAGTCCCTGCAGCGATGCCGCATTGACCATCGGTATATTGAAGTGTTGAGAAGTTTATACAAAAACGCCACCATGTCCGTACGCGTACTAGACCAGCACACGAATCCTATCCTCCTGCGGAAGGGCGTGAGACAGGGAGATGTCATATCTCCGAAACTGTTCACTGCTGCCCTGGAGGATGTTTTCAAAATGCTGGACTGGGGAAACTACGGCATCAACATAAATGGCGAGTATATGTCTCACCTTCGATTTGCCGACGATATAGTGGTCATAGCGGAGTCGCTTGTGGATCTGGGCACAATGCTCGAAGACCTCGACAGAGCTTCCCAAAGGGTAGGTCTCAAAATGAACATGGACAAGACGAAAATTATGTCTAATGTCCATGTTAAGCCTACCCCAATAATTATTGGAGGCTCGGCTCTTGAAGTTGTCGACGAATATGTATACCTGGGACAAAAAGTCCAAATGGGTAGGTCCAACTTCGAGAAAGAGGTCAATCGTCGAATCCAGCTCGGTTGGGCTGCGTTCGGGAAACTGCGCTTTATCTTCTCGTCAAAAATACCTCAGTGTCTTAAGACGAAAGTCTTTAACCAGTGTGTGTTGCCAGTGATGACGTATGGTACTGAGACTTGGTGCCTGACTATGGGCCTCATTAGAAAGCTCAAAGTCGCTCAGCGTGCAATGGAGAGAGCTATGCTCGGAGTGTCCCTACGTGATCGAATCAGAAATGAGGAAATCCGTAGGAGGACTGGAGTGACCGACATAGCGAGGCGAGTTTGCAGGCTGAAGTGGCAATGGGCGGGGCACATAGCTCGAAGAACCGACGACCGATGGGGCGTCAAGGTTCTGCAATGGCGACCGCGAACCGGTAAACGTAGTAGAGGACGGCCTCCCACGCGATGGACCGATGATCTGGTCAAGGCGGCGGGAAGCCGATGGATGCAGGCGACTCAGGATCGCTCAATGTGGAAATCTATTGGGGAGGCCTATGTTCAGCAGTGGACGTCAGATGGCTGAGATGATGATGATGAACATGTGGGGTGTTTATGCAATAAGCATACAAATTCATATATATCCAGTACCAGATAACCCATAAATACCTTATAATATTTGAAACTATAGAACCAAAACAAATACTAGTAAGCAAGCATACAAATAATTTGCATATATAGGAATCTAACCTATTGCTCTGAAAGTCGGAGGTATAGAGGTCGTCGGTATTAGTTTTATAATGAATAAAATATTTAAGAATAAGAACTTTACCTTGGTTCAGCTGAGGCACGCGAGTGCGCGTGATACGCGGGCACGCTGGGGTTGTGGTAGCTCTTTGCCGGGGGAACCACATTTAAAGTATGCGCTTGCACAGGAGGGTGTTCCGCCGGGAGCGGGGACAAGTAGCTGTGTGGATTATATCTATCCACAGATACTCCTCGTGTCCTCTCGTGGATCGTTTCAATATTACTTCTACCATAACTGCTAAGTGGACGGCCTCGACCTAAAGTATTAGTTTTAGGAAACTCTTGGGAAACGACGTAATCTGACTCAAAGCTTCTCTCGCGATATGATTGCGGTCGCAACGTTTGACTCCAAGTTTGCGTCGGTGTGTACGCAGGTGCTGGAGTTTTGGGATATTTTGATTCATCTTCCCATGGTGGCCTCACGGCCGATTGTTCAGTTGGCTGGGTCTGAGCTTTTTCTGCAAACTCTCTTAACTCTTTTCGCCATTCATGCTCGAC
This sequence comes from Musotima nitidalis, assembly GCA_949126915.1. Lineage (NCBI taxonomy): Eukaryota > Metazoa > Arthropoda > Insecta > Lepidoptera > Crambidae > Musotima > Musotima nitidalis. The sequence goes on along the minus strand of OX421432.1, from coordinate 6,392,743 downwards.
AGATTCTGCTGGTTCGTTATTATCATAATAATACTGCGGTGATGGGTCAGGTTGAGGCTGGTACTTTGTCTCTCCTGGTATGTAGGTGGACTCAGGCACCGTTATATAGCGTCTTTCATATTCACTATAATATGTTTTCTTACCAGGTAACCTTGGTTGCTCAACAGAATTGGCAGCCTTTACAAACGATTGGTTTGGCGCTGGTGGTATGTAAGCTGTAGGAGGAGGCTTGCAGAATTTGTTCTTTGGTGTCGGGGGTTTCCAACCCTGGTTAACATTAGAAAGCAGCGGAGTCGTTTGGGGAGGTGATTGATATAGTTGCTGATTGGAGTTGTCAGCTACGTAACACGAATCCTGTTCCCATGGAGGTGGGACATATGAAGAGGAGTATTGTTGTTTTGTTGTCTGATAAGAATCGGTTGAGGTTTTATTGAGATACGAATATTGATTCGGTTGAGATATTACTGGAGTTGGTTGTGGCTCAATGTTACTAGGAGTGGAACTACTCCATGTAGGTTTAGGTGTGTAACTTTGGTAGTTACTTTGTTGATAAGTATTTGTAGAGTCAGTGTATGATGGTTGGTACTGTAACTGGGCTTTAGGTAGCTGTTGCTGGGCTTGCTGTTGTATCTGAGGTGGCGGTTGTGTCTGTGGTGGTTGTTGTGGTGGGTTTTGAAAGGATGGTTGACTCCACAACAAAGAAGCAGGTGTGGTTGGTGCCGTGTTATTGTAAATAACATTTTCTTTGTTACTTTGCTGGTACCACTGTTGTTTGTTAATAGAACTTGGCTTAACGTTGCTAGCGATTACTACTTCTGCCTGGGGTTCCTGAGACCATTGAATTTGTTGATCATTGCTTTGAGTGTTATACTGGTAATTGCTGTTGTTGTGATAAATGTCAGCAGTTGGTAATTGACGTTCCATACTCAGTCTCTCTAACAGTAGGCTATGGCGTCTTTCTGTTGGTGGGTTCGCAGCTGCCGGATATACTGGCTCGTAAGGCTTTGAAGGTTGAGGTGAAGTTGGAACTCTTTCTCTGTTAGGAGCAAAATATGCTTTTACGGTTGGCACACCATGCTGCGTCAGTTGTTCATATGAATGATCTAATGTTTTAGTAGTTCGATTGACTGTCACTATGTTTTCAACTCTGTTGTATTCGGTTTGAGTACTCAGTGGCCCTGATGGCTTTTCAGTGGTAATTATTTCAGTATTTTGTGTGTGCGTTTTTATTATACTTTCCACAGCTGGAGTTAAAGGCTTAATTTCCACTTCTTCTACTTTTTCTAGAGGAATAGAAGGTTCTCTTAGAGGGATTGTAGGTTTTGTTTCCACCACGGGTTCTGCTTCAGCCTGTGTTTGTGCTGGAGCTGTTTCCTGCGCTTTTTCATTGTCACTTTGTTCTTCGTTTTTAGGAGAAACTTCTTCATTATCTATTTCTGGAGTCTCAGATTGAGGCACAGATATTTTCGATTCTAATGATGTCGTTTTTTCTGCCGCGTGTTCTACTTGAGTGGTTTCTTCTTTATCAGACTCGTATTCTTCTTCTGTATATTCAGACTCCTCGTCATCTTTGCCTTTTTGAGCTTCTTGTTGTTTGGCATCTTCTGTCGTCTGTGGCTTATCTTCATTTTTTTCTTCTGTGATTACAGTTTCCTCTTTTTCAACCGTCTCTTCTTCTCCCACTTCTTCTTCACTGTCATTCTCTTTTGAAATAGTTTTAGAAATGCTTTCCGTTTTCACGATTTCTTCAACTTTATCTGGTGTTGCTTCTTGCACGTCAACTGTGGTAATCACTTCTTCTTTGTCATCTTCATCTTCGTTATTTTCCTCTACTGCTTCTTCATTTTTTTCAACGACTTCTTCTTGTTCACTTTCTTCTGCAACGGCTTCTTCATGTTCTTCTTCGTCCGATTCTTCATTTTGAACTATGGTAACTTTTTTAGTAGTGGTTGTCTCACAATGTTTTTCATTAGTTATTAGTGTGCTTTTGTTTTCGTTTTCCACTTCTGCGGGACTATCACTCTTTATTATTATCTCTTCTTCTTGCTCCTCTTGCACAGCATCATTAACATCTTCCTCTTCTTCCTCTTCTTCGACTTCTTCTTCTATTTCTTCTTCTTTTGGTATTATGGTCGTTTCAGTCTTTGTAGAAATAGTAGTTTTACCGTCAACAGTAGTTGTGGTCGTTGTTGTTTTGACCTCTTCTACACTTCCATCTGGTAATTGTTTTTTGACAACTTCAACTTTAGTCTCAGTCTTTGCTTGCGATTTTTTTGAGGGTAACTTTACAGTCAACTCAGCCTCCACGTTTTCTTCACCATTATGATCACCGTTTTGTACTTCTGACTTTGACTTCGTTTTCACTTGCTTCTTCACGATTTTCACTTGTTTCTGAAAACAAAATAATATGACATGAATACAATTACACATATATACATTCATTCACGCCTATTTCTCCAAAGGGGTCGGCAGTGGCATTTCGTCAAATACATTGTCGGCCCCACGTAATAGGTGGCGAGCCGCTTGCCGCTTATCGGGAACTAATATATTGCCAGATCCTAGTCCGTTGAACGGCAGGTGCACCACTTGCAGGTAAGGTTGGCTTGTACTCCAATGATGATGATAAAATCCCTGTACACCCTACACAATATACACATTTTCCACGTCTACAGTTTTGACAGTTGCTGTTGATAAACTGTATACTAAAATAAATATCAACAAAATTGTGAACTCAGTACTTAAGATATTTATGATATTATAAAATTATTCACACATAAAACAATTTACTTTGGAAAATACAAAAAAAAATTAGACCTCTTCAACGTCTGCAGATTCATGTTCTGATGAATTGTTGGTATCATTTAATATTGGTGAGAACGTAATTAATGATATTGGTTCAACTGAAATATTTATATCACGAATGGAATCATTAATTAGAAGAATTTCATTTTCAGTCCTGTCGAATTTTTTTTCATTATCTTTGATAATACTTAAAAGGGAATTGTTTTCTTTTTCTTTTTTATTAATAGAGTCATCAGTGTTTGTGTCATATACAAGTGTGCCCGAAACTGGAGCACTATCTGTTTTCTCTATTTGTTGAGGTTCTCTATTTTCATTGAAATTGTAATTCGAAGTATTGGTTTTTTTTAAATCACTACTATCGAATAACTCAGATGGCAACACTGGTTTATTATTGCCCAGTTTTAACGGTGATTGAAAATATTGTGCATCATAGCAAATTTCTGGTAATAGCAATGATACATCGTCATTGTTATTGCTAATTTCTTTGGTTTCTAAGTTTGTCTTAATATTACTAGATGGAGAAGTATTTTCATACATAGAAACTGGTCTCTTGTAATTAGAATTACTAGTTTGCGATAAGTTAAGATTATTGTCTATTAAGCTTGGTTTTGGTAATTGTGATTGTAACGGAGCTCTCTGTATAGGCGGTTCTCTAGGATTGTCAGGAGTACTTCTTGTTCGTAATAAAGATTTGGGATTGGCTGGTAAGTTGAAAGTAGGAAAAACTTGAACAGGTAAGCAATTGAAGTTGGGAACAGCGATTTGAGATGATGCTGGAGGAGACTGAATTTGCTGTACTGGCACTTCTGGAACTCCTTGATTCATAGCATTTCTCATTAATCTTTTTGCCATACGTTCGGACTTTATCTCTGACAGATCTAAGCCACCAGGGGTGTACGTAAACGGCTTACGGTCCCTGCTCATGGCTCCGTATAAAGCTGCCGGGGGATTCATTTTGAATGATATAAGCCTTTGTCGTTATTTATCACTGTACAGTTTACCCAAGCAACAAAAATTACATCACTTCAGAAAAGTTTCTGGCAAAGTATCAAAGTATTTGAGAACAATTACGAGATATGCAGAAGCGTTAAACTTTGACAGTATATTGAATTACAGCACTATTATTATGAGTGAATATCGGAGCACGTGTATTCCACTTGACACATTGTTTTAACATTTGCACTCAGTCACTTATGGTTCCGGTTTCCACGTCACTATTAAGGTTCACTTTTTTCGCGGATCGTGCTGATCTGGTCGCAGCGGTTAAATATAGCGTTGGTACATTTAAATCCGGGAGGTGCGAGCGGTCGGCGCGCACGCCGCCTGCCGCTTACTGCCGTCTGCGTCTGCGCAGCCACGACGTGTATTTTGGTCGCGACCCCAATACGGGGCGCCTTGTCTACAATTTGTCTTAGGCGAATCGTCAAAACAACATCGTTATTACTTCCGACAGCATCATGTGTTATGATTTATTCCAATTTCTGCTTAAATTTTACCATCACATTAATTGAATGCAGCCTAATCTAGCATCCTAAAATTTAATAGGAATATATTACTATCAGCAAAATAAAAATGTCACAAATCTTTTCGCAGGGCATTATTTTAAGAAACAAACATACATTATTGTAGTCTGTAAGTTGGCGGACGTTTGCCAGTAGACAGGAAGCAATATAATTTTAATAGTGTGTAATACATAAACGTTTTTATAGATTCTACCCATGTGTGTTTTCTTTTTCGTTTATATATAATGCATACATACTTGCAAAGTTTATCTAAAATCTTTCTTTTCATGGGCTAGCTCGAAGATATTTTATTACAGTATAAACTGTGGCCGGTGTACAATATTCTATTGTTTTAAGTGTCTTTATAACAATTTCTGTATGTGTATTGAATGAATAAAGAATATTTATCTTCATTTAGAAAAGTGAAATGAAGAATTCTATTTTTAACACAATCTTTACTCACAAGAGAAATCAACCAGTCAACCATTACATGAACTAATAAGTATGTTGTTGTTGTTGCATGATCGAGTGTTGTGTGATGTCAACGATAACAATTACAATATCGCAAAAAAATTATTGATTATGCTTACATACAATCACGCCTGTTTCCTCGAAGGGGTAGGCAAAGGCATATTACGAGCCAACATTTCGCCAATTGTATTTTTGGTTCCACGTAATAGGTGGCGAGCCTACTGCCGCTTATCGGGAACTTTTATGTTCGCCAGAGCCTCGTCCGTTGATCGGCAGGTGCACCAAATGCATTGGTGAGGTTGGCTTGGGCTCTCATGGATTCGATGGGATCCCTATAAAGTTAATTATGCTTGAATTTATTATTCCGATGTTTTTGAGTGTATAATGTGTATAGTTGTGCAAGACAAGATGGTGGATCAGTGAAGTTAAGTTTATAACACAGAGAATTTGTCCTAAATCCGTTTATTTAACATTTGATATGAGGCGCTTCCGTGATTTATACTTATAATCACACTAGTTAATTAACAATACCCAAGATTAGGATCATGAACAACTTGTGTTATGGATACTACCGAACGAATAAACAGAATTTCATACTTTTTTTTGTAAATATTAGGTCGGGGATAAAGTCTTTTCGCATAACGTAAGTATAAACTTATTATAAAATTTTTTTGACTGTACTATTTGTGTCTGGCTGGTTTTGGTAACATTAAAAAGGTTCCATTATAAAGAAAAGAAAAAAATAAAAAAAAGTTGTTTCCCGCTATTTTTCATTTGTTTTTCTCTCCGTAAAAATGAGTGAATCTAATGAAGATTTTCGATACATTTTAAAATTTTATTATAAAAAAGGCAAAAATGCAACTCAAGCAGTGAAAAAAATTTGTGATGTTTATGAACCTGATGCAGTGTCAGTAAGAGTAGCACAAATTTGGTTCAAACGTTTTCAGTCCGGAAATTTTGATGTTAAAGATGCACCTCGCTCTGGTCGCCCTGTTACGAATAAAATGGACGCCATTTTTGAAAGAGTGGAGCAAGATCGGCATATTAGTAGTTACGATGCAGCTGAAGAACTGGGAATTGACCACAAAACAGTTTTGACCCATTTGAAGAAAGCTGGTAATACAAAAAAGCTCGATATTTGGGTGCCACACGAGCTCACTCAAAGAAACTTAATGAACCGTGTACTCATTTGCGATTAATTATTGAGACGTAATGAAACCGAGCCGTTTTTGAAGAGATGGATAACTAGCGATGAAAAGTGGATCACGTACGACAAGAACGTGCGAAAAAGGTCGTGGTCGAAAGTTGGCCAGGCTTCACAGACTGTGGCCAAACCTGGCCTAACACGAAATAAGGTGATGCTGTGTGTATGGTGGGATTGGAAGGGCATTGTTTATTATGAGCTTTTACCGCCCGGCAAAACCATCGATTCTGATCTTTACTGCCAGCAACTGATGAGATTAAAGGAAGCAGTCGAGAGAAAACGGCCGGAATTGATCAACAGGAAGGGTGTGGTCTTTCATCACGATAACGCTAGACCACACACATCTTTAGCCACTCAGCAAAAATTAAGAGAGTTCGACTGGGAGGTCCTAGTGCATCCACCATATAGCCCTGACCTTGCGCCTTCAGATTTTCACCTGTTTCGGTCTCTGCAGAATTCTTTAGGTTCTGTAAGGTTGACCTCAAGAGAGGACTGCCAAAACTATTTGTCCCGTTTTTTTGATCAGAAGTCCCAAATGTTTCTACAGAAACGGGATAATGTCTCTGCCCACAAAATGGCAGAAAGTTATTCAACAAAACGGTACATATATATTGTAAATAAATGTAAATAAACTTTGAAAAAAATGTCTTTTCTTTTCATACAAAAATACGAAAAGACTTTTTCCCCAACCTATTACGTACTTAATTTACAAAGGTACAACCCAGACCAGAACAAATATGTTCACGCACACAAAGATTTGTCCTGTGTAAAATCGAACCCTCTGGAGCGGAGTGAAGGTGTCCTGACCTCCACGCTATATCAGTCGTTGGCTCTTTAACGCGTTACTCCTGGATATATTTGGTTTGGTCTAATAGCAGGACGTCATGGTCATTACGCCATGGCCGCACAGGGAGGTAGGGGGGGCGCTTCACATTGCGCCTCTCTGAGGAGGTCCTCCCGGTTCCGATCCGGGGGACGATAGCCGCGGGCGGGGTGTCAGAAACTACAACCTAGGTTCTGGCCCCCCGCCTCTTTCCCAACAAGCGGCGGGCGTCGTCGGAAGATTTTTAGTGGGTATTACTGCTGGCGGTCGTGTTTGCCGGTGGTGAGTCCCACACACCTCTCTCGGTCCCCCTTTGGCCGGGAGACCGAAGTGAATCAAAAAAAAAAGGCATCGTGTAAGACACTCGCCAATTAGGTCATTAAAGTGAAGATGTTATCACATTGCAAAGTTGTGGTTTACAGAAGCAACTCTGTCATGAATGTACTCGAACCATTGCAACCACCACACTTGGCTCGGCACCAAACATTTAGTATTCCGCACTATTACGAGTTCGAAGGGAATTTCTGGACTTTATTAGACAAATTCTTCGCATTACTGTATACTATGTTACAAAGAGTCTTTAATGCTTTGAATTTATATTCTCGGGGCACCGGAATCTATATGTCGTTGCCTGATCGGTATATTTGACAAATCATTAAAAAAAATTGTTAATTTTGATTGTTGCTACTTTTAAGCAAACTACGCTGTGAATTATGTCCGAGGATCAATGAGGCATTTATTTTAATAGGTACACAAATAAGCAGTCTTATATCATAAATTCAATTTGTAAATAAAAATATATTATGGGTGCATAGGGAATAGGGATCTTACCAAGACCTAAGGAGGCCAAGCCAACCTAACCTGCTAGTGGTGCACCTGCGAATTAACAGATGAGGTGCTGGCGGACATAACAGTACCCGGTAAGCGACATTAGCCTCGCCACCTATTACGTGGTAACAACTTTATAATTGGCGAGGTGGGAGCGTATAATATGCCTCTGCTTCTAGGGACACAGGCGTGAATGTATTTATGTAGATACTAGTTTTTAGTTTATTATTAACTGAAATTAATAGAACTGATACGAATAATGTATACGAAGATAAAATATAAACTATAGAGGCATCCTAACTGTTCTATAGATTTTAGTAATTGATATTTTAAATATTATATTATATTTAAAAAGCTTTATTTTAATTGGGCAGGAATCCTCCAACCATAGCTTTCATAGACATGTAGACATTTAAGTTAAAATATTACCCAAAATTATAGGCCACAGTCGTATAAAATTACACATATATTTCTTCATGTTTACAGCACAAATAATAACTAAATTTGGATCAGCGGCTTAAGCGTGAAAACTTAACGACCAAACAGACAGACGAAATTACTTTCGCATTTATAATATTTAATCTTTCATTAATAAAAAAAATGCTGAAATGAAATAATCCTATTTCATTTCGTAGTCAATATTTATTTTCTTAACCCCGGGGCCGGGAGCGCTCACCGAGCTTACTCGCCTTCAAAACGAATTCTGCTGAATATGGACTTCATAATTTATTATCGCAAGACCACGGCTGAGGTAGGCGGGCAATGGGGTTGTGTTTTGACTTGGTCTTTCTAAGATAAAGGCATTTTGACGAGAAACAGCGGCGAAGGCTTATTTGATAATTAAATTTACTAAAAATTATGCTTTTAAATTGTAGCTGTATGAATCACATGAATGGGTCAAAAGGAGAAAGTTCTATCTTTGTATCTTTACTAAATGTAATAAAAGCACAAGTCAGTTAAATCTTCTTTATATTATTATTTTATATTTTGTGGAAAAACTAAATTGAAACAAACATTTATCTTAATTTTTTTCTTTAAATCCATAGCTAATTTGAAATTTATTAAATTTGATTTCCTTTAAGACGCGATAAACTGCAGTTTACACCGTCAAAACCAGCAGCGGAATACTACAATGATTAAATCAGAAACACACAAACTTGTTAAAAGACATAAAAACGCCAAAAAGTTAGCTCTTTTGAAGACTACTACGGTTTTCCGAGGAATGTCACAATGTCGCACAAAGTTGCATGTCGGAGAAGACGCGAAAAACTTATATTGCACGTAGAAGTCGCCGAGTCGCATTTTAGTGAAGCGATTTCCGATGCAGAACACGTTTCATGTTTCTATTCAATCAAACGCGAATTTGTAACGAACTGGAGTTTCACACTTTTATATATACATACATACATACATAATATCACGCCTGTTTCTCCGAAAGGGTAGGCAGAGGCATATTATTTATATTATATACATTTGGCGGTGGGTAGCGAGCCTACTGCCGCTTTTCGGGAACTTTGTGTTCGCCAGAGCCTCGTCCGTTGCTCGGCAGGTGCACCACTTGCAGGCGAGGTTGGCCTGGGCTCCTCAGATCTTGGCAGGATCCCTTTACCTACTAAAGCTGGCTTGACCATAGAATGATGTTTTCCTCTGATTTGCGGAGGTCAGACGGCAGTCGCTGCTTGAAATAACTGAAATTTAGCCAAAATCTGTTTAAGCAGACCTTGGGCTTTAGTATAGGGTAACCGGGCTAGGATATGATGATGATAAACTAGGTATTTTGACGAGAATCAGCGGCGATGGCTTATTTGGCAATGACTTTCTTTAACATTATAACAAAACGGAGTTTCACACATTCATTTATTAATATAATAATTCAGTACACAAAAAATAAAGGACAATATATAAAAACAAAAACTAGTACAAGAGTTCACTTGTTTTTGTTTCAATTTCTTCAAGCAACCCCGCGAATGGAACTATAAAAGAACATTTATATATGAGAAAGTACTTATATATAATATATAACATAATTCCTGTGCAAAAAGGAAAGAAAATCCCAACACCGACGGAAGTGGCGAAACATAAAGGAGTCCTATACCCAGAAGTGGATAAATACGGGTTGATAAAAACGAATAATACCTGCACAAATTTACTAATCAAACCTTAGTATACCGAGAAAGTAATTCAAAAGGTAAAGAACAATTATCAACCCGTCGTTTTTTATTGAATCATAAGCACATATATAATTATCACGCTTTGTACCCTTAGGGGTAGACATCCCTCACATTCACATCTTTCCCCTTGCTGTGATCCTGCATACTTATAGCGTCATTCACGCTTACTAACCATCTCTTGCAATCCCCAAGGTTTAGAGTAAATACTATTAACCAACCCTTTCTCAAAAAAAGGTTTTCCCTAAAAAGAAGTATTATAGTATGTTTATTCGTTGGTATAGAAATAGCTCAGTGGTTGTAGTTTTTATTTTATGAAAATGATTAGACGACGAGACTTTTAGCTGACTGTATGTGCCACGTTAAATTTAGGGTACATATGGGTATAGAACCGATGACTATGGCGTAAAAAGTATTCCTGCAGTCAGTTACTTAAGGTCGTGGGTTAAATTTAGGGTACATATGGGCATAGAACCGATGACTATGGCGTAGAGAGTATTCCTGCAGTCAATTACTTAAGGTCGTGGGTTAAATTGAGGGTACATATGCGCATAGAACCGTGACTATGGCGTAAAGAGTATTCCTGCAGTCAGTTACTTAAGGTCGTGGGTTAAATTTAGGGTACATATGGGCATAGAACCGATGACTATGGCGTAGAGAGTATTCCTGCAGTCAGTTACTTAAGGTCGTGGGTTAAATTGAGGGTACATATGGGCATAGAACCGATGACTATGGCGTAAAGAGTATTCCTGCAGTCAGTTACTTAAGGTCGTGGGTTAAATTTAGGGTACATATGGGCATAGAACCGATGACTATGGCGTAGAGAGTATTCCTGCAGTCAGTTACTTAAGGTCGTGGGTTAAATTTAGGGTACATATGGGCATAGAACCGATGACTATGGCGTAGAGAGTATTCCTTCAATCAGTTATCTAAGAACGTGGATTAAATTCCCATATTTATGTGCCCGAATCAGTCAATAAGGGCCAAGGCACCTTTGTAGGAGCTTTCTATAACGGTAAATTGCATGGGTTCGATTTTAATACATGACTAATATTTTTAAATTATTTGTAACATACCAAAAAAATTTTAAAAGGTTTATATGTAACTTCATAATTCTGCTTAGATTTTGTTATCAGTTGTTCTTTTTTATAGTTTAGAAATAAGGCACTAGACTAAGACTAAAGGGAATAAGAAATGTTTATATCTTCAACTAACTTATTACCAGTGTACAATTATATGTTGATGGAGTATCTTTTTATCAATAAATAAATAAATAAATAAAATTCTTGTTTAACAATTTTGACATTAAACCACATTTAAAACATGAATACAAGCTCATTACACTTAAGAAATTAAAATGACCTCAGTATCACTGCTGTTCATAGCTCTTTATAAAAAAACTACTCATATCCAAGTCTAAAGCCGTCGTGAGTTTAAATATTCAGATGAAAGTACTAAACGGTCTACTTGTAACGAAATCGAGTTGTAGGAAAAAATATTTCTCAACTGCAGCGGGCGGTAAAAACTCGTATTGCCCGCATGCGATACATTTGCATAAATGAATAAGAGGACGCCAGTAGAAGGCGGATTTCCGACGACGTTTCTCAGACAGAAGTGACAACGCCCTTTATAAAGAAATGCAGAGCTAAGACATTTGCATTGATTTTAAAACTTTATCAGTCGGCCTTGATTTTGTCCGCTTGACCTTTAAGTCTTAGGCAATAATACATGTTAATAAACAAAGTATTTAAGTATGTTTATCCGTTGTTTAGTATCCATAACACAAGTTCTTAATGATACTTATCTTGGAACTAAATAATTGGTGTGATTGTAAGAGAATATTTATTTATTTATATAGATATATAATAGATATAAGTTTGTTTTGTTTCAAATATTCAAAAAAGTTTGGCTCAAAAGGGCTCTTATGAAGGTCAAAACTTAAAAACTAGCGCGCCCTGAAACTGGTTTGGTTTGTTTATATTTAAACTACTATGGACGAAGGTGTAACAAGTACTTGGTTCCAATAATTTTCAATAGCCTACCAATAGATTTAGAAAATAACTTAGTATTAATAAAACCCTTTAGGTTTAAAATACCAAAGCTATTTCTTGATAGTTTACGTAGTGATATATATAGTTGATGATGGATGATGTATACCTATATATTATTTTCGAAATTAGTTTTTGGTGAAAAAGTGTATATACATTGTAAAGTATAATGTGACTGATTTTTGGGAGCTACAACTGCCAATAAACTGTTTTACAGTTTGGCAGATGTGAAGTATTTGTTGTCATGATTTTAATAAACAATTTTTTTTCTTTCTTTGTAATTAGATTAATTAAATGATCTTATGTACTACCAACAAAATAGGTTCCTTCCTCTCTCCTACTATGTTAAACTATGTTGTGCCCGACAAGGTCCGTAATTGATACCATATATAACTTATGTCACCATTTATTGTAACAATAAGGAATGCAATGAAGTATTGAGTAATAAGTCTTTTGTTAGATACATACATGCACGCCTGTGTCCTCGAAGGGGTAGGCAGAGGCATATTATACGCCCAAACTTCGCCAATTATATAGTTGGTCCCACGTTGGTGACAAGCCTATTGCCGCTTACCGGGCACTGTTATGTTCGCCAGAGCCTCTTCTGTTAATCGGCAGGTGCACCAGGTAAGGTTGGCTTGAGCTCCAAAGTTCTTGGTAGGATCCCTATACACCCGATCACTATATTTGGTAGGATTTTTGGGTAAAAAAGACACGACGTTGCTCCGCTAGAAGTGCCTTCGCTTTTACAACGAAACGCGGAGCTTAGTGAAATATGCATTCATTTTATAACTTTATCTAAAGCAATCAAACGCCACTAGAGTGACCTTTAAGATTTTTTTTTTTTTGTTTTTAAGTAACCTACGAAAGGCAAAGTGACAGGTGCGTGAAAAGGTTTATTTAATTATATAACTTACTTTTATTTCTGTAGTAGTGGCATCCCCCTGAGACGACATTCTGTAACCAAAACAAATATAATTATACAAACGCCCATTTTACAGATCGTTATACATCGTAACACATTACTATTATTTATTTCATATGAATTAAACATTTTATTCATATATATCAAAATAAGAAAATAGGAAAAGAAAAAAAAAGTATTTATGTATTTTTATCCGTTATTTAGTATCCATAACACAAGTTCTTAATGATCCTTATCTTGGAACTAAATCATTGGTGTGATTGTAAGAGAATATTTATTTATTTATTTATGTCACTAATAAAGAGAAACTTCCACTGTAAAAGTAAAATATACCTTAAACATAATCAATTGCTTAGGAAAATTATTTTATTGTTGTGAGAATTGTCAGGTCTGGAGAATTTGTCTCAAATTAATTTAAGAATTTAAAAAATTCGTCAAAACAAAAGACTGAAAAATTATTTTTTTTGTAATACCAAAAGTAAATGTGTCAAAACATTACTATAAGGTTTAAAATACGTAGAGAATACAAATGTTAGGCATCTATTATATATTATTCAATTCAATTAATTGATTTCTCAGAATATGGTGTACATTATGGAGTTATAAATAATTATATTGGTTGGCATATTATTCTGCCACCGTCAGCGTGGAAATGTTTGGTTTACATTTATATAAATGTTGTCTTATTACAAGTCATATTAATTAATTAATAGAATAATTTCAACATAACCAAATAAATTATAAACAATTCACATTTCGACTGTTTTGGATAGTTGCCGGTTGCGGTATTAAACGCGATTTATTTTATGCACTAGGTTATAAATAGACACGTACATACAAACATAGTGTATGAACAAACGTTGAATAATTTAGATTGTAATGTATTGGCATTCAGCCATAATCTACTCTAATACAGTATTGATAGGAACTAATTGTAAGATTTATGACATAGGATTGGCACAAGGAGCTCCCAGAAGTGTTTACTCAAATAATTAGAGTATTAATGATAGATACGTAAAGTAGCGAGACTTGCCTTCAAATTTAGAGAGTCTCGAGTTCAAATCCTGGTGAAGCCCCTATGACTTTTCAAAGTTAAGCGTAAGTATCGCTTGCTTGCTCCGTGCCTTGGAAAGCAGGTGAAGCCGTTGGTCCCCGCTGTCATGAACATCTATGGCAGTCGTTATTAGGAAGTCAGTGCCTTCTAACATTCTGATAGCTGTTTTAACCATAGAATTATGTTCCAGACGGCAGTCGCTCTATATAATAACTGAAATTAAGCCAAATCTGATAAATCCAGTGAGCAGACCCTGGGCCCTAAGTTTAAGTCTAGAGCAACCGGGATAATGCCAGGATATGTTGGTGATTATTGTCAGGTATATAAAGCAAAACTATAACGCAAAACGGCTGGCAGTGGCTGGAGACGAGGAGCTGAAGATCGAGCTTAGTGGCGTGCCATGGCAGAGGCCTCTGTCCAACAGTGGTAGAAGATGGGCTGATGATTATGATCGTAAAGTAAAGCGTTCGTAGAGCTAAAATTACGCGTTTGAAAATGATCAGTGAAGTTTAGCAGAGCACACAAAAGGTCAGTCCTTGGATGGGTGACCGTTCATATAGCAAGTGATATCGAGCTCTTTCGTGCTGTGGATGACCCCATAAGCCCTTGGTGGCGGTTATCACTATATGTGGTAGTCATTAATTCAAGTTAAGACCCAATTGGGCAGCTTTTTTACCACTCTATTTTTATCTCCCCCCCCGCTCCCCCTATTCCCTTTATCATTGTAAGCGACTCTTTTTTTAAGTGTCACCACGAGCTTATTGATTTTTAAAAATAAAACATTAATTATACAAAAATATTTAACTAGACATAAAAACTTTTGACTTCAAAGAATTAACGAGCGGGCAACACAAACCCGCTCAAACAGTTCTAAAATATAGCGAGCACATAAAAATATTTAGACGTAAAAAAAAGTGCGCACGTTGTGAAAAATAACTTTTAACACATCGCGCCACTTCAATTAACGTTGTCAGTGGAACAAAGTCGCATCGTTATAAGTTAATTCGATGCGCAGCCGGCCGTGGCGTGAGTTATAACGTTATAGCTTAGTTATAGCTGCTGTAAAACCGTCACATAGCTGAACGCGCTCATAGGATCGGTTTATGGGAAATCACTACTAACATCAGTGCATTTCGGTAGTTTGAAAGGGGTCCTGCTGTTTCACCAAAAGTCGTTTGGCAAAATTACACTTGACCAACAATATTTGGCAAAAAAATGTTTTCGCCAATTGATCATTTTACTATTAATAATTTTACAAATAACTCGCTTTTTCAAATGATCATCACTTAAATTAACATTTTATTAATAATTTTTTAACATAATGAACATTTAGTAAGTAATATAGCAGACAAAACTACTATTGTTCTCAAAACATTTGATAAAATGTCCTTTAATATGTTAAATATAATACATAATGACAATCATGGCGAATCCTTCTATGATAGATTAGGTTGAGGTTGTTTTTTTTTGTTGACCATCAAAAAGTATTAGTTTTGACCTGTTATGATTGTATACTGTCAGAACATATTTTGGACAAATGCTTAATTTGCGAAACTTTTTTTTTGGAGAAATGAAAAAAGGACAATTGACATTTTAATATTTATCACATTTAACAAGTGCAGTGTTTGCTAATGGATCATTTGCCAAGTGAGTTTTCGAAACATAATACTTTTGTCAAATGTCTCGTTTGTCAAATGTACATTACGTATAAATGTACGTTTTTTGTCTAATGACTATTTGTCAATATTTTTTTTGTCAAACATTAGTAATCCAGTTTGGAAGCATACCCGTAAATCTAGTCTGCTGTGGAAATCTTCCTCGTATCTTGTGGGCTCTTGTCATACTCATGAGTAGTCGTAAGAGTTAACAAAGAGAAATGAAACCGGATGATGGGCAGCAGCGTCAACCATGTATAGTAATACACACACACACCTAATTTTATTTATCGGTATAGATATTAATAACGAGTACGATAGAACGATAGAATAACAAACAAGTGGATCAAGATGCCTCTTACGGAGGCTTTACATCTGTGTCTACTAGAATTACAGACAGATATTTTCCTATTCAGCTGTTGAAAGCTCGTAGCTCCACGGTGCGATGGGAACGATTATCGAAGTAAGGAAAATTTTACAGAGGCAATTGGATGGGTCACCGTTTGTGTGGCATCTAATCTCAAGCGCTTCCGTTCTTCGGAAGTCACATTAAGTCACGGAGGCAACAGGCATGATGCCCGGTTATCACTTTATGTGGTTGTCGTTAAACCATATTTGAGGCCTCACACCTTTTTTTTTTTTTTTTGATTTACGTCGGTAACAAAATGCATTTACGCACTGTCTCCCGGCCAAAGGGGGACCGAGAGAGGTGTGTGGGGCTCACCACCGGCAGACACGACCGCCAGCAGTAATACCCACTAAAAATCTTCCGACGACGCCCACCGCTTGTTGAGAAAGAGGCGGGGTGCTAGTACCTGGGTTGCAGCTCTGACACCCCGCCCGCGGCCAACGTCCCCCGGACCAAAACCGGGAGGACCTCCTCAGAGAGACGCAGTGGACGCGCCCCTCCTACCTCCTTGTGCGACCATAGCGTGTGTGGCCGACTTCTCGAAGGGTCCATGGTTAGACAGCAGGGCCCCCCTGCCCCCGCTGCCTAAGACCCTCCTGGCGCTGCTTAACGGGCCCTCCTGGCCCGCCCGCTGCGCCCTCCACAGGTCCCTCTTAGTTTCCCCCCCGGTAGTCAGTACTAAGGGCACCCAGAGTCACCAATCTCTGGGTGTTACCTTTTCTCTGGCGCCTCCTGCGCCCTACCGGGAGGTACTCAGCCCCCCCACCACGACAAGGTGGAGACCAGTCGGGGGGGGAGGCCTCACACCTGCCTGAGGATGAGCACATGTCCGCAAGGTGGAGTTTGAGGACCGATATGGCGTGGTGGAAGTGCTTGTAGCTGTGCGGTGCTCGGTGGTCAGAAACGATCACCAAAGTATAGCAGAGTTTACAGAGCTTAGTCCTTGGATGGGTGACCGTTTGTGTGGCATTTAATATCGAGCGCTTCAGTGCTTCGGAAGGCACGTAAAGCCGTTGGTCCTGGTTATCACTAAATGTGGTAGTCGTTAAGCCATGTTAGAGGCCTAACGGGCAGCTTGATAAATTAGGCCTAGAAACGCTACACGAGCTGTCGTAGAATTTTTATTAGTTAAGATGGATAAACCTTCGCTCTTATAAAAGATATTGCCTCCGCCAATCCGCACTGGGTACGCGTGGTGGAAAATAACCTGATTCCCTCCAAATCATCGTGGTTAATGAGAGAAGACCTGTGCTCACTAGTCCACTACTGACAATGATGACAATGACGAGAGTTGTATAGGGCTCCTACCAAGACCTGAGGAGTCCAAGCCAACATCACCAGCGAGTGGTGCACCTGACGATCAACGAACGAGGCTCTGGCGAACAAAAACTTCTCGACACTAGGCCACCTATTACGTGGAATCAACTTTATAAATGGCTAAATGTGGGCGTATAATATGCCTGTGCCTACCCCTTCGGGGAAACAGGCGGGAATGTATGTATATGTATGTATGTATATCAAATTAAGAAAATGATGTCACTAATAGAAACTTCCACTGTAAAAGTAAAGTATACCTTTAACATAATCAATTTTAAGTCTATAATCTTAATCTTAAGTACATATCTCTTAAAATTATATGTCTGTATCTTAAGATTATATGTATGTATGACGAATGTTAATTACCTCGATACAAGTTCAAAGATTTTTACTAATACCCAAATGTGTTTCCGTAAATAGCCCAAAAACTAGTCAGTGTATCAACATCGTTTGGTTCCTGAACTAAAAAAAAAACAGAAAGCTTTTGTCGGCACAACATTAGGCATACGTCCAAATCTGACTAAACCCGTTAACCCAAATTTGAACCTTATCGTGAACTTCATGCGCAAGCTAAACAAATTTATTCTATAAAACCATTTAACAACCCATATTTATGATACAGAAAGTAATTTAGTGTTACTGATATTATAATACATACTTGAAAGTTTATTTATTACAATAGTTTACCATACTTATATCGTAAACGAACACTGTCTATATGCTGACTGTAAATATTTTTGAGAAATCAAAGATGAAGCAGTAGAGGCCGCCCTCCCATCCGATTAAGTTAATTAACTTTAGTTTCAAAGCTTGACTTTCATAACAGCTCTATTGAGCCAAACTTTAATAAATGATTTTGACTTTGAAGGATCTATGATCTGGTAGAAGGGGATCCGATGAATGCAAGCGACTCAGGAATTTTTTAATGTGGAAATCTATTGGGGAGGCCAATGACCTTCTATACACATGGACTAATCACGTCATACAATGACAAAGCAATAATAAGGCACAGGTCTCTAATTTCACCATATTATGCTTTGACTGATTTTTTCATACATTGCGCTAAATGAGCAGCAATAAGCTACATAAGGTGAATTTAGAAACGGATTCGAACAAAAATAGCAGTGGAGTGGCGTTGGCTGTTAATTTTTGTTTTTTATTTACGAGAGATAGATTTTTATACTTTTGCGAATATCGTAATTTCAGCCCGTAATAGTCCACAGGAAGACTAGGAGTGGCCATACTGTGTTCCGGTACCACACGGTTTCCGAATGTGCCTATTATTATTATAAACTACCGAATTATAGGTTTTTTTTTATACAACAAGGAAGGCAAACAAGCAAGTGGGTCACTTGAGGGCAAGTGAGCACTATTGCCCATAGACACCTGCAATACCATAGGAAGTGCCGATGCGTTACCAACCTAGAGGGTTAAGATAGAATGCCTCTTATACCAGTTTTTTCCTAATAATAAATATTATGAAGATAGCTAATGTAGGATCACTTGTAATTAGTAAAAAATATTTTAGGGGGATATTTTATGGGGTATTGGCATCACTCATAAATATGAACAAATTTTTATTACTAGAAAATCGCAAAAATATCAGCTATTAACGTTTTTATCTATACATCCAAAAACTACTGTTCGCTGAATACATATAAGCTTTGTGTATGTAAGAAAAACCAACACTTTAAAAAAAATATGGACTTTAAAGTAGTAATAGTAATCGGTAAAACTGGTATCAAAAATCGAAAATAATCAAACATGTTTTGGAGCTTTAAACATCGATTCGTATTTTACACATATTTTTATATTAATTTATTTTATATGAATTTTATACGCGTAAATCGTTTAGGGGTGTAATATAAATCAGATTCAAGGAAATGATTTGAGTAAATGACGCTTGATTTATGTGGTTTGTAAAATTCTTCGGACCTTTCTCTAGCTACTATCTTGCGCGATTTCTCCCTCAAAATCTCGTGTACAGGAAAGCTAAAAAAAGCATCAGCAAGCAACAGGAAGTATGTTGGTATGTATTAACAGATAAATACAGGATTTATATGTATTAACAGATGAAAGCAATGTGGCAAAAAATAAAGGTCTATAGCGATTCTATTGCTTTCTTTTCTGACTCTTTTCTTGTGGCGTCCTTACATCTATCTCTTTCTGACGCGCGAGAGTGAAAAGAATGGAAATACTTTGTCAATAATTTATAATAATTATTGAAAATTAAATGGTTTTACAACATTATTTACACATTTTCGTGTGTTATCTTTCAGAAATAAAATTAACTTACCGGTGGTAGGTCACACCATCTTTTTTTTTAATCGTTAACGTATTATTTGAGAACATTTTTATGACTTACTTCGGCATCCTTCTGACGTAGCTGTCAAAACACGACTAAAGAAAAAGTGTGCTTACATCGCGTTTAAGCACACTTTTGCCGTGCCGTTTACAGTGCGCTGAAGCGATGTCCATGTGTATAGAAAGTCATTGGGGGAGGCCTATGATCAGCAGTCAACGTCATATGGCTGAGATGATGATAAAAATTAAGCTAATTAATTTGCCCATCGCTTTTTTACTTAAACCAAGCAGAGCATGTACTAAGAAGGGTTAAACATTATTTAAGTGAAATAATTGCATTATGTACGTTGTCGAATAAAAGTCGATATAAAAAGAAGAAGGCCGCAGTTGAAGAACAGTTTTTTAATGAAGACTACACGCTGTACTTCGTTTCGGCAGGCAGATGGATTGATGACTGATTATGCGAATCCTATTGTAATTAGCTAATTACAATAACATTTATGTGAAGGAGTTCCGAGTTTGGTTAAGTACAGCTATAAACAGGCCATGTAAAGTAAAAAGTTCTTTATTTCATAAACCACTTAAATCACGAAGCTTAGATTCACTTACACGCAAAAAAAAAAATTAATTGTAACTGAATCTAAGTGCCAGTTCCGAGCCGTCGCTCTGTGAGAAAAACTGACAAGAAACTCACAGCCTATGCTCTTTTAAATTATCAATCAAATATAATTTAAAATTAACAATACAAAACAAACACAGTGAATACTTGAATATACTCAATACTCAATACTTTATTGCGTTCCAACAATGTGTTACAGGATGGTAGATTAGGTACAAAAGTATCAATTGTGGACCCTGTCGGGCACAGCATAGTGTAGGAGAGAGGAGGAAGGACGCTGTTTAATTACCTGTTAGTTAAATCTATTTGTTTATTAAATAATTCATAGATATTTGCTCATTTTTGACTACGAGTAGTTATTATTTGTTATATATTGAAAGGGTCCCCAGTGTTAATATGATATCAAATTAAAAGCACCTTTAACTAAAGTATGTGCAAGAGACTTTTATTTTTATGAAACACAGATAGAAGGCGTCTGGTCAAAATGTATTCAGTATTTTTAGCGCACAATTTTCAGACGTGTAATGGTGTTTAGGTCAATGGCCTGGCGTTTTTAAGCATTCCTCGACGCGTTTTAAAATGGACAGTTATCGACATTTTACAGTATATTTATATTTATTTACATTTGTGAATTTGTTATATTTTTACACACAACTTAATGACTTGTTATTGCAAGATCTATTTCCCAAAATGAAGAAGCGCGTTTGGCTTTAAATTTACTTCCCTAAGAGTTCTTGTAAGGTGTAATTTGCCATCCCAACAGATTCCCACATCGAGAAATCTGATGTCGCCTGCATACATCGGATTCCCGCCGCCTTGACCAGATCATAGATCTTTCAAAGCGAAAGTCAAAATAATTTATTCAAGTTTGGCTCAATAGAGCTTTTATGAAAGTCAAACTTAAAAACTAACTCTTACTAACTTAATCGAATTGGAGGCCATCCTCTACTACTTCATCTATGATTTCAAAAAATATTTAAGCTGATTTGATATATATAGATAACTAGCGACCGCCCGCGACATTGTCTGCATTACCTACCGGTATGGTTATAGGTACGGGTACATTCCAACTAAAAAGTAGCTTACGGACTTTCTTAGGCACTAGACCATCTGTGTACCAAATGTAATTTAATTTGGTTCAATAGTTTCGGCGTAAAAAACGAGACAGAAATAGTTGCTTTCGAATTTATATTAGCATTGATTAAAAGGGCAACATTTTTCTTAATGTGACACGTCATAATGACTACATTCTGCCTGATGGTATGCAGTCTAATGAAAAAGTGCTTATTCCACGGTATAAAGCGCTTGCTTCATACCGTGAAATAAGCACGGTACAAAGCGCAACCTCTCATGACGGCCTGTTAAAATGCCGTTTCACGCCCCGCTTAAAAGACCCAGAATCTAATGTCTACCTACCTAATCTACCGTAGGTAATGTTCTTTGCATAAGCAACTAGAGTAACTCTAAGTACTACAATTACTTTTTATTTCATGTTAGGAATAAAGCCGCGTGCCCAGCGGGGGGGCTATAGTTAGTGTGCTTCCTTAGTACCTTACTTTGCCATAAATGTAGACAAAGTGTACCAGAGTCCTGTCAAAATATGCATGTTACACGAATGAGTGCACAGAAACTTCGAAAACCCCTACTAATGGTTCTAATATTTTTGAAAATAATATCGTTATCACAGTTATCACGCTTGGAGATCTTTTATCACCGTGAGACAAAGTAAAAGGTGACAATTACTGACACTCAGAATATTTATTAAAGGTCCATCCATCCAAGATTCTGGATTACTAATTGGTGGTATGGAACTTGAGCTCAAAATCATTCATTTGCAAATAATCGAGCTGAATGGAGACCTTGTCTAAACATACATACATACATTATATACATTTTGGTTTAGGAATGTATTATCTCATGAAGACAATAGGCTAAAACTTCGTCATTTACTGAGAAACTAATTACCACAAGGCCTAATTGAGAGTTTAGCAGAGAGTTTATTACGTTACGTTTATTAGAGAGGGACGTTTATACGGGCATCCTATCATTATCTTTGGAGCCCAAGCCAACCTCAGTTGCAAATGGCGCACCTGCCGATTAACAGAAGAGGCTTGGACGAACATCGAAGTGCCCGATAAGCGGCAATAGGCTCGCCACGTATTACGTGGGACCAACAACACAATTGGCGAAGTGTGGGCGTATATTATGCCTCTGCCTACCTTATCGGGGAGCCAGGCGTGATTATATGTATGTATGTTATTAAGGATAAAATGACACAGATGTGTTCCATGACTTTGATGAAATGGTAATATGAAATTTAAAGGTAGACTATTTAACAATTTCGTTAACTCTATTGGCATAGTTAACAGTAACGTACTTACGACTCCGTAAAGAAATCACATTATATTTCCTTCAACAATAGTTTCATTTCAGCATCAAGGACCGATAGTACGGGTTACGAGCGTCTCACAGACATATAACTTATACAAAATCATGGCGCACCCTCGGAAAATCTGCTGGATAAAAGGCAAATTCTGTTCCTATGTAAGTTGGTACGGAATTTCTCCGGGCTATGGCTGCGCATAATGCGATCTCAGCGACGCCCTGTCTGTGAGGAACACTGATATAGCAAACCGTGTTTTCATAAGAAAATCGACCGATATGGCGTGAAGGTCAGTATACCTACACTTCACTCCAGGGGTCGTGGGTTCGATTCCCACACAGGACAAATCTTTGCGTGCATGAACATGAATATTTGTTCTGGTCTGGGTGTTTTCCTATGTATATTAAGTATGTATTTACAAAAAAAAATTAAATGTTTATCCGTGGTTTAGTATCCATAACACAAGTTCTTAATGATACTTATCTTGGAACTATATAATTGGTGTAATTGTCAGGAAATATTTATTATAAGAAAACAAAGAAATGTTTTGACTATCGGTAGTGTTTGTAATATAATAACCATGACTGACCATATTTTAATATGACTTTAGTTACAAAACTTGTCGTCTGCCCTTTGGCACCCATTCATGAGGGCCTGCTAAAATGCCGTTTCACGCCCCGCTTAAAATACCTATTCTATAAGAATAACGTATCGACGTTATTGTTATACTAATATTTATTATATCAACCAAACATAAATATAACAAGGTAACTATTTTTTCTACCACCCGTAAACAGATTATTTAGTTCGTTTGTCGTTTTCGTAATAATCGCACCATCTTTTTACGATATAAGGCAATATTAAAATGTTATATTATTATGGCGAATATAATATGAAGATGTTATAGCAGCGTTACTAAAACTTATTTCGGTTATATTCTTAACTGAAAGACGTCTCTCTATTTTTAATATACATATGAAATTAAATATACATATAAAATATACATATGAAAATGGTCGGAAACGATCACCGAAGTACAGCAGAGTTTACAGAGGTCAGGCCTTGGATGGGTGACCGTTTGTGTGGCATTTGATATCGAGCGGTTCCGTGCTTCGGAAAGCACGTTAAGTCGTTGGTCCCGGTTATCACTAAATGTGGTACTCGTTAAGCCATGTTAGAGGCCTAATGGGCGGCTTGATAAATTCTAACAGCAGGACGCCATACACCTGCCTCCGCCAATCCGCACTGGGTCAGTGCACTGGGTGGTGGAGTATGACCCAATACCCTCTCACCTTGGTATGTGAGGGGAGGCTTGTGCTCAATAGTGGGACGTTTATGGGCTGAGATGATATGAAATTAGGAAATTTTATTAAACTAACATAATATATTATATAACTTTTTGTAATAGTCTTTCATTCTGCTTTAACATAATTATATGATAATGATATTTTTTAGGGTTATGTATGACATTATATGACACAATATGTCATTTGACTAAAACTAAGTAAGTCGGGAAACACAAAATATACACGACCAGTAACTATAATAGACAGTTAATGCATGTCATTGTACATGAGCCATATAAATTTGGCATCTTGCCAGATATGCGAGTGATATTCGAATATTGTGGCCAGATAGACTTGTGTGTAAACTGGCATACAAAATCGTTTGTGGAACTGATTTTTGAATAAATCGAATTAATATCTTCAATATCAGAATAACCTAAAGTTTTACCAGAATGTATGCATGCGGCAGTATTTTACTTTCTAAAACTAGTGTGCAATTGAGTTTTTGTGAATGTGTAAATATAGTAGATCGATGTCGATGTATACAAGTGTAGGAAAGTGGCATATAATAGTGAATTGTGATTTTTCCGTGTTGGCTTCAAAACACCAGAGACGCCTCCAGTAAAGTCTGCATCACTTTACTGGGGCAAGACTTTGACTTGACTCGACTATGATGGACTTTACTTGACTTTGACTGTGACTAAATAACGAAAACGCTGCATTTATGCACATAACTTAATGTATTCAATTACTTGACACTGGCAAATTTTCTAAACGAGTAAGGTCTAAGAAAAAAAATCGCAATTTAAATACCAATGTAAAATCAATAGAATAATATGTTACGTATACTGATTAAAACATATTCAGTAAACATTAAGGGGCTTATTACAGAACAAGATCTATGATTAAACTAGGTTTAAACTAGTTCTGTCACTGTCTTCGTGTTATCAAATAAAAGTGAGAGCACTAGTTTAAACCTGGTTTAACTTTAAATATTGTTTTGAAATAAGCCCCTAACAGTTTTGTGCGCGAGATACAACATGTATCACATGGTACAGGCGAGCACGTAACAACTGCATTTGCAGCAATTATAACCGGAGATAAATAACCGTTATGAGCTTTGTACTACATGAAATATCGCTTTAAATAAGTTCGTTGCTTTGTGGAAAAACGACCGCAGACGAGGCAACTTCCTATAGCTTATTGTCGCTTATTAAAGCAAGGTACTAGGGTGTTATAGATTCTTACTTAGAACATTATAGTTAATACTGTATTGAATGAATGATTTTATGAATGAATGAACACTTTATTGTACACCATAATAAAAAGAAATACAGCAATGTAAAAATTAAAATAAAATTTATTATACAATGGTCGGCCTTATTGCTCACAGCAATTTCTTCCAGGTAACCTTTTTTGTTTAAATTATAAATACATACTCCTTTTATAAAAAAAATATGAATATATTTGCGACAGTAGGTGGTTAAGCCGTTTGGCTCCTAAGTTGGAACGGACCGGGGCTGCCCTCAAGCGGCTCCTGCCCAACTTAAGGGGTCCAAACGCCTCCTGCCGGAAGCTTTACGCGGGGGTCGTGAGGTCTATGGCCCTTTATGGGGCCCCGGTGTGGGCGCGTTCCTTGCAGCGACGAGCAGCTCAGTATCTGAACGCGCCCCAAAGGGTGTTGGCCATAAGGCTGATCCGGGGCTACCGCACGATCTCCGGCGAGGCTGCGAGTCTCCTTGACGGATTGCCGCCATGGGATCTCGAGGCGATAGTTCTCACGCGCCTTTATGAGTGGCGCGTGGAGATACTACGTCGGGGAGAAACTCCGCTGCCACGGCAGCTCGATGCGCAGCGGATGGACTTTCGCCGCGATCTCATGGAGTCATGGAGAGAACGACTGTTGCAACCCCGTGCAGGGCTCGCCACGATAGTGGCGGTAAGTCCCCTCTTTGAGGAGTGGCTAGAGAGGCGCCACGGCGCGCTCACCTACCGCCTGACGCAGGTCCTTACCGGGCATGGCTGCTTCGGTAGGTTCCTGCACAGAATCAGGCGGGAGGAAACGTCCGGGTGTCACCATTGTGAGGATCGGCCGGAGGATACAGTGGAGCACACCATCGCGGTCTGCCCTGCTTGGGCAGAGCTCCGATGTGTCCTTGTAGCGGCGATCGGCGGCGGCGATCTCTCGCGTTCGGCCTTGGTGGAGGCCATGGTCCGGAGCGAGAGAGAATGGGGGGCCGTCGCCTCCTTTTGCGAAGCAGTCATGCTAGCAAAGGAGGCGGCAGAGCGAGAGAGGGAGAACATCACTCGTCTCGGTCCCAGCCGCCGCGGTGGACGCCCGAGACGTCGGGAGCCGCGAGACGACTCTCGGCCACCGTAGGCGCTGGCTTGTGGGCGGCGAATAATGGGTAACTCGCCGCCCGTCCGTCTTCCATAGACGACAAGCCGCGTCGATGGCGCGTTCGTGTTCCACGCGCGCCTCAAAGAGATGTCAGCACACCGAGGGGCCCCATAGGGGCCAAGCCTGCCGGGGTTGCGGGATTGTTCGAAAGGGTTACCGCGGCCCTGGTGTTACAGGCTCAAGAAGGAACACGGATGGTTTTTAGTCAGTAGAAGTCTGACACACCCTCCCGCTCCACCCACAGCGGGAGAAGGTCATTTGATGATTTTCCATCCCAAAAAAAAAAAAAAGGTGGTTAAGCCGTAGCTTTACGTCCGTATCCAGTGATTACACAAACCAAACGGCCCTATGGACCTTCTGAAGGCCGAAAATCGCTTGACAAAAATGCCAATAATTTACATTAATTTAAGGATGACTATATGTCTTGCGGTGCCCCAAGCGCTTTATAATCTGAACTGAACTGAACTCTGAAACTATTTCGATTATATTGTACATACATACATACATACAGTATTCATATACAATCACGCCTATTTCCCCGAAGAGGCAGGCAGAGGCACTCTATGCATTTTGCCAATTATATCTCTGGTCCCACGAAATAGGTGGCGTCTATTGCTGCTTATCAAGAACTTTTATGTTCGCCAGAGCCTCGTCCGTGATCGGCAGGTGCACCACTTGCAGGTGAGGTTGGCTTGGGCTCTACAGATGATAGTGGTATCCCTGTACATCAATTATTATACTTTGGCTTAAAAAAAACTATTTTCGAGTTAGACTATATTTACGAGAATACACGTTCATTTTTAAATTAAAAGTCTGTGCCTTGCTAAAAGCCTACCTCAAATCCATTATACCGAGTAAGAGAAAACCACTGTTTTCGAATAGCCTGCCGGGCTGAAAGGCTTCGCTTCAATTTGAGTAATTGAAATAAAGGTAAAACAAGTGTGCAAGAAGTCTACCAATCAAAAGAATGTCCTTAATGCTTTTATTTATATGCAAGCGTCAACCTGCCTGGGATCGTTTTGTTTTTTAGTATAATACAAGTTTTCTCATAGGAGTTACGGATTTTCTTGCGATTTATCGTAGGAGTCAAAGTCCAATCGTTTTGTTAAAATAATTTTTATTTTACTTAGTATTTGTTTACTTAATAAACCACTTATAATTATCAAGATAAAGATTAAATTCATGTGATATATATAATTTTTGATATTGTGTTCTTTTACAATGGGCAGCATAAGAAGGCTTAAGATCAGACAATGTGTAATGAAGAGATCTTTGCTGAGTGATCGAATCCTTATTAATACTAAATGAAAAGATCCACTGGCGAGCCAAAGTCGTCGATAAATATCGCAATATTGCATAGATAATATAATATTTCCTAGCAATTACACCAGTTATTGAGTTCCAAGATCAGTGTCATTAAGAACATGTGTTATGGATACTAAATAACGGATAAACATACGTTTATACTTTTTTTTGGGACATACATACTTAATACCAGAATAAATACTCATGTTTGTGCTCACAAAGATTTGTATACACGCCACCACGCCATATCGGTCGCCATATCCAAAAAAACCTATAATAAGCAGGCCATATAGAACTGATGGCCGTAGAGGTAGGCAGGTAAAGGAGTAATGGCTTTGAAAAATCGGCTGGCTTTTCACAAGACCCATGACTTATTAAAGTTGTGGAACGCAAACGGATGGACATTTAAACGAAGCCTGTAACTAGCAGTTAACGACATTCGGCTTAAGGTAGGTTATTTACAATATTTTATCATGCAAACAGTTTATTTGTGGCTAGTGCTATTGACGTGTAAAGGTATGGTGCTCCTTTAAGCATCATAAAATGGCCATAACTGAGTTGTACATGGGCTAGGGTAGGCTTTCCCCTTCATCTCTCCCTGAGGTCATGTATGATGGATCTATAATTGAATACGCAGCTAAAACGAAAAACCTTGGTCTTATTTTTGACAGCACTTTATCATGGAGAGCGCATATTAATGATATTAGTCGTCGTGTGCACTTTTCGTATCACTCTCTCAAGCGGCTTCAATTTTTCCTTCCACACAAAACTAAAATTATGTTAGCCCATACTTTGCTGCTTCCTATTATTGACTATGCTGATGTCTGTTACCTGGATGCGACTGAGGACCTGCTGAACAAGTTAGAGCGTTTGCAAAACCTTGCAATACGATTTATTTTCGGCCTTAGGAAATACGACCACGTTTCTGAGTATCGTGCTAAGCTCAATTGGCTTCCTATTAGGCTACGTAGAGATATGCACATCCTTTGTCTCCTTTACAAGATTCTCCATTATCCCCAGCTTCCTCACTATTTGCGTTCCCGCTTCAACCAGCTTCCTTCATCATCCCGTCCTAAACGATCCTGTATAACTAAATCATTAGTATACCCTTTCTCGAAGACCAAATTCTTTCACAGGTCTTATTCCGCCCGTGCGGCGCAGTTGTGGAATAAGCTACCGGCTGATATCCGTGAGAGTCTGTCAGTGATGTCTTTTAAGAAGAAGATAAAGGAGAACTTCCTTAAGAGTTTATCACAGAGTTAAGAGTTGTATATATGTACTTTATTTATTTATATATATATGTATGTGTATAATATTATAGTTTATTTGTATATTAATTATTTTTTTTAAATTTGTTTGTATTTAGTGTCACTGTTATGTTTTTGTCCTATTGTAATTTTTTTTTTTTTATCCCACATGCAAAATTCTCACTCCTGTTAAGGTTGGCTGGAAGAGATCTCTCTTAGAGATAAGCCCACCTTTGTACTTGCTTAATTTGTATATGTGTTTCTTTGTTTTGTTGTTTGTGCAATAAAGGATATATAGAATTGGCGCCCTTCTAACTTGCCCCTTGTGTTGGCAATATTAATAACTGTGGGCAGTTGTATGATACGTAATAAAGAGTTTAGCTGCGGCCTTTGTGATTGATGGACGTTGCAGGTTGAAACTCAAAAGTCCCAACATCCAACCTGGGCTGGAACATATAAGATATTCCATTGTTTTTCCTCTGACAAAACTAAGTTCATTAACACTTGGCAGAGTTTAAAGACACACCTGTATCACCTACTGACGTGGACTGGCAGGTGGCCAAACACCTAGGGATCCGTCCACGTGGCTGCCTAGACGATGGGCGAGGTGGTTGACCTCACCTGAGAATGTTTTGACACACGTCACTCGTTAGTTATGAAGATTGATTCACGGTCAGACGTTATGATATGATATGAGCGATCAGTGGACGCCGTATCCTCTAAAGTCTCAAAGCTGTCGTATCTTAGATTCCGACAATGTGATGAGTGGATTTTGAGGTTAGTAGTTGGTTGGTAGGTGGTTTAATAATCAGGTTGCCTATTGAGGTTTGCACAAAACCTGCCTCGGCTAATCCGGGTGATGACCTAAATCCCTTTCTCCTGCTATTGTCTCAGTGGGACGTTAATGGGCTGAGTTAAAGGTGTTAAGGTTTGATACAGAGCGCTCGTGGTGCTAGGGAACAAGGTAGTCGGAGACTATCAGCGAAGTTTAGCACTGCGTTCATAGAGGCCAAGGGTCAAGAATTAACACTTCAACGGACAGAACTTGTTAAAATGTTTTATTGGTTTTCTTCCTTAACTCAACGCCATTAGGGTCAGTTTATGGTGGGAATATGTTGACCACTGCTTTACAAATGGTTAAAGATATTGTATCATTTGATAAAGATTTTGCAGTCCTTGAGGAGGTCGTTTTATTACTATTCTTCATGCTTTTCACAGATTCACAAAGCTTGAATGAATCAAATCTGATAAATGGCCAGAGTTGATGACTATAATGATAAAGGACAGAGAACCCATAAATTGTTTTGTTTGTGACAAGTGGAATACAGAAGGAATGCTTTATGGTTTTGTCGTGTCTGTTTTATCATAGTATCACAGTGTAGAGGGAGATAGGACTAACGCTGTCGTAGTTAATAATTTTAAGCTCATCCACTATTTATCATGATGAGTTACACTGAAATATGCCTCGCCTTTGCGATATTGTCCAGTTTTGGGGATAACATAATATAACACCAGAGATGTACATCTCTTTCATTTGGACTTAGCCGGTTGAAGTATTACCTATTCGCTATATTCGTCAAGTAGTTTGATACATCGAGTTATTTGCATTATTATAAATTCAATATGCATGCATGTGTACAGGGTAAAATCTAAAGAGCTCAAACCGACTTCACCTCCAAGTGGTGCACCTGCCGATCAACGGACGAGGCTCTGGCAAACATGAGAGTTCCTGATAAGCCAACGTGGGACCAACCACATAATTGGCGAAATGTGGACCTTCAGGGAAACAGGCGTGAATGTATGTATGTATGTATAAATTCAACATTATACAGTGTTTCTGTTGTTAAGTCACTGTCAGAATCAAGTAACTTCGTAAAAATCAAGTTGAAGATCTTCCCCAGAAAAGTTGTAGAGACTTAATTAGAATTCTTTTGTTAGTTAGTGAGTTCTTAAATTTGTGAAAATCCTTATTTGCGAATGTATCGTACGTATAGTAAAGGAAGCAGGATATTTTGTCGCTCGCTCATTTGTCTCTTCCTTTTAAACTGTTTTGAGAAGACATTTTTTTTATTAACTTAACAATATTCATACTAATGGCGAAACAAAATTTCGGCGAACACTTAAGTCCTTACCGAAACTTCGGTAGAGATTCAACTGATGCCAGAAAGAAAGGATGAGTTGTTTTTTCTTCGCGTTTTACCCTTTCTTGGTATAAGAGAAAAGTAAACAAATCTTGTGCTGTAATAAACTGAACACAGCCAGTTAAATAAGATATTTAGGACGAATATGAGTGAGATGTGTTTTTTTATTTTAAATAATGGCTCCGTGCCTTTAGTACATTTAGCCAGTGTTAAGTTATAAATATTAATAATATGTGATACATAGTAAATGAGAATGAGCGATGATAAAGTTGAGAAATGTAATACATATCCCATACCCTTTGAGTCCGCAGTAAAGATGTGGGCCTATACTGAACTCTTACATTTGAAAGGTGATGTTGCACTGATTTTTTTGATTAACCAACACTCATATACGTTCACAAACACTTAACGGTTAATAACGCTTAAGAAATTTTTGAAAGTGAAACAAAACTGCAGACAGACGCTTCACTTTCCCGCCAAGAAGATGTGAGATGGGCTTGTCAAACAAAATTAGCTTAAGGATTTGTTCATTTCTGAGGAATAACGCATCGCGTAGAACAGACAAATGTATAGAAACAATCGACCGAATATACGTTTGAGTGTCGCGCATACAGCAAAAATAAGCTTGAAGTATCCGTCAGATATGAACCGACCCTAAATGTGTCGAAAAACGCAAACCTAAAAAGACCCTTATCCCCTTTCAAAGTGACTACAAACCCTCTGAAACGTTAAAAAAAAAAAAATAGGGGGCTGTATGTAACATATCATCAAAACTAATATCAGCCAACTAACTAACCTTATTTCACAACAAAAGTATTTATGCATAATAGTTTTTTTTTAGAAAATCAGTGTATTTATTGTACTCATCTCAGTCATAT
The DNA here is from genome assembly GCA_949126915.1 of Musotima nitidalis. Classification (NCBI taxonomy): domain Eukaryota; kingdom Metazoa; phylum Arthropoda; class Insecta; order Lepidoptera; family Crambidae; genus Musotima; species Musotima nitidalis. Next base: position 6,360,973 of record OX421432.1, on the reverse strand, counting down.
AAAATCTACTATATATATATATAGGTCTCACTAAATGTATTTCATCCGTTTTCCAGTATATCCACTGTCTTCGGTCCTCGGTCCTAGGTAGACCAAGATAAATAAAATTAAAATTAATAAAATTTATTCTAAAAAAAATTGTTTTATTATTGTGTGCAGAAATGGACAAACTGTTCAACACAATAAATGTTGTTCGTAAGAACTTTTGTAGACAATTTTGACAATACAGGATTATCTTATCTTAGATCGTCATCTACTACGGTAGTTATTGTTTAACCTTACTCAGTCGTCGGTTCTGTGAGATATGTGCCCACCCACAACGCTTGTTATATTCAATAAATAATAGTACTACGTGTTGAAACAGGAATGTATGTTATGCTTGCAAAAATGTCTATTAAAAGCTCTTATGTATCAGTTGTTAAAATCCACAACAACAGCGACTCGGGTGTGAAAGATATTCTTGTTTTCAACCTCTTTACTCCAATGTTTACGTAGTGCTTCTTATGTTTTGACCAGCGAGTGCAGCTGGAGTTTATTTTCATTATTTAGGTTACTAACTCCTAGAAAGTACATAGTTTAGCTTCGTTTTAGCACTTAACGCTTGTGTATTGTTTTTCTCGATATTCTAACTTTAATTAAGTATGTCACACTTTTTCATATTGTAGTTGTTGTATTTTTCTAAATCTTTATCTAAGAAATACATACTATTCATAAGATACAAGTAGTTTAATTTGCTTAGTTTAGGTATCACCTAGATGATGTTGCACGACTAATCCAATTTTTTATAATAATTATCATGCTACATACATGAGCATAAAGATTTTATCAGTTTTTTTTAAATTATTATTGTTATACTAACCGAAATAAACACAAATGAAAATAACATTATAGATAATAAAACATAACACACTCATGTTCCACAAAGTCTGATTAGGAGACTCAACAGTTAATAAATACAGTTTTATATGGTTGGCTGTATTGACAGTTTTATCTGTCAAATAAACGCTAATGGAACCTTATTTTAACATTGTAAAACAGGCTCAGACATGCAGGAGTGTAACAGTTAAGTTTAATAGCAGCGCCTCCAAATAATTCTATGAAGATACTTTAACTCTTCAAAAGAAAATAGTTCAAAACAAAAGAAATAGTTGTGAAAAAGGTTACTTTTAGCGCAAGAACTTTCTAGATGAAGCGTGTCATCTCGGCTGTACGAAACCAAAACCTAGCAAGAAACATTTTTTTTAATACATTTTGCAAATACTGCTCATAGTCATTGAGTAGAGACTTAGTTTTAGTAGTAAGAGAATAGAGTCTTAGTTATGACCAAACCGAGAATATTTTGGTGTAGGAATATACTTATATTTCAATGACGCCACACACACACGCACACACACACGCACACACACACGCGCACACACACACACACATACACACACACATATAAACACACACGCACACCTTGATTTTATAATTAATTTTTTTGTATAAATGTTCGTACTTCACTGACAATCGGTAATGTACTATTGTAATTTAGCCGCGGGTGAGAGGCCTGGTGATCTAAGACACAGGCAGACTTTTGCCTAATTTAGACTCCAGCCTCCCGCATTTCACTAAATATGGTTTGTACCTAAATTGTGTCCATTGTGTATTAGTGTATGTAAAGGAAATTAAATGATTATTATTATTATTATGTTTGTTTTTTTCCGATCTCGGGCCAATGGTGACCCGGACATTTGGAAGGCATGCGTGGGGCCGAAGCCAACACGTAGAGGCCCCTTAGACAATTTTAATCTAATGGTTATGTGACACCAACCGGCGATTATCCCTATGCGCATTATAGAAATACACCTAAGGACAATCCCCGGTTGGTGCAGTACTATTAGGATAAGATGGAATCTACTATGGCCGGGATATTGGGTTGAAAGCTGAAGGACTGGGTAAATTGGACTATGGATAGAGGAGACTACCGGACACCTGCCGTCATCATCAGTCTCAAATGAATGTAAATGGCAGGCGGTGACTAGCCAGAGGATTAAATGGGCACTCCAAAATAGCCGTAGTGCAACGGCAGGAGCGCAACATAGATATCCTCGGCTTCAGGGTGTCGAGAGGTGTACACCGTTTTCTACTCACTGCCCAAGAGGACAGTGCGCCAACTCACGACTTATGCATCTTTCACTTCCACCTTGCGAGCATGTAGCTCTTGCGACTCCACCCTGGGGGCCTACCGCCGAATTCGATGGATTACCGGTAATCCATCTAGATCAAACTTTGTTTACGTTCATTAATCCGTACCGGGGAATCTGCCGACAGCCACTTTTCATTCATGACCTTCAGTCCGTGACAGACCAATAGGTAAATGGAGAACGCCATTTTGTTTCGATTTCCATGAGTTCGGCGGTAAGACAGAATCAATTCGAAATCCATTTTGCCTTTTAATCGATTGCCATCGAACTCGGCGGTAGGCCCCCTGGACAGCCAATGAAGGCAAGCCAGGGGCGAGGGTCCTGCTAGCCTCTTGGAGCCCACTCCGGCGAACCGGAGACGAGACCGCAGTCCGACCCTCTGGAGCACTCGGATTTACGCCCGTGGTGTCGCCACTCACCAACAGCTCGCCACAAGCTGCCCTGCGGGCTTATTATTATTATTATTATTGTGGAAATATTCATATTAGAAAAAATGTTTAAAAAAATGTCTTTTGCTAGGTTTAGGTTTTGTACAGCAGATCTGGTGAGAGCGTCCGCCTAAAACACTGACACATGCTGAATTAGATTATTTTTTTGTGAAGCTGGAACATCTTAGTGTTTTACATTTGCTTTTATATTTATAGTGTTCAGGTTATTTTATAACTCTTTTTCTTTATTTTAAATAATGGCTTCGTGCGTCTAGCACATTTAGCCAGTGTCAAGTAAGTGATATATTAATAATATATAATTCATAGTAAATGAGAATGAGTGGTGATAAAGATGACGAATGGTAAATGAGATCCCCAAAGCCCCTAGAGTCCTCAGTAAAGATGTGAGACTATACTGAGATCTCACATGGACTCCTTGAGAGAAAATTTGAAAAGTGATGTCGCACTGTTTTGTTTGATTTACCACCACTCATGTATGTTCACAAACACTTAACGGTTCATAATCCACCGTTATTACACATTAATGTTAGAAATATCACAAATTTTAGAAAATAAAGCAAAACTGCAGACAGGACGCTTCACTTTCCCGCCAAAAAGTCATTTTATAACTCAATTGTACCATAATATCTTCTTTTTTTTGTGAGGTGACTAGCCTTACGTTTACATGGACTCTCGACTTGGTCTCATTCTCTGAGTCGGCTTTTAGGAAACTATAGGGCAAGACAAAGGGTGTCATTGTTAATTGGAAGTGCGGTACCATACTGCACTTAACACAACAGAATTTTGCGCTGATCTAATGGTGTATCGAGGTATACTATATGTTATATAGGTTTTCCAGGACTGTTCGAAATGGTAACATCATCATCACAGCCCATTAACGTCCCACTACTGAGCACGAGCCTCCTCACACATATCAAGGTGCGAGGGTATTGGGTTATACTCCACCACGCTGACCCAGTGCGGATTGGCGGAGGCAGGTGTATGGCGTCCTGCTGTTAGAATTTTTCAAGCCGCCCATGAGGCCTCTAACATGGCTTAACGACTACCACATTTAGTGATAACCGAGACCAACGGCTTAACGTGCCTTCCGAAGCACGGAAGCGCTCGATATCAAATGCCACACAAACGGTCACCCATCCAAGTACTGACCTCTGTAAACTCTGCTGTACTATGGTGATCGTTTCCGATCACCGAACTCCGCAGAGCTACAAGCGCTTCTCTACGACCCCCGAAACATAGCGGGCTCAAAAAGGAACATGGATGGTTTTTAGTCCGACGCTTCCGCTCTAACCACGAGGCAGCCATTTTCCATCAACAAAAAAAGTAATTAAAGATGATTGTATAAATGTTTGTTTATGAGTCAGTACGTTAACTGCCTCACCATCTACTCAGTTTTGCTAATTAACAATGAAATAATAATGGCGTCATTGTTTATTTAGCCTTCTATGTTAACCTACTTTGAGATACTGAAAGCAAAGGCAATTCAACCTGTGAATTCTTTATGTAATCTGATATTATTAGTGATTGTATAAGGTTCTCTAAGAAATCGCCTTCAGTCTGTGCAGATAGAACACTCGAACCAAAAAATGGCTATTATTTGTTTTAATATTAGCAATGTCCTATCACATTTCACAGATTACTATCTAGCCCCAACCTAACCACAGCTTGTACTATGGAGTACTAGACAATATATTAACGCATTTATCGTAGCTGTAGAACAAATGCCTCGTATGTAAAAAAATGATTTTAAGCTATTGCATAGCTTCTATCGCGGGCCTTTCGATAAATTCCGTAACGAAATGAACCTAACACTCCGACCGGCACAGCGGTGATACTTTTTAGTTTTTCCATCTATCGACAAATAGCAGAACTTTTATTGACTTTTTGAAATATCACGCTTATAATTGCATAAGTGCATTGCATTTACAGCGGCAGTCACCGAGTACTACACGTCTTTTTTTTAAATAAACATCGTTAGAACACCACTCAATTTATAATGCGGCATAACTAAATTAAGTAGTCTAATTTAGTGTCTTTATTTTGAAAATCTCGTAACTACGTAGTTATAAGAACAGAAAAATCTTATATCATTTCTCTGGCATTATCCAGTTAAATAAGTCCTTTTTATTATTTAAAACATGAGACGAAAGCACATAAAACATTTTAAACTTAGACGAAATTAACGTTTTTTTCGTTTACTGTTAAATTTGGATTTTTCACATATGTGGATTTGTTATACGAATAATATATTAAACTGCGATCACCAACCCGCGTGGGTTGCGTGGTAATTATGGGCTAATACTCCCAATATAATGTGTTTGACGACCGATATGGCGTGGAGGTCAGTATACCTGCACTTCACTCGAGAGGTCGTGGGTTCGATTCCTACTCAGGACAAATCTTTGTGTGCATGAACATGAATATTTGTTCTGGTCTGGGTGTTCTCCTATGTATCTTAAGTATGTATTTACAAAAAAAAAAGTATTTATGTATGTTTATCCGTTATTTAGTATCCATAACACAAGTTCTTAATGATACTTATCTTGGAACTAAATAATTGGTGTGATTGTAAGAGAATATTTATATTTATTTATTTATTTAATGTAATCTATTGGCGAAGCTAATGTTCAGCAGTGGACTTTATAAGGCTGATATGATGATGATATTGTAATTTAAAGATTTGACCTGAGTGAGACTCGAACCCCCGATCTTTATCACTAGAAAGGGTATTCTTACCACGGAGCTTCGCCACCATATTGGTTGTCAGTATGTTCTTATACATTTGTAATTTTTCTTATAACGTAGGTATTTGACTCTCCCACATAATTATGTTTCTGTATTTTGTTAATTTTCTGTTTAATGCTCGATAATTTTCCTGAATATGTTTCGTTTGCGTGTAGGTGTTTGTCACAAGACTTGTTCAGTTTTTTTCATAGTCTATCAGAATCTGGCTGTCATTGGTAGACTTAAAAGCTAAAAAACTATTCTATCCATACATATATCCATACATACATCCATAACATACATTCAAACATGTAACCGCCATACCCTAAATAATATTTTATCTCTGGACTTCCGCTGCATATATGTTATTATTATTAGCTGTTTTATTATAATTCTTTGTCTTGTCTATTATTTAATAAGTTATTATTGTTATAAATATTTGTTTCATAATGCTTATCCTATGATATTTTCATTTCAATATTGTTAACTTGTAACTAGTATCTAGGGTGTGAAAGGATTCTACCAAGACCTAAGGAGCCCAAGCCAACCTCACCTGCAAGTGGTGCTCCTGCCGGTCAACGGACGAGGCTCTGGCGAACATAACAGTGCCCGATAAGCGGCGATAGGCTCGCCGCCTATTACGTGGGACTATATAATTGGCGAAGTGTGTGCGTAAAATATGCCTCTGCCTACCCCTTCGGGGAAACAGGCGTGAATGTATATATGTATGTGTATGTATGTAACTAGTATCAAATGAATTAAAATCCTCGAAGAATTTCTGCATATGATTATTTTTAATACAGAAAGAGAGAATGAATTTAGTAAGCGGCTAGCCTTGATTAACCAAGACAGGACAGAATTAGACAATTCCAATGATCCAAGGTCTCATTGGGTAGGCTGATCGTGGCTTTATGCCAACACCGATCTTAGAACACGTAAAATGTTGAAAAATCCGCTATGCTCCGGTAAATTATATGTTTTGATTGGATCGAGGATAAAAGATATACTTTAGATGTTTATGTTGAAAATTAAACTGTAACTGTATCATGTTAACACGAACTTGTGACTTTGTATTAATTTATTTTTTGCAATTAATTAAACAAAGTCGGGTATAATCCCGTACCTACAAATTTATACACAACTTCTAGGGTTGACTGGTAGAGATCTCTTCTAGAAATAAGTCCACTTTTGTACTTTAAGTTTTTATACACCTTTTGTAATCTTTATATATTTTATGTGCAATTAAGGATTATTTATTAAAAATGGCTTTACCGATTTTGACCATCCGAAATGTATTGCATTCGTTTCCGCCCTAAATATCAGCTATAGCAAACATAACCATCCACATATCAAATAGAAGGACGTAAATAATAAACAAAATAATTATCTAAAAAGACATCCAAATACATAGAAACTTTGTTATAATAATAATATATAGTTTGTTGGGTCAACTAGTATGAAATGAATTGATTGATTCTGTGAGAATATAACTTAACATAACTTCGTTAAAATATGTAATACGGCTTATTTAGAAATGTTATCTAGGAACTAAAGACATTTTATATGTGGTCGTCTAATATTTCATTCCACTGTAAATTTTTAACAGGCTTTTGAAAAATCAGCCCTTTCAAATGAAAATTTCGGCGATAAATTCGTATAATAAACATCGAGTATGATGCGGTTGCCATGAAGTTAATATTTTTCCAATAGTATTACTATAATTATACCAAACTTAAGTATATTTTTCTTTTATATTACTTTTCTAGAACATGTATGATAATATACATCACAACTAAAGTATAATAAAGGGGTCATCTCAAACAATAGGAACATAGAATTATATCATACATAAATGAACGATATTGTTCTCAATAATTTACATAAAAATAATAATATAATTTATCGCAGCTATAACTATCATAAAAGCACAATTGCATTGCACAATTCCCAAAGTGTCTATAAAATAAAACAGATTATTGTTTTGGTGTTTATGCTTCGGCATATATTAAGGGCATAAAGTCCACATCAACAGCGGTGGGCAATATTACCAACAGAACAATAAATAGATTTAATCGTGCCAACGTTTTATAATTAACCTTGTACTGGAAGAAATACGCGTTCCGAATTCAAAATTTATTCAAAACTCGGCACTTACAATGTTTTGAGTAGAATTATGCGTAGGTACGCAATAACTTTAGGGATTTGTAGTCCTAAAATAACACATCAAACGTTCTAAAATAGTACGAAGTCATTAGATAAAATTCCCCAAAAAATCGTCAATTTATAAAGAATATTGTTCTTTTTCATTTCATTGTTCGTTTAGTATCTAATAAGACATTGTTAGTTCAGATGACTATAATATTAAATGGGGCTATAAAACTTGCTAGATTTTATTGCATCATAAGCAAAATTTTTCACATATGCTAATAAATCAAAAGAAATATACCTACATATTTGCATGTAAAATATTAGAAACAACTACTAAAAAGCTTTTATGTATGTTGCTTTTCTACATGTTTTTAGATTTAGATTATGAAAAATACACCCTTATTACCCTTTAAGAAGAAATGTATTTTGAGTTCTACTAAGTTTTGAATACACCATGTGAGTATATGAACAACAAATATTTCAATACTTTAAATAAACTGGAAAGCTATTAGCACCAACTAAGAATTAATGTCATCGCCGAAAATAGATAGCGTTGCAAAATCTCCGTTAATACTTGTTTCAAAAGAAAACTTACAAAACATCTCCTCCCACGTTTGAATGAAAATAATTTCATAACATACGCCGGCAGCTGGAAATCTACCGCTGGAGTTCAATAATAATTCTACCAAATTCTACTTTAGTTATAGTCTACGCAGTACATTCTACAGCTTTGATGCGAACGCTGACGTCGATTGCTGCGTTAAATAATTTAATTTCAAACTGACAACCAATGTCAGACGAATTTTTGAATTTAGAAATACTGCGTAACTGTCATTTATGCCACTTGTTGCCATTTGAACCACTTAAGGTCTTAGAGATATGTGGCTGAAATTCCCGAATCGTTGATTACCTTAGCTAAGCACTTCATTTAAAAGAATAAGATTTTTTTTGGTGATTGTTATGTTCATGTAGCTCATGTTACTAATATCATGAAATGTAAACTGTTATAGTTATATTATTAGCAAGGTTGGTAATTTGTAACTCAATCAAGCGTCATCTTATAAACAGATTTCTATAAAACTTGGCACTGTGATACACATTGTCCTAAATTAATAAAAAAACAAAAGTATATATCTTGAAATAATGCATAATATCGTCTACGATGACGCAGGCGCCTGGTCATAGCAATATTAAAAAATCTCGGTTATAAAAAAACTTGTACTATGAAAATGAAACAACAGATAAACACATAACAAAACCTTGAAAGAACATTGTAATGAACAGAAAATTTTTCTTTAGAAAAAAGTTAGACGAAGCAAAAATAGAAATAAGCGAGAAGTTATCATGTCTTCCAAAGCTTATTTTAATGTATGCAAATAATAGCCGTGGAAATTAATATATTCAGAAGTGAAGCTGACGCTTAATCAAAAGGAAACGTTTACGTCCGAGTTGCGAAGTTGTTAGCAAATATTAATTTCTATGCAGAGCTCATCGCATGTACGCTGACCGTTTCGTAAGATTAACATACTGGCATATATTTAAATAAGGCAAGTATTTAGTTTTAATTTGAATAAAAATATATTCTATCATAGACAATATTTTTGTTTAAAAAAGATTGCATTGATATTTGACAGAGTTGAAGAGAGATAATGAGTTATGTGAATTTATTATTATGCAAATTCGTAATTACATTCGGCCAGTATAACAAACTGACGGTTACTATGCAAATAATTCTATGTAAAAAATATATCGTTTTATAAGAGAAGTTTTTGAACAAGAGACTATTCTCTAAAAGGAGGTTATCCCTTCAAAGCTCGCACTTCCCAGTACGTTTATGAATGGTTCCTAAGATAAGTATGCGTGTATTATTATAGTGATTATGACATTGCGTGAGGTGAGACAGGTGTACCTGAAACAGTTGATGGACGCTGCGCGCGCGCACCACACGCCTCCGGACTTCCAGATAGACACTAGACCTGCACAGACGGCGGGAACAGAGTTTTCTAGCGTTCTATTTATAAATCGCTTATAATTTTATTGTTTTGAGCGAAAATGTAACTAGCGACAAGATCGCGCGCCGCTCGCGCCACTTCTGATGGATGCGCGCGGTTCCAGTGCGCAGGCGCGACTTTCTGCGTCCTTTGCTATGCTAATCTTAAGGTAGACGTTCCAAATTCTTATGACATTAATCCTGCAATGAAGTGTTACTAAATGTTTCAATTACTTTTGAGCGATACTTTCTACGTTCGTCACCATGTGAAGCCTGACGCTCCGTATAATATCCAGCATAAGGTACTACTACATCCTGTCAAAAAAAAACAGTATGATCACTCCAAGTATTAAAGTATTCCTTCAAATGGATTCGCGCGGTTCCAATGCGCATGCGCGTCACTCTCTGCGTCCTTTTCTATGCTAATCTTAAAGTTTTGAGCCAAATTTGACTATCCCTAGTACTGAAATAATCTATTACTAGCTCTTTTCCCAACAAAATATTTTGATATATTTTTTTCATATACTTTTATATTTATACGTACATACATAATATCACGCCTATTTCCCCGAAGGGGTTGGCAGTGGTACATTATAGGCTCACATTTGCCATGTATATTGTTGTTCCCACGTAATAGGTGGCGAACCTATTGCCGCTTTTCGCGAACTTTTATGTTTGCCAGAGCCTCGTCCGTTGATCAGCAGGTGCACTTGCAGGTGAAGTTCGCTTGGGCTACTCAGATCTTGGTAGGAGCCCTATACACCCAGTTTTATAATTTTACTCTAATTATATCAAGGTGTACTTTAAAAGCCAGATATTACGTTATCTAGGCCTAGTTCAAAAGAGGACTGACATATTGACCTCTATTAACTCACAAGCGCATCTTACTAAATTAATTGTCTCTTGCATTTAGAAGGCTATTTGTAGCACGTTAGCATTCCACTGCTTGTTTTATTAGTTCGTTGGTCCACTAGCTATAAGCATGAGACAGGCTAACTATAAGCATGAGACAGGCTAACTATCACCAGTTCACGATCGCCAGCGGGATTCAATTGCGAGCACTGGAGAATCTAATATCCTTAGCAGTCCATTCTGTAAAGGATTTGGTCTGCCCTTCGCCATATCAGATTATAGACTAGGAATGCACGTTGTTGTCTTGCGGATTTCCTTGTTCCGGATTGGCTCAGTTCCTGTTTTTAATAGGTAGAAGCTTTATATTATGAACCTGGTTGCTGTTAACACGGTTCCAGACACAATAGAAAATCTATTGTTGTTGTTCAATTGGCGTTGAAAGACTTAATTAAGAAAGACTAAGATTTTAGAGTTAGATTTTAAGTAGTACTCAGACCCTACCCCCAATAGAATGTAATCTATTGGAAGGCTTATGTCAACAGTGGACTTTATAAAGCTGATATGGTGATGATGATAAGTTAGACCTACCGCCAATAAGCTTTAGGACCGCATAGTGAAGTTCATCATCGTAATTTTAGCCATTTGAAGTCCATTGCTGAACATGGGTCTCTTCAATTTTTTTCCACGTTTCTCGATCTTGTGCCGTTTGCATTCAACAGCTTTCCGCCGCCTTGATCAGATTATCGGTCCATGGGTGGGAGGCCGCTCTCTACTACGTAACTATTTATGCGTAGACCCCGTAGAACGCGATAAACTGTATCATTTCTATATTGATTGATGAAGTATAATTCCTGCTAGTGTTACTTAAAGGGTAACGGTTTCTAAGAGAACTTTTGAACTGATTTATCTAAAGCCTTTGAGAGATAGAACCTTGTCAAGTTTCTTGACAACTTCTTCTCCCAGGCTAGTTTTCTTTAATCTTCTTCAAGGCGGTGGTGAACATATTCCCGCCATAAATTGAACCTTAAGAATTTGACAATAAGGAAGGTAGAAAAAGGTAGCAAAGCAATGAAAATCTTCAATATGTTCGGTCTGTTATAGGGTTAAATGGCGGTCTTAGATTTAATTAACGTTCACAGATTCTTCGGGATGAAGCTTAGCTTAAATAAACAAATTTGAATCGCGATAAACTGCAAGATTTTCATGTAACCTAAAATCTTGCTTTCAGAATGTTTATCCCCAGTTGAGTTGTTTTTGTTATACGTTTGGCAAAACAACAAAAACGCGTTTTTATGATCATTGACGTTCATACAGAACGAATACTGTTTCCATCTCGTTTTAATGTTACCTATGACGTATTCTTGGTGTCTTTGGTTATATATTATAGTAAGGGAGAAAATATAAGGGTTAATTTAAGCTTACTACTTCCCAGCTCTGGAAGTTTAAGTTTCGCGGGAATTGTCGCAAAGTTGTAAATATTTTAAACCATCACTTGCTTGCAATTGCATTGTTGAAAATAATACAAATGGTTAATTATAGTCCTACAACTGGGCACAAGCGTCGAAGATGAGAGAGTTTCTCTATCAAACAAACACTTTGACCAATAATTGTTCAAATATAACTCGAATAACATAATATGTTTCTTTTTAAACAAGAAATGACAATATGCCAAGGATGATTCCTCGTTCGTAAAGCATTATTGATGGTGGCCATTCCAAGCTGGAGCAAGGTTACGGACGCGTGTATTTAATCTTGTACATTACAAACAAAGTTTTTTATAGCGCATTTACTGCTGGACTGTTTTTTCGTTCTCGTCAATTATTGTTGATAAATAAAGCTTGACCACATTCGTTGTTACTGTTAACGTGCCTTCTGATGCACGAAAGCGCTCGATATAATAATAGTTTTCTTAAATATAACACCAAATAAACTTGATATTCCTTTGAAGCGTCGGATCAGGAATGAGGTGATCCGACATAGAACAAAAGTAACCGAAATAGCCCAAAGGTTTTGTAAGCTGAAGTGGCAAGTCCACAGTCATATCTGTCCACGCGATACGTGTTTTGCCCTTAGACATGGCATCTGTAGGTAAGATCAGCCTCTAAACAACGAATTCTTCACGACCAAGGTTGAAACAGGAGTCAAGACATCCCCCCCGACTGGTCCTTGTCGTGGTGGGGGGGCTGCGTACCTCCCGGTAGGGCGCAGAGGGCGCTAGGGAAAAGGTAACACCCAGAGATTGGCGACTCTGGGTGCCCTTAGTACTGACTCCCGGGGGGGAAACTAAGAGGGACCTGTGGAGGGCGCAGCGGGCGGGCCAGAAAGGCCCGTCAAGCAGCGCCAGGAGGGTCTTAGGCAGTGGGAGCAGGAGCCTCCTGCTGTCTAACCATAGACTCTCCGAGAAGTCGGCCACACACGCTATGGGCGCACAAGGAGGTAGGAGGGGCGCGTCCACTGCGCCTCTCTGAGGAGGTCCTCCCGGTTTTGGTCCGGGGGACGTTGGCCGCGGGCGAGGTGTCAGAGCTGCAACCCAGGTACTGGCCTCCCGCCTGTTTCTCAACAAGCGGCGGGCGTCGTCGGAAAATTTTTAGTGAGTAATACTGCTGGCGGTCTGCCGGTGGTGAGTCCCACATACCTCTCTCGGTCCCCCTTTGGCCGGGAGACAGTGCGTAAATGCAATTTGTTACCGACGTAAATTTAAAAAAAAAAGAAGTCAAGACATCGTTTAAAAAATTACTGTCTGACAATTTCCGCGCAATTGCAATTCCCCGAAACATCGAGAAACAATTCAACACGACACGCCCTTACATAGGACATCTTCAGGTAAAACATCAGGCAGCCTCAGAACAGCCTCGACAAATTCTAACAAAGAATCCAATTGCCTTTATTTCTTGATTATGGTACCACTCATATATTTTTCATTGTTTTGTTTGTAAATTTTTTACGAATCTCAATTATCCTGTTGATCTTAAAGACAACAAAGTATATTTTGTATTATTTTAACGATTTCTACACGATCAACACTGAAATAAGAGTCTCTCAGCGTTTGTCGCTGTTTCGTTTTTCTATTTGTGGTAGGCGTTACTCCAAGTCTTTTTAACGGGGCGTGAAACGGCATTACAGCAGGTTGTCATAAGTGGGTGCGTCATGAAGCCTCTTAATATTATTAAATTAATATTTATATATTGACTGCTTACCATCATACAGTAGTAGTGATCATTATGACATGTCACATAGAAAAAAAGTAAAGGCCCATTTGGCGGTTATTATATCTACAGGACGCCACACAGCAGCCTCCGCCAATCCATACAGACTGCGATGGAGTATGCCCATGAATCCCTCTCACCATTTGATTCTGAGAAGAAGCCGTGCTGCCGTTGATATGGATCTTTCATGATGATGATTACTAATACAATTTTTTAATTTTAGAAATTTATATGTTTTTTTTTTAATTTTACCCTCAAAATTATTTGCTTTTTATGTGACTAAAACTGATGCATATTTACGCTTTTAACAATACAAAGCTAGATTTTCCATCTAAATCTAAAACCGTACCTATAAATCAAACTAAGCCCCTGAAACTAAATAGAGGTCCGGGTATACTTAGGATACCCAATAATGGCCAGTAATTACGTCTACGAAACTGTAGCTCGTAGTCCGTAGCCGTAGCCGTCTACGAAACCTCGTAGAAACCTTATACCCAACAAACTTCGCTTGACCTAAGTTTCTCGTGCACTGTATTAATTATTGAAACCGCTTCATTAAGGGTTCTGTGTACTGCTGATGTATTCAGCACTGTCGTACGTTTACTAATACTATAAATGTATGTTTGTATTCCTGTTCCTAAAAGTTTAACTAATTCTTCTGAAATAATTGCATACAGCGAAGAAGTATAATATGCGGTAAAAGTATATCTTCATCATATTTCGGACGTGGCGTGGTGGCTAATATACCCGCACTCCGGTTTTAAGGACGTGGGTTCGATTGCCGCCCAGGACAAAATTTGTGTGCATGAAAATATTTGTTCAGGTTTGGGTGTTACTATGTGTATTAAGTATGTATTTACAAAATAAAAGTATGTATGTGTTTTATCCGTTATTTAGTATCCATAACACAAGTTCTTAATGATATTTATCTTGGAACTAAATCATTGGTGTAATTTTCGGAAAATATGTATATTCGAGGGTTCCGTGCTCAAACCCGAAGTGACAACATCAGATACATAATTTCTGCCGCTTTTTCTTGTGATATTATCAAATAAGCCGATTTCAGAAAAAAAGACTGAAAACTGAGGACTTCATAATCCAATAAGTAAACCTTTTAAATTTAATTTTTTTTAATTAACCGATAAATTCTTTTAAGTACTGCTTTAAGCCCAAAAACGCAAATTTTGTCACTTATCGGGTATGGGCACGGAACCCTCGATATGGGATGATCCTACCAACACCTTAGGAACGCTAGCCAACCTCACCTGCAGGTGGTGCACCTGCCGATCAACGGACGCGGCTTTGGTAAACACACAAGTTCCCGGTAAGCGGTGATTAGCTTGCCATCTTTTACGTGGAAAATATAATAGCGAAGTGTGAGCGTGTAATATACTTCTGCCTACCCTATCGAGGAAAATAGGCGTATGTATGTTAATTCCATAAGAAAATAATCTAGCACTCAGTCAGAGTCAAGCTAGTGTTTAAAAATGGAATAAATATTTTCCTTAAATAAAGTGATTTTATGTAAGTCAGGGCATGTTACAATTGCCATAAGTTTATATTTTTATTATACTTATATTAAGCGGCGATAGCCTATTGGCGGGACCCATAGCCTTTAAACTCAGAGGGTCACGGGTTCAATCCCTGGTGACGCACCTATGACATTTCGAAGTTATGTGAGTAATTATCGCTTGCTCTGTGCCTTGGAAAGCAAGTTCAGCCATAGGTCCCGGCTGTCATGAACATCTATGGCAGTCATTATTAGTATGTCAGTGACTTTTATCATCCTGATAGCTGGTTAAATAATAAAATGATTTCCTCTCAGTTACGAAGGTCAGCCGGCAGTCGCCTAATAACAATAAGCACTCGGGACTGCCGCGGTAAAGCTATTAAATAGCATTTTTTATCAACTTATGCAATTATAATTGTTTATTTATTTTATTTATGCAGATTTTTTTTTCTTTGATATTAATTCAAGTTTTAACGTGGTGACCGATAAGAAAACAAATTTTATCCACCCGATACAACCAATGCCACCTAAAGGCGGGTTGCTGAACTAAAGAGACAAGCGTGATATTTCAAAAAGTCATTAAAAGTTCTGCTATTTATCGATAGACGGAAAAACTAAAAAGAATCACTGCTGTGCCGGTCGGAGTCGGGGGTGTTAGGTTTTTTCGTTACGGAATTTCTGGATTCGGTTTCCACCCACGCTCAAGGCCCGCGATAGAAGCTATGCAATAGCTTAATAACTGAAATTCAGCCAAAACTGGTTTAACCAGTAACCAGACCCTGGGCCCTAAGCTGAAGTCTAGGGCAACCGGGATGATGGTAGGATATGTCGATTTCATACGTTTATATTGATAGACTATATTATGTATAATATGTCCATCAATATAAATAAGCCTGTTTTACTCATGGTTTTTTTGTTAAATGCCGCTTACAAGGAGTTCTTACTAAATTTAAATTGAATTAAATATACTTTATTGTCTTTAAGATCAATTTTCACACACAAAATGGAAATTCGATAGTTTTTTTCTTAACAACTAAGAAATTAAAACAAATGGACTCTTTGTCAGAATTTGTCAACATTTGTCAGTTTATCTGTCTGTTGTTATTCTACTTAGTTTTTGGTTATATTCTCATTACCTACTTTTAGGTTATATTCCGGTATCCAGTAAGTCTGTTCCAAAATTAATCAAAGTAGCGCTGATTATGAGCTGAAGTGCAATATTAATCTCAGAACGTCAACGGTTGATGTAACCTTTTTTTTGTTTATTTGTAATGCTTACAGCTCATTTATTTCATATAAACATCGCTAAACACAAGACATATATTAAAGACATATATTATATGCAATCAATTAGAAGCAGTGAAGTGCAGGTATACTGACCACCACACCATATCGGTCGTCAAATAAGAAAGTAGAGTAGTAAATAAGAGTTCTTTTCCTTAAATCACGGTAGCTACGAATCGGAAAGGCCTGCAGTTTATTTGCCATTTGGCTGATGGTAAAGACTGTTCTTATGGGAAATCTTCACCACATTCTTCCCCAAACAATGTGTGTTAGATCAATTCAGAATAACTTTGTCCAAATATATAAAGCTTTCAGCGAAACCATTCATCTGTCATCAGAGAATGCCATTCGGGATATTTCTCTAAACACGTAATAACTACTGGTTATTTATTTATAATATCATTTTAAAAATGAAACACTCGATTGTAAATAAATATTTTAGGCATTAAAAATAACTCGGTATAATAATGCGATTTCGCGATCAGGTGACCTTCTCCCGCTGTGAGTAGTGCTGTGTGTCGGACTTTTACTGTCTAAAAACCGTATATATGTTCCTTCTGGAGGCTGCTATTTCCCGGGGCTGTGGTAACCCTTTCGAACAGTCTCATTACCTAATGATTTATTTCATAAAGAGTCGATTCGACTAAAATATTTTCATCTTGAGACGCTATCAAACCGCCGTACTTACCTAGATCTATCTTACCTGCACAAATTGGTCAGCAACAAGATCGATAGCCCTAAGCTACTAAACAAACTTAATTTTAATATTCCCAGACGATTGCCACGATACCCTTGTGGATTGTTCTCAAACAAACTCTGCAAAACGAGGCTAGGCCGTAACTCACCGGTTTTTCGTTTGTCTCGCTTATATAATGATGTTTCGAAGAAATTGCCCGAACCAGATTTAAATTGTCAGAGCCTGCCCAGGTTTCTGAAACTACTGAAACAACTTGCTCACGTACCTTAGTTAGTTCATTAGAAATTATCACCGATTTAGTAATTTTCTTTTCTCTATAATCCCTTAATGTTTAAATGTAATCGTAGTGTAAGGAGTTTAGAGTGTTAGGTTTATTATTATTTTTTGCTATTTTCTTTTTGATTGTAATGTTACGTATGCAAGATGTGTTTACCTAAAATTATAAGAACAGTTAGTTGCTTAATGTATATTGTTGTAATTTTTATTGTAGTTAATGCTGTGTCTTATCTTGGTAATCCAATAAATAAATAAATAAAATATAAAAATAAAGAGTTTTTTTTTCATTTTACACAATCTAGTTATCAATCTAGGTTAAAGGATACGACTACCTCATAAGGAGCCTCTTATGGTGTCGGTAAGCGGCCATAAGCTCGCCACCTATTACGTGGGATCAACTTTATAAATGGCGAAGTGTGGGCGTATAATATGCCTCTGCCTACCCCTTCGGGAAAAAAGGCGTGAATGAATATGTATAGATATAGATGGAAGGACGGTTCCCAAGACAAAAGATTTAAATTTTAATGTATTTTAGCAAAGAAAGAAAGAAAAATATTTATTCAATACAAGTAGCAAGAAAAAAAATTTACATAAAATAAGTACAAAATATAATTAACACAAATCAAAAACAATAAGAACTTAAGTAACTTAAAGAAGTACTCAACTTGTATTGAAATGGTGCCCACTCAGCATATTGTCGAACATAAATTTTAAACCTGAAGCCATTAGAATGGAAACTAACAAAAATAAGTACAAAACAAATAAAAAAAAACACTATATTAGTGTAAGTGAAAAATTGTAATTTATTTATTTATAAAATTAGTTGTAATGTATAAAAGAGACTGTTACCCACAGACAAACCAGTGAAACGGTTTTGTGGGATATGTTTTTATGTAACTTGTATTATTTAAAAGAAAATAAACGTTTTGTCTATCTATCTATCACAGAGATGTCGCGATGCTGATCTTCCGTGGGCACCTTTTCAGAAGGTAACATTGAAGCACAATATATACAGTACAGTATAGCTGATGCCATATCTCATCACAATACTTACGAGACAGCATAATGTTGCCATTGGTACAAGCGGCACACAAAACTCAGTGATAAATTCTTTCCTGCAGTATTTTGTTCACCGTGTATATTTATTGCGCACCTACTCGAAAGTTCTCCGCAATTGTGAACACAAAGTAGTGTTGGGAAGGACACAACGATGCTACGTAATATACCGAACTAGCGCACTGTCTGGCGAAATGTAGAATGTAACATTTCATTTGCTATAAATTCTCTTACTGTGATATTTGCAAATAATATTGCTTTACGAGAACGTCGTTGTCATGTCTTAAAAGAACGTAACAAATATGCAGCTGTGTTGCAAATATTGTTCTTTTTTTTTCTTTGAAATAATGGCTTCGTGCGTTTTGCACATTTAGTCAGTGTCAAGTAAGAGGTATATTAATAACATATAAAGTATAGTAAATAAGAAGGAGTGGTAATAAAGATGATAAATGGTAAATGAGATGCCCTCCTCCTGAACCACTTAAATCCTCAGTAAAGATATATATGTCACCGTAAAATTGTAAATAACGTTAAATTATAATCTATCCCGCGATATTGTAATCTGTCGAAAAATTGTGATCCGAAACAAACTGCTCACAATTTAACGCATTATTTTTCGATAGATTATAATCTATCAAAGACAAACCGTTAAATCACAATCTGTCGCGCGTTAAATTGTCAACCATTTAAAGCCTGTCCATGATTGGCTGGTCTTGCCATCAAGACCAGCCAACCACAAGACCAGCCAAGCACTCTCTTATTTATTATTTAACTGCACTTCTTTAGGTTATCACAGGTCCGTTAACACTCCCTACAACTTATTATAATACAATGCGTTATTGTTATTAACACGAAATCTGTTTTAAATCACCAAAACACTGTTTGTTTACATTTCACAACAAATGAATTTGACTAATAACAACCGAAGATGGCGACGACGGGCGGCTGAGCGGGGAACATGAAGTTCAACCAATCAGAGCGCGAGGTGCGTTCTTTCGCATGCCATTTTACAATCTGACGGTTTGTCTTCGATAGATTATAATCTATCGAAAAATAATGCGTTAAATTGTGAGCAGTTTGTACGGATCACAATTTTTCGACAGATTACAATATCGCGGGATAGATTATAATTTAACGTTATTTACAATTTTACGGTGACATATACACTATACTTCTTGAGAGAATTAAAAAGTGTTGTTGCACTGTTTTGTTTCATGTGCTAACACTCATGTACGTTCACAAACACTTAACGGTTATTAATCCACCGTTATTACACATTCATTTTCGAAATATCACAAATTTTTGAAAATAAAACAAAACTGCAGCCAAGATGCTTCACTCACCCGCCAAGAAGTCCCAAATATAGTTAAATGATAATATGCTTCTTCTTTTACTTCTTATGTTTTGCACAGTTTTGTCTAACACTAAATTAGAGCTTGTTCTATGGGTTCAACAACTTTAATGCGTGTTGAGAGAAAATACTTATTCATTATAATTTGTTTACTGAGTTTGTTTATAATTTACTAGCTGACCCGGCAAAATTTAATACCGCTTTTTGTTATTTAAGATAAATGTCCCTTTGTAAAAAAAAATCTTATATACAAACCTTTTCCTGGCAATAAAGGAGACAATAAAAGAGGAATCATCAAATTCTGTACAGTCGTTCAGATGTAATGCGCGTACATAAATTTTGGCAATTTTTTTTTTATTTACACTGATTTTTATTCAAACTATGTGTCAGGTCGATTTGGTGACTCTTAGTTATCCTAATGACACATTTTTTAAATATTTTCTTTGGGACAACAAACAATTGTATAATATATATTAATAGTAGCTTATTTAACGTAAAAAATGTGCCATTGCACGACTTACTACTAAAATATATTTTTGCAGCAGTGCACTTTAATAAAAGCCACATATGAAAACATACACAGCATTACATATAGCGACATCTGGGATCAACTGCCTTTTCCAAATCACGAATGTCAAATGCCGCACAAATAGTAATTCAAGGCCTCGCCTCTGTAAACCTAAGACTTCAGTAATCATTTCCGAGCACTTAATCTACTAACTATCTCATTTAAATAGAGTTTGAATTGTTGTTAAAGACCCATAGCAAACAACGTTTGATAAGAAATTGCTGTCTAATTTCAACTACTGAAACTAAGCGTCGAATTGAAAATTACATTGACCTCGTATAACTAACAATAGGCATAATAATCCAAAATTAAGCAACGTTATCTTCAAATAGAGTTGTAAATCTCTCAAGAAAATAGTAGGACTCGCTTGTAATTTCCGCTGCGGAGGGAATGATTAAAAAAACAAACAAAGAACTCCACTCCGCACGCAACAGTGTAATCGTATTTCCTAATTGCTATTTTATGACTTAAATTATTTTTTTTAATTGTTACGTTACGCATGACACGTTCAGGTGATGATCAGTTATACGGCTGGCGAATATTCGCAGACTTACGCTTATGGCCCACGGTCTGCTTCCTTACATACATAGAATCACGCCTGTTTGCCCGAAGGGGTAGGCAGAGGCATACTATAAGCCCACACTTCGCCATTTACATTGTTGGTCCCACGTAATAGCGTGGTGGCGAGCCTATTGCCGCTTTCCGGGCACTTTTATTTTCGCCAGAGCCTCGTCTGTTGATCGGCAGGTGCACCACTGAGGTGAGGTTCGCTTGGGCTCCTTAGGTCTTGGTAGGATCCCTATATGCTATATATGTCATAATAATATTAGAAGTCACTGAATTCCTTCCTTCATGACAGCTGGGATCGACCAATCGATACTTTCAATTACATAAAGTTTTTGTTTTAGTAGGTCCGGCTGTTTTGTAGCCTTTTCGATGGAAACAAACAAACACACAGTCAAATCTTATAATAATAGTATAATTTATCGTATCCATATGCCGAAGTTGTCCCAGTGGCTATTTTTTCGTGAGTTGGAATTAATTGAATTAAATTGAATTTTTATTACATACTTTTAGAAATTATTTATTATCTCTCAGGTAATAGTAATTAAATATTAATGAACTATTAATTTATTGTTTTATGTTTATAGTGTATTTGGTGATTAATTTAATTTGTTTAGAATGTATGTTTCAAACTTTGTAATATGTCAGTAAATAAGCATGAGCCTACATCTGTCAACAAACTGCTATGCAGTTTGGCAGAAGTTGTAAATAGTGAAAACAAGTTTGTAGAAAAAGGAATAAACATTTTTTTTTATTTTTATTTAATTGATACTTTTTCATTGTTTGAACTAACCCTGTTTCAGCCATTTGAAAATAAAGGTGACATTAGGAAATGTTTTAATTTAATATTACCCTATTCATAAGCCGAAGATGTCAAAATAGCTATCTATCAGCGTCGTCATCAAGGTCGCAGCGCGGGCGCCGGCCCACGCTGCGGGAAGCGTTGGTATTTTGGGCGCCATTGCGTAACGCGTCCGCCATGATGGATGAAACCGTTACTGCTTCTTAGAATTTTTCGGGGCACACAGAGCACAGATAAAATTTAAAAATAAATACTTTTTATTAAATATTGTGAGATATAAGGCGTGACGTTCATTAAATGAAGCAAATTTTAAACCCCCTATATTAACAATTATTTTATACCCCTTTCTCGATCATGTCATCCTTCACACTCTCAATAGAGCCCATTTTCGAAAATCCTCTTCCTACAAAACGCTTATAGTCATTTTTAAATGATTGCGACATAATGTACTGGTCGTCACAAAAATCGACTCACACGGATTTTTAGGTTCGCGATGAAAACTATTTTACTTTTTTCGGTTACATGTTAATAAACATGATTTTTTAACGACAGCATGAAGAGGAAACAACGATTATGAGAAAGAGGTAGAAGATTTATTTAATAACATCTAACCAAAAAGTTCAAAGTGTTCGACACGAACTAAAAAACCAGTGTGAGTCGATAATTTGTTGTGACCAGTGTTTATGTTAAAAGCCAAATATTTATTTATTAACTGACAACCAACAAAACATACTCAATTCGATTTACTCACATTTTAACGGGATAAATTCCAAATAATGTGTGTAATGTTAATGTTAATTTGTAATGTAGGATTTAATGATAATAATTCCAACTATTTCATAATGTTTTTTGCAATACCCTTGCAGGGTTCATGTTTTAGAACCAGTATTTATATGTAACATTAAGATCTTTATGTACAACATGACGCAAATAAAGAACTATGAACTATGAACAAATAAATGCCTTAATTATAGGCTGTCAGAGCAAGCAAAATGTTTAATAATTATAATATAACTGGTTGTAATAAAAAAATACATAGGTGCACCCTGATCTTTATTGCCGACAGACTAAGCACAGGCACATACAAAAGTTCCCTCTAAATGGCAATAGGCTCGCCACCTATTGCGGGTGACCAACTATATAATTGGCGAAATGTGGACGCATTATATGCCTCTGCCTACCCCTTCGGGGAAACAGGCATGAAGTCTTGCCACGACAACTGCAAAGCTCTACAATTTGTATCTAGGGATCACTTTTAGCACTTATATATACTTATATATATATATATATATATAAGTATATATAAGAGGACTGCCAGAGGACATTACCTTTATAGATAGTAAGTCTAATTTAAGAGAAAACTAAAACAATACTATTTAGATTTAATATAATTTTTTGTTAATGTATTGGCTGTCTCACAACTAAAAATTAATTAATATATAGACGATAAATGTACGGAGAATCAGACCCCGCAGTTAAACCGTACTCACGGTTTTGTGGGACTATGTTATAAATAAGTTGTCATAACCTGTATTTACTGAATAAATAAATAAATAATAAACTACATGAATATTAATAAACTACATGAATAAATGTAAGTACCTAATTGTATGGATCAAATAAATAATCTTATTCTTATTCTATAATTGTGATACGTGTATAATTTTAACCACCCATTTTAATAACCAATTTCCAAGACAAAAAGTGGCTTTAATTCCCAAGCCCTGTATTTAATTTGGTCTAGAAGATGAAATAACCGCATTTTAAATCAATAAACAGGTCGTTAAAATGCAACCGCTGAGAGAATTGTGGTCGTGGTTTATGGTATAGGTTATTAAAGAAATTCTAATAACTTTATGGAGAGTTAAATTTAAAATAAGTTTCACTTTCCAGAGAAATTATGTTTTATGATGAAAGTGGAAATTGGTAAAAAGACTAGTTCTAACATAAAACTAAAATATATTAACGTTAAAAGAACAAAAAAATGTAAACTCCTAATTTTCCGATTTTTTCTTTGTGTACACGGTCATCGTATGTTTGTTCTTCCGATTAAATTTAATCAAACATATAGCTACGTAGAGAAATTTCATTGAAATTTCAGTTAGAGACTGTAAATGTAGATGTGTATATTTCAGATTATATGGGTAGAGTTTATTCGGTAGAGTCGGTCTAAATATAGAATAAGTGGATGGCTAAAACTAATAATCCCCAGTAAAACGACCTTAACTTTTATGTTTATTTTTAAAGTTTAACATTTACATAATGTAAATGTTAAACTGTTAAACTTTATGGAAGCCTTTTTTCGACGAGTCTGTTCGAACTTTCGGCGCTGCTGCGTTTTTGAATGATTTTTGTCGAAAAAGTTGATCACTATTTTTTCTAAATAAACTTAATGTATTAGGTCGGGGAAAAAGTCTTTTCGCATAACGTAGGTATAAACTTATTATAAAATTTTTTTGACTGTACTATTTGTGTCTGGCTGGTTTTGGTAACATTAAAAAGGTTCTATTATAAAGAAAAGAAAAAAATAAAAAAAAGTTGTTTCCCGCTATTTTTCATTTGTTTTTCTCTCCGTAAAAATGAGTAAATCTAATGAAGAAATTCGATACATTTTAAAATTTTATTATAAAAAAGGCAAAAATGCAACTCAAGCAGTGAAAATCACATCACAAATTTTGATGTTTATGGACCTGATGCAGTGTCAGTAAGAGTAGCACAAATTTGGTTCAAACGTTTTCAGTCCGGAAATTTTGATGTTAAAGATGCACCTCGCTCTGGTCGCCCTGTTACGAATAAAATGGACGCCATTTTTGAAAGAGTGGAGCAAGATCGGCATATTAGTAGTTACGATGTAGCTGAAGAACTGGGAATTGACCACAAAACAGTTTTGACCCATTTGAAGAAAGCTGGTTATACAAAAAAGCTCGATATTTGGGTGCCACACGAGCTCACTCAAAGAAACTTAATGAACCGTGTACTCATTTGCGATTAATTATTGAGACGTAATGAAACCGAGCCGTTTTCGAAGAGATTGATAACTGGCGATGAAAAGTGGATCACGTACGACAAGAACGTGCGAAAAAGGTCGTGGTCGAAAGTTGGCCAGGCTTCACAGACTGTGGCCAAACCTGGCCTAACACGAAATAAGGTGATGCTGTGTGTATGGTGGGATTGGAAGGGCATTGTTTATTATGAGCTTTTACCGCCCGGCAAAACCATCGATTCTGATCTTTACTGCCAGCAACTGATGAGATTAAAGGAAGCAGTCGAGAGAAAACGGCCGGAATTGATCAACAGGAAGGGTGTGGTCTTTCATCACGATAACGCTAGACCACACACATCTTTAGCCACTCAGCAAAAATTAAGAGAGTTCGACTGGGAGGTCCTAGTGCATCCACCATATAGCCCTGACCTTGCGCCTTCAGATTTTCACCTGTTTCGGTCTCTGCAGAATTCTTTAGGTTCTGTAAGGTTGACCTCAAGAGATATTTGTCCCGTTTTTTTGATCAGAAGTCCCAAAGTTTCTACAGTAACGGGATAATGTCTCTGCCCACAAAATGGCAGAAAGTTATTCAACAAAACGGTACATATGTATTGTAAATAAATGTAAATAAACTTTGAAAAAAATGTCTTGACTTTTCATACAAAAATACGAAAAGACTTTTTCCCCAACCTATTATATATGGGGTGTATAATGTGGTCATATCGATATTTTTAGGGTGGTGAAACCCCATACGCAGCATGACTCCCCTAGCCCATGAAAGGCTGATTAAATACTCGTATATTCGTAACCGAATACTATTTAATAAATAATGATAATGAATACTTAATAATAGTATTTGTATTGCTAACGACATCTATTGAGAACATAAGGAAAGTTTTTAAATTTGGAATAGATACTACTTACATTAATTAAACTCATCTTAGGTTTAATCCTCCGAAGAGGTAATAAAAGTTTAACACAAAATTGTTTGGAACAACAGATGCACGAGGTGTGTCGCGGACCTAAAGAAGTCTTTTCCAACCTTGCTAATTAGCATCTTGTCTTCCGTTTCCCGCGCGCGGAAAGAGTATCAGTGAATGAATGAATGAAAAATCTCAGAACAGGTCACATTACCAGCCGTGTTTTATCCCTACAGCATCATAAGTTCTTAGGAATATTTAGTAATTTCGAGCTTCCAAACTACTTTTATTTATTTAGGTTTTCTGTAATAGAATGCTAAAAAATTATATTGTTTTTTATATTAGTACAAGATACTCATAAATTTTACATACATACGTATATTCACGCCTGTCCCCCCTAAGAGAATGGCGGATGCATAATATACGCCCACACTTCGCCCATTATATAGTTGGTCCCACGTAATAGGCTGCGAACCTACAGTCGCTTACCGGGAATTATTATTTGTGTTAGACTCCCTTCGGTTTATCGGCACTTGCAGGTGAGATAGGCTTGGGCTTCCTAGGTCTTGGTAGGTTCCCTATAGAGTACGAGTATACCTTGAATGATTTTACAGTACATTTCATTATATTTAAAAAAACATTAAACCATAGCTATCTTATACCCGTAGTAAAGGTACATATTGTATTTGTATTATCGTTCGTAAGCTGGCCAACTACATACATACACGCCTGTTTCCCCGAATGGGTAGGCAGAGGCATATTATACGCCCACACTTCGCCATCATACAGTTGGTCTCACGTATATATAACATACAGTCATTATATCAGCTAATAGATTACATTGTAATATATATGCCCATAATCACCACACTGGGCAGGCGGGTTGGTGATCGCAGTTTAAGCCAGTACCTACGCCGAATGACGCTGTGACCCATCATTCGGTAGGATTTCTCTTCGTCGTCTCTTACGACTCCTCGTGAATTGAGAGGGGTGGCATTATTCTAGGCCGGTACCACACGGTTAGTACTTAATTTGATACTGTCCAGTAAGTAAATAACTATAGCGATGTCTCAAGGGCGAAACTCAAACAAAGGTAAAATCAGCCATTTAACCACAAACTAGCTAGATACGGGTTCGTTTCAAAGAAAAATAAAAGCTTTTCTTACGGCCCCGACATCGCATACGACCGTGGCGTCGATGCTAGCGTAGTAGCGTGTAGGACAGAGACGCTTACATGACGCCTATATGTGCCGTGCTATTTGAACGCATATGATGAACAAACTATTACGTCGGTTGCTTTCTGTTATGTCTGTAGACGATGGCGTTTAACGTATCGTGTTTTTTTTATGTGTTGTAATTGGCTGAAACAATTTATGACTAAGATCTGATAAACCTTACCACAACTTTTGTTGCAAACGGATAAAGAGCCTTAACAGACACATCACATAGAAGTTTTATTTTATTTAGCCGCCAAGACACAATATTAGCAAAGTTAATAAAGCCGAATGCTCCAGATCAACTGGCACATCAAAGAGCTGTATGAAAAAAAAAATTAAAAAAATTAAAATCATTTATTGCTTCCCTTTACATAATTTACATTATACGGTTATAAAAAAATTTCTACATATTAAAATTACCACCAGAATTTAATTTTATTTTATTATGAAGGTCCAGAGAGCAATAGGTGATGGCTCAGCTTGTGCTGTCCAGCGTATACACACTAGACGGCGCTGGTTTTCAGCCACCCCTGCTCCCTGAGATGTACTTATGGGAAATATGTGTTAGGGGGCCACGCTTAGTTCACAATTCTACTTATCAAATAAACGAGTTTACATTATCCTAAAAAGGGCCAGTATAAAACATGTTAATATCTCTCTCAGCTTGTGTGTGTGTTAGTGAGTGACTGTGAGTGTATGTGTTGGTGTGTGTGCAAGTTTGTTTGTTTTGATTAATTACTGATTTACTGTTTTTTATAGGGTTTTTATGTAAAATTGTTCTTTAGTTCTAAATCTGTTACGTAAGTGTTCCTTAAACTTTCAGCAGCAAGTTGTAATTTAAACAATGCAGATTTATAAATATTTTTGAAGGATCCTGTGCTCATTTTCTTTCTAAGGGGAGGCGGCAGGTCGTTCACTAGACACACATTAAACCATTAACTAGATTTGCAGCTTGACCCGCTTTACTTCCCGCCGCTCGCTTGCATCCAGGCCTTAGAGTAAGCCGACTAACTCCACGGAATGTAATTTTAAAGTATTTCTTTTGTACTGTTTCAGTCTTAAATTACTAATCTGTTGACGCAAGCCACAGATGCTTCGGGTTATTCGCAACAAAATGGATCCAGTACGAAAATACACACTTTCGTACTTTGAAAGTAAAGTATGCTATTAAATACGAGCGGCAATAGTCCAGTAGCGAGACCCATAGCCTTCAAAATCGAAGGGTCTCCGGTTCAAACCCTGGTTACTAGGGTTTGGGTCCCGGGACGTCTCGTGTCTCGAAGTCTCGAGATTTTAAGTCGAGACTCGAGACCAGACACGATTGTCAAAATTTTATTGTATTTGTTTTTTAAACTGCTACTGTATAAAACCTTAAACACAATCAAACCAACATTAGTTGAAAACGAAAGAGCGCTCTCCTTTTTCGGTGGCGTTATTATAAAAAATATAAGCAGATTGTCGGACAAATCTGTTAATGCTAATTTTTTTTTTAAAGTATATTTTATTAAATCAGCAAAGAAATCTTATTTGTAAGTTGATTAATAATTTACAAGACTGATTTATAGGTTTGTTTTATATCTAGATTACTAATCAATCCCTTTTTTTGCTTGTTTTACCAGAAAGTAACTCGGTTATAATTTTATGCCTAAAAATTTCGAAGACTCGGGACATCCTGGGTCTTTGGTAGTCTCGTGTCCCAGGACTTAAAATTGTCGAGACTTACCAAACCCTACTGGTTTACGACTTTATTATTAGAAAGTTTTAGCATCCTGACAGCTTGTCAGGTCTTGTCAGCATAAATATTTTATGACAATCACACCAATTATTTAGTTCCAAGATAAGTATCATTAAGATCTTGTGTTATGGATACTAAACAACGGATAAACATTAGGAGTAATTGTAAAAATATATCTATTTATTAGTCTTTATCGTGCATAAGTAATTTTAAACAAACATTCGTTGCTGATTTAAATTTTATTGTGTTTAAAACATCAGTTGATACAGCCGGATGCCGGATAATGGAGTCGATTTGTCAAAAGTCTAGACCTTTCGTAAACATCTCGACTTTCGACTATTTCCCGATGCTCGTAGGTTGGAGTGACGCCCAAAGTGAACAATATTAATCACCTGTTTATTGGTTTAGATAAAACGTAGTTTTTCATCAACAATACTGAATATTAGTCGACTTCACAAAAAGGAGGATAGTCCTAAAACAGCTCTATGTTGCAGCGGGCGGGCCAGGAGGGCCCGTTCAGCATCGCCAGGAGGGTCTGAGGCGGTGGGGGCAGGAGGACCCTGTTGTCATACCATGTACCCTCCGGGCAGTCGGACACATACGCTATGGTCGCACACGTAGGTAGGAGGGGCGCGTCTCCTGCGCCTCTCTGAGGAGGTCTCCCGCTTTTAGCCCGGGGGACGTTGACCGCGGGCGGGGTGTCAGACGCTGCAACCCAGGTACTGGCCTCCAGCCTCTTTCTCAACAAGTGGCGGGCGTCGTCGGAAGATTTTTAGTGGGTATTGCTGCTAGCGATCGCATCTACAAGTGGTGAGTCCCACACCCTCTTCGGTCCCCCTCTGGCCGGAAGGCAGTGCGTAAATGCATTTTATAAAAAGATGTTAGATATGAATAACAGTACCTTTATAGACCCTGTCGGGCACGGTTATATTTAGAAGAAAGGACGACATATGTATTATAGAAAAAGAAGACTTGTTTATTTGTTGCGGCATGCACGGCATAACGATGAATAGATAGACTATAGCACAGTACAGTATTTATCATTCTTAACAGATCAGCTGCTTTAATGTTGGCAACTCTTCACGATCACGCCAGTGGAATGTGAGCTGATAAAGCCAGTCATTGCTCCCAGGCTTAAATCAGCGGAGATATTATACTAGAGTGAACAAAAGATTAGAAAATAATTACTTGTAAAAGGATTGAATGAATGTCTCTCCTATTTATATAGACTTTTTTTATTCATACTTTTATTATGATAGAATTTAATTGTTAGAATCTGATATGACATATACGTTATCTTAATTTACATAATTATTGACTTTTTATTTTTATTAATTTCGTATATTTCCTAATTCAATTAGTATTAACATATTTTATTTGGACATTATCAATTACTAATAATATTTTGATTTAATTGAATTTTAATAATGTATAGTTTTCTTTTCTGTAACGTGCAATATATATAGTATTTATATAAAGAAGTATTTGTATTTGATTTGACTTTACTACGAGCGCTGCGTTACAACGACATATGTCAGAGAGGACCGGAGCGTAAAAAAAGCGGACCTACAAACATTTAAATTTTTTAGAAAAAAATGTTATGAACCCTAAGATAAGAAAAGAAGGAGAGAAGAGAACAAAAACAATGCAAAAACATAATTAGAAATAATAAAATATGGTGAAAAGCTTATTAGGTGAGAAGTATATATGAGCCTCGACAAGAAATAGCAACAATAAACCTTATATACTAATGGCATACGAAATTACCTGATTAATTTGATTCTGCGTGGGTTATCTATGTTGTGGCTACAGCTTACATCAGCCAGGATCATTCCAAGAAATCCCTGCACCCCGTTATCATTATTATCTCACCCATTAACGTTCCACTACCTGAAATTCAGTCAAATCTGGTTGAACCAGTGAGCAGACCCTGGGCCCTAAGCTTAAGTCAAGGGCAACCGGGACAATGCTAGGATATGATCATTAACGTTCCACTACTGAGCAGAGGCTTTCCTATCTCATACAGCAGGTCGAACTCCTCGAAGTCTAATTCGAGGGCTTTCGTAAGATTTCCTCCTGGTTCTGGCCTAGGGGAAGTTGGCCGCGGGCGGGGTGTCAGACGCTGCAAACCAAGTACTTGCTCCCCGCCCCGTTTCTGTCTCGCCTCTTCTATCGGAAGATTTTTAGTGGGTATTACTACTGACGGTCGCGTCTGTGGTGAGTCCTACACCCCCTTTCGGTCCCTCTTGGCTAGAAGGCAGTGCGTAATAAACACGTAAATACCTAAAATCCTTTCAGTAGCAAACCAACAACAATTCTTAAAATATTTGCGACATCTATGGACCTTGAACGACGCCTACACAACACAAAAATGTTCTAAATAATTTCGCTCAACTGAAAGCTAAGCTGCATTTTTGGGTCACGGGTTTGCTCATAAATCTGTTTAATTAATACATTTTATGCTCGCATTAATTTATGGAATTTCATCGCTGTATCGTAAATTTCTTGATGGATCAAAATTTTATTGTAGAAAACTTTTTTTGTTTACAGTAATTTAATTTTGTGGCATTTTAATATAGATTTAAAGTTATTATATAGGATGTTCTGAAGTGTAAATTTTGGAAACTTCTAAGAATGATAGGTTCTTCATTATCCTTATTGAGGACATCAGTCTTGATGCAGCTGTTATAACTCAAACCTAAAAGACTTTACGACCTAACGTTAATACGTCCCACTGCTGGGCTCGGCTTCCCAATCACAAGCCAAGTTTAGAAGCTGCCTGATAAAGTTCCTATGGTGAAACGGGGACGAGGCAGCAGATGTTTCCAACTCTGTTCATTAAAGTCTCAATACTACTGGGCACTAGGCTTGGGTATAACCATTTTACCTTGATTCGTGCTTCAACTATACCTACTACCAAGCTGTAATTACACTGTTAGGCCATACTCCACCAGCTGACTCAGTGCAAATTGGTTACTAGTGAATTAAGCAGGTGCTTAAGGTCATAATCCATAGCCATCAGTAGAGTCTTTCAAACAGAAACAAAAGAATCACTACCTGTTGCTTTTAGAACAGAGCTAACACTTATTTAGATTGTATTTATTTGTTAAAATATGTTATTTGTATATGTTTACATTATAATTGTATGTATATGTTTTTTTTCTTAGTTAAGTTGTTGTTATTATTTTTCCGCCCAATATTATTATATTAATTTACTATTTCTTGTTGTGATCCCACACACTAATCTCCGACACTTCTGCTAGGGTTGGCTGGAAGAGATTTCTTATAGAAATAAGCTCACCTTTGTACATGTTTTTTGTTACTGTGTTTTTTTTATGAATGTTTATGTGCCATAAAGGATATATGGTTCTTTTTTTTTCTAAGTTCTAAAATGGCGAATAACTTTAATACATAGATACATATTAGGTCGGGGAAAAAGTCTTTTCGCATAACGTAGGTATAAACTTATTATAAAATTTTTTTGACTGTACTATTTGTGTCTGGCTGGTTTTGGTAACATTAAAAAGGTTCCATTATAAAGAAAAGAAAAAAATAAATAAAAGTTGTTTCCCGCTATTTTTCATTTGTTTTTCTCTCCGTAAAAATGAGTGAATCTAATGAAGAAATTCGATACATTTTAAAATTTTATTATAAAAAAGGCAAAAATGCAACTCAAGCAGTGAAAAAAATTTGTGATGTTTATGGACCTGATGCAGTGTTAGTAAGAGTAGCACAAATTTGGTTCAAACGTTTTCAGTCCATCAGTCAGGAAATTTTGATGTTAAAGATGCACCTCGCTCTGGTCGCCCTGTTACGAATAAAATGGACGCCATTTTTGAAAGAGTGGAGCAAGATCGGCATATTAGTAGTTACGATGTAGCTGAAGAACTGGGAATTGACCACAAAACAGTTTTGACCCATTTGAAGAAAGCTGGTTATAAAAAAAAGCTCGATATTTGGGTGCCACACGAGCTCACTCAAAGAAACTTAATGAACCGTGTACTCATTTGCGATTCATTATTGAGACGTAATGAAACCGAGCCGTTTTTGAATAGATTGATAACTGGCGATGAAAAGTGGATCACGTACGACAAGAACGTGCGAAAAAGGTCGTGGTCGAAAGTTGGCCAGGCTTCACAGACTGTGGCCAAACCTGGCCTAACACGAAATAAGGTGATGCCGTGTGTATGGTGGGATTGGAAGGGCATTGTTTATTATGAGCTTTTACCGCCCGGCAAAACCATCGATTCTGATCTTTACTGCCAGCAACTGATGAGATTAAAGGAAGCAGTCGAGAGAAAACGGCCGGTATTGATCAACAGGAAGGGTGTGGTCTTTCATCACGATAACGCTAGACCACACACATCTTTAGCCACTCAGCAAAAATTAAGAGAGTTCGACTGGGAGGTCCTAGTGCATCCACCATATAGCCCTGACCTTGCGCCTTCAGATTTTCACCTGTTTCGGTCTCTGCAGAATTCTTAAGGTTGACCTCAAGAGAGGACTGCCAAAACTATTTGTCCCGTTTTTTTGATCAGAAGTCCCAAAGTTTCTACAGTAACGGGATAATGTCTCTGCCCACAAAATGGCAGAAAGTTATTCAACAAAACGGTACATATATATTGTAAATAAATGTAAATAAACTTTGAAAAAAATGTCTTGACTTTTCATACAAAAATACGAAAAGACTTTTTCCCCAACCTATTATATATATTCACGCCTTTTCCCCGTAGGGGTATCTTATCTTATCTTATAGCGGGGGCCACAGACTAACCGTGGCGCACTTTGACGCTTATGTCGGATCTTTTATGCATCCCCTTGCCATAGGGGTAGGGCTTCCCCGTAGGGGTCGACAGTGGCCCATACTTCGCCAATTGCATTATTGGTCCCACGTAATAGGTGACGAGCCAATTGCCGCTAATCGGGAACTTTTGCGCCAGAGCCTCGACTTTTGATCGGCAGGTGCATCACTTGCAGTTGAGGTTGGCTTGGGCTCCTGAGATCTTGGTAGGATCCCTATACACCCTATAACTTTAATCGGTGTTCTAAATAATTATACAAAAAAAAATATTGAAAATATTGTGTAATTCTTCTAATTAAGTTTATTACAGAAAATAATTCATGACATAAAATTATACTCGTATTGACGCTATGAGCTATGAAGGCACCATCATCTCGACGGCACTAATAATAAAGCATTTAATGATCAAAGCAATTGTAAATTGTTTGACTTTACGCTATGCGAATATTCTAGAGTCTAGACTTTAGTAGCCATCGCGTAAACAACATTCAGATGCAGAACCACCGTTCTCAATATAACCTGATAGAAAGTAGAACACATAAAGAAAATATATTAAGCACCTATACCACTACGCAGGCAGAACTAAAAAAAAACAGAATTAGGTTTATTTGTAATATTGCCAAAATATCTCAAGAAATGTGTGTTTAGATTAAGGTGCCACATTTTGTACATTAAATAACTTTATTCAGTTGGCACTACATAATTTCAGCCCATGAACGTCCCACTACTGAGCACGAGCCTCCTCTCACATACCAAGGTGCGAGGGTATTGGGTCATACTCCATCACGCTGACCCAGTGCGGATTGGCGGAGGCAGTTGTATGACGTCCTGCTGTTAGAATTTTTCAATCCGCCCATTTAGGCCTCTACCATGACTTAACGACTACCACATTTAGTGATAACCGGGACCAACGGCTTAACGTGCCTTCCGAAGCACGGAAGCGCTCGATATCAAATGCCACAAAAACGGTAACCCATCCAAGGACTGACCTCTGTAAACTCTGCTAAACTTCGGTGATTGTTTCCGACCACCGAGCACCGCGGAGCTACGAGCGTTTCAGGTGCCACTTATTGTACCCTAAATAACTTTATTTAGTTATTAAGTAGTAGTTTAGAAAGTTTTGTAGGTCTGCTCTTTGATTTTGTAGTGGAATGCCTCAAAAATTACATAAACTTATTAAGTGGCACTTCAATCTAAACGTTTGGATTGAGTTACTACGTCAGAACTAGGAACATTACTATAACATTATTTTTAGTATGCGAGAAAAAATAGTAGCCAAATTCTGTGGTTGGTAGTGCTTAACCCAAATAAATTACAACGTTTTATAAGGGGCATCTCAGAACAAAATTTTCGCGTAATTATTTTAGCCCAATAATTGAGTAATTTAAACGAATACATTTAGAGATATGGCACATTTTAACTGGCATCTAAATCTAAATGCTTTGGAAAATATATTTGAAAAAATAAAAAATAAAAAAAAAATGAAAAATGTATTTATTGTAACTCAAGTATCATTACAAACTAGGATTATAAGGTTACAAATGTAGAAATATAAAATCACATCACATTGTTTGCTTTGCTTGTATCTCCATAAATTATAACGATATTGAGAACTGAAGTTGAGTTCTTTTTGTAGCAAAAGCTACTAATCGATCATACAGTTACAACTTCATTATTGTTACTACTTTATAAGCATGTATACTTAATTTAACTATCTCTGAACTACATATCGAACACACCAGACAAATCTTTCTGATTTATTGTGTGTTTAAAAACCATGTGAAAATGTTATTATGTTTAATACATAAAGAAAATAAAAAGATCTTTCTTAGACAACCTATATTTAACACCGTATTCTGTTTTCCATAATTGTCATACAAATTGGTTAAAGGGTGACATTCACATTCTTAAAAACGGCAACGCGCTCGTGTTTCTGCTTGTCCTGGTACTGGGCGATGACCAGTTTCTTGAAATAGAAATAAGATTACCAGTTTAATAAAAAACGCCATAAATTTCTTTATCGCCTTTATTGTACTAGAATAATATGTAGAGGCATTAAAGATAATAAATCTAAAGGATCAAGTAAAACACCACTGAAAATGCCACCCTTTTACAAGCGGTGGGTAGGTGAGAGAGATTCGGGTCATACTCTACTACGCTGACTCATTGCGGTTGGCAAAAGAAATAATGGATAAAGATACTTACAAAAAGATTTAATGTTAACTTACAATATAGTGTTAAAAATGCGCCCTTTGGCGCGAAGAAAGGGTACACATTCGTGCCGTGTTAGTCGTGTAATGTCTATATTAACAAATTAAGAGCTTTTTAAGTCAACAACGTTTCTTTGAATCTTGATTGGCTGCCCAAATGTCGAATCTACCTCATTTCAGGACTATGTTCACATGTATTTATTGTATAAATAAAGCAATATATTGCCCGTTTTAATTAAGGAGGATTCATCAGTTTTATCTACATAGCACTTTTATTTTAATCACTTGAAAATATCAATGAAATTAAATTTTGACAAATACTATCGCAGTAAGCCTTTGATGTCGAGTGCTACGAATAAAATTTTACACAAAACAATACCATTAAGCTTATATTGGAATTTTTAAAGAGAGGTCACAGCATAGTTCTGCACAGTGAAATTTATACACAGTTTAATATTAAAACTTATTTATAAAAACTTGACTGCGGCACATTTTACTATTTTATATGAATTTTATTTTTGGTAAAATACTTTATCCTGTAGCTTGAGTAAGTCATGCTCACTTAAATATGTCTGCGGTGGTGGCTTAATGCGTCGGGTTGCTACGTTCCGTAAAATAAAAGTTGAGCGAAACGCTGGCTGGTTCATGCGTTATTCTCGTGAACGGGTGCTGCCAGTGGAAACGGGTCTGCGTATGTTTAATATGTTTATTCGTAATTATGATCACATCGCAATTGCAATTTTTTTTATTTTTATATATCTTGTGACTGCAGAACACAAGTTTTCGTATACTTATAAAATTACTGTAAAATATAAAAACCATACATACGTTCACGCCTGTTTCCCGAAGAGGTAGGCAGAGGCATATTATACACTATAATTCGCTATCGCACACCTCAATACGTAATAGGTAGCGAGCCTATTGCCGCTTGCCGGGAACTTTTATATTCGCCAGAGGCTTGTCCGTTGATCGGCAGGTGCATCACGTGCAGGTTAGGTTGGCTTGAGATTACATTAACAAGTGTTACTATTGTCTAGGGGCTATCCATAAATTACGTCACACGTTAAGGGGGTTGGAGGGGGTTGACGAAGTGTGACATAGTGTGACAAGGAGATGGGAGGGATCCTGATTTAGTGACGTCACACTTCAAAATCCAGGTCTTATGAAAAATTTTGGAACTGTTGTTTTGATATAATTATTTCTTGCCGTACAATTGCAAAATAT
The DNA here is from genome assembly GCA_949126915.1 of Musotima nitidalis. NCBI lineage: Eukaryota > Metazoa > Arthropoda > Insecta > Lepidoptera > Crambidae > Musotima > Musotima nitidalis. Next base: position 6,324,220 of record OX421432.1, on the reverse strand, counting down.
GTGACATCACACTAAGGAGGAGGTAGTTCCACAAGTGTGACCAGCTGTGACAAGGTCGGAGGGGTGGTCAAAAAATTACGGAATTCGTGTGACGTAATTTATGGATGACCCCCTATCTATCTAGAGATTGTTGAATACTCTACACAAAAAATCTATTCACATACCACTCCACCATGAAGTAGAATGAGCCGCAGTAAGTGATTTTGGATAAGTAACTATAAGGGTGTCTTGCACTACGGTCACTAATCCTGATTAAGAGCTATATTATAGCAATTTAAAACATCGTTATGTCTCTTCAAAGTATAAACAAATGACTGAAATGCAACATTTTAAATCATATTTAGAAATTTTGTGCAAACCGCCCTAAGCTTCGTACTGATGTCTCATAAACTATGGGTGCTCCAGTCAACAAAACGGTCGAGTGCGTAGCACCGCCGTGTCGATCGGAGTGACAATCCGATTAGTGTGATTGTCCCATTTCCGACTTTGATACATCAATTCACTTACCAATTGTCACTGTACCACTAAGACTATACTAAAATAATTAATTTGGAATAGATGTATAGATCAACAAAGTGTAATGGACTTCCTTTCCATGTATGTAATCATATTATTATTATTTATTTCTGAATTTATTGTATTATACATACATACATAATGTCACGCCTCGTTCCCCTAGGGGTAGTCTGATATCACAACCTTCCACTAGCTACGATTTTGGCACACGCTTTTAACTTAAATCACACTCATGAACCTTTTCATGCACCCCCGTCGGTTTAGAGTACTTTTGACCTGCCCTCTCTCCAAAATCTTTTGGATTTGGTCAAGTATTACGTCGTCTTCCCCTCCCAACACTTTCAGTCACTTGTCCATCATAAATCACTTACATTGGTGTACTTTCATTCATCCACTCAAAAATAACCAAACCAACTAAGCATACCTTTTTCCACCAATTCTTGTCACTATATCTTCTTTTACACCAGCTTCGGCCCTTATCATTTCATCCTAATCCTATCTCTCAATTTCACACCTAGATTACTTCTGAGTGCTTGAATCTCTACTGCATTAATCTTTCTTTCATGTTTCTTCTGCAATAACCAGCATTCGCTTCCATACGTTAGTGTAGGTACTAACTCTACCTACTACTACTAACACACCTCTACGAACTGCCAGACGTGCCTTTTCGGACACTTATATATAAGTTTAAACAATGTCCTACAAAACTGTTCAAACCGTTTGACTGAATGATCAATAACTATAAACTTGGATTAAACATCAATTAATAGAATTATAACACTTAAAAATATAATATAGAGTGCGTCTATGGTAGCCAATTTTTTTACAATACGTTTAAATTGTATTTAATGTGAAACACATTCTCTGATTAGCACTAGCTTAAGGACTAACAAATATATGGATTTCGGGGGCCAGTAAGGCAATCGGAGAACATGCAAAAAAGATTTTGTTTCTCTTTGGCAAGACAAACAGCAAGGGTGAAATAAAGGCTCAAAAGTTGTACTCACTCGGCCATTTGAAATAAAAGGTGAGAGGGTCGTGCAGTGATGATTTCCAAGCGTTGCTGTCCACTCTAATTCGATCTATATGTCCACCTCAATCTACTTCTATATTCGAGTGATATAAAGAGAATATAGAAAGACACCACGACAGATTATTCGCCTTCGTCATTATAACGGGACCACGGATTGGGTCACCACGCCACCATGAACAGATTGCAGCGGCAATAATGAGCTTTCAAAAAAAATACATTGACTTCTTTGCAGATAAGCTACAGAAGTTTAGGCGTCAAATATTTTGAATATTCTGTATTTTTTTTCATTTTTAAAACTATTATTAAAAAAAAGTAATTGGCTATCGAAGCGCTCGTAGCTCTGCGGTGTTCGGTGGTTGGAAACGATCACCAAAGTACAGCAGAGTTTACAGAGGTCAGTCCTTGGATGGGTGACCGTTTGTGTGGCATTTGATATCGAGCGCTTCCGTGCTTCGGAAGGCACGTTAAGCCGTTGGTCCCGGTTATCACTCAATGTGGTAGTCGTTAAGCCATGTTAGAGGCCTCATGGGCGGCTTGAAAAATTCTAACAGCAGGACGCCATACACCTGCCTCCGCCAATCCGCACTGGGTCAGCGTGGTGGAGTATGACCCAATACCCTCACACCTTGACTTGTGTGAGGAGGCTCGTGCTCAGTAGTGGGACGTTAATGGGCTGTGATGATGATGATGATTGGCTATCGACGTTGCATACCATGGCAACCGGTAATTAGGGTGACACTTAGCTTAAAGTTTATGTTTGTATAGTTTTAATTTTCCTTTCATACCAGTGTTTATCATTTTGGGTACCCTAATAAATAAATAATTAAGAATTCTAGCCATATAACATTCCTGAACTGCAGGACATAGAACTGTCCAATTCTAAGTTTTCCCCTTTTTCAAATAATGTTTCTAATAAGCGTTTAACAGTCACCTTAATCCGCTGTTAGTCATTAAACCGAATAAATAATTAATATGGGAATTGAAAGGGCCTATTCTTAAACCCCTTCTATTATTAAAAAAGGGGACGCAGCTTATTTACGGTCATTGTACCAAATAAAGAGGTATATTTAATGGCGCCAGGGAGACTTCGCATCACAAATAATTTATAGAGACTCTATCTACACCTGAACCCCCCAATCAAAGCCCGATTTATGAGCCCTGGCCATCAACAGGCTAGCCTGAGTTAGAGATGTGGCAAATCGACTTACTAACCGGAGTTCAGTCGATCTCTGCCACATTTGAGTTAAATCGAGTTAATTCTCCATAACTGAAAGAATGATAGAAAGACAAACGGCTTCATGCGTTTAGCACATTTAGCCAGTGTCAAGTAAGAGATATATTTTTAATATGTAAATCATATAAATGAGAATAAGTGGTGATGAAGATGATAAATAATAAATAAATATTTCTGACACTTACACCAATTATTTAGTTCCAAGATAAGTATCATTAAGAACTTGTTTTATGGATTCTACATAACGGATAAACTTTTTTTTTGTAAATACATACTCAATATACATAGGAAAACACCCAGACCAGAACAAATATTGATATTTATGCACGCAAAGATTTGTCCTGTGTGGGAATCGAACCCACGACCTCTGGAGTGAAATGCAGGTATGCCACGCCAGATCGGTCGTCGATAAATGGTATATGAGATGCCCTCTACCTGTTGGATAGAAGAACACTGTGTCAAAAAAAATGTAACAAATCATTTACATTTTGTTCCTGTTAACTCGAGTTTTGTAACTCGTATTGAATACCTGTATTTCTAGTCGAGTTAACTCTTATCGTGTTGTTCCCGAAATTGTCACATCTCTAGCCTGAGTTTAGTACATTTTGTCATGAAAATTGTTAATTAAGGGCGGATATTCGAACAAAGGTCCAACTATTGCTTTATTGGGGTGACCACGAATCGTATGGCGTGATTAGAAATTAATTGGTATTGTTACTGTTAAAGGTAACATCCATAGTGATTACTAGTACTAGTAACAATACTAACTGGAGTTATGGCTGGGAGGAGATTATATTAACCCGTTAGGGTTATGTTAATGCGAAATTTATTTACTCATATGTTACGCTATCAAGTCTGGTGCAGTAGCGTACTGCGATGGAGTTGATGAAATAATTACATTTAAGTAAATAAATGTTCTCTTACAATCACACCAATTATTTAGTACCAAGATAAGTATCATTAAGAACTTATGTTATGGATAATATTGAACGAATAAACATACTTAAATACTATATACATACGTAGTATACATAGGAAACATCCAGACCAGAAAAAATATTGATATTTATGCACACAAAGCTTTGTCCTATGTGGGAATCTAACCCATGACCTCTGGACTGAAGTGCAGATATACTGACCTCCACACCATATGGGTAGTAAAAAAACTACACTTTGTGTAGAGAATTAAATATGATTATGATTGAACGTAGTTCTGCAAAATGGATCTAACCACATTAAGTTTAACGTTAACCACATAATGTGGTCTACACAACTTATAAACTTATAAAAATATATCATAAAAAAATAAAAAACATTCATACATTCACGCCTGTTACCCCACGCATATTATACGCACACACTTAGCCAATTATATAGTCCTTCGTAATAGGTGGCGAGCCTATTGCCGCTTACCGGGCACTGTTATGTTCGCCAGAGCCTCCTCCGTTGATCGGCAGGTGCACCACTTGCAGGTGAGATTGGCTTGGGCCCCTTAGGTCTTGGTAGAATCCCTATACACCCTAAAAATAAAAAAGTATGGGATAATTCAAACATTTTCAAAACCTCAAAGCGATTCGATTTTCACAGAAATATTTAACGCGTTACCTCATGAAATTCGTACGTTAACTGGACCTATATTTAAACGAAAACTATATAATTATTTGATAGAGGGCTGTTTCTTTTCAATTAAGGACTACTTTCAGGCTAACCATGTCAATCTTTAGTTTTTAGAATGTAGAAATGAGAATTTTATGTAATATTAATCGGACAGTGACATTTTAATTTATTAAATAATTATATCTTTAAATTCAATCTAAATATTTTGACGATGCAACTAACCTGTATAAGACCTTTATGTAAGCACGCAAAATCAAAGCAAATATTTCTATATCAATGCCTCCTTATGTAACTAAGGCATGTACACTCTCTGACAACGTCGACTGACGTCATATAAGGTAGGTACAGTATAATGATAATTCAACCCTAAACGGAATAGAGGTCACACAGCCACTAATCCGTCTCGCCCCCGTCACCGGCTTATTACACCCGGTGATAAGCGACGCCACTATCGAATTACGGACTTTGATTGAGGTTAGACGGACGCCCAGCCTCCGAGGAATAATCTACGTATCAATAGGAGTTATGTAACATGTGATGTGTGACAGTATTGCTGTTTAAATACCGATACCGGTAATAGGGAGCTAAGGTTTCGTGTTGCCAGTAAGGACGGTGTAAAACCGGTTTTATGACATTATTGAATGTTACGTCATGTTACATATCTTGTGGTAGCGTTCTCGAGGGTTAAAGTTTTGGGAATTAGAACATTTCCTATGTTAAAAAGGAGTTACGAAAGAGCGATGCGTTACAAAAACCGTTAATGAATGTTTGTGGTTTATAATTGTAACGTGTTATGCCAAAGGGTGTATGGGGATTATACCAAGACCTAAGGAGCCCAAGGCAACCTCACCTGCAAGTGGTACACCTGCCGATCAACGGACGAAGCTCTGTCGAACTTAACAGTGCCCGGTAAGCGGCAATAGGCTCGCCACCTATTACGTGGGACCGACTATATAATTGGCGAAGTGTGGGCGTATAATATGCCTCTGCTTACCCCTTCGGGGAAACAGGCGTGAATGTATGTATGTATGTGCCAAAAGCTACCAGTCTACACGAACCCACTTTCGAGATATTTGAGATAAAATGTTGACATAAGTTCAATATTTCATAGTGTGATTTCGTTCCCGACTTAATAAATTTTTCTATAACTAATAATATACAACAAAATTATGCCCAAGTTGTGAACTGGTATGATTTAGCACAATAAGGTCCAATATGTAGTTGTTCTTTATTAAATGGCTCACTGGTTTGACAACATCTGATAATATAATACAATATATTTGAGAAAGAAGTTATAAACTAAAAAAGAAAGAGAGACACCACACTGGAAAGAATAGACGATATCTTTACGCTTCATGCTTACGTAAAGATAATCAAAACCTTAACCAATTATTGAATCGAAGGCAAGAAATTTTCCTAATCGTATTGAGAAGGCCTTTTTTTAATTTCCATTCGACCAAAAACGACTGCTGACTGAGCAAACAAGAAGTAGAAGCGACCTAATGGATTCATTATTCAAATTCAAGGTTGGGCTGAACCTATCTGACCCTCCGTCACATCCAGGGCTTCATGGATTGATGGGAAGAGATTTTACAAATCACAGTTTGACCTAGATTCATACATGTCTTTTGTTATAATTCAAATTATACTTAATAATAGCGTGATTCACTTAAAAAATGATGTATTCAATTGGTATCTAATTTTAAGCGAACTGTATTTTTTATATAATAACAATAAATATTTAGTCCTATAATCACACCAAGTATTTAGCTCCAAGATAAGTAACATTATGAACTCGTGTTATGGATACTCAAAAACGGATAACCATACTTTTTTTGTACATATATATGTAATATACATAGGAAACAAATATGAGAAACAAATTTCTTTTAACCTAAAACAAAGTAAGATTTACGTGTGCTTAAGACCTGTGTGTGTTGCTTGTTTTTTGATATAAACAAACACATTGGTAACTGTCCCTTTAAACACTTGTGTTAAACTTAAAAGGTCTCATTACAAAACAAGATCTGAAGTTAAACCAGGTTTGAAACTACTGCTGCCCCTGTATTTATTTTATTAAATAAAAGTGACAGCACTAATTTTTATATGTAGAAGTTAATGTTAGAAGAAATTTACCTACTAGTCTTTACTTAGACTATATTGTGGTCGATATGGGGTACTATCTTTTGAAAAGTAAGGTATCACATATAAATGAAAAAAACACTAGTTTTAAACATTGTTTAACTGTAGATTATTGTGTCTTTGCATTATTCAATTCTATCTTTAAGAAGACTTTTCTAATTACACTCAAATGGCTGATTACATCGGCACCGCGGGTGCCCTGCATAATTTCACGTCATTAATTAGTTATAATTTCTTTTAAGCTAATATGTGGATAATAATGCTGGTTGTACTATAACCTTAGTTTAATAACTACAACTATTAAGTAAAAATTAATTGTACATTTGTTTTTTGTCCCAAATAAATAAATAATAAATAATAATAATAATAGATTTCGTGTTGTAATATGCGCCAGAGTGTTTATCATGTTCATGTCAATCTGCACTGGGTCCGCCTGATGGAGTACGTATGACTTGAATCCCTCTCACCTTGGCTCGTGTGAGGACTCCTCCTCATTCGTGCGCATGAGTGTGACGGTGATGGGCTTAAATGATGAAACGGTCGAAACATAGGACCCAGATATGAACTGGGTGTTGCGAGACTGTCCGAAAGGGTTACCGCGGCCTTGGTGTTGCAGGCTCAAGTAGGAACATGGATGGTTTTTAGTCAGTAAAAGTCTGACCCTTCCGCTTGACCCAAAGCGGAAGACGGGCATTTAATTATTTTTCATCCCAAAAAAATTAAAAAAAAAAGATATGAACTGGGTGCCAACAGGGTTAATAAAGAAAATTCAACTGATGGGATTCAAAAGTCCCTTAAATCACATTTAACTACAGGTGCACTCTTTAGATGTCACGCGATTCGTTGCATAACTTAAATTTTCTATATAGACTGTCTTCTGCAGTTTCGACGTTAACAATTTTTACACCATTCCTTTCCTTTTTGTTTACAATAAGTTTAATTATTATAAGGTTCATAATTAAATTATTGATTTATCGCTACAAACTTCGACCTATTCAACGTATGATTTCCGGTTTGTTTCCGCTATAAGAAGGTAATTTCTAATGTTTCTTACTATCTCCATACCTTTTGTTGCTTTTCCATTAACTTTTTATATCCGTTTGTTGTTTTGATCATTGTCTTAATGTATTGCCTAATGTTTTCAGTTGAAGTATTTCTTATTTTTAATAATAAAACCTTCGATACGCAACCAAGATTCCTGCTTTAGGTTTTAAGAGCCGCAAATCGTCAACAAAAGCTATGGAGCAATACGACACGCACATTAAATTATAAACATCTACTAAAGCTGTATGTATTACAGAGACAATACGAATTTGCGTCAGAAGCCGCGTTGGCGAGCCAAATGGTTATTTATCCCAATGTAACACATAAAAGTTATAACAGAAATAACCGCTACGGCTCCCTACGCAAGCGCTATGCAATGTGATATCTGGTGAGCTGATAAATTCAATTCTAGTTGAAAGTCTTATAAGATTTACATCATAATCCCTGTGACATAGCTCCCGTGACAGGTACTTTTTTTAATTGAGTTTCCGCGGGAAAATGAAAAGTAGCTTGTAACAGCTATCTGCTAATGAAAATTTGCGTTTTGTTATTCCATGTCAGTCGCGTTTTCTAATACCACGTTTTATTTCAAGTCGCACAGGAACAGAATAAAAGTTATGCTATCTCTGTCTCCTGGTTCTAAGCTACCTCCCTACCAATCCTCAGCCAGATCGGTTCTACAGTTCTTGAGTTATATATGGTGTGGCCAGCACGACTTTCTTTTATATATAAGATAAGAATTGTCTGTGGTCTGCTTATTGGTTGGTTTTAAACTTTGTTCTAAATGATTATGGTGACTGTCTTTTTTTTATGATACACGTTATAATTCCATATCGTGCCTGATAGGAAGCAGTCGATGTAGTTCACAAAAGTTAGAGCGCCCAATATCGTGGAAAAAGCACGTTAACAAGCGCACCCAGTAAGGGCGTGCTGCAAAAATAAGTATTTTATATATTGTTAAAGTATGACATTATTAATATTAGGCATAGTTCGTTATTTTGTTAATTTCATTAAATGTTAACTGTAATATAATATAGTACAGTAACATACTTTGTATTTATTTATGTATATAAGTAGGTTTATATATCTGATATGTATCTTATATCATATTTTTGTATATGTATATGTGTAATATTATCATATTGTTGACTGGAAGAGATTTCTTTTAGAAATAAGTCCACCTTTGTAGATCGTCTTTGTCACATAAGGCTTTTTTTGTTATTGTTTTTTTGTGCAATAAAGAATATAATATATGTAAAAATTTAATTTCAAGCTTAAATTATAAGCTTATATTACCGACCGTCATCCACTATACTCCAACAGATTATCACTTTTTGGAAATATGGATAATTTCTTAGATAAAAAAATTCAAATCAGTAGATGTAGTCCAAAACGCTCTCAAAGATTTCCTGCAGTTTTTTTAGCAACTGATCAATGAACTCCCTATATAATGGCAGAAGTGCATAGATAATAACGGTACATACTTTGATTAAATAAATTAAGAAATTGTAGCAAAAATAGTTTTCTTTTTTCTATGTGACACATCAATTATATAATACTAGTTGTACTAAATATTTTATAACGTCCTTAATACCTAAATCACATGTAACGCATGTGATATATTTCATGTTATATCTATTAGTTTTAGCTTCCTCTGCATTACACAAGCTGAACTAAATCGTGCCAGAAGTAAAGTAAGTTTACGTGTAAATATTGTAGGAAGAAATTCAGATGAGATTGGATAGATGGCACTACGTCGAACACTTCTGTCAATAAATCATTACAAAAATATCATGTAATTTTTGTACTGGCTGAAACTTACCCACATATTACATTTCTCTATGCTTACCCAGATTTTTGCCAATATCTTCTGTACTCTAACTCCTGTCCATTGTGTACATGTTATAAATGTGTTAATTGGTAAGTTATCGTTTATAAGAGGTTTATTGATCAAAATCTAAATTTAAAATACCATACTATAAAGCCGCATGTTATTTCGGTCAAGCTACTTTATAATACAACTGTCTCTTTCTTTTCTCCGACTAAAAACTTATCTTTATCACATATTGGATATTTTGTAGCATTGCGTAACTAGAGATAAATATAATCTTGAAAATTTTTTTTTTTTTGTCTGGGGAGAAATGAAACTTTCGAGATATAATGTATGAAGTAACCTCCTTATTAACGAGAGGACTTATTATTGAGTCCTTATTAACGCGGGAAAATCCAGGGGCTAAATATGTCTCTCATATAAATGTGATATTTATCAGATTTAAGACATCGCTTTAGCTAAAGTTCCATGAGTAAGTAAAGAGTACAAATAACAATATTTAAATAAAACAATAGCATTTCTCAAATAAATACATTATCGTTTATTAAGAAATTAATTCGTACTTAAAAACTAAAATAATTTACAATGTAAGCAAAAATAATATAATATACTATAATTATACTTAATGTTAATTTTACATTATTTTAATATGATGTATAAATTTGAAAAATATCCATACAAATACTTATACAGATCACACTGACTAGATTGCCACACCCCTTGTCTGGTTTTGTATTTTGAATTCACCTTTTATTTCAAACTCACATTTAATAGCCGTTACGAACATTTATTTGACAATAGAACATGTTCCCCCCCTTAACATAATCGTTGTACGAAGCGATGGCTAATATATGCGTACACTTAATTAAAAATATTCTGTTTTAATCAAATATATTTTTTAATTTAAAACTCTTCGAATTTGGTGTTCTTTCGCCTAAGCCAGGAGTGGGTGGGTGCATTAGCCATTGAGTGATCAATCCAAGCAAAAATCGAATATGGCTAGTAATTTTAAGTCCTACCAAACTAGAACATATTCTATTTGTAATTTCCAAATGTACTTTGATTTACAACAAAATCAATATTCATGGCTTAGTTAAATATCATATCTACCTTTCGCAAGTTTGAAATAAAATGTGAAATACAAAGTCCGTATTATGTATTAATTTTTGTTAATTACAAAAAAACATGAGGGAACATCATCTCAAATACTTCAAGGTAAATACTGGTTTATATTAATTTATTAGATACCAATTAGTTTTCGTTAATTAGGATGGAACAAGAAATATATAGTATACATATATATTTAATACGATTGTAATAAAATTATATATAATGGTGATACACAAATACGTATAGAAAATAAATAAATATCGTACACATATAAAATACAAACAAATAAATCATGAAGACAAAAACAAATAATATAAAAAAATAAATGTTAGTAACGAGGGAAACACACGTAATAGTAAAAATATTTTAGTTCTCATACTTGTACATAAAAATTATTATTTTGTTTTATATTAAATATCTACTTATGAATTACATAAATAACTACAATTAATAATTATTATAAAAATAAAAACTTCCATTACGTTCACATACTATTAATTATAAAAATAAATAGAAAATATATAATTTTTCTATTTAAATAATAATAATAAACTCTTTGGTATACTAGCTGTTTTCGAAAACTTAAAACATTTTTTAAAGTAAAGTAAGTGCATAAAAACTCGACAACATATTTATAATTATGTATAATTTTTTTTGCATAAAACTTAAGCTCGCTTCTTGTATATTTGTGCGTAATTTTTTTAATTATAAAATATATACTAGGCTTATAAGTTATAACTTAAAAAACTTGAAGTAATTATAAGTACTATTTCAGCTAATACTCGTATGTTAATAACTAACAATTAACAGAATTATTATTCATGGTTAAATCGTCGTCATTTTTTAATACAAACCATTTATTGTAGCAATTGTTACAACGATTTTTTGTTATAGACATATAGACCGATGGTAGATATGCCTATAGTGTGTTCCTAAAGTCCTGGGTTCGGTTCTCAGAATGAAAATACATAATGATTTAGTGTACCAGATAAATAAATAATATGCAGAGCAGATACGTAAACACTTGTACTCGTATGGGATTTTGACAAGTAACATAACTTGTGTTTACGAATAAGTTTTAAGTTAATAAAATATCATAGGTCGGCTGATTATAGGGCATATAATCAGCCGACCTCTTGCCACCAGAAACGAAGACCAATTTTAAATACTTCTCTAAAATTTCTCCTGATCTCTGACTTAAGTTATCTTAAGTTACGTTAAGCAGACAATGATGTTTTAAGTATGAGAGGTCCACATCACGATCGCCAACCTCTCAACCTTATTAACCCTTAGCGCCCTGCACAGAATACCACAAGTTCTGCCTCGATCTAGTTTATATCAATCTAGAAGTAACTGTGTGATATGTCAATTTCTTATTCGAAATATACATGTAATTACATGGTACAATTAAATGTTTGTTTAAATTTGAGCATCAGAATTCCAAAAAGGATTCTATCAAAATTAAACGGGCTTTCTACTTTGGTCGTGTTTACATATGAATATACTAATTGGTAGCATTTTAATAAAATTAGACAGCTTAATAATTTTTTTAATTAAATATTTTGTACATATTTAATGTTATTGATTAATAACTTAATAATCGAGTAAAACATAATGATTAAGCTATTTCATAATATATGAATTAATAAAATATAGTTTGTCTAAGCAATTTTATTTTATAACAAAATTATTAAACAGTTACACAAAATTATAAAAAAATAGGTAGATTGCGGTCACGCACCTTACATTTAAAATTCGGTTAGCTACAAAAATATAAATATTTAAATTAAATTTTCTCCCCACTATATAATATTCCTTATTGAATTAAGTTTTATTTATTTGTCAAATTGAAACTATTACGAGTACTAAAATAAACCTTCAGAACCTTGAGTTCAATTATGACTATTTGTGTAATTATCCTCAATGAATTGTTGAAAATTCCACCAAGAGTCAACCGAGTGTTGTATAATTCGGCACATAAGCTGAACAATGCCTTTGGATGCATAGTAATACATTATCGGGTCTCAATAGAAGTGCGGCATGGGGGGTGGGGGGTGGCGCGTAACTATAGCAACGCTCGCACGCATGCGTCTATATAGTCACTTTCTATTTTATTTTTTGCTTTGTCTATTGTTGTACCTGCGCAGTCAATCGCCATTTTGTTCAACTTAAATGCCGACTACTATACTATACTACTGACTAACTATACAACTGGGGTAGTATACTAGTACTATGACGTTAGAGGGCTCGAAGCCGGTACGGCAGAATCCCGCGTTCAGCACTCGTTTTGCAATTTTATAGACTATTAAATATTTTTTTGACATGGAAGTATTTTATTTTTTGCAGAAAATATAAAGAGCTATTTATAAACAATTGGGAACATTGTTCAAAAGTTCATCACTCGAATTAAAATGTATTTATGAATTCACAAGCATTAAAAATTTTTATGATTCAAAGTTAACTTCTAAAAGTAATTATAAATCGGAGTAGCCGTGGTTCTCAGTTGTTTGAAGGTCGTCTTGGGTTCCCGTAATAATCTGCAGCACCTTGAAAGCTTTCGACTGCCGTGGTGGTTTCTCTTGGCTGAACTTGTGGTAGTACACCCTGTAATTGATCATATCGACCATGATTAATGAAATAATTGGATATTTGTAACAAGGAGAAAAAAAAGTTATAACTCAAGAGCTTCAAATAAAAAAAAAGTATTTTTATATTGTTCTTATAATAAACAATTAATTTTATTAGTGTGTGTTTATTTTGCAACATTATTTATTTCTTGTATGTACTATAATTATTACGGCTTTGAAATACAATAATTTCCTAAACAAATTTAAAAAATAAATTAAGATAGTTGTTAATCCTAATGAATACAATTATAGAATATATTTGCTTTTGAAAATATTAATTAAGTTAAATTAGAAGTATGTTTTTTTGTTAGATACATTTAAAAATCCATTTCGAATTAATAAAACTTTTGTTTCTTTATAATAATTGATACACACATTTGGAACTGAAGCCAAGATTAATCTTGGCTTTAATCTTGGCTTCAGTTGTTGCAATGAAGTCACAAAAAGCTAATTTGTTGTTTGTATATGGATGAATGTTAAAAACATTGAACTATATATGCAGCATTTAATAAATTCCAAAATCATAAAAGTACAAAATTCTTGCTCTTTAGTTATTCAATGGAATCCGACACGAATGCGATGCGATTATGGCACAATGGTACTAAAATAGTGCTCCATATTTGCACGCGATAATATAACGTACGAGCATGTTTAGTGGGCCAATGAAACGTTACTCATTCTTAAAACTTTCTCATGGGTTCTTTTAAAAACGAATGAAATATTTACGTATAAGTAAGTTTTACTGTTAGCGTCAAACAGTTTGTAGCTCCCACACCACCATATAATATATCGAAACACAATAATTCTCTCCCTCTCTCTATCTCACGCTCTCTCTCTCTCTCCCTCCCTCTCGCTCTCTCTCCCTCCCTATTTCTCCTTTCGCTCCCATTCTTTCCCTCTCTCTCCCTGTCTTTCCCTCTCTCTCTCCCTCTCCCACCTTGTCTCTCCCTCTCACTCTTGACAATAGAGATGTGTCGATTTTTATGGCGCCTAGGGATTTTAATAACTGTATGACGAATACTGTACCTACTAAAGAACAGTCAGCTTCGAGTAGATCGTGTCACCCAAAGCGCCATATACTCGAATATCGAAACACGCCCTAACCTTTTTGACAATAGAGACTTGTGTCGCTCTTTATGGCGTTTTGGATGTTACCAACATATGGCGCTGACTGTACCACTAGAGTTACAGTTTAATCTTATATAAAAAAAGAAAGCATTTACTACAACAAAACTTGTTATCGTACTCGTGTGGTAATATTTTATTTTGTAGTTCTTTGTACCACATTAACTAAATAGAAATTAAAATTGCCTTGGTTCTGTTTTTTAATATTCATTTCGAATTTAAAAGTTTCATTTCCATAATAAAATCAAAGAAAATTTTCAAGGTTCAGTAGACTTTTAGTCCCGAACTTCATTTTAAATTTCAGTGATTACGGTATTTAATGAAATTTAGATGAGTTTTAAGATACTTACCTACGCCCGTACAAACAGATTTCTTAATTAGGTTCACTGTTGTCACGGTCTTAACCCTTTATCAGGCAGTGGTCAATACTATAAATTGAACCTTATGCGGTTAACTGAAGGTGAAAAACCAATGAATATTTTCAACGTGCTCTGCCTGTTATAGGGTTAACATATTAGAGCGAACTGAGTTGTGAAAGATACATTTGTTGTAGGTATTTAATAATATGTATACCGTCATTGTGAAAATAACCAAAACCTAAAGTTTAACCTATAATATTTATGCCTATGGTCTCATGCATTATTAAAACTAAAGTTTGAATGAGACTTACTACGAAGGATACAGTACCATACCATTATAAGATAGACATTTTTTGTATCTATTGAAGTTATAGCAGCAATGTATAACGAACAATAGCATACTTTGGAAATTCAGCGAACAGTGTAAGACAGTGCACCCAGTTTGTTAATAAATCAATAATCTACCAATTACAATGCATTGTAAAAACGTTTTAAAAGGTAGACGGATTTAGCCTATTACCTATTCTCTCTTTTTTGGGTACACAACCCTAAAAATATATTTAAAGAGAACTAATTTAAATATGTATGATAATATTGATAATCAAAGAGAGCTAAATTAGATTAAAATCATCTTAATAACTTTCTAAATATAGACGGAGTATTAAAATAGAAATAAGATTGGTCTTTGAAATGAGACTTTTGAAATTTTGTGAACATTATTAATAAGAAGCCAATGAGAACAAAATTAGAAACTCGTCAATGACACATTAGCGAAAACATTACTGCCAATTAAAATGCGTGGAGTATTTCGATTAGTGCGATAGTATAGAATTAGATATTGTTTACGAAGCGCTAAATATAAAGCAAGCGTTACACTGACTCATCGACGGCCGTGGCCGCTCAATGTATAAAAAAATGTTTACTTCGTTTCTGTGTGAAGGCTCCTTAGTACCGCCCACCAAAGCTGAAAGATATTTAATCGTTAATATTTTATCTAGATCATCTCTGGACTCAAAATAACTAGATATAAGTTTATATGTGCAACTTCTTTTGCACAAATCTAGATTTTCTTATGTGAGTGTTTTCTGTTGACTGAAACATACATCTAAAATTATGTTTTCGTGTTACATAATGTATGTTTATAAATGAGATTTACCTTTTGTTTGCCCCGCCGTTGCCACCTTCAATCTGAATGGGTATAATCCTCGTTTTCGGCATTTCTTGTACTGGCTGGAAACTCCTGTTTAAAGATGGCAGTTCGGGCTGCGAACTGCTGCCGTCATCCATCCGCACCAATTGTGGTGATAAGACTCTCATGATGCGCTGAGTTGGCTGGGAGTACGGCGCCTGTATGCGCGCATTTGGGTTTTGCTGCATGTCGATGACGATTTTCAATTGGTGAGGATTGTTTCCCTGTCTACCATGGTCCTTCGTTTCTGTACTCGTTACTTCCATTTGTATTGGAATCACTCTACCAGTTCCTAAAGAGTTTGGCACATTATCTCTGGGCAAACTCTTGCGATTCTCCGAAGGTAGCGTAGACCAAGTTGGCTGTGCTGGCTGAGGATACTTTGGTGGACTGACCACCTCACGCGCATTCCTCTGCATTTCGTTACTTTTCCTCACCCACTCAGGTTCTTGATCCGTATCGCGCGGAGGTGTAGCCAAGTCTCGGGGAATACTCCTCCTGTTTTCTAACGGTCTTTGACACCAAGCTGGTGGTGGTGTCTTCGTTTTCTCTTTTTGCGTCTTTACCCAAGGTGGTATAGTATTTGGACTGTCCGGACAATAATAAACTGGTTCCTGATTAACATATACTGCCTCCTTTTGTGGAGGTGTGTTATTGTAATCTGGTTGGGTTAGTGGTTTCTTAGGAGTCACAGGTATCGACATTGTGGATTGATACCTTGGCTGCTCCGGTTGGTTATTTCTCGGAGGAGAGGATAGACCTGTCCTATTTTCACTCTCTTGGGACCGCCATGTTGGTTGATAACTTTCTTGTGGCTTTTTGTTGCTGGTATCTTGGGCAGCTACCCAAGGAGGAGTATACTGCTGATTATTATTGGCTTGGTTTGGTGTGTTTCTGTTCTGTTGTTTCCACTGAGGAGTATAACTGCTATCATTATTGTTGGAGTCGTTTGTGTTCCATGGCGGGCTGTATGTCGGTTGTTGATTAACATTCTGACTATTGTGATAAATTGATTGCAAATTATCAGGCTCTTTAGATGGCCTGTTAAGTGTGTTTGATCGCCATGGAATAGTATTAGATATATCTGTTTTTGGACTCGGTTCCCGAGTATTGTTATAAATAGCATGACTATTAGGAGGTGTGTTAACCACATTATCCTGGTTTCTTGGGCTAGCTCTAGGTAATGTATTAAATACAGGTCCACTACTGCTAGCAGGAGAAGAGCTTTGATAGTTTGGAGAATAACTTTGGGTGTTGGGAGAGAATTGACCTCTTTGAAATTGAGGCGAAATTGGGCTATTGGTTGAAGGAGAGTCTCTTTTCTCTGGTTGCCGCCAGTTATTATTTGGACTTGGAGAGTAGGGCGAGCCATTAATAACCGGAGATTGGGATGCAAAAGGTTGTGGGCTTTTATTGAACTGGGAATCTTGCCTCTGTAACATCTCCCTCATTGGTGGTGATCCGTTTACGTTCGGAGAATTTGATTTCTGGTGAGCATACTGTGGTTCCGGCTTATGTATGGGGCTCTCGGGTGAGTGGGCATTTTGATTTCCATACGAATAATTCTGTCGATTTTGACCAGGCGCATTATAAGTTTGAGGAAGTTGTGAAAAAGTTGATGGAGGCATTTTGACAGTAAGAGGACTTGGTACTTTGTCCTGAAATTTCGGGACAACTCCCATCCGCTGCATATCTGCTTGTTCAGCTTCCCAATGGTACGGACTGTTGGTTTTGCGCAACATTCCAATAGGGTTGTCTGGAATAACTATCTCGGGTCTTTCTCCAGCTACAAGTGGTTTCGGCGACTTGGAGTTGGGTACAGGTATAACTATGGGAGGTGGTGGGGGTGGTATAGGTGCTACAGGTGGCGGTGGGGGTGGTGGAATGGGTCCCCCTATTGGACGGGATGGTCCACCTCCTGATTGTGCCATCATTTGGGCTTGAGCTTGTTCTTGTTCCTCTAAAGACCGCTGCCGTGCCATTCTCCTAGCCATACTCGGTGTTCGGATCTGTGATAAGTCGAGGCCGCCTGGAGTGTATGTGAATGGTTTTTTGTCCTTTGTCATCATGGCGTTTTGAATACATGCCGGAGGTTCTGCACACCTTGTCGGCTGAAAATAACGAAAACACTTTAGTAAGTAAAGGCGGAAAATACACCGTCACAGAATAATCGTTACACTTTGACATTGAAACGCACTTTTATGCCTTTTTATAAGAATACATTCAGAGCTAAATATGTTCGTTTTTAAGAATATTTATAAAAATCATAGAGTCAATTACATGTGAACTTTACATTAGAAATATAAATCTGTCGAGTAGGTATATAAAAATAAGATGCAAACAGTCTGCTAGAGCAGTATACTTACTTGTAGTTTATTTTAAAACCAAGTGACATATGATGTTACTACTAATACGAGGCCTCCTGGCAACATGAATTGTATATTTTGTTACTAAATGTATAAATAGGTACATAAGTCTAATCCATTTTGAAGACCATTACAGGTTTAATGCATATCACATTCAGAATTACTGTTCAGCATTTGAAATGCCTGGAATAGTTCAAAGTAATCATTTAAAATACTATGCATGTCTAATTGCCAGGTGGAAGGGCGTTTTTATAAAGGTCACGGGCTTACACTATCGGACGCAGGTCTCCTGGAATCGGTCTCCTTACACCCCTTAGTTATTTTCAGCAGTAGACATCCTTCCCCTGATATAAATATTTATTACTTCGCTCAGCTTTAATGTCAACCACCGAAAAACTGTTCGCCAATTGAATAATCAATCATTTTACTGCATATAATAGATCTTTTGATAGATCCGTATAACGTAGTAGAGGACGGACGGACGCGATGTACCGATGATCTGGTCAAGGCGGCGGGATGCCGATGGATGCAGGCGTCTCAGGATCGCTCAATGTGGAAATCTATTGGGGAGGCCTATGTTTAGCAGTGGACGTCAGATGGCTGAGATGATGATAATGATGAATAGATCTTTAAGCTGTATTTAGAACTAACCATGGACCCTATTCGAATGATGTTCGATAAAAACTTTGTCATACTCACATTGACTTGAGTTTTCCCGAAGTTCGGTATTCTGCCGACGTGTCCGGGGACCGCGTACCTGGAGGAAAGCCAAGCGTTCGGTTATTTTTACTGTGTGGCCTGTGGACACTTGCTAACGGCGCGCCGTCGGTGACCTACTCCGCATGTGACGTGGCAATGCTCGACATTCGTAGGATGTCAACATTTTGAGATCCGTTTTCGAATGATGAAAGTCGTGGGCTCCATTTTCCCTCAAAATAAAAATATATCTTGTGTTTATATGTATCTTGTCTGAGTTTTTTTTTGAGTTTTATCCGTTATACAGTAAGTACATGCTCGGCTAGATGGCGATCTTTGAAATGTTTAACATCTTCCCACATATGGGAACGAATAAAATAAATAAAATACTGTTAATCTCAAAAATCCCATTGAGGGCTAGTCTGCGCTAACATATAAATAAAACGTATTGTCGACGATTGCGCGTCGAGACGTTTCAAAAACTATACTTTAATAATCACCTAATATTTATAATTTTTTACTAATAAAGAAAAGTATAGGCAGATATATAATATATTTTTTTGACAAAAAATGTGTAAAGAACAATGTTTATAATAGTATTACCTTATTTAGACTTTAGGTGTATAGGGATCTCTTAAACTGCAGGTCACATTTAGACTTAATTATAGTTATTCAAAATATTAACAATATTTTGTCAGTATACCATCTGATATACCATGTAATATGACATGCAAGAAATGGTTTTACATGATTAAAGTATCATTTCTTTAAATAAGCTTTTGTAAACTAAAAGTTATTCCTATACTTATGAAATATTTCTCAACTAATACTTTTTAGTGGTGTGGCATAGTGCCCAATCCACATGTAGATACTACCCACAAGGATCAATGACCGTCTAGTATAACATTTAAGACTAAGATGTATTCATAATATGCTAAATATTGTTTTTAAATGAATTTTTAGGTTATGTTACTCACATGCGCATGATTCCGTTATAATCAGTATATAAAACATATTCGTTATTATTTTATGCTATTATTGCCATTCT
Organism: Musotima nitidalis; assembly: GCA_949126915.1. Taxonomy (NCBI): domain Eukaryota; kingdom Metazoa; phylum Arthropoda; class Insecta; order Lepidoptera; family Crambidae; genus Musotima; species Musotima nitidalis. Next base: position 6,304,283 of record OX421432.1, on the reverse strand, counting down.
TAGATATCAATAATTTAGTCTCACGAACAAAGGATATCCTAGCAATATCCCGGTTGCCCTAGACTTAAGCTTTGGGCCCAGGGTCTGCTCACTGGTTCAACCAGAATTGACTGAATTTCAGTTATTACGTGGAGCGAATGCCGTATGGCCTCCGCAACCCAGAGGGAAACATCATTCTATGGTTAAACCAGCTGTCATGCTTTTAGAAGGCACTGACTTCCTAATAACGACTGCCATAGATGTTCATGACAACCGGGACCAATGGCTTAACGTGCTTTCCGAGGCACGGAGAAAGCGATAATTATGCACATAAATTCGAAAAATCATAAACCCGGTTTAAACCCGAGACCCTATAATTTTAAGGTTTCGCCACTGGGCTATCACCGCTCTGATGCCACGAACGAACCAGTTTGGGGACGGCGTTTGGGATCTCCTGTTATTATTATGTTTCTGCCGCCCAATATGGCCTCTCACATAGCTTAACAGCTACCAGAAATGACTGGGAGCCATATCTGGACGTGCCCTCCCAAGCACGGAAGCGCTGGATATAAATTGCCGTTAGTGTGGCAACTAACCCACGGACCTTAGTCGGCTCTGTTTTAAAGCGCCATCTAGCCATTAAGTAAGCAAAGCTTTTTCTATAGACAACATACTTGACAAAGACATTGTTTTTGTACATTACGTACATTGTTAGCTGTTAGTGCTAATTTCTCAAGAGTATGATAACATTTATATATCCAATAAAATATTATACGACTAAGTTAATAATGTTATTGGTTACTTATTGATACCTTTTCGGCCGTATTATACTTTGAACTGTAACTTTTTATTGGGCCATTTGATATTCGACTCTAAGGGCCAGTTTCCCAAGTCTCATTAGCATTTACTCGACAGTTCAAATTACAGTTTTCTATGGGCTATCTGTCAAGTAAACGCTAATTTGAACTTACTTGGACATTTGAAATAGGTCCTTAAGTTAGTAAAACATAGTATTAATTGATTTCGCTTACCCATTCTCAGCCATTTTGTAGAAGCTCACGGCTGCACTCGCCTCATCCGAATCCGGAGTCTGAAATGAGATCATCGGCTCGTCACATAAACATATTTTAGGATTCCGCTACATATAAATGATTTATACCGGATTCAAGGTCGTGGGTGTGAAGGAAAATAACTTGGTATACCTCATCTGGTATACAAATTGGATATGTTTATTTATTTATTCATAAACGTATTATTGCTATAAAATATATATAAAGTTAAATGTAAGAAATAGGAACAATATAGTGTTTTCCTATGTATATTAAGTATGTATTTACAAAAAAAAATAGTATTTAAGTATGTTTATCCGTTGTTTAGTATCCATAACACAAGTTCTTAATGATACTTATCTTGGAACTAAATAATTGGTGTAATTGCCAGAAAATATTTATTTATTATTTATTAATATCTTCAGACCTTGCCTTTAACTTGAACACTAAAGCGTCTGCTTCTGTGAAAGCTTCTGCTTGAAACGGGGCAACGAACGTTTGTAACTTTTGTTCTAACTAAATAATACATCATAGACGCCTAGGCCAAGATGCCTTATGATGATGCAAGATGATGGTTCATGCACACACATATTTAAATTGGTCCTTCGTGGATTTTGAACCCACGACCATCGAAGCTTCATATCGGGTATAGCAGCGCTGGTCTTCCTACAACTCCTCTCTACAAATAAATTTTGCAATATTTCTTTTGTTTGTTGTAAAGTATGTTTTTGCTCTGTTATAAAAGTATTTAGGTATTTTAAAGTGTACTTTAATACCCATAGTACAATATCTGCTTAGATTGAAATTATATAAAAATTAATGATATAATTATAAGAGAACTGTCTAACAGGTACATAGATTTGATAAAACAAACCATAATAGATGCTGTAAACGGTGTTATCAATATGTGTCGAAGAATTAGGGCAGGGAATAATTATTGAAGTGGCCGTGGTTTGGGCACGTAGAACTGACGTCTATTCGGTAGAAAAGTTCAGGACTGGAGACCTTATGACGGTATACATGACTCGAGATCTTCATCCGGATAATGGACGGATGACAGGTAAAGTTCGCGGGTTGAATGCAGACTGTCGATAAATCAATTTGGATCGTTAAATCAAATCGGGTGCCTTGTAATTTGATTGGTTTGGCCTATGTTTAGAAGTGGAAGTTCTTGGTCTGATGATGACTATTGTGTGATGTGGCAGAGGACTCCCAGGAGAAAGGCAACATATAGAAATGCTTATTTTGTTTTATGATCTAGCATTTACATAAACTTAACGCTTTAAGATACTTCAACCAAAACGTGTGTAAATAAACAAAAAACTTCTGTTGATATATTTTTATTCAAATCCATCAATTATTGTGGCGGGTTTGTAAATTAGCTTGGCTTTTTAAGAAGCATTTTTGAACATCATTTATATATACTAAAAGAAGTTAGGAGATACCTACTCGACGTAATTTGTCTCCCGCTGAGATATTTAGACAAATTTTAGAACCCGTAATCATTGAAGAAGAACTAACGAAGCCTTTCATCACAGACAAGTTACTCAATCATTACAACTGTGGAATAAATTACATAATATATATATTTATATCATTTTATATTATATATTGTGTTTTTTTTAAATAATGGCTTCGTGCGTTTAGCACATATAGCCAGTGTCAAGTAAGAGATATTAATAATATATAAATTATAGTAAATGAGAATGAGTGGTGATTGAGATGGTACATGAGATGCCCTCCCCCTAAATCCCTTGAGTCCTCAGTCAAGATGTGGGACTGTTTTGTGTCATTTACTAACACTCATGTACGTTCACAAACACTTAACAGTTCATAATTCACCGTTATTACACATCGATGTTCGAAATATTACAATCATTTTGGAACATAATACAAAACTGCACATACAAAACAAAACGCACATGGCGCTTCACTTTCCCGACAAGAAGTCTTTTAAATAGTTCAACTCGCAATTGTCAGGCTTTTTCTTAAATTGTCCATATTTTTTTTTTCCTTTTTTTTAAAGGGACCGCAAACTGGAAACCATTGTAGAGGACGGACTTCTACACGATGGATCGATTATTGTTAAGGCGTCGGAAAGCCGGTGGATGCAGAGGGCTCGAGATCAATAGACGTGGAAGACAATTGGTATGTTTTCAGCAGTAGACATCTAATAATGTATTTGTTTTTATACCACTATCTTGTTAGTTGCATATGTTTGATACTCCCCACAAGTTCACTATGCTTTGGGCTTAGTGAAAAGTTATTTGCAGAAGTAAAGTTTCAACAGGTGGGGAACGTCGCTAATACTGGAGAAGCTCTTTCTTTATTTAACTTCGCTTTTCCTTTCAGCTGGTACCCACAATAACTTTATTAATACCTATCTGACCTTTTGGTATTCTGATAAATATAAAAGAGGTTATTTGATTCTGTCTTTACATTATATTAAAAACGGATTCCCAATCTTTTATTTCCTCTCGCTCAAAGTTATGCTAAATTACTACGCCCCCTTTGTATATGGCACTGGAAAATAAAATAATAAATAAAATATACTTCAATGTCTTTAAGATCAACACAATCATTTAGATTCGTAATTTTTTACAAATAAAATGGAAATTTCATAATTTTTTAACAACAATGAAAGAGATATAAGCGGTAATCAAGAAATAAAAGGTAAATTGATTCTTTGTCAGAATTTGTCAAGGATTGTCATTAGGTAAGACAGTATTTAGTGTTTTACGCGGTAAAGTCCACAAACCGCGTATTTTAGAGACGGTTCAGCTTTGCGTGCCGAATGAGTACGTAGGACGCCGCCCGGGGGCCGACGCTGCTGGCGGTACCCAGCGCGCGCACCAACCTGCTGCAGCGCGCCCCGCTCGTGCGGGCGCTGCGGGTACTCAATGCACTGTCACTGTCCGACCAGATAGATTTATTTGCATGTTCACTGAACGAATTCGCAAAAGCAGCATATTGCTTTTGCAGTAGATGTTAATGTAGTAGTTTAGTAATTAGTAGATAAGAATTATGTGAAAGTTTAGGTATTGTAAGCTCAGCTACTCTATCGTATTAGGTTTGGTGCCTGTAAAGATAGTTGTAAGTTTTATGAATGAATAAATAAATAAAAAAAAGTACAATAGACGTAAGAGGCAACGGGTACATAAATAGTTTTTCTTGATATAACCATTTTTATTATCTGACACAATAATGACTATATCCTGCCTAATGGATTGCATTGCAGCAGCATTGGTTTGCAGTCCAGCAAAATTAAGACGCTGCATGCTGTGAAGCAAGCACGGTAACAAGGCATACAAAATGCCGTTTTACGCCCCGCTTAAAAGACTCTGGACTATATTCCAAGAGCAAGGAAACACATAATATAATAATAATAATAATATAATAAATAATATTTTCTGACAATTACACCAATTATTTAGTTCTAAGATAAGTATGGATAAGTTCTAAGATAAGAACTTTTGTTATTGATACTAAACAACGGATAAACATACTTCAATACTTTTTTTTTGTAAATACATACTTAATATACATAGGAAAACCCCCAGACCAGTATAAATATTCATGTTCATGCACACAAAGATTTGTCCTGCGTGGGAATCGAACCCACGACCTCTGGAGTGAAGTTTAGGTATACTGACCTCCACGCCATTCGGTCGTCAAAATACAATAATAATAATATATATATAATAACTATTATACCTATCTATATAGATAAATGCCTTACTATCATCATACACGACTTCCTATCATGAACCAAGGTAAGAGAAATTTCGTCATACTCCACGTGGACGGTTTATCGGATGCAACTGTGTGGCCTTCTGCTCTTAGATTGTTCTAAGCCGCCTAATAGGGCCTCCGGGCCTCTTACTTAATTTATCGACTGGGGCATATAGTAATAACCGAGACCAACATCTTAAGGTGGGTATAGACTACAACATTTTCTGGAACATTTTTGTGTAATGTACCGTTCTTACGAATGGTACAATACAGGCAAAAGCTCAGTTTCCAAAGCATTTCCATGTAATGTAACTTTCCTGCGAATGCTCAACGTTATGTTACGGGTAAAAGTGGACCGCGTGCGTCTTTCGTCCCTCTCCCTCCGCGTCACCCCTTAACCGCGCATCGCCCGCACTCGTGGCTCGACGAAATGTTACAATAATACGCTCGACGAAATGTTACACCAATATGCTCGTTGGTTTATGACAAAATCGTGCTCAACGTTTAGTTTGTAAAAGGATGATACACTAGCAGAGCATATCATAGAGCGGCTCGTTGTTCTGTTACAAGTAAATGTTGTAGTCTATACTCACCTTTAAAGTGTCTTAGGGAACTTCGATAATAAAAGCTACACAAATGGCCACCCAAGAACTGACCTCTGTGATCGTAGCTTACTTCGGTTATGATTTCAGACCACCTAGTCCCGAGTAACTATGAGAGCTTCAGACCCATATGTATGTTCAAATATTTGTATTGTAACAAATATTTTAACCAACGATTTTAGAAGAAGTGAAATTATATCTACACACCTTAGCTCGTAAGAGAAGGGCTGCTCAGTAGTGGAAAATTAATGGGCTAAGAAGAATATGAGCTTCTGGCTGATCAACTTCTTAGGACCAACCACATACAATGGTCCATAGCAAGAACTAAGTGCGGAAACCACCACCACTACCATAACTTCTTCACCATACTAAATACATACTTAATATGCATAGGATTTATATGAAGTATGTATTTAGTATTGTATTAGTATTATTTTATGTACAAAAAAAAAGTGTTTAAGTATGTCCGTTCTTAAGTATCCATAACACAAGTTTTTAGTCATACTTAATTTGGAATTAAATAATTGGTGTGATTATAAGAGAATATTTATTTATTTATACATTTTATTATTTATTTACTTATTTATTATTATACAATTTATTTATTTATTTATATTTATACGATTAAGAGCTTATGAAGGAATGAATCGTTGACCACCAACAGACCTCGTGGAACTCAAAATACCATCTTTAATAATGATTGGAGTGACCAAATTCCGTGTTAAGACACATTTATTATTCGCTGGTGAAACGAAAAGCGTGGTTAGACTATATTTATCGGCTGGCTAGATGCCACTTGAGATTAGGGCGAGTTCGGGAGTGCCAAAAATCTCGCGCCATCGCGTGGATGCGTCGTAAACAGTTAGTATTTCTGTTTTTGTGAGTAATTGTCAAATGGCACCCGGCACAGGTGTACACGTGAGAGCAAAGGAAATGTAGGTACCTGTAGTGTAATTAAGAACATAAATAGGATAAATTATCTCTGAGAATAAAGGTAATAGAATAGCATAGAACTAATTTATTTCAACTAAAAGTTATATGAATAGAAATTGTAATTGAAATTAAATTTCAATGCACATTAGAATTGAAATAAATTACTTAATACGAAATGTCAATTGCAATCAATTTTATGTAAAGTTATCTCACATGTCATTTATCGTTATATCATTTTAGCAATTTGGTGATTAGTCAGTACATGAACCATAGAACCATGGTTGCGAATATACTGACAGTCAAACCTATGAGCAAACATTTAATAACGTTAAGTCACATCAAAAATACATTTAGTATAAACTAGCTTCTGACCACTGCTTCGCTCGCGTGGTCTACAGTTTTACATACATAGTTTACCTATAACTTTGCCTAGGGAGACACTTGGTATCTCAGTTTTCCCGTGACCACGAATGACTGTAAAGTAATCGTAACGTTTGTATAAAAATAGCGTATCATACTCCATGCAATGTGTTTCATGGTTTTTTTTTAAATATTTTTGCCTGACACAAATATCTCTTGTCACTTGTCAAATCTGAGAAACCAGATCCCGTCGGAAACGGCTGGACTAATTTCGACGGTTTATTCACGGACGAAGTCGCAGTCGGACTATAATACTAAATATCTAGCTTAGTATTATTAAGCAAACTATCACTAGAGCACATCCCACATCCCGAACAAGAACAAAGTAACATAGTGTGGATATAAACTATGAAGCAAGTTTGGCACTGAGCATGACTTTGATTCATTTAATTCTAGTATAACCTCACATTTTTCATAGCACATGTTTTATTATAGTGCAGATCAGTATACCTGCAGGCCGCTCCTGTTGATATTTATGTGCATAAATACAAATACAACTTTTTTAACAATAAATTATTGAACCAGCATTCGGATATTTTTTTCGTTTTGAATACCTTATATCTGAAAGAACAATGAATAGCCTTAAAGTAATTTTTATTTAAACAAAGTTAAGCGTTTTTTATATAAAGATTTTCTTTTTTAAAGTTGGTTTAATAAAGAAAAACGCGTCGTCGAAAATTCGGTCTGTGGAGCGCGTTTTATTGCGTGCTACTAATTCCAGTTCTTTTAACACCAAAAAAAACGTTTATCAACAATAGTTTTTGGGTATGTCTTGTGTCAGTTTTGATGAGTAGAATTCGTAGCCACTGGCTTTCATCAGGGTCCTTTTGCAGCCTGTATACGGGACACAGAACGGCTGAATGTGATCTCAGCAGACTGCATCTCATCGTCCTAAGCAGTGACGAAACATTATTGATAGTAAAATGAAGCGCTCGTAGCTCTGCGGTGCTCGGTGGTCGGAAACGATCACCGAAGTACAGTAAAGTTTACAGAGGTCAGTCCGTGGATGGGTGACCGTTTGTGTGGCATTTGATATCGAGCGCTTCCGTGCTTCGGAAGGCACGTTAAGCCGTTGGTCCCGGTTATCACTAAATGTGGTAGTCGTTAAGCCATGTTAGAGGCCTAATGGGCGGCTTGATAAATTCTAACAGCAGGACGTCATACACCAGGCTCCGCCAATCCGCACTGGGTCCGCGTGGTGGAGTATGACCCAATACCCTCGCACCTTGGTATGTGAGAGGAGGCTCGTGCTCAGTAGTGGGACGTTAATGGGCTGATAATATGATGATGCTCTAAAATTATTTAATCACAGAATTATGTTTTCCTCTGCGAAGTTCAGACGGCAGTCGCTCCATGTGATAACTGAAATCCAGCCTAATATGGTTAGACCATGGGCCTTCAACTAAAGTCTAAGGCAACCGGGATAATGCTAGGATATAATGATGCACAAAAGTGGTCCAGTGTGAGAATCGAAACTACGATCATTGTAGGGTAGGAGGAGAATGCCAACTTCCGCTCGACATCAGTCGCTTAGTATGATACATTAGTTCAATAGTATTGGTGGAAATTCAGACAACCCTAGAGCGAACTATTGTTAGAGCAAGGACGTGGAATGAGGCCGTCCGGTCGCAGGTGCGCCAAGGAATCTGGACACCACGCTCATAATATCCATCACTACGTTATATCAACTTTAAGATCAGAAGCGTTCCGCTGACTCAATTGTTTGTGTTCAGGATGCCAAATGAAAGTTTTTGAGCTTTCAAGCCAAAAGTCGTTAGATTAAAACTGTTCCCGAAGACAAATGCTATGGCTAAATTTCTTTATGAATCATCCAATTTGTCGATACAATCGATTACGAAAAGCTCGTGTGCCGCGCCGCTATTTGAGTATGAAGCGCTTAAATAGATCTTTTTTTTCCTTTTAAATAATGGCTTCGTGCGTCTAGCACATCTAGCCAGTTTCAAGGAAGTGATATATTAATAATATATAATTCATAGTAAATGAGAATGAGTGATGATAAAGATGATAAATGAGATACCCTCCACTAAGCCCCTTGAGTCCTCAGTACTTAAATAGATCTAGCTAATCTAATTATCTTTTACTTATAATCTTGCGCTTCTTTTATTATGTCTTTAGATACAACCTCTTTTTTCTGATTGTCTATTCTACATATAAGTACTAGAACTCTATGCGTTTAACTGCATGCATTTTATGCATCTATGATATTTAGATATAAGAACTCTTTGCGTTTAATTTCACACTAATGTGCTTGTATGGAAACTCTATCCATTTAACTTCATTTTTATGTTCATTTATTGTAAAGATGAACACTGTCTACGCTTAACTTTATACCTGTATACATCTATGCTATGTGGTTACCTATTGAAACGCGTAACGTTTTTGGCCATAAACTGAAAATGCATAATGTTGATTACCAGAATCCTCACATGCCATACCGCTATAAAGCATTACGTTATAACGCATAACATCAAATCGTCGAATTTTAAAACGCAGAATCATTATAAGGCATAATTTAGATAAGCATAGGTAATAAAAGGCATATTTTTTGTTAGACATATTTGTATGTATTATTATTAAAAAAATTAACAATAATCATAGTCAGGTGGGAAAATTGTATATATATAGGACTATTATAAGAAAATACTTTTTAATGGTAAGAAAAAAAATAACCTCAACCTAACCCGAAAAGAGAAGTAAGCCAAAATATGCTTTCAAAAAATATGGCAAATGAAAATATAGAATATATATATTATATTATAGTTATGCGTAGTAATATATTATGAAAAAGAATATTATGCTTTTGGATCTTTATGCCATATGATGTATGTCTTTTGAAATTATGGCAATAAATCGTATGCGTTTCGAAGTGTCACCATGCTCTGTAGATATGAGAATTCTTAGTGCTTGACTTCATAATTATGAGCATAATAATATATTATCCGTTCTGTAAGGGCTCTGCCTGCTGCTGTAGATTGACGCTGCAGCAGTTTTAACTGAGGCAGAGACTTAATTGACAGCACACAATTTTTTTAAAAAATATTTTATTAGTTAGTAGTTATTATTAGTACTGTTCTTTTTGTGTAATTTGTTGTCAATAAATACTTTTTTTTTTCTATATGCTAAATAGATATGAGAACTCTGTGCGTTAAACTACATACTTATGTGCATCTATGCCAAATATATGAGAAGTCCATGCATTTGACTTCACTAAGCCAAGGAGGAGGAGGAGGATTCGTCATCGTTGCTTCCATCAGGTTACTCACATGTAAACTATTTTCTGCGTAAACACGGGATACAAGGTTTATGTGCAAGGCGATTCGACTAGCGGTATAAATAAACGTTACCAACTTCATTTTAATCCTGGGAGTAAATACGTAAGTCTGGAAAGTTCACAAGTTTTGATTGAATTTCCTATTTTATTTAATCATGTACACACATAAATAATAATAATAATAATAAAGCCTTTTATTCGGACTACTACTACACTGTTTTATTATATTATTTACTTTAGCTTATTCGAGTATCTGGTGCTTCTTTATTTTTTGTAGGTCCGTTTGCCAGTTGGCAAAGGCCTCCTCCAACCTACTTCATTCTGATCTTAGATTTTCGTGTTGCTTATCTCTGTAATGTTGGAGGGTTGTGGTCTTTGTCCCCCACGAGGACCAATCGGATTGGGGAAGATTTTATTGGTTCTTTTCTTTGATTTTCACGATGTAGTTGATTAATCCGTTTTCCGCTAAATAGTTGCTATTGTTTTTTATGTGTGAAGATGTTAGTGAGAGAGTTTGATGTACACACATAACATAACACAACTAATTACAAACTAAGGTACATTGGTGCTGCTTATTTATTTAAGAACTTACTTCCAGCAGACCAGACGGTGAAAATGTCATGTTTATAATTCTTAATTCATACATTTTTAATTCTCTCGGTAAATCTTTAATCGTGTGTAAAATTAAAACATTTAAATTACTAATATATTATACATTATAGTAAATTACATTTGAAATCTCTACTTATTTTTTTATGTCTAGCCTGTCCAACCAGACAGTTTTTGAGATGGGAAGGTGAAACTTTTTTCTGCCTCCCAATCGGGATGTAACTTTGTATGTTTGTTATAACAACTAAGTACATAATTATTGTGTTACCGATAGAACCTTCGAAGGGCTCGACCACACAAACGGTCACCCATCCAAGGACTAAACTATTTGGCTAGAGACGTTTCTGATCTCCTTATCCCCAGTAGTTTTTTAGATTACAGAACAATTACATTTCTCTTAACCCAACAAATGTGTGTTTGTATTTTTTTTAGAGTTCTAGTACGACTTCTAGGCGGGAAAATCTGCAGTATAGTCCCACATCTTTACGGATAACTCAAGGGATTGGGGTTGGGAAGTGCATCTCATTTATCATTTTTATCACCACTCATTATCATTCACCATAAAGTAAATATTATTAATATATCTTTTACGAGACACTCGCTAAATTTGCGATCGGAACGAAGCCACTACTATTATAACAACAAAAAAATAGGTACTAATAGAATTAAAACACATTTTTCGGATTTAAATCGCGGTTCATGTAACTTTTTTTTTACCCGACATTTCGAGACGTACCTATAATCGCGTAACTAGAAGAAAACAATGTAGAAAATACCTAGCTTTTAAGTTATTTAAGAAAAGTTCAGAAGTTAAGGAAGTCGTAATCCGACTTCCTTGTTGAACCTCGTCCGTTTAGTAGAACTGTTTGTTTTGCCGTTTTCCCAGGAGGCATTGTCGGATAGACGGCGTCGTAGCTTTTGTGAAAAATTGTTATTAAAACAACTATGATATTATTTTGAGGGAAAAATCTTCAATAACAATAGTTTTAAAATTTTTAAAATTAAATTAAGTTAACGAAAATAAATCACGGTTGTGTAACTATTTTTTAAAACGACGACGCGGTGACTTTAGAAATCGTATAATCGCGTAAATAAGAGGAAACAAGGAGGTAAAAATGTAGGAATACGCATAATTGTGTAGTAGTGTGTAGTAACGGGAGAAAACAATAAAGAAAATACCTACCTATCTTTAAAGTAATTTCAGAAGTGAGTTTAGTAGTTAAGCTATGTAAGTAAGTCGTAATCCGACTTCCTTGTGGAGTCTCGTCCGTTCCGTGGAACTGTTTGTTTTGCCGTTTCCGGAGGAGGCATTGTCGGATAGCCGGCGTCGTGGCTTTTGTGGGCACGGCTTTAAGGGAAAACTTTTAAGATATTTGTTAAAACACTTATGTACTTTTTATTAACGTATTTTTAAGTGGTATGTATGTATTTTGAGATTGTAATATTTTTATTTACATACATTTTGGTCTATGAATTTTTAAAAGAAAACACGTTTTAACAAAAACGTCCCGTTTCGTCCCGGGACGTTTTGATTATTTTAGAATGATAGCAGTCACAGGGAGACATCGGAATAAAAGTAGTCTAATAAACAGCTATTTAAATCTATAACAAGTTTCTTCTTTTTTAAGGCAAGCAAGCAAAGAAATTGTTTTAAGTTCACTGCAGAAAGAAAGCAATGGAAACAACAGAGGGAGTTGCAGATTGCAGGGTAGGTATACCTTTGTCCTGCATTGGAAGAATTTTTTAAAAAAAATCGTTATTTTCAGTTATGTTGCTTTTAATGCGTACACAATTGATACATGCAGCCCAAGTAAAATTTACAGTAATCAATTTAGGTCACTCTAATTCCCGGGAGAAAACATTTCAACTGTCGGGTTATAGACACAACTGAAATTCTATTGTTTCCTGTCGTCCGGCATAATACATTTTAACTCTAGGAGATAAGCAGAGACTACGTATATGTTTCATATAAAAACGCGTTAAAATAGACCGACATTCTTTTCCAGTTTCTATTGAGGCCGAACAGAAATATTTCACGTATTTTAGTTTTAGGTTACTGCGAACGGCTCGCCGGCGGTTCAGCGAAATATTTATGTGTTTTCAAGTTAAAATAGACACATTTTCGTTATTTTAGCTGTAAATTATGAATAAAAGTTCTAACTAAACCTAATAAACGTTTATTCTTAACTTTACTTTATTGACAAGATGAAATTTATACTACAATAAATCTACTTGTCCGCGGTGACACAGGTGAGAATCGAACTCACGACCTTCGAATTACTATTCTAACCACTTTCCTTTACTTGTGACATTGTCGAAATGAAGACAGAGAGAGCACTAGCCTTAAACCCGGTTTAACTTAAAATTTTGTTTTGTAATAAATAAGCCCCATTATCCGACCGATCATATTCGGAGTCTTTAGTTATGCTTTAATGTATCTTTTTCCAAGTTATATCTAACTAGCGACCCGCCCCAGCTTCGCACGGGTGGTATGCTAATATGAATAGTGACGTATAATACATAATTACAGAATGTCTCTATATAGGCCGCGAATACCTACCACCGCCGCAACCATAATTTTTCGATTTAGCGTAAGTTTATTCGTTTGATATCTTGTATCTCCGCCCATCCGCACAGGGTCAGCGTGGTGGAGTATGACCAATACCCTCGCACTTTGATATGTCAGAGGAGGCTCGTGTTCAGTAGGGGGACGTGAATGGGCTGAGATGATGATGATAATGATTGTGATAAACATAGGCACCTTTCACTATTACAGTAGATACATTGGTAAGTTGTAATGTTTCCTTAGAAACAGTATTAATAAAATAATGACGATGTATATTTTGTTTTGACGTTTTCAAGTGCTATGTAATAGTTTATGAAATAAAGAACTTTTTACTTTACTTTACTTTAAATAATCAAATAAACTATGTGTACCAAACAGTATCAAGGAGGAAGTAATCTGGGACAACTAAGTAGTGCCTGCCTATGGATACCTACGAGATAACGAATAAACATACATGGATACTTAAATGATGTATAGAGATCCCTATTAACTTCCAAGGAGCCCAAGCAAACCTCTCTTGCAAGTGGTGCACCTGTCGATGAACGGACGAGGCTCTGACAAACATAAAAGATCCCGATAAGCGGCAATAGGCTCGCCACCTATCCTAACAGTAAAATCGGCGAAATGTGGGCGTATAATAGGCCTCTGCCTATCCCTTCGGGGACACAGGCGTGATTATATGTATGTAGGATAGATACATTATAAAGCTGAGAAGAGTGCTTTTTAGACATAACACTTTGTTGCAAAAGTTGTTTATTATGATTTATTGTTGTTATGGTGTAAATAACATTTTATTCTATGGTAATACTTAAAATACAAAATTATAATTGTTATTTGTATGTAGGGATAAATTGTAAGTGAGAACGTGGTGACAACCCTATATTTAATAACTTTTCCTAAAAACTAACTTGTGCATGATTTGTAGCAAGATTTATATCTAAGCTAAGAAAGCTCTGACTTCAATTCATAATTAATATTGTGAATTTAAACTTATAAAAAAGTCATAATAACATACAACTTATTTGGCAAACGCAGAAAAAGACACATTGCGGAAATATATTAAACTACAAATACAAAATAATTTATTTGCCCAAACATGTGTAACATGTGTGTGTGTTAAAATAAGTGGTGCTAAAAATGGTAAATAAGATGCCCTCCGCCTAAACCCCTTGAGTCCTTAGTAAAAGTGTGGATGCAGTGAGATCTCATATGGACTTCTTGAGAGAATTTGATAAGTGATGTTGCACTGTTTCGTTTCATTTACCAACACTCATGTACATTCATAAACACCTAAAGGTTAATAATCCACCGTTATTACACATTAATGTTCGAAATATCACAAATTTCAGAATATAATACAAAACTGCAGACATGACACGTCACTTTCCCGCCAAGAAGTAATTTTATATAGTTATGAATATTACATCATACGTTGTTAGGTGAGTACATAAACAAATATACAGAAAGATAAATTATATACTACATAAGTACTATATCGACTCATCCGTAGAACAGAGTCCGATGTGATCATAGAGCAATAATACGATAAATAGCTAAACGAGATAAGGAATACAAGCTCTATTGATATACATTTTTAAAATTTTCATATCTTGTTTAGTTTGAGATATACAGAATCGAACAACGTTCAATGTGATTTAAGTTTCGTAGAAAAACGCACGAAGTGGTCAACGGACAGTGCGCGGGGAGTGGGGACGGCGCAGGCGCCACGTTCGTTCGTCACTCCGGCCTCTTTTCGTTGGAAGGCGGGCGTTTTCATGTCATGGGCTTAGTTTTTTCGGTTTGATGAATATATCTAATTAATTAAGTGTTTTGCATTAACAAACATATTGTTAGAGATGTCGCGATCACGAAAAAATTAAGACATGCCTAGAAAAGATGAAGGAGAGCCAGAGCTAAGTTCATGATATTCAAATTCGCCTGTAGTTTATATGAAAAAAACTGCAGGTGCCGGTAAGTTGACTTTTTAGTTGTAATATTTAATCAATATTATTGTGTCCTACACTATTACATTGTTATATTTCTAAATATTACGTCTATTATTAATTTTTGTATCCGATACTACTTGTGGGCGATCGATTTTTATATAGGACGTTTTTTTATGGAGAAGCACAAAAACGCAATTGTAGTTCGAAAATACACTTAGCGTAATGTATATTCATAGAATAACCAGTATCTATGTAATAATAAATGGTAAAAAGTAGAAGTCTTTACAAAACTTAGGCCGATTTCATACGAACATCATGGAACTTCTAAGCGTTTCATGTGAATATTGGACGTTTTTCTACGGAAACTATGAAACGATTTGTTGGTTCGATAATAAAATGGGACGTTAATACTGGGATAATGGAGTCAGTTAGGACGTTATTCAATTAAAAATTTCGTTAAATATAAATAATTTTGGATAAAATTTGCATAATTAATTGCTTGGTAGGTATATAGACCTCCTATTTTAATAATAATATATTTTTCAACTATTTTAGTTGAGAATGTTGATGAAAAAGGCATTACACCACCATCGTCACCTCTGCCACCTGGTGCAGCAAAATCAGCCAGGAATTGACTATTGATATATGGGAAGAAATTCAGGATGGAGATGGCGATACCCAGAAATCTCCTGCGACAGCTAAATACCAAATATATTATATGACCCACCAACCAAAAATGTTAACTGTAATTAACTTAGTACATTTACTTTAAAAGTACCGTCTGCGTCTAATATGACGACCCCGTCACCAAAATCAAAAGATCGTCATAGATGAGGCAATGAAACAAAGACCAAGTGTTTGTGACCATGTTCGAGCATTTGTCCCTGTTGGATCGTACTATATACGCAAAAATAGCCAAAAGCTCTACTTACAAGGTTATTTATTTAATCAGAACGGAATACACCAATTACATTAATTATCAAAAGTATACACTAAGTATTTTCAAAATGTTTAAGTTGTATCTTGAATGGTTCGAACCTGAGAAATACACTTCCAAAGCTACAAGAGAACGCCAGTATCGGACATTATGAATCCAAACTTCAATCTCGCTTTTCATATTCCCAAAACGGATCAGTGCAATGATTGTCACATTGTCCGATTAAAACATAATCCAACGGATCAAGAAGAAGAATGATCCTACAAATTATTTTTTAAATATGATCTCACTCAACCTGATTTTAATATTTTAGTGATTTGCGGTAACACGAGAAACTCGGTACAAGTTGAACTAAAAAGCCGAGATGAGTTTCTTGAGGCATTTTTCTCAATCTCGTTGCCTTTTGGAAGCCTCGTTAGAGTCACCGACAGACTGACTGACTGACGGACAATCCCCTCTCTCCTTTAGAATTACGACAGGCTGACTGACAGATCCCCCCGATAAGAGTCACCGACAGACTGACTGACTGACGGACAATCCCCTCTCTCCTTTAGAATTACGACAGGTTGACTGACAGATCCCCCCGATAAGAGTCACCGACAGACTGACAAATCTTGAGAAAAACCACAACAGACAGATAAACTGGCAAACCTTGACAAATTCTGACAAAGAAACCATTTGTTTTTATTTCTTTATTATGGTACCGCTCATATCTCTTTCATTGTTGTTAAAAAAGTATATCGAATTACCATTTTGTGTCTCAATGTTTGACGAATCTAAATTATCATGTTGATCTTAAAGACAATAAAGTATATACTTTTTATTTTACTAAAACCTGCATATACTGAACCTATTATGGTCGCTGCTAAGTATAAAAAAATGCCGCTCGAGAGATATTCCGGTGGAGTATTATCAATATTTAAATGTTTTGCCACATGGTACCGGTGATGATTCTGAAGAATAGGATCTTGACAAAAAGGACAGCATCCAATTCATCAATTATTTACTTGAGTACTTATTATCATTCATATTGATTCGCTTCATTCGTGTTTTTATTTAATATTGTTATTTGATGTTTGTCTAAGCATGATTTAATTGATATATTTGTGTAGCAACCATAATAGGTTAATTAAAATATGCAGGTTGTGATTTATATCTAAGACTGATTAATAATAATATTGTACATGCTGGTTGTTATATGGCTTATTTTAAATTGAGGATGTGGAGCAAAATGTCTTGTCTGTTGTCATGATATGTACTTATTACATACATTTTTAAGACAATTAATTTAGGTCGTAACCTAGTCGCAGTGCTGTGATATAATGAGTTACCTACCTATTTAATTATTATTTTAGTAACACTGCCAGAGTATTGTTCATTTTACGTCAGTTTAGTTGTTATTAAATATAAAATCGTCTAGGTAACGATGCTTTTAATTGAGACTGATTAAGACTAATAGTTTCTATGGAAAAACTATTTTATTATTAATTTTTAAACCAAGTTTAAGTATGTACCTGCCTCTACTATTGTTCGATTAGAAAGATTAGTGTGTAAGTTAAATATATTTAAATTTCCTAAGTACGTCACTTTGATGTCAGTGGTGTTCCAATTTTTAACCTCAAATGGTTTTATTAGGTTCCTATTTTAAGATTTTCTAAACTAAAAAAACGATTTAGAACATTAATTTCGTTTTTATTTCGTTACATAAGGTTATTGTCATAACTAATGTTATGGCTAACTTTATATTTAAACTAGATGTGACCCACGGTTTTACCCGCGTAAGTGCCGTTCACGTGGGATTTTTTTAGGATAAGATAGCCTATGTGTTATTCCAGCACTGCAGCTATACACATACAAAGTATCATCATAATCGGTCAAGTAGTTTATGCGTGAAAGAGTAACAAACAAACAAACATACATACATACACATACATACATACAAACTTTCCCCTTCATAATATTAAATAGGTATTTCAAAGTAGCATTAGGTATTCATATAGGACCTATAGGTGATAGAGTATTCAAACAAAAAACGTTCTAAGTTAATATAGAACGGCATCTAATTCAGATGTCTCCGTAAAAAAACGTATTATGTTCACTATGGACTCCCGCTCTTCCGCTATAAAACGTCCAATGTTGATATGGAACCCACTATTTCGTGAAATAAAAGCATTAGAAATGTACATTAAGGAGCATTTAACAAGGCTAACGCTTTATATAAACATGTCAAAAAATCGAAATGTCAAGTCTCACTGTTTTAGAATAACACAAGTTAAAAACTTCTTTGACCTCTACTGAAAACTATCAACCCTACAGATCGAACGTTATTCTACGGATGAGTCGATATATATTGTATTTATTAAGCAACGTGTATATTGACGTTGCTTAATAAATCTAAATATTTTAGTCTAAAAAGTTTTTAAGGTCATAAAAAAGCTCAAACTTACCAATAAAGAAAATGTAAATCCAAACTTAGAACACTTCACACTTTAGGTAATTCCAACTTTGAATTTTGAAATTTCAAATTACGGGATAGGTACAATGTTCGGTTGGCGTTGCGTTCGTAAACACGGCCGCGTGTAGTGAGGTGCGTTTCGTTCGTTCGGAGTCGCTGCCGGGCGCCCGAGCAGTCTGCACTCCGCACCGAAGCCCGCGCTATTCGCACCGAATGGTAGGGATAGGGATGCGAGAACGGGACATCGATAGATAACGTCATGGTACTCACAGGTAATGGAAATCACAAATGAATATAGGTTACAGGTAGCTTACAATATACGTATAGTTAAACAAGTAAATGTGGAATACGTCTGTCTACCATGTTCAAGACAGAAGGTCAACAAGCTAACCGAGTTACTATATACTTGAACACATGATAACTTAAATATTACATACAATAATTTAGCGAAATCACATAGTGGAAGTACCACACAACTAAATATAAGTTAGTTATTGAGGTTTTTCAGTACCTACTCCGCTGCAAGTTTCCGAGTTAGATTCATATTAACTAGGAAATTGTTTTTTGGTTATAATACTTTTTTAAAAACAGGTTACAGGTCTATTATCAAAACAGTAAGTCTACACACTCGTCTAGTTAGTTTTGTAATAACTGAGGAATAATCTATTAGCGACTTTGCAAGCGATCCTCATTCCAGTTCGGTCGGGATATAATATCAGAGGTTAGATAGACTCATATTCTATATCATGATCTCAGCTCTTTAAGGTCCTTCTAGCCCACTACTGAGCACGAGGCATGGTGAGAGGGATCATGTCATACTCCACCACGCCGACCCTGTGTGGATTTTCAAGAGTCTGGTGCGCGGCGTTCTAGTGCTAGAGTTTATTAACCCATCCAATAAGGCCCTTAACATGGCTTGAGTAGTACCCAGATCGAGCTAACCGGGACCAATATCTTAACGTCCCTTCTGAAGCAAGGAAGCGCTTATATTAAATGCCACACAAACGGTTACATATCCCAGGACTAATGAATTCTGCTTAATTTCTTCTGTCGTTTCCAACCACCACCTCGGAGTTAAGAGCGCGTCTTGAGCGATAATTTATATCGCTATTCAACTTATCGACAAATCTGAGCAGCTGCACTTCACTAGCTTTGCTATTTCGACTAAGAGCATAGAATAGATATGCCTGCGTCGAAACAAGGTAAATTATCCGTTCCTTAATGTATTGTACTGCCTAGTTTTCACTTACCACCTCCTTTTGTTTATGGCTTGTATGAAACACGTCATCAAAATTAATAATTTGCCAACCTAACCTAACCTAACCTTATCGTACACTAGAAATACTAACTGTAATCCCTACATACATACATTCACGCCTGTTTCCCCGAAGGGGTAGGCAGAGGCATATTATACTCCCACATTTCGCTAATTATATAGTTGGTCCCTCGTAATAGGTGCCGAGCCTATTGCCGCTTACCGAGCACTGTTATGTTCGCCAGAGCCTCGTCCGTTGAACGGCAGGTGCACCACTTGCAGGTGAGATTTGCTTGGGCTCCTTAGGTCTTAGTAGGATCTATATAATAGATGCTCAATCAATATCTTTGATACGCAAACAAGACATTTTTGGAAGGTCAGTTTATGTATTTAATTTCATGGCATTTATTTGCCTCCGCCAATCCGCACTGAGTCTCCATGGCGGTGTACCTAAATCCCAGTGTTTAAACAGTAAGTAATAAAAAATATAATGATTATATTTTTTACTACTTAATGCCTTTTTTAATTGGTCAATGTGCAATATTGACTGCTGGATACTGTACTTAAATATCGGAACATTTTAAATTTCCTACACAAGTCTGTCAGATCACAGTTTATTTAACTGAGATAATCCTTGGGACGGACAGAAATACCTACCTTCCTCTGCCAACATAATTAAAGGTGCAAGGTCGTGAGTCATACTTATCATGTGATATATCAAAAATTAGCTTGTTTTGAGGACGTCGCAATTTTTTTTTGAAATTTAATGTTTTTGTCTTGCTCCAGTACTAATTATACTCACTACTATACTTATTGCTCTGGCTAGTGTCTGAACTAATAGTAAAAGCACCATATTAGTGATAACCGTAACAAAATCTCTGTAGTAATGAATAATTAAATGTATTAATAATTTGATACATCAATATGAATAAATAATTTAATAAAAACATTAGTTCAGTCCATAAAATGTAATTAATGTCCTAAAAATTTAATAGACCTTCGAAAATTAACTATAGAATTTGTAAGTATTTTTATAGATATATATTTGCAATACGTTGGACAGGGTTATGTTCTTATTCCCCCCGAACAGGTCTCCACCTTGGCGTGGTGGGGGGGCTGAGTTCCTCCCGGAGGCCGGGAAAAGGTAACACCCAGAGACCGACGACTCTGGGTGCCCTTAGTACTGACTACCGGGGGGGAAACTAAGAGGGACCTGTGGAGGGCAGCAGGCGGGCCAGGAGGGCCCGCTCAGCAGCGCCAGGAGGGTCTAGGCAGTGGGCAGGGGGCCCCTACTGTCTAACCATGGACCCTCCGGGAAGTTGGCCACATACTAGTTTTGGTCCGGGAGACGTTGGCCGCAGGCGGGGTAAAGTAAAGTAAAGTAAAAAGTTCTTTATTTCATAAACTATTACATAGCACTTGAAAACGTCAAAACAAAATATACATGAAAAAAAAATTTATATCAACCCTGAAATCACGAAGCTTAGATTCACTTACATGCAAATAAATAAAAATTAGGTGTAAGTGAATCTAAGTGCCAGTTCCGAGCCTCCGCTCTGTGAGAAGAACTGACAAGAAACTCACAGGCTATGCTCTTTTAAATTATTTTTGTTACAAGACACACACAGTGTAAATTTGATGATACTGAAAGGGTCCCCCGAAGCTGTAACCAATAAAGTAGCACTAAGGGAACCTTCCATCACAGTCAAGTAAGTATGTATTGTGAAACTGAGCTGAGCCTGTACAATAAGGGATGGTCACGACAATGATCTGGTTGACTTTTTATTCTAATATACACATACAAGTTGAAAATGTTAAGCCCAAGCTTGTTTATCCGATAAGTAATCATTAACAGCATAATACCCCTTTTGAAGAAACTGCTTTTTAACTACAGTTTTAAAAGTTGCCAATGGTAGATCAATTATTTCCTGCGGAATTTTATTAAAAAATCTGATACTATGACCCAAAAATGAATTTTTAGTTTTGTGAAGTCGACAATTTGGCAGAGAGAGCTTATTTCTATTCCTAGTATTAAAATTATGTACTTTTGAATTTTTATCAAATGTATTAATGTTTTTGCGAACATATATTATATTATCAAATATATACTGAGATGCAACCGTTAATATGTTAATTCTTTTAAACATCTCTCTAAGAGAATCTCTGGACTTAAGATTATAGATAGCTCTTATGGCGCGCTTTTGTAGTACAAATATATTATGTATGTCCGCAGCAGATCCCCACAATAACATACCTATTGACATAATGCTATGAAAATAGCTAAAATAAACTAATCTAGCTGTTTCTTCGTCTGTTATGAGTCTTATCTTTTTGATGGCATAGCATGCTGAGCTAAGCCTTCCGGACAAATCCATTATATGGGGGTTCCACTGCAATTTAAAATCAATATTGATGCCTAAGAACTTTGTGTCATTTAATAACTCGATATTCTTGCCATTCATTTTCAAGTTAGTTGAGACTTTTGTAACATTAGGCAATGAGAACTTTATACATTTAGTTTTACTTGCGTTAAGAGATAGATTGTTAACCGTAAACCAATGTAAAACCTTCGCAAGAGCATTATTTATCACGTCAGAATGATCCTTGCCTCTGTTCACTTTAAATATCAGAGATGTATCGTCAGCAAACAAAACTGTTTCGCACAGATCTCTAGTATAGAAAGGTAGATCGTTAATATAAATTAGAAACAATAAAGGGCCTAAAATCGAACCTTGTGGAACTCCCATAAGCAATGGCGCGCCAGAAGACTCGACTCTATTAATAACTACTTTTTGAGTTCTGTCACTCAAGTAAGATTTAATTAATTTTAAAGAATTACTATTAACACCATAATATGTCAATTTAGCTAACAAAGTAGGATGGTCAACGCAATCGAATGCCTTCGAAAGATCACAAAATACTCCAATCGCATCCTGCCTGTCCTCCCAGGCGTCAAATATATGCTTCATTAGGGCTACACCAGCATCTGTAGTGGATTTACTCTTAGTGAAACCATACTGCTGAGAATGAAATAAGGAATTCAGAGAGAAATGACAAAGTAATTGATTAAAAATAACTTTTTCAAATATTTTACTAAGAGCTGGGAGTACTGATATTGGTCTATAGTTAGTAGGATCAGACTTCTCACCAGCTTTAAAAAGAGGTATTACTTTACTGTATTTCATTAAACTTGGAAATGAACCATCATCAATACATTGATTAAAAATGACTGCCAACTGAGGAGCAATAATATTAATGATAGATTTAATAATGTTGGTTGAGATTCCCCATAAATCCTCAGTTAATTTTAAATTTATTGTATTAAAAGTATTAATTATTGTAGAGCCATCATTATGTCTAAAACTAAATAATTCACTACAAAGAGGTACATTGTCTTCAAGAAGAAAGACTGCACGCTGAGTAGAGAAGTCAAGTGCTTGAGTTGTCTCTAATGGTATATTCACAAAGAATTTCCGAAATGCGTTGGCCACCTCTTCTTCTTCTACAATATCTTTATCATCGACTTTAAGAGTTATTATGCTATGATTATTCTTGTATTTTCCAGATTCTTGGTTTATGACATTCCATGTAGCTTTAATTTTATTTTTGGAATTCATAATTTTATTTTTAAGATGCATTGACTTAGCAGTGGTGCAAACAAGTTTGAACAATTTTGAATAATTTCTAACATATTGAATAAAATTTGAATCTGTTGAAGTACTTTTTTCTCTATATAAATCAAAAAGTTTCTTCCTACTTTTATAAATTCCGGGAGTAGCCCAATCACAAAACTTCCTTTTGTTTGAAATTTCCACACTTTTCAGCTTAAAGTTATTCTTAAATTCTTGTTGTACAATTCCGAACAATTTATCATAATTTATAGCGGAATTGTTTTCTAACGTGGTAAGCTTTTCGTTGACATTGCTTTGAAATTTCAAAACCAGATTCTTTGTTATTGGTCTAATTAATATTTTTTTAGTTACATTTTGAAAATTATATTCAAAACTAATAATCTGTCCACTGTGGTCGGAAGTTACGCCATACTCAATTGATTTATGTATAATAGTAAAATTACAAAAAATATTGTCTAAGCATGTTGAAGACGTAGGCGTAATTCTAGTGGGTTCAAGAAAATAATTAAGTAAATTAAAAGACTTGAACAAATTCAAAAACCTAACTGATATTGAGGAAGATTCCAAAATATTAACATTAAAGTCACCACATATTATAACTTTTTTATTACTTTTGCATAAGGTTGCTAAAACATCCTCCATTGCAGTTTCAAACTGTTGATAATTGCCACTAGCCGGTCTATAAACACATAAAACAATAAAATGGTTAAGCTCTGTACAAGACAATTCTAAAACACGTTCAACTGAAGATGTTTCAACTAACCGTGTCAGAACCTGCAACCCAGGTACTGGCCCCCGCCTCTTACTCAACAAGCGGCGGGCGTCGTCGGAAGATTTTTAGTGGGTATCACCGCTGGCAGTCGTGTCTGCCGGTGGTGAGTCCCACACCCCCTTTCGGTCCCCCTTTGGCCGGAAGGCAGTGCGTAAATGCATTTTGTTACCGACGTAAAACAAAAAATAAAAAAGGGTTATGTTCTTATTATTAAATGTAGCAGAACGGTATGTTGTATGTCTTGTGCATTATGGCAAATAAATCAATATCTTGACACAGACTAGGGCTGCCATCCTAATGTTTATATTTTGTTGCAAAAAATTAATTTTATCAGAGGTGTCCCAATTGTTCGGGGTTAGTGCCGTTTTTGTCCAGCGTAGATAGTTTAGATGATGTCACTCTTACAAGATATTTTAGTTCGTTGTGTGTAATAGTTTGCTACTGCGTGTAATACCCTTTTGGTGTATCACTTTATCTATTAGTAAAATACTTTAAGCGATACTGGCACGAAAGTATCTTAAAAAACAACACGCGAGCAAGAGTGGGTGGTCTCTGAAGCCGAAAATAATATGTAATATTTCAAACTGTGCGGTTTATGATTTTCATTAAATGTTTTTTTTTATGTCTTCTTTAATCTTAGGGTATATAAAAACAGGCAGATATCTTAAGTGTTTAATATTCCTTGAAATAAAATTGCCAAAATTTTTGTTATAGTCTTTTTCCTTGAGTAAAATCTCTTTAAAACGAATAATACAATATTAGGCTGCAATGGCAAAGGACAAGGACATAGCACTATGACTAACGGCGGGTGAGGCAGAAAAGTATTGGGATATATGAATTTCAAACAGAACAGAAGACTTTTTTGTTTCATACTTACTTGCATTTTTTATTTAAAAAAAAAACTCTGATTCAGGGATTCTGGTTGGTTGGTAGGAAAAATTGATAGCTTCGAAAAAGATCAGTAAGACTAATCAATATAGGGGTACCTTTTTAGAATCCTTACTCCTGCAAAAAAAGTGTAGTCGTGGTGTGGTCCAGTGTTTTTCTAAGCAACTCAGACATATTTACGAACACAAAAGCTAAGTGTGACTCATCTCGAGACCCAAATTGTAACAAAGGCGATGAACAATACGTTTTACGATACGGAGAAAGGTTTTATTGGTATTGTTATTGCATTTAAACACTTGGGGAAATACCCATTGACATTTCCAGGTGTTAATTACAGTATTATTAACAATATCTAAACGCTTAAGTTTTGCTTAACAAAATAATAGTTTATGAATTTTTTATGTTTAACGCTCGGAGCTCCTCGCTTCTAGGTGGTCTGAAACGATCGCTCAAGTAAAGTTCAGTGTGACTGTTTGTTTGTGTGGCATTTAATAGCGAGCGCCAACTTAGGCCGTTGGATACGGTTATTATATTTGGCAGTTTAAGACCCTATTGGAAGGCTTAAATAAGTCTAACAGCACGACGACGCCACGCATCTGCCTCCGCCAAACTATACTAGGTCCGCTCTGACCATGGTTCGTGGTTGAAGACCAAGTGGGTTGGGTGGCTTAGGGCCCAGGGTCTGCTCACAACTGGTTCAACCAGATTTGACTGAATTTCAGTTATTACGTGGAGCGACTGCCGTCTGACCTCCGCAACCCAGAGGGAAACCTCATTCTACGGTTAAACCAGCTGTGATTCTGTTAGAAGGCACTGACTTCCTAATGACGGCTGCCATAGATGTTCAATACAACCGGGACCAACGGCTGTATGTGCTTTCCGTGACACGGAGCAAGCGATAATTACGCACTACGAGGTAGGTGGCGCCACTGCTACCGTAAACATCTAGCTCCGAGAGATTTTTGTTAAATTTAATAAGATAATGTGATTTACGCAAAAAGTTTTAAGTAAATGTATTGAGCACCGTTAAAACAACCAGTGATAATGTTTGAAAGTGTGAGAAATCAATAACTGTGAACAAAATTACGCAACTGTGACACAGGTAGTGTACCTAGTTTGTTCTGGATGTTACACATGTAATTATAACTTAAATAAATTAGCAAACGAAAAAAACATAACTGAACTTATAATACTTCAATGACTACTTCAGAAGTATATTAAAGAATAACTGAATTAAATGATTGTAGTGGTTTTGTGGAACTGTGAAGGTAGTTGTTAATAAACCAGTCTTTGTCTGACCTACAAAAATTTTGAGCTCGTACTTTGAATACTGATTCGAGTTTTCTATTACTTAAAGATTATAGTAAACCACTAAAACGCATAATAATAAATACTATAATGTCTTCCTCTAAAACTGGGACTGAAAATTGTGCTGGATGCACAAAGCGATTACCTAAAAAAGAATATTTGAGATGTGTTACCTGTAAATCGGCGTACGACCTGGATTGTTTAAACATGAGTTCAAGTCGTTACTACTCATTTTATGCAAATAATACTGAAAGGAAAAATTCTTGGAAGTGCCCTGAGAGCATAAGCAAGCAACCGAAGACGGGTAATCTGACTACGCCAGTTCGCTCAACAAATACTATAAATACCGAAATTGAATGTATGACTTCTCCGAATGAAAATCAATATAATAATATAACGCAACGTACTAAACAGACAAAGGTCATTATGGATGAGGATATTGACACTTTACGGAATGTTGCTGATTTTGAACGGCTCCTTATTGAGATGCGTGCGGTGCGTGAAGAGATGTTCATGTTTCGTTCCGCTGTAGCGGAACTTACAGCCGCCATTTCAGCCCAAAATACCCGTATGGATGAGCTGGAGTCTAGAATCGAAAATATTGAATTTAAGGTATCAGAGGTGAAACAAAATACAACCAAGGAATTGCAAGATACAATAACTCAATTAAAACTGGACATGCAGGACCGTGAGCAGGAATACTTGGAAAACGATGTGGAAATATCTAACCTGCCTGAAACACCTAATGAAAACAGCACGCATGTATTTTTGTTAATAAATAAAAAGCTCGGCCTGCAGCTACAAGAACAAGACGTAGTGAGCGCAGCGCGCGTGGGCCCCGTCCGCGCGCACGGCGCCGCCTCCGTCGGGTCGCCGCAGCCGCGCCCGCGCCCGCTCGTGGTCCGCCTGGCGCGCGCCGCCTCCCGTGCCGCGCTCATACGGGCTGCCCGGGTCCGCCGCGGCCTCAACACGGAGGGTATGGGCCTACCCGTAAATGTAACTACGTTTTATATCAATGAGAGGTTGACTAAGTACAATCGCCTGCTGTTTGGTAAAGCTCGCAGCGCCGCATCTGTTCATCGCTGGAAATATGTGTGGACTGCGAACGGTAAAGTTTTCACTCGACGAGATCAAGGACAACCGCGACACCGTCTGCGCTCCGATGATGATATTGAGAAGGTTTTTAACACAAATATTGTTGGTACTAATGAGTAATAGATATGTTTTTATAATAATATATTCTTATAGACGCATGTATACCTGTAGTATTAATTTTGTCTTGTCAGTAAATTTTATTGTCGTTTATATTGTGATAATATGTAATGTTATATCCGTAAAGTCTGTTTGGTGTAATATTCATTTATTGTGTGTGAGACTAAGCATCAAGTGGTCATGTCATGTTTCTACATATGTCATCTTTTGTTTACATTTTTTTATAATTAGTTTTCTTATGATAAAATACTATTATTGCGCTGCTGTAATGAGTCGATATCAGTTAATATACTCGTGTACTCTGAGGGAATCTGGATTGTATTGTAATGGTGTATTGTTACGTTTGTTTTGTGGATACTGTTATAATTTTGTTAGGTATTTAGTAAATAGTGATGAGTATTGTATTGTTTTGAAGGACGTTTTCAGGCTTAATCGAAGGCATGCTACAGTTTTATCAAAGTATTTGGAGAAATGCAAATATTTGCAGGTGTGCTATGCGTATGTGGTACTATTTATAAAAAATAAGCATTTATCTTTCGGATTGCTTAACCCCTGCTCACTTGGCACAAGGCACGAAGAGTTTATCATAGCTTTGGAACGGCACAATGTGGACATTCTAGCCATCAACGAGACGTGGCTGAAAGCAGGCGAGGATGCCCGCGCGCCCGCCCCCCCAGGTTACAGGCTTCGCCACTCGCCGCGCCCGCCGGGCCAGCGCTCGCGGGGCGGCGGTGTTGGGTTTTATCTTCGACGCGGCTTGTACGCGCGTCACCTTTTTTTTTTTTTTTTTTTTTTATTATCGTCTGTAAAAAAATGCTGCTTACGCACTGTCTCCCGGCCAAAAGGGGGAGACCGGGAGGGGGTGTGGGGCTCACTGCGGCCGACACGACCACCGCAGTCCTACCCACTAAAAAACTTCAGACGACGCCCACCGCTGTTGAAAAGGGGCGAGGCACCAGTGCCCGGGTTTGTAGCTTCTGGAACCCCGCCCGCGGCCAACGTCCCCCGGATCAGAACCGGGGAGACCTCCTCAGGAAGGCGCAATTTGCAGCGCCCCCCCTACCTCCTTGTGCGGCCATGGCGTAACTGGCCGACTTCGGGGGGGGTCTATGGCGAGACGGAAGGGGCCCCCTGCCCCCGCCGCCTAAGACCCCCCGGGCGCTGCCTGACGGGCCCTCCTGGCCCGCCCGCTGCGCCAACGGCGTAGCCGGAGAGAGAGCGGATCCCGCTCCCTCTCCCGCTCCGCGGCCTCCTTCTGCGACATCACCACTTCGCAGAAGGAGGCCATCGTCTCCCACGCCGTCTCGCTGTCGACCATCTTTTGCATGATGGTCGGCAGCGAGAGAGCCACTCCACCCAGGGCCGCGGCTAACGTCGACCGCGGCCCAGCCCACGCAGGGCACGCCACCAAAGTGTGCTGCGCATCATCCATCGCGCAGTCACAGTGGTGGCAACACCGGGTCGACTCCCCCCCGGCGACGTCGCACAGATACTTCCCAAAGCACCCGTGCCCGGAAAGTACCTGTGTGAGCCGGAAAGTCATCGACCCCCACCGACGGCCGACCCATCGCTCCAAGATGGGCCCGACCGCCTCGAGGATACGGCGCCTCGATCCTTCGGCACGTAGTTCGGCGCTCCTGTGTAGCTGCCGCCGCCATGCGCCCAGAGCCTGTGTCTGAGCGTCTCGACGCCACCGCACCACAGTGTCCGGTGTGGGGCGGAGACCCTGGCTCCGGGATTGCGCGCCACGCCAGTAGACCACCGAGAGAACCTCGGCGTCGAGGTCCCATGGCAGGGACCCGGCGAGCGCGCATGCCACCTCATGGGAGATGGTGCGATACCCCCTAACGACACGGGTCGCCATGACCCTCTGCGACTGCTGCAGGATCTGTCGATGGCGACCCGATATGGAGCTCGCCCAAATTGGGGCTCCATACAGGGCTATGGACCGCACCACTCCCGTGTAAAGGCGGCGGCAGCTGCCGCCACTCCCTCCGAGATTGGGGAGCAGGCGAGATAGAGCTCCCGCCGTGCTCACCAACCTCGGGCTCAGGTGCCGAAGGTGCGCTTCGAAGTCCCATCTGCTGTCGAGAAGGACGCCGAGATACTTCAGCGTGTTCTCGACAGGGATGGGAGTTCCTCCTACCACGATACTAGGGCCTGGAGGCGGCCGCCTCCGGGGACCATGGAAAATAATGGCCCCGGATTTATGCAGTGCCACCTCGAGCCCCAGCCGCCGTATCCTCTCGACCACCGCCGCGACGCCGACAGTGGCCAACACTCTCGCATCCCGGGGATCAGAACCCCGGGATGTTACGAGGGTGTCGTCGGCGTAACAGATCACGTCCACGCCGTGCAAATTCACACAGCGCAGAACGTAATCATATCCGATGTTCCACAGGAGTGGTCCCAGGACAGACCCCTGCGGAACACCGCACACCATACGCCGACGACAGCCTCCTCCGCCCATCGTTGGGAAGACTACCGCCCTCTCCGACAGGTAGCTCCCCAACAACCGCCGCAGATATGGAGGCACCCCGTGATATCGGAGCGCCTCCATAATCGTTGACCAGGGCAGGGTGTTGAAGGCGTTCGCGATATCGAGCGACACCGCAATCAACACCCCACCCCTGGAAACCGCCCTCTCCGACAGGTCCTGCAAGCGGCCGATCGCGTCAATCGTCGATCGGCCGCGGCGGAACCCGAACTGGTGGTCGGACAAATCTGGTCCGACCTCCTCCAGGTGCTCGACGAGGCGGTTGGCGATGACACGCTCCAGGAGCTTGCCCGCCTCGTCGAGCAGCACGATGGGCCGATAACCAGAAGGGTCATCGGCCGGACGTCCCTCTTTGGGAAGGAGTACCAAGCGGCCCTCCTTCCAGCGCCGCGGAAAAACCCCATCCCGCAGACACCTAGCAAAGAGGGAGGTCACGCGGGAAAGAAAAGGCGCTTCCTCCCCGCTCAAAACCAGGTCCCACGCCCTCGTCGGAATGCCGTCGGGACCTGGGGCCGTGCTCTTGCCCCTCAGGCGTAGCACGGCCCTTCCTACCTCCTCCTCGGTGAGCTCGGGCACATCCTCAGTGCCCGAGTCACGGGTGACTTCTGGCGCCGCCATAGTGGGAGGCACGAAGTCGGTTCCCCTGTCTGGGAACAGTGCTTCAACCACCCTACCGAGTACCGCCGGTTCGAGACTGCTGGAGACGGGAGGGGTCCACGCTCGGAGCTTTTGCCGTACTATTTTGTACGGCCTGCCCCATGGATCCGCCTCAACGGCCTCCAGCAGCTCGTCCCACGCTGCGGCTTTGGACCGGCTAATGGCCCCGCGAAGGGCCCTCACCGCCTCTCTATAGGCGGCGTAGAGCCGATCCAACTCGGCGTCGTCGCGGATTCTCCTTCCGCGACACCTCTGGTAGCGGCGCCGCTCCACCGCACAGGTTCGGCGGAGCTGGGCGATCTCCGGCGACCACCAGTAGACCTGGGATCTGCGCGGGGGAGCGCGAACACGGGGCATGGCCACGTCACAAATACGCGCCATGGCCGCGCACACCCTCGCAGCCTCCCCCTCCACGTCCACTAGCGGTGGCTCCCGTGGCCACGCCTCGACCAGGGCTGCCTCCCGCAGCAAAGACCTGTCGAGGCGCTTGATCGCCCATCGTGGGCCGTCCAATCGCGGCTCTCCAACACCTCCGCTGGACGCTGGCACCGATGTGGAGACACTGAATCTGATATAGCGATGATCAGACAATGTCTCCACATCCTCCAGCACCCTCCAATCGTGGACACGATGCGCGAGAGAGGGCGCCGCAAACGAGATGTCGATAACAGACCCCCCGTTGCGGCGCACGCACGTGTCCACCGAACCGCGATTGAGGATGGACAGCCCACACTCTGTCACCCATTCCTCCAAGGCCGTCCCCCTCCCGTCAGTCGTCCGGGAGCCCCACGCCGTGGATTTGGCGTTGGGGTCCCCCATCACAATGACGGGGAGAGAAGAGCCTTGGGTTACTGCGCCCAACCTGACCAAAAACCGCTCGAACTCGACGAGGGGGCGATTGGGGGAGAAATAGACTCCCACGACCACCACCCCGCCGACCCGAGCGGCTACGAAACCTACCCCTCTCCCGACGAGGACGAGAGGGGGGGTGCCCGCCGCCATACGCTGAATGATGGCCACTGAGCCGTCCGCGTCGCAGACCCAGTCGGAACGGACCGGGACGCGGTAGGGCTCAGCGGCCACTGCCAGACCGACCTGCCACTCCGCCATGGCCTGAAGAAGAAGATCCTGGGCCGCGGCGGAGTGGTTAAGGTTCGCCTGTAGAAGGTTGAGCTGGAGAGCCATAAATTAGTGGGTCTCCATATCAACCTCCCCCGACGGCCGATCCGTGGCGGCAGTAGGGCCCGATGGCAGCACGCCTTTGCCGGGGCCCTTCTTTTTGGCCTTGGGGGACCGGGCGCAAGCCTTACCCCCAGGGCGATGGTCGGCCACCCTCCCAGCCTCCTCACAGAGGGGACAGTGGGGGGGGGGCAGAGCATTCACGGGCTCTGTGCCCTGGTCGAGCGCAGCGGAAACAGTTTCCGCTGCGGTCGACCGAAGACTTGCACTGGGCCCCGAGATGGCCCAGCGCAAAACACCTGAAGCATCGGCCGGGGCGAGAATCCAAAAGGGTCGTCCCGGCCGATACCCAGCCCACCAACAGCCGCCCGCTTGCGACCTTTTTTGCGACCGCCACGGGGCAGGAGACCACAATGGCCCCCAGCCCCGCAGAGGTAGCCCTCCCTATTTCTCCCGGCCTGATAAGGTCAGGAGTGCAGCCGCCGACTGCCGCCACCGCCGACACCACCTCCTCCTTAGTGACTGAGTCGTCCAGGCCCGAGACGCGGATGTCTGCCCGCATCACCGGCCTGGAGACTCTCACCTCCTCCGGCTCGTAAATTGCGCGGAGGCGCTCCGCGAGCTGATCGGCCTTTTCGTCCCGGGCCTCTCCTGCCAACTCAAGGACCCGGGCCCCCGTCGCCGCCTTGCGGAACCGCACCGAGGCGATGCCGAGATCGCCAAGCTTAATTTTGCTCTTGGCCTCGGCGATCACCGCCTCGTAGGTGCGGCCTCGCTCCACTGCGCCCGGCAGCAGCGTCATTACTACCGCTGCAGAGGAGGGCGGGCGCAGCGCCTTCTTTTTGGCGGGGGCTGTTGCCGATCGGCCCGACTGTGGTGCCAGCCTAGCAGGAGCAGCGCTCCGCGTCGACTTTTCCTGCGCCACCGCTCTCCCTTTAGGGCGGCGCGAGACAACGGTGGTCCAGGTCTCCCGTTCCTGGCCACCCGACTGGGACGGGGTGGCAACGGGAGCCGCTGGACGGACCTCCGATGGAGATGAAGGAACAGCCGGTGCGGACGCCAAAGAAGGCACCGGCTGCTTCCTCCCCTTTCCCTTCCCCTTCCCCTTCCCCTTCTTGGTAGGGGGAGGAGGGGGCCGCGCTGGAGCCACAGCAGGGGCCGAAGATGGGCCCGGCTGCGGCGAAAGGGCCACCCGGTCGGCCCGAAGCGGGGGACGCACCGACTTCTCGGGCAGCAGGCGGCCCCCCACCTCCAGACCCTCGATGCGCGCGTCCAGCACCCTCATGACGCGTTCCCCGAGCTCCCGCGAAAGGCGCTCCTCGACCTGCGCCAGATCCAGGGGCGCAGACCTCTCCACCCTCCGCACCTCCTCGCGGAGAGTGGAGACCTCCTTTATAACTTGCGCTTGCTGCGCCAGGAGGCGGGCGTTCTCCTGCCTCAGGGCCTTGTCGCTGGCCCTGAGGCGCTCCAGCTCCTGCCGCAGCACGCCGTCCTCCGACGCAGGAGTACGAGCCGACCAGGCCTGCAAACAGTCCCTACCAACTTCCACGGCGGTCTTGAACCCGCCGTGGAAGGTCCCCTTCAGGGCCGAGGACTTCCCCGCCATCTCCTCCACGGCGGCCAGGATCTGAGACATCCTGTCCGCCAGAGTTGAGGAGGAGACCGTGCAAGCCGGCTCCCAGGCCGCCGCCGTCGCCTTGAATGCCATGGCGCAGTCCACCCTAGGAGCGCGAGAGGGGCTCGGCTCCGCCCTCTCACGCTCGACCTCAAGACGGTCCAGCGCCCGGCCGGCACTCAGCGCCCTCCTGGCCTCGCTGAGTCCGACCGTTAGGCCGTGGGAACAACTGCGGCCACGGGAACGGCCACGCTTTGTCCCCGCCCTGACGTCGTCCAAAGCCAGCTCACTGGCCGAGCTCGCGCCGGAGGGCCTCTTCCTCTTTTGGCGAAGGCAGTAGGGCTGAACCCCAGACGAACTGCCTTCGTCAACCTCAATCTCAGACACCTCCGCGGGGCCTACGGAGTGCATAGTACCCGCAGAGCCGTCGGAGAGAACCTCCTCCGGCGTTCCACGTTCGTCTCTCGGCGGGCCCGGCCCTCCACCGCCTCTAAGGCGCAACACACCAAAACACTTAGCAAAATCGTAATCCATGAAAAGTAAGCCTAGGTCGTCGGTGCGGGAATCAGCAGCCTGCTGACCCCCGAAGCAGTTTGTGCCCCCTCCGTATACTACGGGGCAGACACCCGCCGAAGCGGGTGTGCAGGATTCCCCCTTTCGGGGACCTGCCCGGAGAATTATTTTCAAACTGGCTTTTGATGTCATTGTGAAAACTCCCTCTCTTTTTTCGGGGGTGAGCTCCCCCGCACGCTAGCGACTGGACTCCCTCCAGTCATGCATCCCTTCGGCACGATCCGCTCACCTTGGGATTGGGGTAATTTATTATAGTGGTATTCTTCCACGCGGCACCACTCTCAGTGAGCGGCACCTCCGGTCCGCAGACTGCGGATTACGGATTGCCCGACGGGGAGTCGAGAGACCCACCCAACAGCCACTGGGATGTGACTGCCGGACCCGCCGCGCCGCAGGCCTTGCAGGCCTGCCACCCACCGCCGCAAGAAAGCAGCCACTGCCCTCGAAAGGGCTAAACAAAAAGCGCTAAATACGCCTCGCCACCACTGGGAAAATGGGCTGCATCCCCTGCCACCTCAGATGAGCTGAGGCGTGCTGGGAGCAGCCGACACCC
Source organism: Musotima nitidalis (assembly GCA_949126915.1). Taxonomy (NCBI): domain Eukaryota; kingdom Metazoa; phylum Arthropoda; class Insecta; order Lepidoptera; family Crambidae; genus Musotima; species Musotima nitidalis. Next base: position 6,269,622 of record OX421432.1, on the reverse strand, counting down.
CGAGACCGTATGACAACGGATCACCTGGGCCGCTTTCCAGCCGCGAAGTGCGACCGGGGGTGCGCCCCAAAAAACCCACCAGTTTTGGTCCGCGCCGGCCTTAAAAGCCGGTACCACAATGTGTGGCATGCCCCTATCCGCCACCTGGGGACGCGCCCGATGGGAGTCTGGCAACTCCACACGGGGTACGCGCGTCACCTAGATCATCCTTTCTCATCGACTGTGGAGCAGATGTGGCTTGGAGTCAGGATAAACGGATTTCGTTTGGCTATTGGTACAGCGTACCGTCCGCCATGGCTCAGTGTCGATACTTTCTTAGAAGCGCTGACAGAATCAGTGAGTTCGTTTTCTGTGTACGACCACATAGTCCTCATGGGAGATTTTAATATAGATTTATTAAAGAGTAAAGAAGTTAACTCTCAAAAAGTAGCTACGTTTTTACATTGTATGGGTCTACATCAGTATGTTACGGAAGCCACTAATATCACAGGCCATTCGGCTACTCTGCTTGATGTCATGTGCAGCAGTGCAAAGTTATTCAATGTAAAGGTTGACTACATTCCGGATTTGAGCAGCCACGCATTTGTGTATAGTGAACTGAATGTCAAGAAACCCAAAACGGTCCCTAGATGGATTACATACAGACCCCTCCATGATATAGATTTAAAGGAATTCAATGCTGACCTTAACGATATTGATTGGGAACAGGCAATATCTAATGATGTGAATGAAAGTGTTACTCAATTTAATTTGCTTCTGAATACATTATTTGATAAGCACGCACCCCTAAAAACCTCACGCGTAAAGGAAAGAAGTTATCCGTGGATAACATGGACTATTAGAGAAATGATAAAACTTAGAGATTCAGCGCATAGGAAAAGTCGAAAGACAAAACTGGAAAAGGACTTGAGATATTATAAGGAACTTAAAGGCTTGGGTAAATGCCGCTATATATAATGAGAAGAAAGCATACTTCCAACACTGTATGAATAAAAATTCCAAGAATCCAAAGCTTTTGTGGTCAAATTTCAAAAGTAGTGTGGCTGACTTTAACCAAAAGCACATTGATTTGCCTGAGAACTTGACCAATGTGGACCGTATTAACAGCCATTTTCTGAACCTGCCCCCTGACACAGGTACAACACAGAAGGCATATTTTCAGAATAATCGTTTTAGCTCTGCAGAGCTCCATTTGGTACCAGTTGATGGGAACACTATATTTAAGATATTGAAAAATATTAAAACGAGTGCGCAGGGTATTGACGGTATTACTATCAACATGATTGTCCTGACATTGCCGAGAACAATAAAGGTTCTTCAAGAAATAATCAATATTTCCATTAATACAGGTACGTATCCTGAGCTGTGGAAGCAGGGTTTAGTCAAGCCGCTACCCAAGGTCAGCCATCCCACTGAATACAAAGACCTCAGACCAATCAGCTTGTTACCTTGCCTTTCTAAGGTTTTGGAAAAGATTGTGTCAACACAAGTGACGGAATACCTACGTGCAAATAAAGTCCTACCTGAAAAGCAATCCGGGTTCACAGTCGGCAGGAGCACTACAACGGCTCTCCTGGGAGTGGTTGATGATGTTCTGACGGGCATGGACCAAGGAAAGGGGACCATATTAGCTTTACTCGATTACACGCGCGCGTTTGATACGATTAATATTGAACTGCTTATATCCAAGCTAAAGTATTATGGTTTTGATAGTAATGCCTGCAACTGGTTTTCGACCTATCTGGTAGGGCGTACACAGAGAGTAGAGCTTACATGTAGCTCAGGTTTGAAAAAGGTTTCAGCTACATCTGTTTTAAAACAAGGAGTACCACAAGGCTCAGTTTTGGGACCAATTCTTTTTAATATATTTGGTTCTGAACTGCCTAAATCTATTATTCACAGTGAACATCACCTATACGCAGATGACCTTCAAATCTACAAGACATTCAGACCTGAAGAAACAAAGTCTGCTATTAACGAAATAAATGAAGACTTATTAAACATAGCTGAATGGTCAGAAGAAAATGGCCTTATATTGAATCCATCAAAAACAAAATTTATGGTGCTAGGTACAAAAGCCCAAATTGCTAAAATAAAAGGTATGAATCTAAATTTAAAAGTAGAGGATGACTTTATAGAAGAAGTGAAGGAAGCACGAAATCTGGGTGTTTTGTTTGATGGGTGTTTGAGGTTTGAGGGACATATTCAAGAGGTGGTCAGGCAGTGCTACTTTAGACTTAAGGTATTATACCGTGTTCGACAATTTCTGAGTATAGACATACGCATTCAGCTTTGCGAAGCCTTAATTTTATCAAAATTAAATTATGCTGATGCTGTGATGGGAGGTTGCCTTTTGAAACGTAGTAAAAAGCTAATACAACGTGTTCAAAATTCTTGTGCTCGGTTTTGTTTCTATATACCTAAAAGAGCACATATAACACCATACTTAAATAAGGGCAATCTGTTGAATATGGAATCAAGGCGTGTCCTACACTTTGCTGGTTTGCTATATAATGTGATTAAAAGTAAACGGCCAGAATATTTATACAAAAAACTAAAATTTACACAACGACTTCGTTCTTTGGATCAGCTTATGGTCCCTGCACACCACTCAGCGTCATTTCGTGGTAGTTTTCGATACTGTGCCTCGAAGTGCTGGAACAACATTCCTCCACCAATAAGAAAGTTGTCTAGTGTTCAGTGTTTTAAATATAAATATAGGATGCATCTATTGAGCCTGCAAAAGTCTGCTATAGTTAAATAAATAGATTAGATTTTATATAATGATGCTATAAGTTAAGATGGCAGTCAAGTAACGCAATATCTTATTATTTTTAATTTGTTTATAAGGAGTCATTACCTCATTATACCGGCATCTCAGAATACCAGCGTCGTGACAACCTTTGTTGCGACATTATGCTGAGCGGAGGCCTTTTTGGTACTATTTAAGATGCTGTTAACTTTAAGATTATTTTATTTGTATTGTAATTTGTAATGTACCAAATAAACGTTTTTATTATTATTATTATTATTATTACATAACTTCGAAAAGTCATTGGTGCGCTACCAGGGTTTGAACCTGTGAATTTAAAGGCAACGGGCCTCACCACTGGGCTATCGCCGCTTATATAATCAATTAGTAGTTAATCATTCCTTTTAAACATTTTCTATTATGAGATAAGTGTGTAGGCCCGTGCGTGTGTGTAGGAAACATTTGCAAACATGATTTGTTTTTTGTTTGTTGTTGTTTCATAAGTTGTAAGTTTTAACAATATATTTTGTTGTGCAATATTCATTGTTAAATAAGTTACTTTACTTTTTAAATTGTACAATTTTTTGTTATCCCAAAGCAAATAAAATCAAATATGAATTATTGGATAGTGAAGTAAATATTGCATAAAGAAAATTTTAATTATTTCATACGTACTTTACTTTCAATTTCAAAAGTCGGAAGCAATCTACACGTTGGCAGATTAAATACGCTTTAGAAAACTTTCACGGTTTTCCAATTAAACCTGGTTTGTCGTTAAAAACATGCGTTTGAACGTTTTTTAACTCGTCTAAATCTTGTGTTGTCGAAGAACTATTATTTCTGTAATTTAATATAATTGCATAAACCGAAATGCTGAAATGTTACTAAATATTTAAAATAACTATAAGAGTTATTTTGTTGTCTATGCTAGAAGTTCTTAGCTGCCCACAGGAAAATTGCGGAAAGTGATGGCCAAAGTAGATCAACGACGGAACAGAAATAGAGCCGCAAGGTTATTTTAGCTCGACGTAGTTCCGAATTACTGACTGTTAGGAAGAACACTTTGAAATACAATAATAATAGAAAATCATATATTTGGATTTTATATAATGTGACATGAAATAAATGAGTTGATTTGATTTTGTCTCAATTTGCTTCTAACTTAGGGTCTGTTTCACAATGTTCATAGGAAATGGGAACCCATTTCATACAAAACTGTCTGTTTAACTACCAAGCATCTTAATTATATCCTTTATTGGACATTCAACAAAACAAAGAAAGACATATACAAATCAAACAAGTACAAAGGTGGGCTTATCTCTAAGAGAGATCTCTTCCAGCCAACCCTAACAGGAGTGAGAATAGAATAGGACAAAAACATAACAGTTTAACTAACATCTTCTAATCTGACATTATGTAATTTCTTCAAGCTTGTTAATTTTAATAATAAATACTCTTGTATAACAAATTTCAAAAACAATTTAAACTGCATTCATAGATTTTTAAATAATTACACGGTTGAAACGGGAATCGAACCCGCTACATGAGAAAAAAAATACCCTGTAACTTTATCATACCGATCGAAAGGCTTCATCATAAGGATTTTTTTTGCTAAATAACAAGTGTCAGAAATAAACGAAAAACCATATAAAAACATGTTGGCTTTTAGAAGCGTACACTGCATTATCCTAAATTAAATCTAATCTAAAATTAAACAAACATTTTTTATTTATAGCGTTATGTATGTCAGATGTCCAAGAATATTCATTTGGTAGGTATATTGTTTCCGATTTTCAAAACAGTAATTAAATCTATCGTTTCAAAAATCTTTTAAATTTCGTACATAAATAATAATTTGGAACATATTTAATAGTGACTAATATGCACTTCTAATTATAATTATGAAAATAATTGGTTAAAAGTGTACCAATCTCGTCAGCTTGGATTGCTGCCGCGAGAGTGAGTCGCGGCTCTATTTATAGCGGGGAGATCGCGCAATGAGCGTGGGCCCAAGTTCTAAGCTTTTACTAACACTTTTAATTATAAAAGACACCTACCCAAAGTCCTTTATTCAGTTTATATGAGTTTAATTGTAATTAAAAGTGGTAAAATAGTTTAGAAGACGCTGATTAAGTAGGCTTTGATCTTAAAAAATAAAGTAGGAAGATACGTAAATAATTGATACTGACATATTGTAAAACCATGTGTATGGACTGTTTTTATTCAATGACTTTTGTGTGTATTTCACAAATTGTCTATACTTCTTAAAAGATAACTATTGTAAGCAATGTATGGTGCGCTGTGGCAGTTGGGCTACTAAAGATAGTAGTACTGTAACAAAAATACTTATTTGTGCAATGACAAGTCCTTACATAGAAAACACTTTTAAGAGATACATTATAAAAAAGTTTGCACTAATAATTGTAAATAGAGAGAGGCATATTTATTCATGCTAGCATTTTTTCCGAATGGTCTGCGCACTGGTGTTGCCAGGTTTGCAGATTTTACATGGAGTTACTGAAACCTAGAGGGCAATATCCACCACTGTGCGTCCGGTTGGCAACTACCGGTTAACCGGCGGCCGGACGCATAGTGCTGCATGAAATATGCAGCATGTTTTCAGACGCACCGGGCGGTCAGTCGCCTAGGTACAACTACCTACAGCGAGAGATTCCGCTCTTCATGTATTCTCATCCTCTCGTATTATCATCCCCTTAAAGTTTACCTACTTATTGCAAAAATTGCAAAATGGTGATAGATATTTAAATTGTAATAACTTTAGTGAAGGCCAGAGCTGTATTATACGATAAGACTAGTCCAGAATATAAAGATAGAAATGAAAAAAAAAAAGGGAACCAGGGAAGTCGGTGTGATATTAGAAAATGGCTTTGAGGAAATGATTATTTGTTCACGTTCCATTTTTAAAGTGTAATTTATTAAATGATATATGCGTAAATACTTCGCGACTGTAAAGACTGTGACGGTAAAGATGTTACTTGACACAACATCGGATCGCGTGAAAGCTAAATGTGTTACCGTCGGCATTCGCTATATCGCATGCTTAATGAAATAGTGACTTAACTACAAAATGACGATTTTTGGGACATCACAAAAGAAGATCTTCTAAAGAATACTTGTCCTACTTGGAAGCGCAATAAATTGATACTGATTTATTAATTAGTAATTCTGCTTGTGTTTTAAACGTTTGATTAAAATTGATATTATGTGATTCGATCTCAGTAAGAAATAGAATGACTGTAAAAGTACGTAACTCAAACTTGACCTATCTATTAATGGGTCGATGTTCCTTTAAGCATGCGATATATTAAAAGGCACCAAAGGTAATACGACACTGGTCTTCCATAAATCCCGAAGATTATTATTTTTTTATTTAGGTGACTAAATGAGCTCATATATATTTGTATAAGTTCAACCTTATAGCATTCGTTATATACACGAATGTTTTTATTAGATCCGCGAAAAGCTAATGTTTCGCTAACGTGATGATCATGTGTAATAGTGTCGTCATACTTTTAAAAGCGTGTAGAAGGACAAAAGATCTAAATGCGCCCGAATGGCGCTATGAATAATCGTTAGTCGGCTATAATTAGGTTCGCAAATATATTGAGAATCATAATGTTACTTGTCTCAAGGGCAGGTAAAGGATATGGAGCGAAGGTCAATATACAGAGTGATACAGAGTGCATACTCTGCTCTTAAGTTCGTGAGTTCTATTCCCACATATGCTTAAGATTTGACGACCGATATGGCGTGGAGGCGAGTATACCTGCACTCCACTCCTAAGGTCGTGGGTTCGATTCCCACACAGGACAAATATTTGTGTGTATAAATATGAATATATGTTCTGGTCTGGGTGTTTTCCTATGTATATAAAGTATATATTTACAAAAAAAAAGTATTTATATGTGTTTATCTTGGGACTAAATGATTGGTGTAAGTGTCAGAAATATTTATTATTATTATTTGTGCGTTTCACGAGGCCAACCTAACTTTAAATTAGTTTTAAAATGATATGATTGCCATAAACTAACGATGAAAAGTTACTCTAAAAGAAACCTATTCACCTTTGTTCTCAACGTACTGTAGGTATACCTACAGAATTAATTTATCATCATCTCTGCCATATGGCGTCCATTGCAAGACATAGGCCTCCCCAATAAGCTATCCTGAGTCGCCGGCATTCACCGGCTTCCCGCCGCCTTGACCAGATCATCGGGTGGAAGGCGGTTTTCTACTACGTTTGTCGGTTCACGGTCGCTATTGAAGAACCTTGACGCCCCATCGGTCGTCGGTTCTCCGTGCTATGTGCCCCGCCCACTGCCACTTCAGCTTGCATTTCGCCTCATTGCAAAAGTATTTTTATTCGCTAGTGTTAAAAAAATAGCTATTTTCAAATACCTACGTGAAAGTATTTTTTTTAGATCTACCTGCAAAACTATCTCAGTCGATATCGTGGCTTATGATCATTATTTATAGTCGAAAATTATGTAGTTTAGACCCCGGGTCAGTAAGGTGTCAACCGGGAAAACGCTCGGATCTTGACGAAAGTAATGAGTAGTCAGCAAAAATATATTGATTTATGGAAATAAATTTATGTTCAAGTGTCAATATGGATGGTGAAAGCCTCTACACGTTTCATCTCTGTTGTAAAAGTGGAACTACTATAGTGGGCGGCACGAAAATCTACCGCTGACCGTTTATGCGCAGTAGTCGAAAATAAGGTATCGCAAGGGAGAGAAAGGGCGTGCGTAAGCGCTCATTGGCTCTCCAGTCGTGCTCTCTAACTCACTCTATGCGCAGCTATCCCTTCGTCGTTCTCACGAATAAAACAAACTGCTTTAGAGGAATAACCTTTATATTAATTTCTGTTTCACAGTTCCACTCTTAAACTATGCACTTACAAACTATTTACTTCGAGCACAAACAATTCCTGAACAAACTCTCAACATTTACATTGTTTTAAAAAAAATAACTGTCATACCATCAACGCCGACTGCTGTTTCTCACAAATTATCTTTGTGTGCTTATATTTGGCTTTTCTCAATACAAATCATTTAAAACAAACTATAAATAAAATTATCGTAGTGAAAAAATGCAATATAGCAATTGGACGAAGTTATGCAAAAAAGATCCAACACTTTTGAGAAAATCGAACTTTTACGACTCCTTGAGAATGCAATTTCTTTCACATCATTAAACCTTGTGTTCTTAGAAAACCACGAGTTATTTCTTTTAGCTTAAGCATTTTTTGCATAGGCTTATACGTCCCACAACTGTTTTTTGTGGGTTGGATGCATTTTGCATAACTCAGTCCAATTATAGAAGAGATTGTTTTAGACTTATTGTTATTTAAGGTTATAAAACGTGTTACTTATATATTATAAAATAGAACATAATCTATGTTACAAAGGACAGCAGTCGACCAACTAACTACTAGAAATAATTACGAGATAGTTTTTTATGTATTGAATCCTTATAAACTTGTCTCTTAAATACAATTTGTAGGTTATCTTTCGAATAATAACTGTGATTTTTAGGCTTTCATTTGTACAATTGTGTGATTTGCACTTACTTGTATTTTATCAATATAAATACTATGTATTATCTCCGATTGCTTTAATTCTGCTTTGAATAACTCAAAAAGCGGAGAAATCTACAGAAAAATAATCTATAGCGAGGCATAAAATTAGCGTAAATCCACTATGTAAAATAAAACCAAAAATTAGGTTTGTAATTATTGCTAAATACATTGGTTTATCTATATTTATTTTCTCTATGGCAACATAGTAAAACTTATGACAGATAAAATGCGTCGTTAACATTAATGAGAATAGTTTCAGGCAATAGAGCGGGTGTAAAACACATAGACGCCAAGTCGAGACCTTATATCATCATGATTAGGGGCTTAGCAGCATAATTTGATAGGCGAATATAATAACATGCTAATGATTACTAAAGTTTCGCGTACGGTACGAATTTTGAACGTAGGCAATTCTCTTGAGCGCGTCAATAGTCTCCCTATTGACGCGCTCAAGAGATCCTATCGATCCAGGGATCAACGCAGACATGCAAAGCGACAGGACGCGGAAAGAAATACCTTCCTTTGTCCTACGTCGTCGCGTAACGTAGTTGCGTCGCATCGCGTATAATCCGCGTCACATAATATTGAATAATGCGCAGTAACACACAACCGGATCTCATTCAAAGTGCGGCATGCGGGGGGGCGCGTACCTATGGAAACGCGGCGACACTACCCATTTCGTTTTTGTCGCCTTCTGTACTTTTCTTTTGTCTTTGATTGTACCATGCAGTTGCAATGTTTTACTGTTACGTACGACGCACAATTTAAACATATATTGTACGTCGTACGTGCCGCCGACTATAACTTTCTATATCTTTCGCTCATCGGACACGGGGTATACGAAATTAATTTTAACACCTAAAATCATAGTCCCAGCATTAATTGTTTCTTAACATTAGTTGGTGGGATGTACAGAACACATAAAGACTCGCCTTCGCGTCTGTATTTCACACATTGTACAATAAATGTAGTATACACATCTTCAGCCGAGCACTATAAGCGTACGTAATATATACAAAAGCTATATCTTCATAATATTATGTTTAAGGGAACAACAAATATAATGAATCACCATCAACTTTGAATAACATCAGTATATCATCAAACAACTGTAATTTAATGTCATCCAATAAAATTGTAATAGAATCATCGCTAAACAGTTGTGGTACCTATGTAGAATTTCACAAATATCATTATTCAAAACTTTAACATTATTTAAAAAACTTACCTCAATATTAATATCATCTAAAAACCCTTTGATTCCTTTTTGATCACTATAAAAAGAGGTATTTCCGATACACATTTTTGTGAAGCTTTCATTAAGACGACTTTTACGCTTATAATTTCTAAATACCCACACACAAACACCTGTATTTATTTATAATGCTTCAATAATACATAGTTTATTTTTTAAAATATTCTCAATAAATCGTAGTATTTACAAAACGTGAATAATGTAAACCTTTACATTGTCATTGGTAACAACAAATTGTGAGTAATAAAATTCAGAGCATAATCAAAAATAATATTAAATGTGATGTTTATTGATAACTCTCAGCATTTATAAACGACATAGACACTAGTTTTAAATTACATAAAACTTACTTTTCTTAAAATTTGGAGTCCCTCAAACTTGTCTTGAGTTTTTGTTTAAAAAATTTTTACATAACGAAGGGAAAAGTTTAAGTATCTACGGTATTAAGGAAGATCTCTTATTATCAAACAGACCTTTTCTAGATTTGGAAGATAGAATGAATGTACTCCAATTTAACGAATATGTATAATAGGTTAAAAAATAAAATCCTTCGTGAGTGTGTCAGTTGATCACAGACAAGCAAAATTAAAATAAGAAGGTAAAAGATATTCATTAAGAAATAATTACATTAAAAACAAGTTTTCATTTAATTAAAGTTTCGTACAACAAAATTTATAATTTTATTTCAAACTATTCTTGCGTGTGGTCAGTTCATACATACCAATAACTACTTTTATAAAAAACACATAATATGAAAAAAAATACAAAATTAGTTTTAAAAAACATACAATTCGATTTTTTAAATGAATGATTACGTAAGATATTAAAACTTCAGCGAATAATCGATGGTCTCTGACTAGCAGTAAGCCACAAAGCAAAACGTCGTCGTCATTAAAAATGTCCAGGGCCAAAATCACTCATTAATTTCCTTAAATTTAAGACTTAAATGTTAATCGTTTCTACGATTTCGTACACAAAATATGTTATTTATTCTTACGTAACATTAAGTGTAGACGTCTCCAGTGTCCCACGGAGATCACAACGATAGATCAGCAGTAGCAGGCGCGGGCGCACCTCAATTTATTAACATTCCGTTAGCACATCACAGATCAAACATTTTGGCGGAATTGCATCAATTTTTGATATACACTTTAGTATTTGTCAAAAAATATATCTGACTCATCATATCCTAGCATTATCCCGGTTGCCTAAGACTTAAGCTTAGAACCCAGGGTCTGCTAGCGAAAATATCTGTCAATTTTTTGCTATTCAAAAATTTAACATTGATTAAAGTATTAGACGAACAAATAAAATGGTATTAAATAAATAAATATTCTCTTACAATTACACCAATTATTTAGCTCCAAGATAAGTATCATTAAGAACTTGTGTTATGGATACTAAATAACGGATAAACATACTTAAATACTTTTTTTTTTTAAATACATACTTAAGATACATAGGAGAACACCCAGACCAGAACAAATATTCATGTTCATGCACACAAAGATTTGTCCTGTGTGGGAATCGTACCCACGACCTCTCGAGTGAAGTGCAGATATATTGACCTCCACGCTATATTGGTCGTCAAATTCGTAAACTATCTTGGCTAAATGATAGATAACATTTCTAAATAACTTTTATTGTATTTTATTTAATGGGTACATACTAACAAATGTTTGGAAAAACGGTCTATATTATATGTACTTTTTTATGGACACCCCAAATGACTATTTTAGTATTGTTTTAATAAATTTGCTGGATTTTTCTCACTTTCTACATTTTTGTAACAATGTCAATACATTTCATATTCTTATCAATAAGTGATTTGATAGTATTTTAAATCAAATTTATACAATTCAACTGCTCAGACACATCAAACCAACAGAAATATTTTTAATAAATTTGGTGGATTTTTCTCACGTTCTACATTTTTGTAACAATTTCACTACATTTCATATTCTTATCAATAAGTATTTTATTAGTAGTTTAAATCAAATTTATACAATTCCACCACTCAGGCACATCAAACTAACAGAAATACAGCCTCACTCGCATCGCGCCCGCACGCAACGACAATCCTACCTAACATAAATTACTTTGTACCTAATCACTTAACAAAACCATACTTACCCTAAACTTACAACTAAAAAGCTTATATCCATTTGGCTTCTTTCAAGTTGAACTATAATTATGTCTTGTCATTTAAATTGCGCCATATTTTGGTACCGCTGTTACGAAAATTCTTATTAAAAATAAATAGTAATATGAATTCACTTGTTTTGAGCAACGACATACAAAATTTTATTTATCATACAGTACACTAATATCTTACATGTTTAGGAACGCATTTGAAATAGGTTCTTGAGTATTAAAACGGATTTTAACAGTATGACCGAGCAGACTACTGCTCAAAGACAATACAAGTAAACCCCTAGTGGGGACTCCCGAAACTATTACAAACACTAAAAAACTAGCTTGAGTAAAAAATATTTTATGAGATCTGTGTTCTTTTGTTGTTATGTTAAATACTGTATGTTTTTCTATTCTTTACATTAAACCCTTATTATAATGCATTTATTGTGTATACATAAATACAAGACATAACTAATTAGTTCACCTTTTTAAACGCGATTCACTTCAGAGTCAATGTGCATATTTGTTTCCAATGTCCCAGCTTTTAACACATACCAATACCAAACTACCATCTAACACAAAACGAGAGATTTTTTTTCCATTTTGGAAGATAAATTGTAAAATAAATTTGGAAGACAATGCCAATTTTTAGAAAACTGAAATTAATTAATTATTATAACAAATGTGACTTATTTTTATTATTTAAATAATAATAAAACTTATAATAAATGCTATTCATGTGGCAACAAATACAAAATAAAATATACACTAAATGAGTATAAACTGATACGATACGTTGAACAACATTTTTTTTTCTAATCAAATAAAAATAATTTTATTTAGAAATCTCACTTCACTGCCATCACTTTACAATTTCATTTCACTTTGCAATCCATTTGTCGGCACTCAAGCCACGTGACTGAAGCCAGTTGTCAACTTTGAAACCACTTTGTCACCCGGCTCGAGCCGCTTGTCCAGAAACAAAGCGCACAGTCGCGCTACTCGCTCAAGGCCTCAAAAGAAGCCGATCAATTCCTACTCGATGTTACTCCGCGGCCCGTCGATGGGCATCGTGTGGAGTACTTCGTCCAACAGTTGCAGCGCCCTAGAAACGAAGAAACATTATGTATATTATATACTGAAATATATACTTCTCTATCGTCATCCCCTTAGCCTCTCTTATGTTGAATGACATTAGCCCACTTTCCGTTATCTGTTGTGCCGGGAGCCGGTATGGTCAACAGACGGCCCATTTTTGAGATAGACTCTTACTGTAACTGGATTTTCTAAAGTTGGCCGAGATTTTGGCTTTACTAGTCAGCCTGTTTCTTCTTTATGCATTTGTAACGTGTTAGAAAGGATAGGGTATACCCTATCCTTTCTAACACAAAACATTGTATATATACAATGACGTTTTTTAGAGCGAATATGAGAACACAGTTTGCCATACCGGCTCCCGGTACGTCAACCGATTAGGCGAAGATATGTTTATACCGGGAGCCGGTGTTTCACATATGAGGGGTTAGGGGCTATCTATAAATTACGTCACTCGTTGAGAGGGTAGAAGGGGGTTGACAAATTGTGACATGGTGTGACAAGGGGGATGGGAGGGATTCTAATTTTGTGACGTCACATTTCAAAATCCAGTTTCTATTAAAAATTAAAGAACTGCTATTTTAATGTAATTATTTCTTGCTGTATAATTGCAAAATATGTGACATCACACACGAGGGGGGAGTCTCACTATGTGTGTGACAAGGACTGTGACATGGACGGAGGGGGGGTCAAAATATCACGAAATTCGTGAGACGTAATTTATGGATGACCCCTTACTACTGAGGATCTCGAACTCTCTACTCAGTGCGGTTATAAGCTGCGTGGAGTGGAAGGTGCTACCACTGCTTTCAAATCAAGTCAGACCAACAGAAAAACTGAAGTATTAGGTACAAGACGAAGCTTATTACATGATAAAAAATATAATATTTAATTTTGTCTGAAAAATGATTTATCTTTTTATGTCTACTAAACTAAGCACAAGACAACGGATAAACACGCATAAATACTTTTATTTTTGTACCCGTATTTAAAAATACGGCCCATATATTTAGGTCCTCGATGCTTTGTTAAGGGGTATACCATTTTGCTTAGCTAAGTTCAAGAGTAGTGTTGTAAAAGGTCGTCAACATCATCATTTCGATAATTTATTAATTCAGGCGTTACTTGGCGCATTGTAAGCAAGTGATTGACCAAAAATACATTTGTAACAATTCCCGTGCCACCATAATTTCCCGAAAAATCGAGAAACGACGTCCCTTGTTTCAGCGTTGGTCGTGAAGACATCGTTGTTTTGAACCTGAAGATGCCCTGTATAAGGGCGAAACACGTGTTGTGTTAAATAGTTTCTCGACTTTTCGGGATATTGCGGTGGCGCGGGAATTGTTACAAAGGTATTTTGATCCATCACTTGATCATCATTTCGGCTATATGAAGTCCACGGCTGAACATAGGCCTCCTCAATAGTTTTTAACGTTGATCGATCTTGTGAGGTCTCATCCACCAAATTGATCAGATCATCGGTACATCGGGTGGAAAGCCGCCCTCTACCATGTTTGCTGGTTCGGAGCACATAGCTTGAAGAACCTTAACGCTCCACCTACTGCCACTTCAGCTTGCAAATCTGCCTTGCTATGTCGGTCATTCCAGTTCTCCTACGGTTTCCCTTATTTTTGATTTTGTCCCTTAGGTACATTCCGTGCGTATCTCTCCATTGCACGCTATGAGGCTTTCTTAAGAGGCTTTCTTAAGAGGCTTTCTTAAGAGGCTTTCTTAAGAGGCTTTCTTAAGAGGCTTTCTTAAGAGGCTTTCTTAAGAGGCTTTCTTAAGAGGCTTTCTTAAGAGGCTTTCTTAAGAGGCTTTCTTAAGAGGCTTTCTTAAGAGGCTTTCTTAAGAGGCTTTCATAAGAGGCTTTCTTAAGAGGCTTTCATAAGAGGCTTTCTTAAGAGGCTTTCTTATGAGGCTTTCTTAAGAGGCTTTCTTAAGAGGCTTTCTTATGAGGCTTTCTTAAGAGGCTTTCTTATGAGGCTTTCTTATGAGGCCCATAGTCAGTTTGGTCCTAAGGGTCGTCTAACCTGTGCAAATGTACTTCCACCCAGCAGGGCGTCTCCTTGATGGAAGTCCGCGGGTAGTCGGGCCCCCAGCCCTTCACGAACGATAGCCGCACTATGCACAGCCTTCGGAGGTCGTCCACGCCAATACCGGCCGCTGCTGTAAGACCTGACCAAATATTTTATTAATTAGATTGTATTCTAGTATGCAGTTCCATTTGTTCATGGATCATCATCTCAGCCCATTAACGTCCCACTACTGAGCACGAGCCTCCTCTCACATATCAAGGTGTGAGGGTATTGGGTCATACTTCACCACGCTGACCCAGTGCAGATTGGCGGAAGCAGGAGTATGGCGTCCTGCTGTTTAGAATTTATCAAGCCGCCCATTAGGCCTCTAACATGGCTTAACGACTATCACATTTATTGATAACCGGGACCAACGGCTTAACGTGCCTTCCGAAGCACGGCTCTAGCACCGCAGAGCTACGAGCGCTACATTGTTCATGGATAGATGACATTATAAAATGTACATAATGTATTGATGCTATGAATATGTTTTCTTTCTTTTAATGTTCTGTTATCATCATCATATCCTAGCTTTATATCGCTTGCCCTCTAGACTCAAGCTTAGTGCCCAGAGTCTGCTCACTGGCCTCAACATTTGGCTGAGTTTCAGTTATGGAGCGACTGCCACCTGACCTCCGGAAACCAGAGGCAAACATCATTCTATGGTGTTTTCCTATGTATATTAAGTATGTATTTACAAAAAAAAAAGTATTTAAGTATGTTTATCCGGTGTTTAGTATCCATAACACAAGTTCTTAATGATACTTATCTTTGAACTAAATAATTGGTGTAATTGTCAGAAAATAATTATTTATTTATTCTATGATTAAACCAGAAATAACCGGTGTAATCTTCTTTGATCCACCTGGACCCCAACTTAATTTTTAGGGCAACCGACATAATGCTAGGATATGGAGTAATGAGTACGTAGTTACATTTGTTCATGGAGGGGTGCTGGGGCTGGATGTGGCCCGCTACTGCGGCGGCCTGGGCGGCGGCGGCGGCCTGCGCCGTGGCGGCCTGACTCTGCATCTGACGGTGACACTGCCGAAGGTCGAACACCTGCAAATATCACCCATTATATCATCATCGAATCATCGACCGATATGGCGTGGAGGTCAGTATACCTGCACTTCACTCCAGAGGTCGTGGGTTCGATTCTCACACAGAACAAATCTTTGTGTGCATGAACATAATTATTTATTCTGGTCTGGGTGTTTTCCTATGTATATTAAGTAAGTATTTACAAAAAAAAAGGTATTTATGTATGTTTATCCGTTCTTTAGTACCTATCCATATACAAGTTCTTAGTGATATTTATCTTGGAACTGAATAATTGGTGTAATTGTAAAAGGGCCAGCTGGAAGATATTTCTATTTGGAAATAAGAATATTATATTATTTTTAAAAAATTATCGCGCAAAGTCGAAAATTTCGTTATAAACGAGTTAATCATTGTGTTTGCAGAAAAGTATAAGTAGTACGAGAAAGAAAACATATACTTATATAGAATAAAATCGGTGTTACTCATAAACTTCAATAATAATAATTATGATGATATGGCGATTTAATTAGATGATGACATTATCTAGGCACAGACCTCCTTTCTCGAGGCAAGTTAAGGGGGATTCAAGAAAGGCAAAGGTGTATGGCATCCTGTTATTATAACTTTGTCAAGAACTCCAATAGGACCTCTTACTTAGGTTACCACTACTACTATGAAAAAGTATAAATTATCTGACATTTCAGTACTGCAATCTTATATAGTGGATCTTACCTTAATACAAGCAGAAGGGTAAATCTTGTGTACCGCGTCTCCTGGAGCCCTGCCTGCCTCTCTGTCCAGGTAGTAGGATTGCACGAACACAGAATGGTCCGACAAACAGCGGAGCCATACGTCGCCTTCGCCGCGAAGGTCTAACTGAACACCTTTGCCGATGTGCAACCTAAGAAATGAAAAACATCATCATTTAATGGAAGATAGGGAAAGATTTGAAAAGCCTCTTCTGACATTCTTAGAATTAGTTAGTAGTACGTGTTCCTGTAGCACAAAAATGTTTATTACTAAAGATTACATGGCACTGATAGATGACCGAAATGATTTTACTCTAGTCGTTTTAAAACAAAATAACATACTTTGTTTCTATAAAAAAACTGTTCAGCTCAACTGTTCAAAAATTTAACTTAATTATCTCAGCCCATTAACGTCCAACTACTGAGCACGAGCCTCCTCTCACATAACAAGGTGTGAGGGTGTTGGGTCATACTCCACTACGCTAACCCAGTGCGGATTGGCGGAGGCAGGTGTATGGCGTACTGCTGTTAGAATTTATCAAGCCGCCCATTAGGCCTCTAACATGACTTAACGACTACCACATTTAGTGATCACCGGGACCAACGGGTCAACGTGCCTTCCGAAGCACGGAAGCGCTCGATATCAAATTCCACACAAACGGTCACCCATCCAAAGACTGACCCCAGTAAACTCTGCTGTACTTCGGTGATCGTTTCCAACCACCTAGCATCGCAGAGCTACGAGGGCTTCAGTCGCTTAAGTTTAACTTGCTATGATTTAAGAGGCACTAATATTGAAAAAGCTTTATTAAAGAAGTACATACATAATATCCCGCCTGTTTCCCCGAAGGGGTAGGCAGAGGCATACCATACGCCCACTCTTCGCCAATTACATAGTTGGTCCCACGTAATAGGTGGCGAGCCTATTGCCGCTTACCGGGCACTGTTATGTCCGCTAGAGCCTCGTCCGTTGATCGGCAGGTGCACCACTTGCAGGTGAGGTTGGCGTGGGCTCCTTAGGTCTAAGTAGGATCCCTATACACCCTTATTAAAGAAATTTCTGTTTGAATTAAGAAAGTAGAATATATGTTACCTGGCCCGTTCGCTTTGTTCTGTCCTATGCACATTACTAAGCGCGCCCAGGCAAAATCTGTTACCGCCCGAGGGATCCACATACCCATCCACCTGTAACAGAATAATACAATATGCAGGAATTAAATAGCTACTTACCTTTAAAAAATAAAATCTGCTTCAGCTATCTTTTTCTATATATTTTTATTTTCTATCACATTTGTATAGTATTGTATTGTATAGTACAAGTGCAGTTTTGAAAACGGAGTCGAGATAATATTGTTAGATTTTAATAACACATAATTAATTGTAACATACTTCTCCACACATTTTTAGTAAACAAC
This sequence comes from Musotima nitidalis, assembly GCA_949126915.1. Classification (NCBI taxonomy): domain Eukaryota; kingdom Metazoa; phylum Arthropoda; class Insecta; order Lepidoptera; family Crambidae; genus Musotima; species Musotima nitidalis. Next base: position 6,251,496 of record OX421432.1, on the reverse strand, counting down.
AATCACTATGATAATTTGTACATGGTATTATTATTATTGTAATATCGACAACTTAATTCGCGAGCCCACAAACTACATTATGAACAATTTTATTTATGAGACACTTAAAATGTTTTAACAATCACCGTTATTGTAAAGAAAAAGAAAGAATTTTTAATATTCCGGAGGTATTCATTTTGAAAACTGTGACGAATCAGTCGATTCACTGTTGCTAAATATGGTATAAAAATATATATTTGCGCCGAAATGCGGCGTTTGCGAAATAAGCTATCGATGTGAGTTTTTCACGGATAATAAGTGGTTTGAAAAGCGCTTTTTTAGAGTAAAGTTTATTCAACCCGTGGTATACGCTCTTAACAGATCATCAGTCCATCGGGTCTATATCTTAAAAATATAGTAAAACATATTGAATAGATTTTTTTAATGATTTTTTTATTTAATTTTGTCTAATTTGTTTATGTGTGTGTTTCTTATCTTATCTTATCGCGCGCCCACAGACTGACCGTGGCGCACTTTGACCCTTATGTCGGATCTTTTGTGCATCCCCTTGCCTTTCACTCCAAATCTCTAAATATTGTTACCATCATCTTTATGACAGTGTTTGCAGATTGGAGCCCATAGTCTCTTGGTTGTGGGTAGGCCACCCCCAGGAGACCCATGCGGCAAACAGCATTATGTGTGTGTTACTTAGACATTAATATTCTATTCTAACCGTGACATTGGGCCTGCTAGATGGCACTTTGAAGGTCTCTCCAACTTGTGTGTCCAGCTCGAAGTACGCCACCGAGCACCAATATTCTGGAGCAGGCTGACTGGATAGAAGCCCTCCCGGATTCTCATTGTCTATTAAAAAGTAAAAGATTAATGTAAATTTTTGTCATTTTGTCGCTTTGTCTGAGGTTAAATGTATTGTATAAGAAATGTACCTACAATGTAACTATTATTATGTTGAATAATTGAAGACAAATAAATTGATTTTATTATTATTATTATAATTGGGCTCTGGCAGTAAAATTGTTAATGTTATATTATATTACATTATGTAGCTTCACATACAAATGAAGATTGTAACTAACCAATTGATAATGAAAAAAAGAAAAGCCTGTGAGTTTCTTGCTAGTTCTTCTTACAGAGCGGTGGCTCGGAACTGGCGCTTAGATTCACTTACACTTAAATATTTTTTGTTTTTTAATTGTTTGGTTGCATGTAAGTGAATCTAAGCTTCGTGATTTCAGTATAATTATAATTTAACGAAAAACGAAATGTGTCTATGTCTATCTCTTTCACTCTCTAGGTATATCAGTATCGAGTAGGCCCTCTGTTCTGATCGAGAGGATTTTTCATGAGTTCAGTGCAGTGTTGTTGCGGCACTTTAAAACAATTTCAATGTCCTACGTCTCGCCCCCTAGGTGCCGTACGAAGGCGACTAAAGAATTGGATCTCATCTAGAGTCAAAGTAGGCGAAGAGCTAGCCACCTCTCCCCATTCATATTTTATGTAACCGACCAATTTGTCAAACGAAAAATTTGTAACTAGTTTTGTATTCGATTAGGTGAGTATAGACTACAACATTAACTTGTAACAGAACAACGAGCCGTTCTATGATATGTTGTAGTGTATCATCCTTTTACGAACTAAACATCAAGCACGCTCGCCTCTTTGTTATAAACCAACGAGCATATTGGTGTAACATTTCGTCGAGCGTATTGGTGTGACATTTCGTCAAGCCACGAGTGCGGGCGATGCGCGGTTGCGGGGTGACGCGGAATGAGGGACGAAAGACGCACGCGGTCCGCATTTACCCGTAACATAACGCCGAGCATTCGCAGGAACGTTACATGGAACATTACATGGAAATGCTTTGGAAACTGAGCTTTTGCCTGTATTGAACCATTCGTAAGAACGTTACATTACACAGAAATGCTCTAGAAAATGTTGTAGTCTGTACCCACCTATTGGCAAAACCTGCAGGTGGCTAGTCTAGGCCACGCCTTCAACAATCAGGTCTTAAGTTGAAAATCAGCCCGAAAATCATGATATTATCACAAACGAAACTGGTAAAAGCTATATGCGAAGTTAAGCCATGTTAAATGTCTTATAGGGCGTCTTGAACAATTCGAACAGCAGAACACCTTAGAGCTGCTTCCGCCAATCCGCACTGGGTCAGCGTGGTTGAATATGACCTAAACCTCTTTTACCTTGGAAGAGGAACGTGCTTAGAAGTTGGAAGTTCATGATGATGAACGCTGACGATAATAAAAATTACCTGTAGGAAGTGTGACTAACTATAGTTTTTTTAGGATGACATCAAGAAAATGAATCTACTGGGAAGCATACTTTCTCCGACATCCATTTCCGTCTGGCGGGAGAAAAAACTAAACTTGACGATTTTCTTGCCAGTTCTTTTAAGATCAAGCTCCCGCCCGCAGTGAATGGGCGCGCTAGATTTTAAGTTTTGTAATTTTGACTTTCATATGAGTTCTATGGAGCTAAACTTGAATAAATTATTTTGACTTTTGACATATACTCACGCTAGACTATAGTGCCAGAACTTACTGCAAACAGCATAATAAATTGTTATTTTAAACTTACAATAATGATGGTGAGAAGGTGCGTCAATGGCGGGCGGTGCAGCGGGGGGCGGCGCTAGACTTTGCGTGTATGTTAGCGTGTTGTTGCCGGTCCATGTGCCTGAAATGTTTTTTTTTATTTACTTGACAAGAAAGGAAAATATGTATTTTTAACACCATTAAATTATTTAATATCAACTTTTATTCATAAATGTATTTATGTACATATTTATTTATTAAAAAAACCAACAGCTGTTATAAAAAATACATTATAAAACCGTTTTATACTGTAAGCTAGCTATTTAAAGGTTACCATTAGTTAACCAATATTATTTACATCAACCTATTTCTATGATTTAAAACAGATATATCTACACTTAAAAAAAATTACATATAAAATCCACTGTAATTTTGAGAGTTCATCCCTTTTAGTACAATGAGATTTAAGAGTTACTTATTATTGTAGATATACGTATAAACGTACACATACTTACATAAACACAATAACTACATAATACATATAAGTTAATAATATGCGAGTACACATTAATCATCATATCAGCCTGAACATTGGCCTCCCCAATAGATTACATTATATTAGGGGTATTTGCCCATAATCACCACGCTGGACACACGGGTTGGTGATCGCAGTTCCAGCCAGTCCATAGGATGGCGCTGCTCCGGTGATATTTCACTTCGTCGGCTCTTACGACTCCCCATTAGATGAGAGGTGACGCTAATCTAGGCCGAAGGCATACGATAAATTTTTATTATTGGCAATAAAATTTGTGGCGTTACCGCAACGAGCGGGTGCGTGTACGCCACAAATTTGCAGCTAAATCCAATCTGTCCTGTATTGTTAAAGCGCCTCTAAACAATTCTAATACTCTATGTCTCGCCCCAAGGTGTTGTAGAAGGCGACTAGAATCAATGTTGGCGAACAGCTAGGCACCTCTCTCTACTTATATTTCATGTATATTTCATGTTTCAATATCTTCAAATATTCACTGTGTGTGTTTTGTATTGTCACTTTAAATTATATCTGATTGATAATTTATATTATTATAGCATAGCCTGTGAGATTCTTGTCAGTTCTTCTCACAGAGCGGGGCTCAGAACTGGCACTTACACCTAATTTTTATTTATTTGCATGTAGCTGAATCTAAGCTTCGTGATTTCAGTGTAGTAATATTTAGTTTTTTTTATATATATATTTTGTTTTGACGTTTTCAAGTGCTATGTAATACTTTATGAAAAAAAGAACTTTTTACTTTTACTTTTGTAAATAGCGGCCCCTTTCTCTCCCTCTTCTTCTTAAATTTCCATTTAAAAAATGATTCTGCCCACAAAATTAGATGTGGGCGTTTTCGTAATATATGTATGTAATAATACCTTGTTGTTGTTGTTGCGGTTGTTGCGGTGTTTGTTGCGGTTGCGGCGGCGCGCGATGCGGCAGCGGACTGGGCTGTGGCGCTGGACTGGTAGCAGAGGCAAATCCATTCTGCTGGGAGCTTTCTGCCGCCACTGGGGATGCCACTGTGAATAATAATACCATCTGATTAAAGTTAAATCAGGTTTGTATCGATAATGCTCTAATGTACGTCCACTTAAAAAAAGACCGCTTATTCGTCGTCAATATAAATTTAAAAACAAACGCGCTTTTACCGGCAAGAGCTTGAGTAGAGAAGAATTGGGCTGTTAGAAGATTATATAAACTATAAGGGTCAACCCTTTATAAGGATCTGGATAGCCATAAGGTTAACTGCCTTGTGGCATTAAGTCCTTGTGTACATTTTTTTATTTGTGCGATAAAGTTTAAATAGACAAACCATAAATTGAACTATGTGCAGTGCTTGTTGAAGAAATAAATTATGGCGAACATATCAAAAGGGATCAAGGTTTAACGTCTCCGTAAGTCGTGTTATAATGTTCAAATTATAAAAATGATGTCGGCAAGCATCGTCGTGATAAGGAAAAGCGCGTAGGTCATTCGCTGATTAATAAATAACTATTTAACGTATCTAATAGGATTGAAGTTAAGAAACCAACTTGACTCACCAGGTATAGTTTGTGTCAACTGCTGCTCACTAGAAGTCTGTTCTGTAGCGAAGAATGTGGTGGTCGTTCCATCTAAAAGGGGTGTAGTGCCTCCGGGAGACATACTGACGGGAATAGCTGCTGAAATATTGTCAGAAAACAGTTAGAGCCTGTCAGATGCCGCTTTTATTCTCGATTCTCGCGATTTTGAGATACTAGAGGTTCATACGTTTCGTCGCGCGTTTTGTCATATAAATTTAAGTAATAATTTAGCGTATAAATGTCATTATCTGGACATCCTTTTAGGCTAGATAATGTCACTAAGTTAGATAATGATCTACTTAATGGTATGTCCAATTTAGGCTGATAATTTTGACAGTTAGGAGGTGGTAAAGTGAGGTCATAAATAATTATTGATGATTAGTGACAAGAATTGAGAACGGTATGCTTAGATGTTTTGGTCATGATGAATGAAAGTAGACTAACGAAAGTGATTTATGATGGACGAGTGACTGGAAATGTTGGGAGGGGAAGACCACGTAAGACTTTCCCTACCCTTAACCCTTTTAAGTACCCTTAACCGACCGGCGTGCATAAAAAGGTTATTGAGTGTGAATCAAGCTAAGAGTATGTGCTAAGATCGTAGCAAGTAGAAGGATGTGATTTCTGCTTACCTCTACGGGAAAGATGTATGTATAAATGATTATTTATGTAAAGGAATATTTTTCATAGGTAACTTTAACCGATTCTTGCATGGTTAAGCTGCATGGATAAGACATTTTTTTACTTCAAACTAATAATGTATTAATACGACATTAAAAGATGTAGGACAACCAGTGCGCATTTTTATTTGGTCAGTCATTTCCTTTAATAGAAAAAGGCCGGATCGAAATCGTAGTCGCGTAAACACATTATGGGTAAAATTAAAAAAGTAATAAGGATCTAATGTTTAGAAATATGCATTGTCTACACAATAAAGAGTAGCACATCAATCGATATGAACTATTATTTACGTATAGCTGCATGATAGATGAATTCTAATAACTTTACTGTTTACAAAGAAAATACAAATGTAATACAAATATTTATATGTAATTTTGAACAAATTCTCGATATTGTCTGCTTCTGTTTGCTATTATTTGCACTTCATTACGAGAAGTGGGTGCCGCAATTAAGTACGATATATTGTGGAAGTTAGTACATTTAAACAAATAAATATATATTTATAGTGATCTATCAAAATTATCATCTTAAATTCGACAGGAATAAAATATAACACTTGTTACATAACATATATAGTTAAATTTATATCAAGACAATGTAATGTTGGACTAACACGATAACACGTGATTGCATATTAAAAAAAAATTAATATAGGATATTAATGTAATACCATATTATAATTATATTGATTTGTATTAAGAATTTCACTTAAATTGAGAAACAAATATTAACCTTAAAGCAAAAGAATATGTTTTTATAAAACAACATGAAGCAATAATAAAATTTCAACTACATCAGAACCTGAACAAGAACTAAAAAAACATGCAAATAAGGTGCAAAATAAAACAGGAAGCTTACAATGATTCATTCTTTTCGGCAACCACATCGCTCGCGCGTCCATAGTGTCTGGAGGCTCTATTTTCGGAGCTATGACCCTTTGCTGAGCCATGGCCATCTGCTGGGAACTTGGCATCGACATCCCCTGGCTTATGTTCGGCATCTGAGGCGTCCCAGGGGACATTTGAGTGGGAGCCGATGCCATACGTGGAGAGGCCATTTGTGGCACGTTCGTCCCCATTTGTGGGGTGCCTGGACCCATTTGTGGCGGACTGGGACCCATTTGAGGCGTTCGCGGTCCCATTTGGGGGGCGCCTGGACCCTGGATTTGGTTTCCTTGTACCATTTGTGGTGTTGGCATTTGGTTGTTTGGATGTGTTGAGATCATTTGGGGTGGTCCGGGTGAGTGTCCCATCTGAGAGAGTTGCGGGGGCCCCGGAGGTCTTAATTGCGGAGGGCGAGGCCCATGTGTCGATGAGAACATGTTCGGAACGCCATCTGGCGCTATGTCAATGAGAAAATGCAAATTAAGTCAGCATGCGTCGCAAATTATAGTAAACATACACACAATCAATGATGAAAATAAAAACAAAATGGTTGTTAAAAATGGCAGAACACAAAATATATTCTCAAAACAACACTGTTACAAGCATGCAACTTATATTCATCATTGAATGGTCAAAATTGTATTAGTTCTCATTTTGATATACCATTGAACCTAATCAAATTTACAGATTGCATTAAAAATAATAGGGTAGTTCACTGGTTTTTCTTTTCATGTTATCATAGAGCATTACAATCATAGGAACATAATAATTTCTTTAGCTTAATAACTAGATGTGACTATAATAAAATCACATTATTAGACTTTCGAAAAAACGATTAATTAAAACGACTTCCACATTGTGATGCCACAGTTTGCTATTATGCATAGGTCGCATGGAAACTTTGTTCTTAAGCTATATTAAATGAATACTTAACAAAAGTTGCTATATTAGATGTAAGATTTAGGAATGTAAATCTTTTTTAATTCTGATTTAACATATGTTTATCATACGATTATAATGATTATTTCTTATGAATATAGAATAATATGCGAAACAAACCAACTGTAAAATTTAATTTAATTGACAGATATAATTGGGGTTACTTGAACATAATTTTACTTAAAATTTTTACATGTAAAGAAATACTTATGCTTTTATTTATTGAAGTTCATAATGTCAATTAACATAATATATTATGATCATCTAGTTCTTTCCAGTAATTTTAGTTAACTAACATTATTTAAAAACTTTTTTTTTATTAACTACTAGAGTGGACCGTTTTTTGTCCACTCTGAGGACTAACTGGGCAAACCACGTAACATAGACCTTTCTTAAAACATTTTTCTAACTACACAGAAATAAACTACAACATTAAAACTTGCAACTATCTCACTTTGTCCTTGATTGATGATAATATTAGTTGTCTGGAACTGCTGATGATGATGAGGTATGGTGGAATGATGATGTCGAGGGCTCGCAGCGTGGTGTTGTATAGTGACTAGTTCTCCTGTATCCATATCCATGCCATTACCTCCTATCCCGGCTGTGTATTCGTCTTTGACCATTCTACTGGGACCCGTTTGAAGGGTGAGACCTGATAAATCTGAAATTAATTATCTTAAGTCTTCAAATTAAGTAATAAGGGAACAGTGAGTATGTTTAGATGGCTTAGCAGCCTAAGCCATAAGCTGTTATCATTTTAAATAGTCTAATGACTAGTTAGTTGTGAAGGACGATACATCTTAGGTTGTTAAGGATGAAGTAATACTTATGTATTTCACCATGAAAGTTAGTCTGTATGTAACATGTGATTTTAAAAAAACTGGTCAACTATGAGTCTTACTTGCGCACAAAGGGTACCATATAGCGGTCAAAAAGGCTCTAGCTTTTTAGCCCTAAATTTAAAGCTTACAAGTCTTTTTTAAAGGCGGACTCAAAAAACAATAGTTCTAAAATTTCTTACCAAAAAAGAGCTAAGGCTTTTTTTTAGGCCTAGGCTTTATTTAAAGAATGGCGTCGTAATTAAAGTTCTAACTTTAAAAAACTCTTAAGCCTCATTTGAGGATCAGGCAGCGGTCGAAAAGGCTCGAGACTTTCAGACTTAAGGTTTTTGGTGATAAATTTTCGCATATCTAATGATGTTTTACCTACGTTTTTTATTTCCTTAATTAATTTGAAATATAATAAACTGTAATAACTAATAACACAACAAAACTTTAATTTATAATTCATTACGTTTCTATTAACCTGATCCTCAAACTGTTTCGTGAGTTCGCCTTTAAAAAAGCCTCAAGGGCTTAGAGTTATTTAGTGTTTTAGCCTTCTAGCCATCGCTATAAAGCAGCGAGTCTTAAAAAAGGGCTAAAAGGCTCAAGCCTTTTCGATTGCTAGTTCCATACCATTATGTATAACATAGGTACTGAATTTTATATGTTGGTAAATCTAATGCTCAATTCGAAATTTTATCCATAAAAGGTTATGGTAAGTAAGGGGCGTATAACAAAATATTCTGCCCGTTCCCGTAATCAAGAGGGCAGGTTAAGTAAATTGTACGAACAGTTCAATACACAAATACACATAGATGATACACAAATGTTCATTCTCTAAAACTAGCATTTTTGTTTGACTATGGATTGAATATGCTAGAAGTGGTACAGCACAGTTTTCTAAACTGTTTTTACATTATCACTTATTGGTTGAGAAAAGCAGTCACGCTTAACGTCTTAAACTGAAGTGCATAAAATATTGATCCCTATACATCAGCTTGGCTTTATTATTTCTACAGCAAAGATGTGCGATGTAATCAAAATATAGTAAGTTATGATTATGATAAGACCCCAGGCTCGTAAGGCAGCAGCAACCGGGATAACGGTAAGTTCAAGAAGATTATGATAAGATGGAACTGACCTGATCAATCTTTGAGCTGATTTAATTTTGATCGAAGATTTTCAATAAAAATAATAAAGCTTATGAATTATACAGTTCGCAGCTTAGTACTAGAACACTTACCGATGCCAGGTGAAACAACTCTTTCATAGTGATAGGGGTTCACACAAACAGAATCACATTTCAAATCAAAGGCAAACTGACAAAATTTTACATGTTTCAATTCATTTTTGTGAAGGTCAGGCCATCGCCATATTCGTGCATAAATCACATGAGGAAATCCTTTACGACCAGCAACCTGTAAAAAAATATATATTTGTTAGTACTGGTTATCATCATATTAGTCTAATTAAGTCCACTGCCGAAAATTGGCCTCCTCTTGGCGTGTACTTGCCCATAATCTGGGCTGGGCAGCTGGGTCGGTGATTGCAGTTCAAGCCAGTACACAGGATGGTACTGCTGGCCCTCATCCAGTTCCAGTTATATATAATCATCATAAAGTCTACTGCTGACCATTGGCCTCCCTAATAGATTCCATTCTATTTGGGACAAGAGGGGATGGCACCAGTCTAGGCCAGTATCACATAGCACCTTATATGTAATGTTATTTACAAATTCAAGCAGCAGGACGTCACACACCTGTCTCCACCAATTCGTACTGTGTTTACGTAAAGGAAGTATTGCCTGAATCTGTTTCACCTTTATTTGTTAACGGGCTTAGATGATGCTACATTTTTAAAATACAGATGCTGGTTTGTATGATCCCATGGTTAATAAAATTAACGGACTCTATGTGTGACTTTGTTGAAAAGTTTACATATTACACACATATACTATATGTACAATACAATTATAATATTGAAAGAATAGACATTAAAAAAAAAATGGATTTCGTATTCAAACAAGTTACAACGTAATGAAATGTACTCATCATCAAAGAGAACTTCTCTCAGGGAAGTAACACAAGTTTCTCATACTTTTACAATACAACTGTTTCAACTACAGACCACTTTCAGATTTTACTACTCATCAAAGAAAATTTTTAAAATGGAATCAGAGAGTAATAATTATGAGTATGATAAGAATAAACAGTGTCAGCTGAACCTTGAAACCTAAGTCTCATACCTCTTCCAAGTCTTTGGAACTTTGAAAATTATGATTTACATCTACACACACTAACCTGTAATCTACCATCTAAAGTTCTCTGAATTGTAACACATTTGCTAGGATGCGCCCCATTTGTTGTGATTGCCGTTATCAAAGAGTCCAACTCATCTCGTTTCTCTTTAAGTTTTTTAACCAGGGACTCTATAGCTCTCTTGGAGAAACCCTCACTCTCACCCCCTTGGCGATGACACATCAGGGAATGAACTATGCTGAGGCAAGCGTCAGCTGAGGTAGGCGCTGCCGTGTTCATGGCTAAAATAAAAACACAACTAATACAGAAAACCTAAATGAATTTAATTTTTGCAGCTGAAAATTATACAAGAAGTTATTTTGCCTACAGAAATTGATAGCCTAAATACTAAAACAGGTAACAGCTTAACAAGAACAGTGGCTGTTTTAAAATTTTCATATTAAGTTTCATAACATAAATAAGGAAATAATAATCACGAAATTATTTGTAATAATAATAAGCACAAATCGACAAATGAAAGCGGCTGATAGTGACATTTTATTTAAATTATATATTACCTGTCGAATCTGTTAGAGTCAAAAGCACTTGACAAAAGTATAAATCCAGAAAAAATTTATGAAATTCATCGAAAATTAGTTTAAATTAATTCCTTTCATGCAAAAGGATACCAAAACAGAAAGCGACATTTTGGGCAATCATAGATATTTTTTGGTTGATTCAATTCATCCTATGAGATAGGCAATATGAAAGGCGAACATACAGCCACATGGATTTGTTTATTTATGTTTTTACTGAATATCCTACAAAATTCGTACACAAACGTCGTAGATTGTTAGAGACTCCGCGTTGGCTATAAATGAAATAAAAATGCACAAAAGTTGAATTTTTTGCTTCACCTTTTAGTTTTTATGTATTTGTGACCCTTAACAAGATTCTCACCGAAAGCTTTTCTACGCCTTTGCTTGCAGTGGTTGGATTTGTTAGTTTTTAAGTTGAGATTCGTAGGTGCCAATCTGTTACGAATTTGACTGCACATCATTTTATTTATTTCTTTCTCACGTCGCTATCTCTTCTAATACATATATTAACTCTTTATTGCACATAAAACAAAAAAAATAACAAAACATTACAAATAAAAAGGACATGTACAGAGGCGAACTTATCTCTATAAGAGATCTCTTCCAGCCAACCTCATGAGGAGTCAGAAAAATAAAACAAGGATAGGTAAAATACATATGCAAAAAAGTAAAACAAAATAAATTAAAACAACAAATTTCGTAAGAGTATAGGTACAATAGCAAATAATATATACAAATATATACATACACAAAACTCATAAGAAAACATATACATACTATTAAATAGCAACAACGTATAATAATAAAACTAACAGACAATAGGATAAGAAAAAAAAAGAGTTTTATATATATTTCCCCATATATAAATAATTATATATAAATACTAGCAGTCGCCCGCGGCTCCGCCCGCGTGGATGTCGGCTACCGCTGTAAAATGCCTACCCAGAAAAGACACGGTCAGCAAAATGATTACAGATCAATTCACAGACACGGACACTAACATCGAAGACGCAGTCATTATCCGCAGGCTGCATAGATTGTCTTTATGTGGATGTTGAAGTTATTAATGATGAAAATATTTAAATCTAATTAATACTTAGTTTTTACTCTTACCGGCAGTCCCGGAGAGCAACCTGTTGTTTTGGGATAGATAACTAAAGCGATTATTGTAAATCTTCCCCATAAACAACATTTGACATTAAATTATTTTTAGGTGACAAAATAAACTGATGGTCGGGAGCCCCGACCCGTGATAGGGCGCTGTGCAGCAGAAATCGTAATAATTTAAGTTCGCCATAACTTCAAAAACAAACGTCCAATTTTGATCATTCCAAGACCAAATATTATCTACATAAACTGCACTTAGTGATGAAATAATTAATTTTGATAGGGATTAATAGCATAAGTAAAATAAATGCGTATAAATATAGTACAAAAAAAATCAAGATTTTTAAATAAAAAAAGGGATGTTGTGCCTCACTCGCCATATATAGGTATAGTGTGTCGCGGACTTTTTAGTAGGTGGTATAAGATCTTTAATTCATTCATACATTTTGTGGTTCTATCTTTTATAGTTTAGGCAGCGTACAACAGTTGTGTTCTGGTTGATTTTTACACTTTGTGTCCGAAAAACCCAAATATTTTACGGAACCCTATTTTTTTCGAAATTATAATATAGCCTATGTTACTCAGTGATAATGTAGCTTTCTATTGAAAAAAGAATTATTAATATCGGTCCAGTAATTTTTGAGTTTATTCGTTACATACAAAAATACAAATCTTTCCTCTTTATAATATTGGTATAGATTACATTGACTCCCCCCCCCCGTACCACCCCAGTGACGCTTACATGGAGCCTACATCGCATGCTGGCTAGCTGAGCGCGGTGAGCGGCACTACGCGACTTTTTTCTAATACTTGCATTTTTAAACTCGTGATATCTTCCTAATGAAATGTCCGAATTGAATAATTCAAAAAGTTATAAAAAGGTATTGAAGCCGTCTTGAATACAAAGTAATTTTTTTTGATAAGGATTAATACCAAGGTACAAATAAAGAGCCTTTTCAAGCGGCGGCATATAAATTAAATTTTTAGAATAAAAAACCGCTTACTGTGACGTAACTATAATATTTAGACATATGCTGTCGCGACACTTTTTGTAGATAATGATGAGTACTGCAAAGTCGTAGTACATAATTTTGTTCTATCATCAATAGTTTTCGCTGCGCACGCTATATAAGGAATTTTTCGGGTCATTTTTTTACACCTAGGGTTACATTATTGGATTTTTAGTAAGGATCCCAAATTTTTAAAAAAATATAATATAGCCTATGTTACTCGGGGATAATGTAGCTTTCCAAAGGTGAAAGAATTTTTGAAATCGGTCCAGTAGTTTCGGAGCCTATTCATTACAAACAAACAAACAAACAAACAAATCTTTCCTCTTTATAATATTAGTATAGACAAACAAACAAACAAACAAATCTTTCCTCTTTATAATATTAGTATAGACATACAAAATCACAGTTTATGATTCAGGTAGTGTTCTTTGACTCCACGTCTGAACGTCTCTACTGAAGAACTGTCTCTGATAGAAGCCGGCAGATTATTCCAGAGTTTCGCTGCGTGCACGGTAGAGGAATCAGCAGTTAATTTGGTATTGGAGACAGGATAAACAAGTTTATTGCTGTGACAGGAACGCTGGGATCGTGACATTGAGGGAGCTAGTTGGAAACGGTTTCGTAGGTATTCTGGAGGGTTGGGATTCGTTAGAATTTTATAAAGGAAGACAAGGATGTGCATCTTTCTCCGTTGGCGAATAGGAAGCCAATTCAACCGACCTCTATATTCAGAGACGTGATCGTATTTCCGAAGGCCGAAAACAAAACGTATCGCCAAATTCTGAAGTCGCTCCAGCCTGTTCAGCAAGTCTTCCGTCAAATCCAGGAAGCAAATGTCAGCATAATCAAGGATGGGAAGTAAAAGTGCTTGGGCCAACTGAACCTTGGTCTTGTACGGCAGGAAATATTGAAGCCGCTTCAAGGAGTGAAATCTGTAGTGAATGGATTTGCTTAGTTCGTTAACGTGAGGAACCCAGGAGAGGGTACTGTCAATTATGAGGCCCAGGTTTTTTGCCTTCTCTGTGTAAGGTATTTGTGTACCACCATAGAATACCTGAGGCAAAGAATCAAGATTTACAGCATTTCGCAAATATGGACTACTAACTATAAGGGCCTATATACATCTATACATCATCATATCCGAGCATTAAATCCGATTGCCCTGGACTTGAGCTAAGGGCCCAGGGTCTACTCTTATCTCATCTAATACGTCATAATATTTACAAATAATATTTTAAACGTATGTAAATGTGTACTTATTTATTTATTTAATCTTTATTGCACACATATTACCTGTCTCTTTACCTAAATTATGTTAAACTTTCTAAAGTCAAAACTGAAATGGACTTGGTAGTGAAAATTTAAGAAGACTTAAAATGAGAGCAGCATATTTTCACCATCACTAAAAAAGCTAGAGGCTTGACCCATTTTATTAGAAAAGCTTTTGGTGCCCCGACCCAAGACATGATGCTGAAGATCTATAAAACTTATGGATCTATATAGGTTTGGAGTCCCATTTTTGCTATTGACGTTGTGAGTTTAGAAAGAGTCATGACTTCTTCTTCAACCCGTATTATCTCGGTTAATGCCTTACGGGCCTAGGGTCCGCTATCCTATAACTATAAGTTCGCACGGTCTTCGGCATCCTTGGTCGATGCGTTATTGGTACGCAAGTCATCCCTTACGACGTCAAGCCAGTCTTTTCTGAGCCTGCCTAATCTACCTCGGCAGGGCAGCGGTGCCATAGCCAGATATTTGTCCGCCACGTAGTTTTCCGATTTTCGTAAAACGTGGCCGTACCAGCGTAGGCGATAATCTTGCAATTTATCTGCGATGTCACGGACATGATGGCTGCCGTGGATGCGCGAGTTCTTGACGCGGCACTTCCGCGCAACTCCACACATCCATCGCAGCATTTTCATTTCCGTGACACGAAGCTCTTGCTTGTGTCGCACAGGTCACGCTTCACTACCATACAAAAGGACAGGCCTAATGATGGATTTATAGACCTGTCCCTTCAATTTAACCGGCATTTTGGGGTCACAAATGACACCAGACACCTCACGCCACTTAGCCCATGCCGCAGAAATGCGTGTCTTGACGTCACAATCGATTCCACCGGACGCGCGAAGTGCAGATCCCAGACTTCAATCCTCAAATATTTTTATTTCATAAACTATTACATAGTACTTGATAACGTCAAAATGTATAACAAATATTAAAAAAAAACAATCAATATATATATATATATATATATTATACTGAAATCACGAAGCTTAGATTCACTTGCAACCAAACAATTAAACATACAAAAAATATTTAAGTGAAAGTGAATCAAGTGTCAGTTCCGAGCCACCGCTCTGTAAGAAGAACTAGCAAGAAACTCACAGGCTATGCTCTTTTAAATTATCAATTGGTTAGTTACAGTCTTCATTTGTCTGTGAAGCTGAACAATGTAATATAACATAACATTAACAATATTCATGTTTTAAGTCATTCATATTAGAATAGCCTGTATGAAACGGTAGTTTAATCCCAAGCATTTTTATCTGCTAATAGTGTTTGATAGAATAGTATCCCTTTGAAGACAACTTGCGTTATATTGTTAATTTAAATTTATTTATGCTCAAATGCTTTTTAAGATTTGTTTATCTTTTGGAGCCTAGTGGCAGGTATAACTAATTTATGCTTATTCCTTGTGTTTAGGTTATGTATACAGCTTTTTATACTAAATTGATCAGTATTCTTATGTACATATACCAGGTTTTCATAAATAAATTGACCCCCCGCTGTCAAAATACCAATTTCTTTAAATGTATCCCTTAGTGAATCTCGTATAGCCCTCTTCTGATCCTCTCCTGTACCAGGTACTTAAACTTCTTCGTCTGCTCGACCATGTTTCCGTCTATGTAGACGGGTGTGGGATCTGTCGTGTTACAGGCCAGGTATTCGGATTTCGTCACATTAAGTTAGAGGCCGCCGTTCACAAGTGACTCCTTCCCCTTGTTGACGCGTCGCACCAACCGGCCCTTGTCCGCATCTGCCAGCGCGATGTCATCGGCGTACAAGAGTAGCGGCGTACAGGAATATTATACGCCCAAACTTCGGCAATTATATTGTTGTTCCCACGTAATAGGTGGCGAGCATAGGCTCGCAATAGTGCAGCTTACTAGGCACTGTTATGTTTTAAAAAATGAACTCATTCATGTCATTCATGCACTGGGCTCGAAACTCATGGCTCTGTGCCATAGTTTAAATAGTTAAAAAATCAGATATGTCGGTGACGTTACTGACGTTCGCCGTCATGTCAATATAGTTTCGCTGTTGTCATGTCAGACTTGTCAGTCAGCCAGGGATTTGTCAAATTTTACAGGATTTTACAATATTTCTCTTAAATGTGTATTAATATTGTTTTGTCCTAACATTTTCACTGTGGCAGTGTCAATTAAACGTTCATGTAACACATATATAGCAATTATGGTACCACAGTCAGTTTTAATTTAAAAAATATAGTGGGTGGATTGAATATTTGTGTCATGCATGTAAAGTTGTCATTTCTTTTTGATGATGAAAAATGAAGGGTGTCGATAATTCTCCTGCTAATCGCGAAGGAATGACACACAAACCAATAATAACATGTAAGCCTTACCCTGTGAGTTTATAAGTACTTGCCACAAAAGAAGTATGTAAATTACAAGTTCATTATTTTCTGTCTCAGGTGCAGGAGACTGGAATTTATTTTGTACGTTAGAAGCTCCTCTAGTAGCTGCTATCCCTCAGGACTCATGTGAATGGAGACGGTCCTATGGTCGACCATCAAAATCAGTTTACCTGGAGGCATCATTTACAAAACATAATAAAGAAAAAGTTCAGTCCGATCTAAATTTATTAAAAAGTCCAATATTTCACATATATTGGACAGACTGTGCGGTATGTGTACCATATCTCAAATTATTATTAGAAATATATAGTAATAATGAAATTAAAATTTTGCAGTAAATTTATATATTTAAAATTAGTGAAAACTTCTCTTCAGAGCTAATTTATGAACTAATATGTTTTAAAATATGTTTATATATTTTACAAATGCTAGGTCTGTATTATTTTATGATTATGAGATTTATTTTATATCTTCTTTTTTACAAACAATGTTTTAATCAAAATTAAGACATAAAAAATATGCACTAAATTCATTTGTAGTATAGGGATAACACATCCAATGCATTTTTTACTTTTTATTGCATTTAAATATAATTGATTTTAGGTATTTATTTAATGAATTTTAAATTTAATTACTTCCTGAACATTTCTTATACAATAATCACTTAAACTTATATTTAACCACTGGCTGTTCTACAACTACTTTTTTTGTGGCACAATTAGTGTGATAATTTGTGTAAAGGAGCATAATTTGTTGTCTGACCTAACACAGTTCATAATTTAACTTAATTTACTATACCAAAAGATCCCTAAGTATTAATGATACAAGATATTTAATGATAAGTCTATCCTTGGCCTCGCCAAACTGCTTTTACTCTCGCCAAACTTTTAGAGTACCCCTCTTACTGTGGTAATTGAGAGAAGCCCATGGTCAGTAGTGGTACGTTAGCGGGTAGATATGATGAAGATTAATGCTTAATACTATTCTAAAAATGTATGTTTTTATTTTATTTAGGATATAGAATACTACAAAACTACATTAAGAGAAGATGTAGAAGCCTGGTTTAAGCAGCTAGAAAAAAATGGTATCACAGATTGGATGGTCGTTTTGGTGGAGACATATGACATTAGGAAAACTAACAAACTCCTCCCGAGAACTACAGTTTTAGATAAAATAAAGGGAGATTTCTCCATCAAACAGAATGAGGATAGGTTTATATCCGTAATTAATCCGATTAAATCTGAAGCAAGAAGTGCAGAGTCATGGAGGGCTTTGGTTGCAAAAATAAGATTTTTTGTACTGGCTGCATACAACAAAGCACTTTTGAAATTCGAAGAGTACATGAGAGAGCAAAGAGAAAAACGAAATGATCCCGAATGGGATTTTTGTAAATATTTTATATTGCAGGTGAGGAAATAACTAACCAACTTAATAGTTTAAGTCCTTTTAATTCATTATCATTCAAGTGTTAACCTGGCTGAGGACTTACAAGCTTTTAAATATCACAATCATGTAGATAATATGTCGTTATTAAGTCTAAATATTTAACATTGTATTTATATCATTGAATAGTATTTATTTCCTGCTTTAATTACAACTGTTGGTTTTATAAATATTGTCCAGCTCAAAACATTTGCTAATTGAATTAAATTAGAACAAATGAACTGTTGGTTTTTTTAGTGCAGTTGTCTTTTCTTGCGCTGTCAACATTATTTTTTATTTTTTTAAGAATACCCACATAATATTTTAGTTATATTATATAATTAAAAGTTCTCTTGAAGCATTTTTAATTAAATTATATAATAATATTAGTATTTATATAATAATATTATATGTGAAATAATTAATTGTTTTAATAACAATGATTTTTTCAGGAACAACTTGCATTTGTATTAGAAATGCTGGGATTGTACGAAGAAGCTCTCGTTCAATATGATGAGCTAGATGCATTGTTTTCACAATTCGTTCTCAATTCAAATGTGACTGAGAGTCCGAAATGGCTTGAGACTTTCAAGCAACCTGTGACATCATGGCAAGCAGTGAGACTGACGGCATTAGTGCCTCAACATTTGAGGGAGCTGATAGTCAAGAAAAACGCATCACTATTAGATTTCAGAAGCTACCTCTTCCAGCGACAAAGTGCCATGTTACTACTTATGTTTAAGCCTTGGGAGGTAAGTGTTATAATAATTTCAAGTGTGTTCATAATAATTTAAAACGTTAACACGGAAGGAACGAAATTATTAAAGTAGGCGTAGAAACGAATACGTTCGCACGCGACGATAGCCGTACGGAGCTAATCGTATGCGACGACATCCTGCTGAACGCTATCGGATCCGTGCGTATACTTTTACGGTTACGGTTTGAGGTAAGAAAAAGAAGCGTCAATATATTCTATAATTATATTGTCCAATGTGAGAGGTGGCGAGCCTTTTGCCATTTATGGGGAACTTGAATATTTTGCCATAGCGTGGTCCGTTGATCAACAGGTGCAGCACTTGCAGCTAAGGTTGGCTTGGGATTCTTAGATCTTGTTAGGTTACACCAATATTCTATAGTAGGACTAAACTAAAGTGCAATGGTAGAAGAGATTTACTCGCACTTTACTCCATTCATAACTGAAAAATGTAGTTCATACTCAGCAGAGTATAAACGCATAAACAGCAGTTTATGTGAGGGATTTCAAACTGTTATTTCCAGCATAAAGTAGCAGCTCCCATCAGCCCATCAGCATACATAAAACTAAGCAATGCTCTCTTACACAGATACTAGCGCTACACAATGCATACCCTACCCGAAAACTCAGTGCATGCCCTGCCCATAAGTGTGAAGTAATACACCATGATTAATAACCCTATGACCTTAAAATATGCTCAACTCAATTGCCTGTTCACATTTGGCCTTTGATGTTTTGAACTCTTTTATTAAATCAAAGAATGGTACTATTATTAGAGATTTCTAAAGTATGTCAGTATTTTGTCTGGACAGATGTCTTATTAACAGGATGAGACCACGGTGTCGAAGTTAGCGGATTTATCTTTTTTTAAGTGACGTTTAATATTTGTATCAAAACGTTTTCGTTGCTGTTGAAACAATTCGTTTGCGAAAAACACAAAACAACGCCGCTCTTGAACTGCACAAACTGCCCGCTGGCTTCGAGAATGCGTTTGAACTTCCGTCCCCACCACTTGAACCACGATATTTTGCCGCCTAAAAGTTAGCGCTTTATGCTTTGTGGCGTCCCAAATTTACAGTCATAGAACTCGTTTTGTTAATTTACGAGATTTAACCTAGCTTCTTTGTTTTCTAATTAGCTCTCATTAATTGAAAGAGAATGTTTTATAACTATAATGTTATGTGCAATTATTTAATACGTATTACCAGCGGGCGGTCGGCGGACCATTGCATGATACAAAAAAATTATGTATTCATGTCGTTGGTATTATAGGGGTCTTGTATGTTATTACGAGTTGTAGCCTGATTAATATTCTCAATTTATATCACGATTGTAGACAATTAGGTACATGAGTTTGTATGATACTATATTTTTTGCAGTGTTATTAGCTAAATGGTTTAATTTGAATTTTACTATGAGCTCGTTTCTCTAATTAGCAGTTTTCTTTTTGTTCCGTGACTTCATTTTACCGTGGTGTAATTATAATGTTCCCTTTGCAGTAAGCTTAAAATGTTTTGAGTTGTTGTTTTGATATCTATTTGGTTTTAAAATTTTCGCTTTTCTTTTTATTCATTAGTCATTGTATTGGATGTGGATTGTTACGGGTGGGTGTACTATAAGTGCATGCAACGATTGCGTGAGTTGAGGCAGTCCAAAATAATGCGAGCTTTCCATACCTACGCGCAACTCCTCATTGGCCTGATAAATCCTAATTGAGTCGCGCTTAAAAAAATACATAATATATGTAGTTTACAACGACGAGCGAAAGCAGCAAGCAGTTTTAGTGGGTAGGACTAGCTGATTCCCTTACAAGCTTATTCCTGAGCTGGGAAATACTGACTCTGTATTTGTTAAAAATTCGCCGCGACATAATACGGTGTGATACTAAATAGAGCGATAACCGGGACCAACAGCCTAAAGTGCTGTCCATACAAACGGTTAAGCTATCTTAATTTTTTTACAGGATCTAGTATACTATGTTCCATCAAAAAGTACAGTGTCCTGAATTGTAGGTGAAGGTGAAGCATAAAAAATAAACAATAGGTCCTTGTTATACTTATATTGTCGAAATGATTAAATTCTTATAAAAATATGTTGTCCTAATGAGCTATATAAAGAGATGCTATAATTAAATTCACTAGCATGCTGATGTGTTGGATGCATAACTCTGTGAGCCAGTATTAATTAAATTCAAAATGTCTTAGTGACATCAATCTATTTTTTAACACCAAGTTTTCAATATTATAGAAAAGGTTCAATCTTAAATAGTATTAGTAATATAAATAACAGTTTTGAAATTTCGCAATTCGCTATTCGTGTTGTAATTGACTTGTTAATACGGTAATTAAATGCGTGCGCTTCAAAACACAATTGGCAGTTTAATGATAGAGTCTACTCATCCGATTCAAGCGACCATGAAGTTGGTTTCAATGAATTATTGACTAGGAAACAAGAGCTAGTAATAAATATAAGACAGTTGATATAAATATTTATTAAAAAATAATAAACGATTTCTTTTTTATAAGTAACTTATCTAATGTCAGCAATAAAGGTTGGTTTGATTTACGCTTAAGACTCTGGCGGATGTTTGTAAAGTTTTCATAAATCGGAAATTTTAGCACACATTGACTTAATGATACAGCTACAGATACGATTAAAAAAAAGTAAAATTTTCAGAGGTAATTGTGGAGTACGTATAGACTACTCTATAATAAACATAGAAAGCGGTTATCGTTTTTCCAGGAAACATACGCTTTTAGAGTTTATACAGTCTTCTTGTGGGCAAGCTCTTATAATCTCAACGAGAAATTCGCGATTATGTAGTATAGATATATAGATAAAACTAATACATATAATGTCATGCCTTATTTCCATAGGAGTAGGCAGAGATTACATCCTCCCACTTGCTACTATTCTTCTTATTCATACACTCTCGCCGGTGAACCCTACACTACCCTACTTTTAACCTGTCCTTCGCACAAAGCCTCGTGGTGGAGACCTAAAACCCTCTCACGTTGTTTAGAAGTCATAACCCGTTTGTAAGAGGCTCAGATGACTTTGTAGTAAACTGGCAATAAATCAATTGTACCACGCTACCATATTGTCCTCTAAAATACACAAACCACTGCAAAGAACCTGCCAATTGATATTTTCTTCGTGGCTAGCCATGTGATAAGTCTGTATCATTACTGCCAATTATAGTGCCGTAACTACAATAGGGGTCTGATTTACCAGACGACTTTTTCTACTAGTTTTAAATGGTAAGCTTTCTTTGTGTTTTACCGACAGAGAATACTCATATTAATCGTTGATAATCGGAGTTATGGTACGTCGTTTGGGTTTATGTATGCACTAGATACGATTATTAGAGATGCAACGGGTATTCAGTCGGCAGTGAATAAACCAAAAAAGCAAATTTTTTTTTACGCCATGTTATTTCTACGTCCCTTAACGGTCCCGTTGTCCCCTGGCCTCGTGATAAGATATTTGCTTGTGTTACGGAAAAACTGCAGTACGTTTATTGATATAGTGTCCCACATTACGCGATTCTCTGTCTTAATGTTTTTGCTAACTAGTACGTCAGCGTCAAATAGTTGGTAACATCCAAAGCGCCATAAAGACGTTTCTATTCTACACGTGTCCTACAAAAAAAAAATTATGGGCTTACATAAACAGCATATTGAGATTTTATTTCAATCCAACCTTACGAGATTTTTGCACGATTCTTTTCCACTCAAGCTCTTGCGTTAGTGAGTTCATACGGGACCCGTCGAAGCCCAATCTGAATGCTTACAACAATTTTATTCTTAATTTAGTGGAACTTAATCTCTTCCAGATAGCTTCACGTTGTCTAAGCACAGTACACAACACCCTGGTTGAGTTGAACTTGCTGGGTGCCAGTGCTGTTGAAGGTGCGGCGGCCTGTTGGGCGCAGCTCGCCTGCGCGGAGACCCTCAAAGCCTGTGAGAGGCTCGCCTCGTCCAATAATGCTGTGGAAATGTGCACCACAACCCAGGCTCCTCTGTTGCACAATGCTAAAGATAAGGTATATATACTAATCTTATAAAACTAATCTTCTAAAAAAAAACTAAATCACTTAAAAAAATACTAAATCACTTAAAAAAATTACTCAAACTAAAAACAAAATATGTATAAATAAAAGAGGTCTTACAACTTTAAGCACATGGGTACTGTAACAAAAATTCTGGTGACATTACCTCTTTGGATTATACGTTGGCAAAAGAATCTGCCGGCCTTCATCTTCATCATAATCTAGTTTTCCTTGGGTAAATTTGATGAATTGCAACGTTAAAACCGATTGCTTGATGATGATATTTTGAACCTCCGATGAAAAAGGAGTGTTGTAAGTAGTGACGAGTGGTACTAGAGATAGTGCCACCCTCTTTCATCTCAGTGGGAAGAGTCGACGAAAAGATATCCTACCATATGATGGGCAGCAGCGTCATCCTGCGTACTGGCTGAATCTTCGATCACCAACCCGCCGGCCAAGCTCTCCCACTCCCAATATAAGAAATAATTGAGAAGGCCAATGTTTAGCATTGGACTTTATTTGGCTGAAATGATCATCATCATCATCATCATGAAGACTTATAAGAAATAATCATCATCATCATCATGAAGACTTATAAGAATGAGTGAATCTGGGTCAGATAATCCAGTGCCGTCAAGATTAACAATTAGCGCTGTATTCCATAAAAAGTTTTAGACTAGCTGGAGTTACATTCGGATTACTTTAAGTTGTGGGTGGAAGGCAGTCTGGCAATACTTCTATTTTATCTGTAAATCATGTTTAACTGGAAACTTTGCAATGTTTCAGCTCCACGAGCTAGGCAAACTATGTGGTCTTCTACCAGGATCACCAGACCCTACTTCAGAACAACTCCACTTAGTCGTGATGTTGTCGGCTGGTATGGGAGACAGCGAAACGAACAACCAGCACCCAACCCCCACAGACAGGCTGAAGGAAGCGCTGTGCAGCAAAACTTGCTTTCAACAGTACTATTTGGAGTTAGCTGAGTTAGCGATGGGGACGTATAAACATATTGGGAGATTACGGTTAGTTTTCCTATGAGATTTCATAATTAAAGAAAGTATTTTAGTCAGATTGCTGGTTGGCTGGTAGTATGCTCAGCTAATATGAGTAGACCATACAAAGGAATGCAATGAAATGCCTGAGATTATAGTTAGATTTCTATATGTTTATTAAAAGTCTGCCTAAAAGTACAAGTATTTCCAAATTTGTTATCAAATCTCTGTGCAGAGCTCTGAAAAGAATGCCGGAAACATTACGTTTTTTTTCTCTTTGATGACATATGGTGGCAAGAACAGTGTTTCAGCTAGTAGTTAATCTAATCACTCAAGGTTCCATTTCACCACAAATTTTAACCCTTAATAGACCAAAGCGAGATGATTTTTAACCCTTAATAGAGAAAATAAAGTTGATTTTAACCCTTAATAGAGCAGAGTAAGTCATTTTTAATGGCGTTCGTGAAAGGCGGAGTATTTTTGTAACTAAACATAGATATGTATTTGTAATTTAAACACATATAAACACTCATTTATCAACAGATTCGCACGTCTGATAGGCCGCGATCTAGCCACATTTTACTCAGAACTGGGCGAGACCAGCAAAGCTGTGGTGTTTTTGATGGATGCTCTGCGCTCGTATGAGGAGCAGGGTTGGCGAGATCTTGCAGCGCAAACTAGGCTGGAGCTGGTGGCCGCTGCCAAGAAGATGGAAGATATGGACAGGTACACACTAGATCTTGACACATTAGGTGTATAGGGATCCTAACAACATATAAGGAGACCAAGCCAACCTCACCTGCATGTGGTACACTTGCTGATCAACAAACGAGACTGGCCAAAGTATCAGATCCAGGCTATAGGCTCGACATCTATTACGTGGGTCCAACAATATGATTGACGAAATGAGAGCGTAAAATATGCCCCTACCTACCCGCACTATGGTCGCACAAAGAGGTAGGAGGGGTGCGTCCACTGCGCCTCTCTGAGGAGGTCCTCCCGGTTTTGGTCCGGGGGACGTTGGCCGCAGGCGGGGTGTACACAGACGCTGCAACCCAGGTACTGGCCCCCGCCTCTTTCTCAACAAGCGGCGGGCGTCGTCGGAAGATTTTTAGTGGGTATTACTGCTGGCAGTCGCGTCTGCCGGTGGTGAGCCCCACACCCCCTTTCGGTCCCCCTTTGGCCGGAAGGCAGTGCGTAAATGCATTTTGTTACCGACGTAAAACAAAAAAAAAGGTATAGTAAAAACCGAGACCGATAACGTGTCTTGCGAGGCACAGAAACGCTTGATATTACCACATAATACTAGTTTTATTTATCAATACATATTAGTAACTTTGAAAAAGGTAGTAAGAATATAATAATTGGTAAAACAGAGGTTATCATTTCCTAGCATTATTCCGGGTGCCCTGGACTCAAAACCAGGGCCCAGGGTCTGCTCATTGGGCTCGCCACGACAGTGGCGGTAAGTCCCCTCTTTGAGGAGTGGCTAGAGAGGCGCCACGGCGCGCTCACCTACCGCCTGACGCAGGTCCTTACCGGGCATGGCTGCTTCGGTAGGTTCCTGCACAGAATCAGGCGGGAGGAAACGTCCGGGTGTCACCATTGTGAGGATCGGCCGGAGGATACAGTGGAGCACACCATCGCGGTCTGCCCTGCTTGGGCAGAGCTCCGATGTGTCCTTGTAGCGGCGATCGGCGGCGGCGATCTCTCGCGTTCGGCCTTGGTGGAGGCCATGGTCCGGAGCGAGAGAGAATGGGGGGCCGTCGCCTCCTTTTGCGAAGCAGTCATGCTAGCAAAGGAGGCGGCAGAGCGAGAGAGGGAGAACATCACTCGTCTCGGTCCCAGCCGCCGCGGTGGACGCCCGCGACGTCGGGAGCCGCGAGACGACTCTCGGCCACCGTAGGCGCTGGCTTGTGGGCGGCGAATAATGGGTAACTCGCCGCCCGTCCGTCTTCCATAGACGACAAGCCGCGTCGATGGCGCGTTCGTGTTCCACGCGCGCCTCAAAGAGATGTCAGCACACCGAGGGGCCCCATAGGGGCCAAGCCTGCCGGGGTTGCGGGATTGTTCGAAAGGGTTACCGCGGCCCTGGTGTTACAGGCTCAAGAAGGAACACGGATGGTTTTTAGTCAGTAGAAGTCTGACACACCCTCCCGCTCTACCCACAGCGGGAGAAGGTCATTTGAGGATTTTCCATCCCAAAAAAAAAAAAAAAGGTCTGCTCATTGGTTTAACCAAGTATGGCTGGATTTCAGTTCAGTTAACCCTTTAATGGGCAGAAAATGTCAAAGATTTTCATTTCTTTTCTATCTTAAATCAACTCCATAAGGTTCAATTTACGGTGGGAATATGTCCACCACTGCCTTAAAAAGGGTTATCAGTTTTTAGGTAAACACGAATTACTATGACAATATTGTCTAATAAAGTAAATTTTGTTTCAGATACACAAAGCTCTCTGCAACAATAGCATGTACAGCTGAATTAGAAATTCTAGTCAGAAACTTCTACTTCGAAGAGATGACGAAGTCCATACGAGTGGATCTTCGAGATAAAAATGAATCTGTGTTAACGGAACTCAACGAATGCTTCAAAATTGTATCGGCAACACTTCTGCCGTCCGATCGAGGGGTTTATATAACTGATAATATTGTCAAATGTTGCCTATTGGTCGAGAGTTTCTTTCCTAGAGAAGTGAAGTGCAATCGGGCAGCAATTAGCATAGAACCACATAAAGAGGAAAGGCAGGACATGAAGACGCCCTCTAAAAGTTATAAGACTGATTTAAATGTTAACGGTAGTGTAAGTACTCAGACGAATTTGCAAAGGAAATCCTCAGATGTGTCTACTGATAGCGATATATCTAATTTAATTAGCAGGTAACTAATAAAACTAGAATTTGAATTGCTTGTATATATATTTATTGGCGTTTTCCTATGTATATTAAGTATGTATTTACAAAAAAAAGTACTTATGTATGTTTATCCGTTATTTAGTATCCATAACACAAGTTCTTAATGATACTTATCTTGGAACTAAAATAATTGGTGTAATTGTCAAAAAATATTTATTTATTTATATATAAAACTGAAATGGCTATACTTTTTGACCCTAGTCGTAAATAGCTTTTACGAGGCCTTTAGTCTTACTATTAGGTCTGAGCCTCTTCTCTTCAACCAAGGGGTAATATTTTAAGTAATCTCAGCTCAAGAACGTCTCACGGGTTGTCTTAGTGAAATTACAAACTTATCTCTATGTAAAAAAATTCGGAATGATAAAAATCTCCCTTAATTTATTTTACCTCTACAAATAGATAAAACCCCGGAAGGTATCTTTGACTGTTCTTTGTGTTAAAGAGTTGAATACATTCCTAAGTGAAAGAATACGCTACTCTCTATAATTTATTTAATTTTAAAAAAATCTCTTAAATTTTTTTTAAAACTTTACGTGTGACTTGCAACAAATGACTTGATTTGATTTGAATCCTATTACTGTTACTTTATATTTGCTTAAACATTTTCAGTATAAGATTGGACGATTTGAAACCGAAGAATCCATTATTAAGTCCACTTCAAATCACATCGAAATTACTTTACAAAGAAGACAAATCATTGCAGAAAGCCACCATAGACTGTCACAATCCAAAAGTGACATTAAAACGATCTGACAGCAACAAATACAGGAAACCGTCCGCAACAATGAGAAACAGTTTTCAGAACTGCTTCTCTATAGATAACTTAATATTAAAACCAGGTTTGAACGAACTATGTCTTGAATGCTCAGCTGATAAGTGCGGCACGTTTAGGATAGGGCAAATTTCTTTATTAGTTGAAGAGAAATTGGAGTTTCTCTCGAATGTTCTCATCAGTACGAGGTTAGGTTACGAAGTAGTCACTCAGGGTGTCAATGTTTATTTGAATAAGGTCGATCCGAAGAAAGACCTTGTTGCTGGATTGGAACATGATATGGAATTAGTGGTGACTAGCGGCAGCTCTCAGATAAAAGAGGTTTGTATGTTATTTATTCGTTTATCGGCTAATTATAAACACATTTATATACAGTCATTAATATTTTTATCTTCTTAATTCTCGGCATATTTTATTATTACACTTTTTTTTAAATACACTCTATAGTTTGTCGGTGGATGTGAGGTTTAGATTGGCTTCTTTTTATACAATGGTCATGCGTTCGTTTCTCATTTAGCACAGAGATCTTTATGTGAAATTTCTCAAATAGTGAGAGGTGTCTAGTTCTGCGCCCACACAGTAGGATGCATGCTATACATGCAAAGAAGCACTGCATATCCTAAATAAAAAAAAACCGATATATAGTCTTAGTTCGAACACCTGCTCTCACAGAGATACTAGCGCCAAACATGCTCCACCCAAAATCTCTGTTCACGCCCATTCCCTTAGTCGCTATCTGCGACCCCCCTTTTTATTTTATTTTGATCATCAATTGACCGTCATCCGCTGTAGGTGAAGCGAAAGACAGTGTTAGACTTTTACTGACTAAAATCCATGTTCCTTTTTGAGCCTGCAATGTTCCAAGGCCGCGGTAACCCTTTCGAACAGTCCCTCAAACCAAAACAATTCTTTGGAATTGCCGCAACCACCCTGTGGTTGTTGCACATTTACTTTCACTATATTTATTTTAATAGTAGTATGCTAACTTAATCAATATTTCAGAATACATCAATACTTTTAAAGACTTCGAGTGGTCTTCTAATACGATTCGCAGAAGATGATTCACAAATGGCTCGAGAGTTAAATATCCCAGTGCCGCCGAGCAAACCTTTCCAGACTACGAAAGTGCCTCTGAAACTCTTTGCCAGTTTGCAACCGAAGAGGGAAAAGAATATTGAACACACTGTGAGTATTGAAATTCACGCTATTTACGGTAGCAACTGTTTTCGTTTGTAATCGAGGTACCACGACTAGTAAATAAGTACAGGATATAACAAACCAGGACTCACTGCATCTTGGACTTTAAATGCACGAAAGACATGTAGTATATTTGTATAACAGATCCCGATAAACTTAAGTTAACTGTTTAACTTTATCTGAATTCCAATTTGTAATGCTTTATCATCAGAATCCATTGAAGTCTAACCAAAGTTAGAAACGTACTGCAGTTTGAAAATGTCATGTCGAATTGATAGGGCCTTTAATTTTACTTAATATTTTTAAACGCCTAAAGACCGACAAACAATAGGATTTATATTTATTGAATCTGGGCCCGATGTCGTTTAACGTGGTTTTATATACAGTGATAAAGTGATGCGAATGTTATATATTAATCGACGTGCCTTCCGCAACTTGGCGTGGCCCGCATCTATTAGGTCGGGGAAAAAGTCTTTTCGCATAACGTAGGTATAAACTTATTATAAATTTTTTTTGACTGTACTATTTGTGTCTGGCTGGTTTTGGTAACATTAAAAAGGTTCCATTATAAAGAAAAGAAAAAAATAAAAAAAAGTTGTTTCCCGCTATTTTTCATTTGTTTTTCTCTCCGTAAAAATGAGTGAATCTAATGAAGAAATTCGATACATTTTAAAATTTTATTATAAAAAAGGCAAAAATGCAACTCAAGCAGTGAAAAAAATTTGTGATGTTTATGGACCTGATGCAGTGTCAGTAAGAGTAGCACAAATTTGGTTTAAACGTTTTCAGTCCGGAAATTTTGATGTTAAAGATGCACCTCGCTCTGGTCGCCCTGTTACGAATAAAATGGACGCCATTTTTGAAAGAGTGGAGCAAGATCGGCATATTAGTAGTTACGATGCAGCTGAAGAACTGGGAATTGACCACAAAACAGTTTTGACCCATTTGAAGAAAGCTGGTTATACAAAAAAGCTCGATATTTGGGTGCCACACGAGCTCACTCAAAGAAACTTAATGAACCGTGTACTCATTTGCGATTCATTATTGAGACGTAATGAAACCGAGCCGTTTTTGAAGAGATTGATAACTGGCGATGAAAAGTGGATCACGTACGACAAGAACGTGCGAAAAAGGTCGTGGTCGAAAGTTGGCCAGGCTTCACAGACTGTGGCCAAACCTGGCCTAACACGAAATAAGGTGATGCTGTGTGTATGGTGGGATTGGAAGGGCATTGTTTATTATGAGCTTTTACCGCCCGGCAAAACCATCGATTCTGATCTTTACTGCCAGCAACTGATGAGATTAAAGGAAGCAGTCGAGAGAAAACGGCCGGAATTGATCAACAGGAAGGGTGTGGTCTTTCATCACGATAACGCTAGACCACACACATCTTTAGCCACTCAGCAAAAATTAAGAGAGTTCGACTGGGAGGTCCTAGTGCATCCACCATATAGCCCTGACCTTGCGCCTTCAGATTTTCACCTGTTTCGGTCTCTGCAGAATTCTTTAGGTTCTGTAAGGTTGACCTCAAGAGAGGACTGCCAAAACTATTTGTCCCGTTTTTTTGATCAGAAGTCCCAAAGTTTCTACAGTAACGGGATAATGTCTCTGCCCACAAAATGGCAGAAAGTTATTCAACAAAACGGTACATATATATTGTAAATAAATGTAAATAAACTTTGAAAAAAATGTCTTGACTTTTCATACAAAAATACGAAAAGACTTTTTCCCCAACCTATTATTTACAAATTTGAAATTTTTTCAGGTCTGGTTAAATTGTCCATGGTGGGAAAATACGATGGAAGTACCTCTCCATTTCTCCCCTCCAATGATAGTTTCCTGGAGACTCCTGACCTCGAACACAAGGAAATTCATCCATGTGACATTGAAATCCACAGTTGCACATCTTGTTCAATTTTTACTTACGAAAGCAACGTTACAGTGCGATGGTAATAACAACGTGTCGGATTTGAACCCGACAAATGCTGGAGATATGGTATGTATACACTGCATATAAGTAAAAAGTTCTAAATAAACTATTACAAAGCACTTAAAAACGTCAAAATAAAATATATACTTAAAAAAACTAAATATTACTAAACTGAATTTACGAAGCTTGAACTTCTTGTCGAGAAAGTGAAGGGTCATAGTGCAGATTTGTTTAATTTTCTAAAATTTGTGATATTTTTAATGTGTAATAATGGTGGATGATTAACCGTTAAATGTTTGTGAACGTACATGAGTGTTGGTAAATCAAACGAAACTGTGCAACATCACTTTCCAAATTCTCTCAAGAAGTCCAAGTGAGATATCAGTATAGTCTTACATCTTTACTCAGGACTCAAGGGGATTAGGGGAAGGCATCTCAATTACCATTTATCATCTTTATCACTACTCATTCTTATTTACTATGATTTATGTATCATTAATATACCTCTTACTTGACACTGGCTAAATGTGCTAATCGCACGAAGCCATTATTTAAAAGAAAAAAAAACCACGAAGCTTATACCCCCTTACATGGAAATAAAAATTATAAGTGATCTAAGTGCCAGTTCCGAGCCACCGCTCTTTGAGAAGAACTGACAAGAAACTAATTTATGTCCGCTATCCTTACTACTACGACTAGTTCTTGCTACTTTATTTTAACATCATCATATCCTAGCATTATCCAGTTGCTCAAGACTTAAGCTTAGGGTCCAGGATCTGCTAACTGGTCTTACTAGATTTGGCTGAATATCAGTTCATTGCTACTTTATTTCATATGGTCCTGAATTGTCTGTAGACCGATCAAAGGCATTGCAGACAAACCTTAGTGATTTATTTCATTGCAATTTCTTATTATAATTATGTAAACCGATTTTGTAAATAATAAATAAACGAATAAAAAACGTGTTCTGATCTAAGAGATACTGAAAGCAACAGTGCACTGAATCTCTGATTTCTGATTTGATTTCATATCGTAACCACACCTAACCGTTTATATACGCGACACCTAATCCTGTTACATTAAAAAACTAAAAGAAGAATGACGTTATGTTATATCACTTTAAAACAACTCTGATAAGGACTCAAAGGATTTACTCAATGTCTTTATTGCACTCCATATGTTACAAAGATGTTATTATGAGACTCCAAAATATTGTCGACTTTTCTATTTTTCTCCCTGTGTGCTAATCCTTCATTTATGTGTATGAATTCGAATCAAATTTATTGCAATTTACACAATAAATTGTGTGTTTAGGAGCGGACTTTTTGTATCAGTGATGATGATTAAATCAAGGATTCCAATTATATTTTTTCAGGTAGTAGCCTCAGATGGAACAACAGCATCATTTATGTGGGAGCTGTTAAAAGATCCTCTAGTTAAAGGCGCTCCTATGAAAGCCACCTTCTCAGTGCAATACAGCCCACTGCAAAGTCCAGAGGTTTCCAGAACGTTCTCGTGTCCGTTTGATATACAAGATTATACGACATTGTTTGTGATTAGGACAAAATTAGAACCAAGTAAAGGTTCGGACTTTTGCAGAGCTTCGCAAGTTTGCTGTTTGCAACTTAGTGTTCAAAGGGTAAGTTATCGGTAAATATTTTATAGCTAAGTTGACCTTGAAAAGGGTTATGGTTCGAAGTGAAAGTGGCGGTCATGAGTGGGTGGGCTTAAGTACTTGCTTGCAATGCTCAAGTCAAAGTCAGGTAATCAAGTTTGGGTTAATAGAGCTCTTATGAAAGTCAACTTAAAACTCACGCTCTTAGTCTACGGTATAAAGCGCTCTCAGTTGTTAAGACTGCATCGTCTGCTTACGCTCGGGCAGGACCATTCCCTGCGGGAAGCTATGAAAAATTGCAGTCTAAATTAAAAATATTTCATTGTAATATACAGCAAACCTCAAACAATATAAACGACTACCGATATGGCGTGGAGGTCCGTATACCTGCACTACGCTCCTGAGGTCGTCAGTTCGATTTCCACACATGACAAATTTTTGTGTTTGAACATGAATATTTGTTCTGGTCTGAGTGTTTTCTATGTATATTAAGTATGTATGTACAAAAAATATATATAAGTATGTTTATCCGTTCTTTTGTATCCATAAAACAAGTTCTAAATTATACTTATCTTGGAGCTAAATATTCGCTGTGGTTGTAAGAGGATATTTATTTATTTATTTTATAGTTTTGTATTGCTTGAATCTAATTCGTGATCATATTCTTACAGGTACATGAAACGGAATATACTTCGTTGATGTACGAAGTTCTAGCGGATCAGACGATGTGGGCTGTGTTAGGGAGAACTGCCGGTAAGAAAACAAATATAGCACTGTGTACCATACGTCGGTACCGGAACAGGAAATCAAACCCAAAACTTTTTTCTACAAATAAACTGAAGAATTGGGTTCTGGCTGAATGACTGAATATCTTACTACGTCCTACTTTTTCCTTAATAATTCAGTAATATAAAAGGTTTTTGTTTGTTTGAGCAAAACAAAACTCTTAAGATCTAATCAGGACGCTACACAAACAAAAGAAAACCCGAACCGGGTTTCCGTCGTGATGATCTGAAACTTTCATCGATTTATGAGGCCCAAGCTATGAAATGAGATTTCATTTCATTTGTGCAATATAGTTATAACATAGTAGAGATGATTAATCATATTATAAAAAAATATAAGTTCGTTTCATCACTGAACAAAAATGTACTTCATCATCTCAGCCACTACTGAGCACGAGCCTCCTCTCACATACTAAGGTGAGAGGGTATTAGGTCATACTCCATCACGCTCACCCAGTTCGGATTGGCGGAGGCAGATGTGTAGCGTCCTGCTCTTAGAATTTTTCAAACTGCCCAATTAGGCCTCTAACATGGCTTAACGCCTACCATATACATACATTTTGTGATAACCTGGACCAATAGATTAATTTGCCTTCCGAAGCACGGAAGCGCTCGATATCAAATGCCACACAAACGGTCACCCACCTAACCGTGCACCACGGAGCTACAAACGCTTCTACTTAACATTAAAATAAAATGTACATAATACAAAAAATAAAACACTAAGTTACAACTTGTATGTTTCAACAGGTGTAATAACAATGGAATCCAACTGCACGGAAGCACAGTCGGTGACTCTAGACGTCATGCCTTTGGTGGCTGGATACCTTCCACTGCCGACAGTAAGGCTGTCCAAATATATTGCTGCTAATACCAAAGGTATGTTTTAAATTAATTTTATATTTATGTAGCTTAAAATTAAATTTAAAGTGAAGCTTAATTTATTAAATTAAAATTCAACAATTATTAGTGCTTGGTCTCTTTATAAAGCATCTTATGATAAAATATTATTCACTCGAAAATATGATCCCGCGTTAATTAACCTCGGAAAAAGTGCGCAACTAAAATTTGAACCCCAGGCCCTACGGATTTATATTCTATTGGTTTCTCCACTGAGCTATTTGCAGCGAAATTAATGTTAATATTTAACGGTTTTAAAACGGTTTCCAAAATGATCTGCTAAAATTCCGGAAACTCTTTTCAGTATACCCTTAAGTATTAATAGATTTTTAGAATACTACATGTCTAATACGTTTCTGTTCTAAACTTAGGTAAATGTTTACTGACAATTTTTTAAACCTAAATATTTTATTATTCATTTCCACCAGATTCAAAGAAGGACATTTCGGCTCACCCTCGTCTAGAGCCTTTCAGTCCTGGCCAAGTATACCACGCGGGAAAAGCAAAACAAATACATGTGCTGCCATCTATGCCGAAAGAACATCTCGAACCACCTATATAAGCAGAAGCATGGGGTAGAAGAAGATCGTAAGGCCTTTGAGTAATCTAAACTACGAACTTTGCAATATTATAATATAAGAGCTGTTATGGTTTGTATAAGTTGATAAAAACTTTGAAATAAGGTAGTGGACACAATTTTGTTAACACATTGAACGCCAGTGGTCCCAGACACAATAGAAAATCTGTTGTTTGTGGGTCACTTGGCGTTTAAAAGACTTTATTTACTATAAAATATGACAAACATGCACACATTCACGCCTGTTTCCCCAAAGGGGTAGGCAGAGGCATATTACACGTCCACACTTCGCCAATTATATAGTTGGTCCCACGTTATTACGTGGGACCAACCACCACTGAGCCACCTATTGGTGGCGAGCCTATTGCCGCTTACCGGGCACAGTTATGTTCGCCAGAGCCTTGTCCGTTGATCGGCAGGTGCACCACTTGCAAGTGAGGTTGGCTTGGGCTCCTCAGATCTTGGTAGGATCCTTATACACCCCTTTATAAAATATAAAGTCTCCGGTATATAACTTAGCATAAAGTGTCAAGCGTAAGCGCAGGGGGTCTACCGCCGAACTTGCTGGTAATCGATTATTAAGCAGAATCTATTTCGAATTGATTCTGTCGTACCGCCGAACACAGGGAACTCGATACAAGATGGCGTACTTCATTTAAACACACATTTTGAAGGATTGACATAATATTTGACAATCTCTATCTGGTTTTTTTTAAATTCTATTAGAAACTGCTAATATTTAGGTAAAAATGTGTCATCAAAACGCAAATAAAAATCATTTATTAATTAGTCGCTTTAGTAGTCTGCCAAGGTCATGAATAATATATGGAAGATATCCGTTACGGATTGATGAACCTCAGAAAATTTTGATCAAGATGAAATAGCTGAAATTCATCGAATTCGGCAGTAGGGCCCCAGGTTGGCGCGTCTTTAAGTTTAGGGTAGGCAACGCGCTTGGGATGCCACGGGTGTTGCAAGTGTTAGTGGGCTGCGATGACCACTTCCCATCCGGTGAGCCGCAAACTTGAGTGCCTCTTTGTTGTGTTAAAAAAAGACAAACTTAAATAAATATTCTCTTACAATCACACCAACTACTTAGTTCCAAGATAAGAAAGAACTTGTGTTCTGGATACTAAAGAACGGATATACATACTTAAATACTTTTTTTTTGTAAATATACATAGGAAAACACCCAGACCAGTACAAATATTCATGTTCATGCACACAATCATTTGTCCTGTGTGAGAATCGAACTTACGACCTCTGGAGTGAAGTGCAGGTATTCTGACCCCCACGCCATATCGGTTGTCAACTTCTTTTCTTGTTGTCACTATATGGATACATGAGCGTCATTCCATCCATTTAGTACGCAACGAATAAAACCAATTACACGTCATGAATATAAACTATATGGATTAAGTGTATTAATCGAGAAGGGGGTGGATGAACCAATGACGAATGAGCCAGGAGTTTAAAAAGAAAGAAAGTAATATATTTATTCAGCTATAACACAACATGAAACTTTAAACTAAGAAGTGTAGTGACTACTCTGATGGACTATTATTATTCAGTTCAACTATTATTCAGTGGATGCCGTAA
Organism: Musotima nitidalis; assembly: GCA_949126915.1. Taxonomy (NCBI): domain Eukaryota; kingdom Metazoa; phylum Arthropoda; class Insecta; order Lepidoptera; family Crambidae; genus Musotima; species Musotima nitidalis. The sequence goes on along the minus strand of OX421432.1, from coordinate 6,215,388 downwards.
ATTCTTATAACGAAACAGGGCGCGCATAAATAGTAAAATGGATTTGTATATGCTTTCTCTTAGTTGATTGTCACATTTTTTTCTGATTATAAAAGTTATGAAAATATAAACAATATTTTAAGTCCCTCGTAATAGGTGGCGAGGCTATTACAAGGAACTGTTCCGTTTGCAAAAGCCTCGTCCGCTGATTGGTAGGTGCACTTGCTGGTGAGGTTAGCTTTGGGTCATAATGTCTTGGTAGGCCTCTGATTGTAATAATGTCTTGCTTTTAATTTATTATGTGATATAATAACTCCTTTTTCCTTTATATCTGTGAAATTACTTTTGTGCCATGTATGTTTCTTAATACTCATCAATCTGTAACTGAATTTTGGCAAATGTTACTTCGACAATATCAAAATAATAGTTGATTTTAGTTTGTAAGTAGATCCAGTACAGTCAGCCTTGAATTAAATTAAATGTTTTTTAAACACATAAAACATAAGAAAAACAAATAATGGTGTGGGATATCAAAAATGTCTCCAGATCAGTATTAACAGTGAGTCACTGAATAAACCCAGTGATAATTTTAGTACTTTGTTGCTCCAATAAAAAGGCTGTTCAGTAAGTTGCAACCTTGGCCTATGAATATTGGCGCTACATAGTAATAAAAAGTTCAGCTAATTTAGGGGCCGACTGTACTGATTAGATTTGATTTTCCAAGCTTTGGAAAACTTATTTTTAAATAGTAATTGAATTAGCAATTACATCTTATGTTAGCAGATTTCAATTATTTCATTTTAACTTCATTTAAAAAGAACTACCACACTGTTGTAAATAAGTGCCGAAAAAGGTAGATTCTTAAATCATAACGTGGATATGCCTGAAAGAAATTCGTGGATCGCAAGTTAATAAACTAAAAAGTGCAAAATACTAAATTTAAATATGCTTATTTAATTAAAATATTTATCATAATCTTGAATATAATGATTTTTTAAGCATAATTATGATGGTGCAATAAATTACGTGCATTCTATATTTATTAAGAGTTCTATCAAAGGAATATGACATGCAATCGTTATAGAAATACGCCGAATCACTTGGAAGAATAAACGTTATTTTTAATGTTATCCTTACAATAACTGTATTTTGTTTATTAGGACTTCGAAAAACATGGCAATTTTTATTATGATACGAGTATTTTGAACTATCACTTGATGCTCTGAACACAGTAAATTATATTTCTGTTGGCTGTACACTGCGTCAATCAAAGTGCGGCAATAATGCGAAATAAAAGAACATCACCAGGTAGTGCGGACCGCTTCTAAATACGTTGGCACGATGGACATGCCCTAATAGATAATCGGTCTATTGAAATTGATAATCTGATTATATTACATCTTATGCATATAAACAAGAACCTTTAAGCAATCCAAGATTGGAACCAATCTTAAATAGACTATCTTGGCTTCAATAGTGCCTAAAGTTTTAATCCAAGGATTGGTTAGTATGAAGACGCTAAAAAAAGGATTGATTTTTCTATCGCAGATAGCCAATTTTGGATCGAGGTAGGTTATTAAATTCAGATGTTAATAGAATTAAAAAACAATAATATACTAGGACTGTGGCCACAACTTTTTAAGTATGCTGAATCCGCGTCTTTAATAATGCGAATAGCTACTATTAGTAGTCTATACCCTATTCACGAAGGCTTGAGACAAAGGGTAAACAAAGTTGACAGAGAGTGAAAATGGCTGTTAGAACCCGACATATAATATAATGATACATTTCGCTGTAAAACGTTTGTACTAGCCGTACTTTTCATTTACTGGTATTATAATAAGTTCCAACTTTGGGAATCGCTACATTTTTAGGTTCTTTTAAATTAACTAATTTCATTTTTAATAAAAATAAATATATAAATGTTGCACATTTAAATTTAATATTTTAATAAATAAATTCTGACTTTTAATTCCAAACAATAAAACCTATATTGTTTTATCAAAATTTGGCTACTTCGTTTATTATTTTGGCTAATTTTATAATTTACAGTTAAAAGTGACACATTAAAAAACCTTTTTTGTTATTTGTTTACATTTTGTCTCAAGGCGAAGTGAATCAAGTATAGCTATACTAATGTCAAGCACTACTATTGCGTCTTACGTACTATAACGCTTACGTCTCTCTTGGTCTCTTCATTAGACCTATAAGTGTGAAAGAGAGAGACATAAAAGCTGTTTTACTGCCACGAGTGTTTGAAATTAGTTTATTATAATCTTGTAGTTGTGCTCACTAAATGCATCTCTACGTTTGCTAATTGCTAAACGAATTCTTCGTGCTTGTAACGAATCGGAATAAACACCCACCACTACTCTGCAACTAAAATCCGCTTAAAACTTATCTTAAAGAAATATCTGGAATATACAAACCCATCTTATCCCATTTTTATATGATTTTAGAATTACTGTTAAACATTGTCTTTTTTACCTATTTCAACGGCTCAACATCTTCAGTCCAATATAATAATTATAAAATAATGTGTGTCTATGTGGTAGATATTAAGGATATACAGATTATTTGACATTAGTATAATATTAATTATTATAAGATTTCATACTGTGCTTCAACGGATTGATGATAGGTAAAATAATGCAAAATTTTAAGGTTATAAAATAACTGCATTCTATTCTTGACTGATTGAATAAGTATTCATTTCATTCGAAAAATAATAAGCAAAATAAATTCTATTCGAAATCTGATGCTATTGGACCATCATTCATTGTGATAAAAAAGATGCTTCTTAAGGTTGTAAGTATATAATGTAATAAAATAAGCTCTATATGTTTTTATGTTATATAGAGTGTTATCGCAAGGTAATGTTCAAATGTACTAGCAGTAATTATGATCTTAATCTAGCTTTTGCTTTTGATAGACTATTCGGTATAAGGTGAAAATAAAAACAACTGAGGTAAAAGTTTTTTCAGAGAAATGTCCATAGATAAATAAAAATATTTCTATAAGGCTCTCCTTTATTGATGAACGTGTTGTTATTGATTTTCATAATATATTAATATTCTTTATCTAAAGCACCTTAAGAAACTGCCTTGTCTTAAACATAAAAAAATATCTAAATGAAAAGACCTGTCACCGAAAAGTTATACTTAATGTAAGAGAAGGCTCTTGTTTCGCAAGGGGTTTAATTTTATAACATTATTACCGCGAGCGCACGGTGTTTTGAGGCATGAAAGAGATTGATAAATATATATTATGGCTGTTCCATAGTCATACCGACATGGTTCTAATATTATCAGGCCAAACAGGTTGACATTTTTACTACTTTTGTACCGTAACTCAACTCCAAAAGGTATGTACTCCAGTGAGTACAGAGTTTTCTTTGCCTGATAAACAGTTTAGGTACCTATCTAACTGCTTTTATTACGGCGATATCTACTCTATCTTTTAATTTCTTTTGTGCATTTATTGTTAATATCGAAATTCTCGTTAATTTTATAGACGATTACGTCCACATTTTGCTGTTAACCCAAATTAGAAAAGCAGTTTAGTTTTTAACAAACCAAAAGATTTCAGCTATAATAAACGCAACTTAAATACTGCACATAAAATCATTCAAGTTTACAGCCTTCCCTAAAGGAACTATGAAAGCGGACATTGATGTAATCAATTTTAATAAGCCCCTTACGTTTACCTTATTTAAGCCTAATACCGTACCACACTAAGGTTCAGAGGAGAGGCCTTCAAAAACCAAGATGGGATTGATTCAGTTCATAATCCACTACCCCTCCTTAATAACATCTCTTTCCGCGCAGTGTAACGCTTCATTTTATGGCTAAAAATGACAAATTTATAGTAATAAAAAGAGAGAGCTTGATCTAAAAGTCTATATTAGAAGCTACATAGTTCGTGCTAGATTATTTATTTAGTAATAAGCATTTTTGCTATGATATTGACACTTCCAAGACAACATAAGGATAATGCGTCATGTTTTTAAGATCTTTTTCTTAAATAAGCTTATTATGGTATATCAAAATTAAATATTCTTTATTTGAGTTATTTATTTTACGGTGTAAGATTTACCTTTTCTTCAAATACTCCTCTAGCTGATATCATTGACAGCAGATGTCAGTCCATTTTTCATTCTATTTTTGAATTGCAGTTGTCTTGCAACATGACTAGTGGGGTAAGCCCCTAATACGCCATACTGTTTTTACGCCACAACGATTTTATTCTGCCTAGTCTCAATTCTTGTCTTCTATTATATACTTGTGTATATAGTTGAACATGGTGCTATGATTACAAAGTTTCACACCAAATGTTCTATTTTATTTAGCTTAACGAAAATATTTTTTTCATAAATAAGATAATGTTGTAAATCTTGTTACTTTATGTTTTATGATTATTTTCTAGATTTATCTACGATAAACATAGCTTATTTCGTTCATAGCGTATTAGTTCTCTAAATTAGGAATTCATGCGTCGATTAGTAAACCTTAGTTGTCTATTTGTGTTGGACATTTTTTACAATAAATGAGAATAGTTTGAATGACTATTAATAATCCGTACAAATATAAATTTGTTTTATATTATCGAAAACTTATTGTTTTGTAATATATATATTCTACCTTATTTTAGAAAGTTTAATCGTAATCAATATGAAAAATTAATTTGGCATTTAGCGATTTAGAATAAATAAATCGATTAAGCACTATATAATTTTCTACGTTATGAAACGAATGTAACGTAACTGCATAATTTTAAAAATATTGTCTCTGATAAAATATTTTCCTGTCATGTTAATATTCATGTCCTTTGGTAAATAAAAATATCGCAATATACCTCCCCTAGGTGTTACCAAGATAAAACTCTCAACAAATACTTATTTGTAAAGTTATTAGGTGCTTATCTTAATTTTTGTTGTGTGGTAGGCAGTACTATGTTTGATTTAAAGTATGTGTAAAGATCGATAATAAAATCTGAATTAAAAGGTTTTAGTCAGTTTTATATTTTTTTAAGACAAACTGTTGTCATAATCAGAGCTTTTAAATGCAATAAAATTTCTAGAACTTGTTAAAATATTTCTTGACTTACAATGGTGTACTTTTATACAAATGAAACCTTTAATTTTGTTATGCGTAAATATTTCAGACATAAAACTCTTTGTTTTGCTTATGTATAATATTGAATTCATAATTATATTCCAAAGATGTACACGCTGCTTTAATAGTAGTTGAATGAATGTAAAGAAAAAAGTAAATATATACATAATACAACAGAATTATTATACGCTGTAAAATATTATTTATGTGCATTATTTTATAAATAACTTCTAATAGATGTAAGAACGATATACTCAGTCTATCATAGATGTTAAACAATTTTCTTTTTGATATAATGTAATAATACTGATTTGGTTAAATGATATCGATGTTATAAAAAGTGGCTATGGTGTTTAAGTTCATTTGTATTATATCGTGCTCTGGACCCTGGTGTTATAAAATTTTATTTATATGAATATAATTTGTACTTAGGTGGCCCTAAATAAACCTTATGTTTATTGTGTCAGTCATTCATTTATAATTCATGATTATAAAATATGATGTCCACATACAAAGTAAATTAATGTAAATATTTATGTTCATAAAATACTTGTATAGCTGGAAGATGTATTTATATTCTTACTATGTATAATTCTTAATAAATGTTTATTGTTATATTCTTGTTTTATTTTAGTAAAAAGTACCTACCCACTAGTATATGATTGCACCTACGTTAAAGGAGAGACATTTATTGTTAAGAATTACTTAAAACAGGTTGTACATACTGACTGATCTTAACCTTGTCGTGGTGGGGGGGCTGAGTACCTCCCGATAGGGCGAAGAAGCCGCTAGGGAAAAGGTAACACCCAGAGATTTTAGACTGGGTGCCCATAGTACTGACTACTGGAGGGAAACTAAGAGAGACCTGTGGAGGACGCAGCGGTCGTGCCAAGAGGGCCCGACAAGCAGCGCTAGGAGGGTCTTAGGCAGCGAGGGCAGGGGGCCTAATCTGTCTAACCAAAGACCCTCCAAAAAGTCGGTCACACACGCTATAGTCGCACAAGGAGATAAGAGAGGCGCGATCACTGCGCCTCTTTGAGGAGGTTCTCCCGGTTTTGGTCCGGGGTCGTTGGCCGCATGCGGGGTGTCAGACGCTGCAACCCAGGTACTGGCCCCCGCCTTTTCCCCAACAAGCGGCGGGCGTCGTCGATAGATTTTTGGTGGGTATTTCTACTGGCAGTCGCGAATGCTGGTGATGAGTGCCACACCCCTTTTCGGTCCCCTTTTGGCCGGAAGGCAATGCGTAAATGCAAAATGCATTTGCGTTACCAACAAAAACAAAAAAAAAAGGTTGTACACTAAACGCCGTTCTAACTTTATTTTAGATTTAATCCATAAATTGTTGGTAACAACGACATTAGGTTATTAAAATGCGTAATACCAAAAAATCTAATAAGTCTCATCCCTAGACAATGGCTAAGAATGAACAAAGCTTGTGAAATTTGTCAATGTAAAAAAAGTAAGATCAGCGACATGCGGCTCATTTAGTAACCGACTAAGAATTGTAAGTGTCGTATCTGTAGTTACGTTGCACCAATATAGTTATCTGTGGTCTTGAACCAAACCCGAGCTGAGACCGGATTGGACTGTTATGTTTTAACTTCACTTCAGTTGTAGGTGGTTCGGTCGGTTGGCAGACTTGACACTTGACAGTTGTGAGATGTGTGTGAGTTGACTTGTTAAATTGTAGATTGTTGAGTGGAACAAAATTGATAAGTTTGTTTGTCTTCAAAATATGTTGATCATACCAAAAAATATCGTATGAAATGTATCATTAAAACAGTTAATCAGTTATAATGTTGTAATATCTTTAAAAAATAAAAGATACTAGTGGGTTGTGGTGTGGAATAAAAATGCAAAGTGTTACATTTGGATTTTTGGTTCACGACTCACGTTCTTTTTGAGATTTTTACAAGATCCCTGAAGATTTCATAAAAGTAAAATTTACGAGTACGCAGCGGGAATGACAATAATGTCAGTTTCTGTTGGAGAAATATGCGAGAACACGAAGCTGGCCCGTGAAATGGCTCTAATGGGGAACTACGAGTCGGCTCTCGTGTACTACGAGGGCACAGTGCAGATGATCCACCGACTGTTGATTACCATCGCAGACCCCACACGCAGGTCTAAATGGCAATTGGTAAGATTTTGACTTTTTACCTGACTTAGTTTATTTCAGTAGCTTCCGTCGTAGTTTCGACTGGTTTACCTTGAGTACTGTGACATTACCTTTTAGAGATAAGAGCTAATTAATTTTACTTTCTGAGGGAAGGCGGAAGGCTATACGTAGTTTTTGTACTCATGGAAACCTACTTTATAATATACTGGGTGTTTAAAATATGACTTTGAAACAGGTTGATCTAAACAATGCCATACATGTCTTTGTTTACGTTTCTTTATTCAATTTATGGTACATTTGCCCTAAATCTAACTACTTAATAGTTATCATACTTTATTTAAATATATTCTTTTATGTGCCTATAACTCAAACAAACTGCACACTTTTATGATTGATTGGGCAGAAAAACGTTTAAAATTTCAATTATGTATGCATGATTTATATCATCTATCATGGAAATATAAACATTTAGATTTCAATTGTGTTTGATAATTAGTTTAATAAGTAATAAAATAAAGTATTAATTACTTATATTTAACTAGTTAACTATGTCAGGTTGTAGGAAAAAAATTATGTGTTGTGTTAATATTAGTGTGTGGCCCAGCACGTAATTTGTTTTACATATTTATAATCATTTAAAAATGAATCAAATTATTAGTGTATGAGATGACAGATTGAATTGAACCCCAGAAGAATAGAACAACAGCAATTGAGTCTAGGCACCAGTTGTTTTTTGGATTGTAAGTCTCTTTATATTTTTACATATATACACCTGTTTTCTCATAAGTGTAGGCAGAGGCATATTGTATGCCCACATTTCGCCAATTATAGTTGGTCCCACGTAATAGGTAGCGACCCCATTGCTGCTAACTGGGAACTTCTTAGTTTGCCAGTGCCTCGTCTGTTGATCGGCAGGTGCACCACCTGCAGAGCACTTGCACGTGCTTCATATATAATATATATTTTATTTATTTATAATTGGCACATTAACAATAAACATATATTACAATTTTAAAATATTTCCACCAAAAGAAGTTCTTATATGTATATCTCTTAAAAATGTACACAGCATTCGAATGAATAATAGTTTTAATTACAGTTTACATATTCACATAATCAAAATAGTATAAACCTAAAATATTTTAAACACAAAAGACTAAAAATCATAACTGGACTAAGAATCCTGTTACCCCTCACTCTCTGATTAAAAAATGGCAATGTAACATAGCAAAATACTACTTGCCTGACTTGATAATAAAGTTAATAGATACTACAATCATCATTTAATATAAAAATTTAAGTCTTCATAAAGTATATGGCTTGGGTTAAGAATTATATGATTGAGAAAGTCAGTCAGAGAGTCAATGAGATAAGATCAGTTGATGACAAATAACCATGGTGAATGAAAGGACATGTTGTGCCGACTCTTTAGGTACTGGTAGCCGGGTTTGTAGACCATGATCATATGATCTATCTCCATTGATGCTTGTTTTCACAATGAGTTTGTAGGCGCCACTGGTGGAGTTTGTTTGTGTGGCAATTAATATTTTGCAATTTTTCTTTTCTTCTTCCTTTCCTACATACCTCTTACCTTGTTTTTCGTGTCGCTTTGTTAGTATAGTGATGTTACTGGCTGCCATACTCTAACAGGGCTTACATGTAGACCTACCTTGTATGACCATCTTATGTATGTTATGATGACCAATATGGCATGGGGGTTAGTGTACCAGCACTCGACTCCTGAGGTTGAGGCTTCGATTCCCACACAGGACAATGTGTACTTAAACATGAATATTTGTTCTGGTCTGGGAGTTTTCTATGTTATTAAAAGTATTAAGTATTTTTATCTGTTATTTTGTATCCATAACAGGAGTTCTTAATGATACTTATCTCGAAACTACATAATTAATATGTTAGAAATTTTTTATTAATTTATTTTGTAATATAATGTGACACACAATGTTAACACTTTCGCGGACAGTCTCATTTTAAATTGTGTTCTAGAATGACACAATAAATTCCCATACAAATATATTCGGCGTTTAATTACGTTGTGTTCTATGCTATTAGATGTTTATAAAACAATATGACACAACCGTGTGATCACGTCAACGTATCCGTACGTTCTGGCAAGCCATATAGTATAGATGACTAGTAGTAGCGTCACAACGTCATTATACGTTGAACGTTTAATAACGTTCTGTCACTTCCGGTGTTACTCTAATGTGTGATATGGTCACAACGTTTATCGACATTTGACATGTATATGTTTGTACCCAATCTTCTTCATTAGTAGTTGTCTCAGGTGGATGAGAATGTCCTTCTGACCAGTTTTCTAACACGTTGGGTGATGTTGGTAGCTCACCTGACAACCTACGCTCTACTAGCACTACCCCATGTTGGCTATTCTCCGCCACGTCATGAGGAATCGTTACTAAATTTGATATGCCCATTTTGAGAGGAATCGAATAAAGGTGGTAGTTTATCTAGTGACCTGAATCCTTCCTCATGATCTAAATTTTCAGCAATGATATTAGAAAATAGTGACAGTGTTGACAAAGTGTCATTCCTAGAGGCGTTAGTGGAAGCCGGTTTTCTGGAGCAGTTTCAACAGAGCTGTTTGAGCAGATTTGATGTATTCAATCCTATATTTTGGTGCAAGTTTTGTGCAGCAGAGCATCCTAGTATTTCTTGAATCATCATGGCTTTCAGGTAGTGTTGAAGCTTTATATATTTTCAATCGTTTGGCTAGGGGGAAATTTGGTCGGAGGAACTGGAGCCATTCTCTGTATCCGCCTCTTAAATACGAGTTTGGGTAGTAGTTTGAGGTGATGACGTGTTCATAGAACTTTGGGTACAGTCACTTTTAGCACTTTTAGTTGATGGATGGTATGGCTATCATCATTTATAGAGTCAGAACAAAAATCGGTGTTAGGTTGTCTAGTTGAGATCCCAACAGATTTTGAATGAAGTTTAGCTGCGAGTTTTGACGATTTCTGGCGGTAAAAATTACGAGACCTCTCACTACCCGATGTATCTCGTTGAGGGTCAAAATCTTTGTCAGATCCAAAGTCGCCATCACGATCCTGGAATGAGCCCGCCTCGGTAGAGTAATCAGAATCTTCAAAAAAAATTATTAGGTTTCTCTTGCGTTTATCCATCTCAAAACAAACAAAATAAATCATACAATACTATTTACATACAATATGGTTATAATATAATTCATTTACCACTTAGTAATAATAAAATAATAGCATTATAAATATATTTACGATGTTTATTTGTCAGAAAAATTATGATTCGCCGCTCCCGCGCAGATGGAACGCGCGCACTCTGCTCCCGTGACACAGCCGCACGAATGTAGAGACGCGGTGAGGCGCGGAGGGCGTATATACACGGTGTGCGTGTGTGTGTAGTATCGTGACGTATAGTCAATCGCACATTTTGGAAACGATTAAAAACAAAGTTCACGTGACAGTAAAGTTTTGAGCTTTCGATATGTTGTGACACAAGGTACCATATACCGATTTTTTGTATTAAAATTGATCGGATATCAACGCCCTGCCGTATATAATAATCTGTATTTGAACGTTATCATACGTTGTGCCGCATCTAAGTCTCAAGTCATGACGTACTATTACGTTGTGTCCGCGAAAGTGTTAAAGATAGAAATTTACCCTGCCTTCAAAATGATTATTTCAGAGTAACTTCACAACTTGTCTCAGTGACGAACAACTATTTAGCTTCTCATCTAAGTTGTTTGTTTCATATTGTGACAAATGGATGAAAATTTAAAAACAAATTCGTATTCTGGTCTCCAACCATGAATAATGGACAATTAATGTTATGGTTTCTGAAAGATGATGATGATGAATATCATGAATGTAATAATTTTAATTACAACTGTACATCTGTCATACAGTTTCAGACTTTTGACACATTGTTTCGAACTATGCTAGAAATGGTCCTTCAATCTGAACCTTGGCGCTTGTATACAAGGTTCTTTGTCATAAATTCATTTTGTAACATCAATTTGCTAAGGTCATTGCTACTTTGGATACAGTGAATCAATTAAACCATTCAACTCCCACATATACAGTTGCTATAATCAAGTGATAGCTCATAATGAATGATGTTTTTGTGTTTTAATTAAGATAATTATTTTATTTAAATAGTAAATGTGAGTAGTAAAAACAAATCCATTTAAAATTATTTATTTACTACTTTTAAGCTAGCCCTTCAGTGGGGTTAAAAAGTTATCTGAGACTTAAGCTTAGAGCCCAGAGCGTGCTCACTAGTCTAACCAGACTTGGCTGAGTTTCAGTCGTTACATGAAGCGATTGCCGCCTGACCTCTACAATTCAGAGAAAAACATCATTTCATGGTTAAACCAGCTGTCATAATATTAGAAGGCACTGACTTCCTAATAACGATTGCCATAGATGTTCATGACTGAAGAGACCAACAATTTATAACTTAATAGTGAAAGTTAACATGCTTTCCAAGGCACAGAGCACCTATGACCAGAGTTTGAACCCGACACCCTCTGAATTTGAAGTCAAGCCACTAAAGCCCTATAAAAGAAGCTCTATACTTGACTAAGAATATATATATATCTTGGTGTGCACTATGTATTATAAGGTTTTTTCACAATTGAAATATTTAAAATTTTTATTCATTGTCTAGTATCCAAAGTTCAGGAATATTATCTGAATGTATTATTAAACTTGATGGAATTAAGTTTTAATAGAAATTCAATAACATATTATCACCATTTTCTTTCCAATTAGAGATTAAACTATGAGTAGGTGGTGAGGTTAGGTTAGATTTTAGATGCAATTTCTATGGATGGCACCATAGATGTAATTAGAAGCTAGTGAGTTTCTCTGATCCAGATTAAGTATTTGACATATTTTAAGGCATCTGGAGCAGATTCTCGCTATGTTTATTAAGAGTTTCCTGATATCTTTTGCTGGTTTTCACAGATTTTTCTTAAGAACTAACATTTAAAAAAGCATTCATATCTGGGAGCCGGTTGCCTAATGAGTTAAGTAGTAATGTCATTAATTTTATGCTTAACCTTGAAAAAACTAGTTATCAGAACTTAATTCAGTTGGCTTTTTTGCAAACTCAGATGCCAAAAATATTTTATGATAATATATTTTTTACAGTATGTTTCATTACTCGGTAATATTTAATTGGTTACTGAGTTTTTTTTAACTTGATCTTGATGCATAATATAATAGTTCAAAGCACTCATGATGACACAACATTATGTTGATTTGAATTTTTTGTCATCTTTTATTTACATAATTCATCGTCATATTAACTTATTAGCTTCAGTGACTTCACTATGTAAAAAATATGTCTTTAGACATGTAACTTAACGTCGCTTTACTAAAACTAAACTTAAAGCTTGTATGTTTTGTACTTAAAAAAATACTAGGTTTGAAGGTGTTTATAATTATGTTCGACAACCGATATGGCATAGAAGTCAGTGTCGGGTCACTTCACCCCACACAGGACAAATCTTAGTGTGCATGTACATGAATATTTGGGTCAGGTGTTTTCCTATGTATATTAAGTACGTATTTACAAAAAAAAGTATGTAAGTATGTTTATCCGTTCTTTAGTATCCATAACACAAGTTCTTAATGATACTTATCTTAGAACTAACTTGTCAGATTTTTTTTTATGCATTTTGTCATGTATGCTTTGAATTGAATTAAATGAATTTTAATTCAAAACCTTGGAAGTTCGAGCTGGGAGAGCCCTAATGAAGGGACGCTTCTAGATTTAAGTGACGTACGACCATAACTGCTTTCGTATAAAGTACAACTTCAAATAAATAAAAAATTGCTTTAAATAGGACACCCCGAGTTCTCAGATGACTTGCCGGCCGGTATTTTATACTCTCCTCTGATGAATTAGTTGCCCATGCTTGCTGGTAAGATACTTCTAAGCATGGGCCTTCCTTTAAGAACAAAATTGCGTAGGAATCAGGTCTTACTCCACCCCCGCAGACAAAGTGCGGTGTTTCAAAGGCAGGTGTGTGGCGTCGCCTATAACAAGGCTTAAGGACTACCACATAAAGTGTAGTTACAACTTAACATGCCTTGCGAAGCCCAGAAACAGTCGATATTAAATGTCACAAACTGTCACCTATCCAGTGACCTATGTGAACTTTGCTATTTTTCAGTCGGGATCATTTCATTCAAATTAAATCTGTGGCAATAGTAAGTACCGCGGAGCTATGAGCGCTTTTAATGACTAATAAGTATGAAATTTTAATTGTATATCGTCGGGGATAGTGCAAATCCGCGAAACTACCATACGTAAAATCCGCGTATCTGCAATAGATCTAGTTTTACAGGGGACGGTAAAAAACTTAATAAGTTTCTTATTTCAACTAATTTTGGGCTCATTTTCACACATTATGTAATTCATCACATGTTATATCTCTAGTTGTAAAAAGATTTCTCTGCAAGTTCATAATGTAGGCTGTGTGATTACGCCCATTAACTTAAAATAGCAAAATTTGTCAGTCACGCTGAATTATCCTATGCTAGTTACGCGGATTTGCACAGTGTTAAATACAATGTTGGGTCTACAATAATTATAAGGGTTCCTAATTATTTCAACACCAGCAACTTTACAGTTCAACTAACTAACTTTATTGAGTACCTATATATGAGATATGAGGCATATACCACTTGCCCTCATTTTTAGGGTTCTTTAATATGGTGTACACAGGCAACAATGGAAGTTGTGAAGCATTTTCTCCAGGGCAACCGGATTTACAACCAGTCTAGCCAGAGTTAAGTGGTCTGTTGCAGGCTAACTGTAAATCCAGATGATTTTTAATGTACCGAGACTTATTGCAAAGCATGATAAACAATGGGCAGCCCGAAACAACTGGAATACGTTTTGAAGATAACTTTCTGTTATTGTTTAAAGGTTTCATAGGTATAGTGGAATTCTAAAAGTTAAAGTTAATATAGTAGTATTTGTTTGATAAATAAGGTAGAATTCTAAAAGAGCAGTGGTTTCTGATGAATGGTATAAGCTTTAGAAAGCGCATAGGTTTCTGTATATTTGTTACTTTCTTACGCCCTAATTTAGCTCAACCAAAATTTATGAATTTAATTTAGGCGGAATTTTTAAATTTCTTTGGATTAGGACAGAGACGTCTTGGGGTTGGGTAGCAAAATTAATGCTATGCCTTAGTAAGTAATATCGTCCTTTTAGTAAAAGTATGACATACATTTTCTTTTACATTCCGTCTAGTCACCTCGTTGAAAGGCTGATTTTACAATCTGCCTGCGACAAATCCATACAGCCCTTGAGTTGCGCCGACTCGCCTTAAAAGCTGCTTGCGAAGTTTCGAAAGTCACATTGTGTCATTATGATAGTTGTCGGCGGTGCTTATGTACACAGCCTTTAATCCGGGGGACATTGGCCTCAAGCAGATTGCAGATTGAAGGGGATGCACAAAAGATCCGACATAAGGGTCAAAGTGCGCCACGGTTAGTCTGTGGCCCCCGCGATAAGCCGATTGCCAGAAGCTGATACTCAGGTACTGGCTCTCGCCCGTCTTTAACAAAACGGCGGACATCGTCAAACGGAAGAATTTTAGTGGGTATGACTGCTGGCGGCCCTGTCTGCCAGCGGTGAGTCCCACAAACCCCTCCCGGTCCCCCTTGACTTGGACGTAAAAGATAAAAAAGGGAATGCGCAGCGTTTTTTACTCAGGCCATCTTGTTACCTTTCCCAAATCCAATTTTTTAAAGATTAAAACAACAGACCTACTGTAAAAGACTGGGAATAGCCAATGTCAATTATACGTACATAATTATTTTATTCTCATTCTTTGATGTTTATTTCGTATATGTAAATACATAAACCTTGCAATTATTTAACGTCAATTGTGGGATAACCTAGATCTGTCATTATTGTAGACTTGTAAAACATCTTAATAGAGAAAGTTCCACGAAGATAAAAGGCACTACTAAACTAACAAGTGAACAGTAAATTTTAATTATGTAACATACAATTGTAAATGTTATTAGAAACTTGTAACTAATCCTACAATTTCTCCACGATATGATTAGTTGTCATTGTCACTAGAACTATACATATAGACGATCTACTTATCAATTGCTGTATTTCTCTTTATTTGGTGTACAATAAAGTGTTCATTCATTCATACTTAGTTACTTTCGCGTTACTCTGGTTGCTTGGTCGCAAGTTGTAGACCTTTCTTATGAAAACAGTTTTTAATAATGTGTCGTGTGGCACCAAAGAATTCTATCAATCCCAATTTTTTCGGATGGAAAATCACAAATGACTCGCTTCCGCTGTGGAAGCGGAATGGATTGTCATACTTCTACCTACTAAAAACCATCTATGTTCCTTCTGTTGCCTGTTATGTTCCGGAGCCTTTTTTTTTTTTTGTTTTACGTCGGTAACAAAATGCATTTACGCACTGCCTTCCGGCCAAAGGGGGACCGAAAGGGGGTGTGGGACTCACCACCGGCAGACACGACCGCCGGCAGCAATACCCACTAAAAATCTTCCGACGACGCCCGCCGCTTGTTGAGAAAGGGCGGGGGCCAGTACCTGGGTTGCAGCTTCTGACACCCCGCCTGCGGCCAACGTCCCCCGGACCAAAACCGGGAGGACCTCCTCAGAGAGGCGCAGTGGACGCGCCCCTCCTACCTCCCCGTGCGACCATAGCGTGTGTGGCCGACTTCCCGGAGGGTCCATAGTTAGACAGCAGGGGCCCCCTGCCCCCGCTGCCTAGACCCTCCTGGCGCTGCTGAGCGGGCCCTCCTGGCCTACCCGCAGCGCCCTCCATAGGTCCCTCTTAGTTTCCCCCCCGGTAGTCAGTACTAAGGGCACCCAGAGTCGTCGGTCTCTGGGTGTTACCTTTCCCCTAGCGCCTCCTGCGCCCTACCGGGAGGTACTCAGCCCCCCCACCACGACAAGGTGGAGACCAGTCGGGGGGGATGTTCCGGAGCCGCAGTAACCCTTTCGAACCGTCTCGCAATACCAATCCATGTCTTGCCCGAGGATGTTGTAGAAAGCGACTACGGAATTTGATCCATGTTGGCGAAAGACTCGCCACTATTTACAATTTGACACGTTTCTCCTACAGACCTATGTGCTAAAAGAGAACTTTATTGCGATTAAAGACACCTTTTTATTTGTTATAGTAAGGCTTCTGCCCACCCAGAATGGAATTGATATATGGGCGTAAGATTATCTACGTCATACAATGGACGTTAATATCGTTATAATATTTACTTTACACCTGTCCACTTGGTTGTTAAAATTCAATATTAGCTGTTATGAATAATAATGTTAGTATGTGTATGGTTGGCTTATTCGCAGCTTAAAATTTACCAATGGTCTAATGTACAAATATGAAAAAACGTTTCATCTTTGAAGTCGGCGTCACCGTTGTCCACCACTGTGCGATGCCGAAGTAGGTAATTTTATCTATCATGTACGCTTAGGATGTGGTCTCCCTGCCGAGGTTTTCCCGAAAGAACTATGTATAGGGATCCTACCAGAACTGAGGAGCCCAAGCCAACCTCACCTGCAAATGATGCACCTGCCGAACAACGGACGAGGCTCGCCACGTATTATGTGGGACCAACAATATAATTGGCGAAAAGTGGGCAAATAATATACCTATGCCCGACTTATGTATATCAAGTAGATGCAATGTAATCTATGTACTATTTGTATGTCAGTCGATTTCTCAATAAGTTTTTCTTAAATTATAACTATAAACATTCTAAAATGCCATTTTGTTAAATAATGTATGTATTGTTCTTAAAAATCTGCAAGTTTGATAAGATTTGATCTGATGATAATTGTCTTCTAGCTATTTCCTATTCGCTTGTTTGTACAGTATTGTTTTATCACCAAAGGTTTTACTCCGCCCTTGAAAACTCAAGGATTTACGCAAAACGAAGTTCTCATATCATATGCCACATAGATAAAGGCTGCTTACATAATGTGTTGTTAACAGTCAGATAATCTTATGTGTGTTAGATAAGAGTAGGTTTCCGTTGTATCTAAATTCCTCTTGGGAAATATTTGATCTAATTGATCTCAGTTTTATTAGACATTGTAAAACCATATAAATACGATAGTCAGTCTGTCATTTCTTTTCATACTTAAAACCAATAATCAGAGGAAGAATTAATTAATTAAATATTAGTATACAATTCACACATCTATTATTATATATATTCACCTATGTATATTGACTTCTACTTTAGGTAGGTATATACTAGCTTCTTTTTTAAAAATCACAGTTATCTTAGATAAAAGTGACTTTTTGGTTTCACGAACGCAGCATAGTTCTCTATTCTTTTATCTATCGTCGAAATAAAATAAAACTAGTGAAGCTGTAGGGCACATATATCCGTGTTATTTCTATCTCCTCACCATATATTAGGTTATGTATGTTTCTACAAATATTAGTAATTAAATCACTTGAACCGTAACGAAATTGGATGAAACTTAGTACACAAGTGTTGGTTCCATACCGAAAAGTAATATCACAATTTGTACTGTTTTAAAAAGTGCTGAAATACCCCGTAAGAGTTTGAGCTGATATCGCGATGGGCCGAACTCGATAAGTAAAAGTCAGGATCGAGACTCGCCATTCGGTGAAATTAAATAAAACTAGTGAAGCCGATAACATGAAGCATAATGAAACTAAGAGTAGAAAATCACTAGTTTAATTAATACTCATATAGGATAGGGCGTACCCAACATGCTCCAGAGGTGGTTAAACATAAAATATTCCAAGTTTAATCAACGGAACGCCACTCGATCGATACCAATCAGTTGCAGGCAACAATTATAACGTTACACTTTTACTGGCAACGGGAAATTTCGCTACCACTTTGGTTTTTATTCCATGTATCTGCATATTATCACGAATGTTTAATGGACCAATAGAATTTCAGTTATAGCTGGAGATTCGTAGCTTGATAGGTATACTGATAAACTTCCGCGGGTCAAGCTCTGCCCTACCTGTCTGTTCCCTTTCACTTCATAGTTATAATAAAAAGCTATAATAGCTTGAACTATCAAGTGGAAAGGGAACAGACAGGGCAGAGCTTGACCCGCGGAAGTTTGAAAACTATGAAGTGGAAAGGGAACAGACAGGATACAATCACGCCTGTCACCCCAAAGGGTTAGGCAAAGGCATATTATGAGCCCACATTTCTCAAATTTCATTGTTGGTTGCGTGCCTATTGCCGCTTACCGGGAACTTTTATGTTCGCCAGAGCCTTATCCGTTGATTGGCAAATGCACCACTAGCAGGGAACATTGGCTTAGGCTCCTAGATACTGGTGGGATCCGTATACACCTAAGCTACGTTGCTATAAAAGCCAGAGTGTGCGTAAAGAATTTAGCTGGTATATACCATCTTTATGCATATCTAGTAAGCACAGTGTCCGTCAATAGGCAATAGGCGTTTCGGACCCCACCTTGGGACCTTGACGCGATTGCCCTTGCTGACGTATATCATCAAATAGCGGAAGTACGCAGACAGGGAGCCCGACCGTCACCAGAACTGCTTACTCGATGGCGTGAAAGGGCCCAAAGAGTGACGATGAGTCGATGGCGGCAACATCTGGAGGCACCGACAAGTGGCCACTGGACTATTACGGGAATCCGGCCGCATCTGGCTGAATGGGTGCACCGAGGGCACGGCTCCCTTTCCTACAGACTTGTGCAGATTCTGACCGGTCACGGGTGCTTCGTACATTTTCTGCACAGGATTGGGAGGGAGCCGAGCCCCTGTTGTCACCATTGTAGTAATGCCGATGACACTGCCCTGCACACACTGATGACATGTCCAGAATGGTCTCAGCAGCGCAGTGCCATCGTTGCCTTGTGTGGATCGGATTTCTCGCTGTCGACTATAGTTCAAACCATGGTCGACAGCGCGACATCCTGGGACGTGATCGCCACCTTTTGCGAGTGGGTCATGTTCCAGAAGGAAACTGCGGAGCGGGCGCGAGAGGATGATCCCCTTGCGGCACCGAACCGCCGGAGGCGTACAGGTAGGAGGAGAAGGCAATTTGGCATGCTCCAACCACCCTCAACAGGGCAGCAGGAGACGGGATAGGGCCCCGTCGCTTGTCACACATGCTCTGTCGATTAGGTGGACAATTCTCTGCCAATTGTCCCCTCATTATAAAGTAGGGGCCTTTGGGCCGACGCAGACGTGTCGTACGGAAGACTACAAAGTTCCCCGCGCGACTCGCCGACTAGCGAAAGAAGATTTACCGACGTTTTTTAGTAGGTATGCCAAATTGGAGAATCCCACATAACCTCAGTGTGGCCTTTTTATCACACTGAGGTACTTATTAAAAGTTTTTCGTCGATAAAAAAAAAAGAAAAGGATGGCCCTACTAGCAAGTGGGTAAATTTTAAGCAAGCGCCAAAACTTAAACCCACAGCGCATTTCATTCCGAGAAACTTTTAAATTATCCGCCATTTTAGAGGGATTTGGAACCGTTATTTACTTAGCTTACAGGTGAGATAGTTCTCCTTACATCAACAATAACTAGAGTGATGATAGCTCCCTGAAATTTGACCAAGTGCTGTGACCATTGAGCTCATTGTGCCGTCAACAATTAGTCAATTACTGTCAAGCCCTTGTCATATTAAAATTTTAATTATTGTAAACAAATTAAGTTCCATAGAAGAAGTATAAATATAAATAATGCCTAGATCCGTCACTGAGCTCAAACCTCTCCAAAATACAACAGACGAAGCCTCTCGTAACATAAACGTATGTATAATTGTTTATAATCTTTAAGAAGTTGTTTATAATTTAGATCAATTGATCTATGGTATAATTTTGTTGGTCATATTATTGATTTTATAATTTACCAAAACTGGTTGGTTTGGTAATGATAGCGACATCAAGAAACGTTCGCGCCAAGAAAAGTAATTTTTAACCTCTATTGATGCACAATCACAACGTTAAACTACAATTAACGTTTTGTTAATGTTAACTGAAACTACCGTGAGCTCACGATTCTTTTATGTGCCAATTTTTGTTTTACGTACAATATTTTGCAGTTTGCACACACACAGATAGATATCTCTCTGCGTACGTAATGTGTACTTTTTGATTTAAAATAACATTGTTGCAAATCAAAATAATGTGTAATTTTCGTCAATTTTTTTTTTGCATGTATTTAAATAGCTTTTTTTTTCAATGGCAGGCTTATGTTTAGCTGTGGACAACAATGGTTTATTGATATAATTGCTGTTGAAATATGATCATCATCACCAAGCACGCATAGGTATTATGAAATTTTTTTAATATGTGCATAGTAAGTTTTCGATGAAAATTATACTAACATTTTCAATTTACAACGGCTATAAGTTCTTTATAAGGCAGAATAAATTTTTTATAACCATTATTTTCATTCAATTGTGTGAGGTGAAAAGGACATGAGGATAGTTTTTAATCATCCTTTCTGGAGATAAAAATAACGTGAAATTTTGTATCAAACATTTTTCAAGCAAGGGATATAAGTCTGGTTTTGAGTTCTATCAATCATTTCTTAACCAAGTCTCGTATTATGAGACCTTGTAAAAGGACATGCGCTAATATCTAATAAAAAAAGACAAATGATAAGGCTTGGCTTATTGTATAACCTAAAAGAAAGGAAAAATATTACTTACTGCATGAGATAATGTCTTATATCAATAAAGTTCAGCAGCTGTGCAGCTCACAGAGAAGTCGTAAAAATGCAGCTTAACGGCACGAGACGCTTAGCGATCCTTATATTCCACGGTTATTAAACCAGCTAAAGAGCTTTCATTAAGCTCATTGTCACAGCCGATTAACGACGTTGAATTAATAATAATCCTTTATCGCACAAAATAATTTTCAGTATCACATGAGGTAAATAAAATAACATGTACAAAGGTGGACTTATCTCTAGAAGAGATCTCTATCAGCCAACCCTAGCAGCTGTAAACTAAATAGTTGTGCGGGATAAATGTTGTCCCAGAAAAGTGTAACTAATAAAAAATAAGAACAAAGTATAAAGCAAATCTCTTACATGCTAATAATATATCAAAAATAACTTAACTTATGCTAACATTGTAAGAGAACGAATGAAACAAAAAAGTGCTAATTATGTGCCAAATTTGACAAGTAGTGATTCCTCAGTTTACTTTTGAACGACTGAAGTGATGAACTCTGAACGAATCTGAAAGGGGAAGACTGTTCCACTTTCTTACAGCACGGGCTGAAAGAGTTACGGAAATACTGAGTGTTTATTTTTAATTCATAAGTATAGTGATGGGTTAGGATTTAAAATTAAATAAATTAAATGCAGTATCCATATATTAAGCGTTTTAACCGGGAAACACAGCTGCACGTGGTTTCAAAAGTACGATTGTGCTCGATATTAAATGCCACACAAACGGTTCAAGGACTGACCTCTGTGTTACAGTACAATATCTTTGTGCTGTATCTACAATCTACATCGCAATCTTATGTTCCTTATCGCACGTTTAATGTCTCTTGGCAGTATATGATTAGGTATAAATGAAGTTTGGCAAACTCTGTTTTACTTTGGTGATCGTTTCCGGCCACCTAGTACCGCAGAGCTTCGAGCACATTAGTTCCCTAGAAATAATAACGTAAGAAATGCTTTGTAATTGAATCTATGAAAATGTCAAATACACTTCTTGAATCTTCAGCTTCAGCATTGACTTAACATTACCAACAACCTACATATTGTGGCCTACATTAAAATTGAGATTTTAAATCAGCATAATAAACAGCGTGAAATTGTTTAAAATCCACGCCAAGACACGGTTTCAATCAGTCAACAAAAATGATTGATTAGTCACACTGTATTGAGGGAACTGATCCATGACTGTAGGCTTTCGGTGTTCTGGGGCCCAATTCTAATAAAAAAAAACACTTGAACGCAGCTGTAAACTGTTGAATATTGTAATTTTTTCCTAACCCTTAATAAGACAATCTCTGGATTGTGGAGGTCAACCTGCAGTCGCTTCGTGTAAAATCATAACTGAAATTCAACCCAATCGGGTAAGACCAGTGAGCAGACCCTTGGCCCTTGGTCTCGGGCACAACCAGGACAATGCTTGAATTATGGGTATTCAAAAAGGTAATTTTTTTACATTCTTTTAATATTTATACGAAATGCGTGACGGACAAATTGCGTCAAACCTACAAAAATATATAAAAATATATTACGCTATAATTACCTATCACATTTGCATTAAAACTGTTGAAGCAAAAAAAGAGAAGTTAGAAGAATTGATCTCCAGGTCACCTAGTCTAGCTCAGTAGCTGGATGTTCGCCAACAGCTCGTTCCATTGTCGACGATTCGTCAGTCATGTTCCTTTTGTATTGTCATGATCATGTTACCATTCTAGTGCCGGAGACGATGTGCGCAAACTTTACTGTTACGGGTGACCGTTTCCTTTCATAATATTTATAGTAGCTAACGTTTGTATTGTTCTCTTTTTACAGTATGCTAAATTCTGTAGAATCCGCTCTCTATTTGTATGTATGCCTCAATCATTTTTTGCAAATGATAAGTGTTTGACCGCAGTCTTACCTTGAGTTAAATTATGTAATAGAATCGACCATACACACTACATACAGCATCTATTTTATAGTAAGTCAAAATGATTTTACAGTTTGCCGTCTGCCTTGCACCAATCCTTCTCGGTTATGCATTTATTGGTGTTTTGTCCGAGAAGTAATCTGGGTTCTGTTTCTACGGCACTCCAGGTTTAAATTTCTTCTCGGTCTTACCATACAGCATAAGAGAATAAAGAATCTTTAATTAATAATATATGTATGCAGTTTGAGTCTCCTAAATACTGCAAGGCTATCTGAATTCCACATAATGCGCTGTATAATAAATCTTTTATAATATTGTCAGTTTGTTGTGGGATTTACTACCAAGACGTATGTGCCATGTGGGAGGGATTCCTTTCCAAAACGCTCATCACGTAACCATTTCCGTTCTAAAACACGAACTCGTTATTAAACTTATATGACACATCCTAAACTTGTTCCTTCTGTTTTATTATGGTCACTTTATGACTTCATTTCATAAGATCAATAGTTTTTATACCACTAGATGGCACTGAAGCATGCGGATGGGGAAGCGTCACTGCAGTCTATGAACATTTTGCAATACCAGAGAAAGCATATGCGCTGTGCCGTCTTTTTAAAATCTGTTTCACGCTCTTTTTGAAGTAAAGCCTTGGGAAAACATTGCCTGGGAGTTCATCCGGCAACCAATGGGAATGTGAAGGTTCAATTCCCACAAAGAACTAAAATTTGTATTATATCAGCCCTATAAAGTCTACTTCTGAACCTAAGTCTACTCAATAGGTAACATTATATTCTATTTACCTATAATCACCACCCTGGGCAGTCGAGTTGCTGATCGCAGCTCAAGCCAGTAAGCATGATGACGCTGCTGCCCATCATTCGGTTGGACGACTCCCCATGAAATAAGGGGAGGTGGCACTATGTTAGTGGTGGTGCTTTTCGCACTTAGTCCCTGCTATGGACCATTGTGCGTGAGCCTTTGCGGCCACATTTGTTCACTCCAGCCAGCCCACTTCTCTCCAGAAGCAGATCAGGTTTCCAAATCCGTGTAGAACTTCCGCAATGGAACTCGGATCGCTGTTCTGGAGGAGGAGGTGGCACTATTCTGGAATGGTATGGCGACGGTACGAATAATTGGATACATAAATAGTAATATTTGTCTTAGTCAGACAGTTTCCTATCTAGATGTTATCCTTTATCTAGTACTTATTGTGAACCTGGGACTGGGAGCTCTGTGTGAGATATCCAAGAATATATTTATGTATTTATCATGTTGACACGTTGCCAAGGTGAAAGAAAGGAAATACATGCTGTGCTGATAAAGCGTGAGCAGGTCAGGAGAATGATGTTGCTTAGTTTACGACCGAATATATCCTTAGATATTAGATTGGTGACCAACGGACCCAAAAACAATCAAGTCATTTCTGATCATTTAAAATAAACGAATGAATAGAATCCTTTATTTATTATTTATCTAGACTTCGGATCTAAGACTTGGTTGTTGAAGTGTATACGTCACAATATCGGTTCATTGAACTCTATTCAGTATAAATATCGTTTAACATTTTACCAATGACGCATTTAGGGTAGATTTGACTGTGATTTAACTACAAAACTTCAGCGATATCAATCGGCAACTTTGTGTAAAGTTTTAACTGCTTTTTTATATTCTTCAACTTGTTAGTCACATTGAGGAGAAACTACGGTCTAAGATATCTAAAGTACCCCTGTATTTATAAACGTTTTATAGGCTGTCATATTTTGGATTGTTTAGTCAAAACTATGGAAATCACCAAAAGAGTAGCCTTAAACTAGTAGAACCTTTTTTTTGTAAACACATACTTTTAATATACCTATTATTATTAATTAACAATCAGTAAAGAACAAATATTGGCCGTTGTGCTTATAGAAATACGTGTCCTGAGTTGGAATCAAACCACACAGGCTTAATTATGAAAAATATATATATCTAAAAGTAATATTCTCGTCACTTTTCATCAGAGCAAGCGGCTCGTTATAGCTAACTGGCCATTCGAAAAAATTTGACCCCCGGATTTATTGCAAGTGATCTCATACCACACTAGCAGGCTAGCAGACGAAAACCTACCGCTTGCCTTACGCCGATAATAGATTTCGTAAAACTTGCAACTATCGCGGTTGGCGGGAATATAGATTTTCTTAATTACAAGTTTCCTAGCACGCTATACCTTAACATGTTTAAAGAAAACAAATTAATGATTCCTTACAAATGTGGGTCAAGGTGTTTTAGCAACTGATTCAAGTGAAAATCAGAGTGCTATGTCGTAAACCACCGACGGATATTAGCCAACTGATTTGAAGTCTGTGTGGGAAGCACTCAGCATTTTTTATTGTTTATGCGAGATCTTTGTGTGCTAATCGCGGTGAGAGATCTAAATTTCACTTTTGACTTTAATCAGGAATGAATTGTGGAGCAATCTATCCGTGATATACAGGCTTTAGTTTTAAATCTAGCGTTTTAGAAGCACTAAGTTGAAACAATGAACTCTTTGTGTAGTTTTTCGCGATCGCTATCTTTTATTCCTCTCATTTATCGCGTTGTTTGTTAACTGTCATCGCATTCTTTATTAGTATTGTAGGCAGATAAGGGATATTTGTTTTTGATAGAATTTACCATATCTTTACATTGAATGGTGATTATTAAATCGTCTAAAGTTTATAATAATTTATTTGCATAATATTATTTGCATGGTACAATTTTTGTTGTTACATTGATGTATATAGGCGTCTCACATTTTTGCCAAAATATTTAACAAATTACAGTCTACCTAACTATTCTTTTATTATTCCAGTCAAAAAATTCATGAATAAAGTAGAAGCATTTGTCCAGCAACCATTCATGAAGTTTTCTCTTGAATAAGTCCAAATTGAGATTTTTTGAACTTTCAGGAATATTATTGTATACCTTTACTGCCATAAAGTGCGCATTCTTTTGAAGGGACAAACTACACTTTTATGAACCTCAAGTACATACATACACTCATTCACGCACGTTTTCCCGAAGGGGTAGGCAGAGGCAGACGCCCACACGTCGCCAATTATAGTTTGTCCCACCTAAAAGGTGGCGAACCTTTTGCCGTTTACCGGGAACTGTTATGTTCGCCAAACCCTCTGATCGGCAGGTGCACCACTTGCAAGTGAGGTTGGCTTGGTCTCCTTGGGTCTTCGTTGGGTCTCTATACACCCAATGAACCTCAAGTGTCTTATAAAAATAGTAGTTATGTATCTAACTTACTTAGTTTTTATCATAGTCTATGGCCATCAACGTCTAACTACAGTATACTCTTATACTGATCACGGGGATCCTGACCCGAACGAATGTAGTAGGATGTCAGTTCATACACCACCACGCACAATATTTATTTCTATATACGTAATATAAGACATAAATGAAGACAAAGTAAGAAATAATATCAGTCGACATTTAAGTTTATTCCATATTTTATTACGTGAAAGATATACATATATAAATCGTTTACTATCTTTCACGTGTCTATTTCAATGTTTACCTAGGGCCTAGTTCAATTTTAGCAGAACTATCCAAGAAGATCCATCTTCAGGCAGAGCAGGTCAAACATTTTTCATTGGTTTTCGATCTTAACTTTAGAACATAAAGTTCTATATGGTGGGAACATATGTCCCATTGCCCAATTAAGGGAAACATGTTAGAGTATCCATGTTTTTACTAAGAGTAAGTCCTCGTCTGATCCCTGAGATCAGATCATGATAACAAATAACGAAAGAGTGGGTTCAGTGTTATGGAATGAATGAATACTGTATAAATACTAGCATTATAATTCACACAACGCATTTACTTGTGTACTTTTAAGTTTAGCACAATGGGTAACCTTATCGCTCCATGCGATTGCGATATCTTATTTGATATTGTTGTTCATATTAAGAGTACTTAGGTTAGGTGCGTATTCATCTATGTACTTCATCCGTTTTCTGACCCTTAATTGTGTTTTTCTTTACAAAGAGTTTATGTATTTAGGTGTTTATAATAAGGCTTATTTGTCAGATCCACCTCTTTTTACTACTTCACCACATTTGCAACTTTGAAAAGAAATGACAGGATCGTGTACGGTGCGTTTTATGATAAACTTTTTGTCGCATACCCTGGGTGAAGAAGCACCTTGGCGAGGAACTCGAGTGATCGACATAGCGAAGTTAGCGAGTTTACAAGCTAAAGTGGCAGTGGGTGGGGCAAATAGCTCAAGGACCCGACGACATAGTAGAGGCGGCCCCACAGCCGATGCACCGATGATCTGGTCAGGGCGGCGGGGAGCCGGTGTATGCAGGCGGCACAGAATCGATCAACGTGGAAAGCAATTGGTATGGCCTATGTTCAGCAGTGGACCTCAAACGGCTGAAATGATGATGACTCTTGGGGGAATGGGGCTATTCAAACTACTACTAAAGACACATAAAAATCATAAATTTTAAGTTTCTTGGCAAATGCTTTTTGGTTTTTATAATTTATAAACACTGTTTAATGCCTCATCTATATTCATTTCAACGTTTTCACTAATATATGAGGGTAGGAAACAATTGTCGTATTTTCAAAACTGTACAATGTTAACCGGACTCTCTTTGCCTCCAGGTGCAGAAACAAATGGCTCGTGAGTACGAACAGCTGAAGGCGACAGTGGCGACTCTTCAGATGTTCCAGCACGATGGCGAGAAGGCCATCACACCTATGGCAGGCAGTAAGTGTTTACTTCATCTCTTCTTTTACTCCAGTCATTTAAGGTTTTATCTGCGGAAATTATTTCGGCATTGTCATGAAGATGTGAAAAATCGACATTGATATCATGCCGGCAAAAAAAGTTATAAAGGTCACAAAAATCAGTAATATATGGCGACCTATTGCTCGGAGGTCAATAAAGGTCTTTATAAAAATAGTTTGTCGTCAAATTTGCCATTTGTTGTCGATATCTTCAGTTTTTGTATCATTAAGAATTGCTGACAAAACGTCGAGTTGACTTATATATTTAATTAAATCGACATCTTCATCATTGGTTGACTCTGCATTTCTTCACGACCCAAGGTGACAGGTATTAAGGTCATATTCACCAGCGGAATCCTGAATAGCTCTAACAGAAACTTCGCCAAAAATACTATACGCAACCATCATCTCTTGGCTTAGTGCTAGGGCGCTGCCATCTGCCCGTCAGTGGCGTTTACACCATACATTCAAACGAGCACTGCATACCTTAAGCGTAGCTAAATTAAATTTCATATAATATGTATTTGGAATCCCTCTAACATTGGCACCAGGAAGCCTCACAACTGATTGTGGGACGTGAATGAGCGGAGATTATGCTTTAATAACTATGTTGTTTACCTACTTAACAACCGTAAACTTAACAAACAGGTTCTCGATATAAACAAGCAAGTTGACCATTCAAGAGAGGTACGTGTCGGGCCACGTGCAGTGTAGTTACCGTAGTTTGCGTCTCAAACGTGCACATAGACGCCCCGTCACCCCTCCACACCCCCCTTTCTCTGTTCATTTGAACGACACAAACGTGCTTATAGAAGGGGGGGGGGGACACACTGTTTGAACAGACGTATTAAGTTCAAGTTTTATTTTAATATGGAATTTTGATTTTTAATTTAGAATAATTTGTAGCTCGGCGGTGCGAGATGGTCGATAACGATCACTGTTGTAAATCAGAGTTCTCAAAGGTCAGTTCTTAGATGGGTGACCGTTGATGTTGCAGTTTTATCTAGCGCTTCCGTGCTTCGGAAGGCACGTTATGCCGTTGGTGATAATAACAAAATGTGTCCTTAAACCAAATCAGAGGCCTAATCGAGCGGCTTAAAAAATTCTAACAGCAGTACGCTAATCACCTGCCTCCGGTTTTTTATTTCTATTGAATTGTATTGTACCATATTTTCCCTCTAATCTCACGGGGAGTCGTAGATCGTCAAAGATTTCGCGGTCAGTAATGACCTCTTTGTTGTAAAAGGCTGTATTATGCCACTTGGGCTCTCATCATCATCATCATATCCGCCTTATAAAGTCAACTGCTCAACATTAGCCTCCCCAATAGATTACCAAAGCTAGGCAGGCGTGTTGGTGATCGCAGTTCTAGCCAATACGCAGGATGACAACGCTGCTTATACTCCAGTAGTATTTCTCTTCGTCTACTCTTACGTGAGACGAGAGGGGGTGGCTCTATTCTAGGCCGGTTTCACACGGTACACCCTTAGCCTGGGCTCATACACCTTACAAATAAACATGATACGACGTTGGATGTAACATGGAAATCTACGACTACCTTCTTTTCAATTTGACTAGGAGACCTCCGTAGACTTCCACGAAATGCCGGCGTATCGTGTTTATATATAACAGCCCTTACGACCTATTATTACACTTAAGTTGGAAAATCGAACAATGACACAATTATTAAACGGTCACCCTTCTCACGAACAGCGAATTAATTACATACTGCATTACATGTAGAATTAATTCTATGTTTCCCTTGAACACGCCATTTTGCACTACGTTTGCCTTTACAGTATTTTTATAATTTTATCGACTGGCGAACCTACTGACTGGTCAGCTGGTGGAAAGGGACACCTTCGAAATCCTTAATAAGAAGAACTATTATATTAGGTCGGGGAAAAAGTCTTTTCGCATAACGTAGGTATAAACTTATTATAAAATTTTTTTGACTGTACTATTTGTGTCTGGCTGGTTTTGGTAACATTAAAAAGGTTCCATTATAAAGAAAAGAAAAAAATAAAAAAAAGTTGTTTCCCGCTATTTTTCATTTGTTTTTCTCTCCGTAAAAATGAGTGAATCTAATGAAGAAATTCGATACATTTTAAAATTTTATTATAAAAAAGGCAAAAATGCAACTCAAGCAGTGAAAAAAATTTGTGATGTTTATGGACCTGATGCAGTGTCAGTAAGAGTAGCACAAATTTGGTTCAAACGTTTTCAGTCCGGAAATTTTGATGTTAAAGATGCACCTCGCTCTGGTCGCCCTGTTACGAATAAAATGGACGCCATTTTTGAAAGAGTGGAGCAAGATCGGCATATTAGTAGTTACGATGTAGCTGAAGAACTGGGAATTGACCACAAAACAGTTTTGACCCATTTGAAGAAAGCTGGTTATACAAAAAAGCTCGATATTTGGGTGCCACACGAGCTCACTCAAAGAAACTTAATGAACCGTGTACTCATTTGCGATTCATTATTGAGACGTAATGAAACCGAGCCGTTTTTGAAGAGATTGATAACTGGCGATGAAAAGTGGATCACGTACGACAAGAACGTGCGAAAAAGGTCGTGGTCGAAAGTTGGCCAGGCTTCACAGACTGTGGCCAAACCTGGCCTAACACGAAATAAGGTGATGCTGTGTGTATGGTGGGATTGGAAGGGCATTGTTTATTATGAGCTTTTACCGCCCGGCAAAACCGTCGATTCTGATCTTTACTGCCAGCAACTGATGAGATTAAAGGAAGCAGTCAAGAGAAAACGGCCGGAATTGATCAACAGGAAGGGTGTGGTTTTTCATCACGATAACGCTAGACCACACACATCTTTAGCCACTCAGCAAAAATTAAGAGAGTTCGACTGGG
The DNA here is from genome assembly GCA_949126915.1 of Musotima nitidalis. NCBI lineage: Eukaryota > Metazoa > Arthropoda > Insecta > Lepidoptera > Crambidae > Musotima > Musotima nitidalis. The sequence continues at coordinate 6,184,879 of OX421432.1, read as the reverse complement.
AGGTCCTAGTGCATCCACCATATAGCCCTGACCTTGCGCCTTCAGATTTTCACCTGTTTCGGTCTCTGCAGAATTCTTTAGGTTCTGTAAGGTTGACCTCAAGAGAGGACTGCCAAAACTATTTGTCCCGTTTTTTTGATCAGAAGTCCCAAAGTTTCTACAGTAACGGGATAATGTCTCTGCCCACAAAATGGCAGAAAGTTATTCAACAAAACGGTACATATATATTGTAAATAAATGTAAATAAACTTTGAAAAAAATGTCTTGACTTTTCATACAAAAATACGAAAAGACTTTTTCCCCAACCTATTATATAGAAATCCTTAATAAGAAGAAGTATTTTTACCGAGTGAAATAATTTTTCTACTTTGTTTTTTTTTTTGCAATTACCTAGTAATGAAACGATTTTTTCTATTAATACATACATTTGAATACACGAACCCTTATGAGATTTCAACCCACGACTTTAGGTTCCGATTTACTTACCTTTACGCCATATCGATAGTCCAAACGGTAGCAATACCACCTCTCTAGAATTAAAAAGTTCAAGATTGTAAATCCTATTACACAGTCGTATGTTTACTTTTTATTTACTTTCTCTTCCATAGGTTTGCAATACAAGTACAATAGTCTCGCAGTTCGTACTGACTTATGATTTAAAAAGTGTGTAACTGCTTTGTTGCGCAATAAAAATATTGTTTTGTATTCTATTGTTTCGTTCCGATACGAATGTCAGATGAATACTCGTTAAAAGAGAAATCCTTTCTGATATACACATCCTCTTTGAAAATTATAAAATGTGTTCTCTTCATAGAAATGGTGTGTGGCTGCTTAAAACTATCAGAAAACATGTCGCCAATTTTAAAAGGAACGCATGTCGCGAATTTAAAGATTTAAGTTCGAGATCAACGTTGCTGACATTCACTACAGATTACAAGTTATTATTGAACACAGTACATTGATTGTTTCTAGTGGGGTACGATTCAGATATGAAGAACGCAATTGGCAATGTATTTAATAGTTTCCATACGACACACCAGTACGCCAGAGATTTTACGCGTGCCTAGCTCTAATATTGTTGTAATAATTAAGATTTCTATGGATCTATTCTATATCATCTAAGCCCATAGCGGGCTAGATCAAGATTAGATAGTCTATGAAATATAATGTGGTACATTATTATGATTATGAATGATTTGGGCGCAATCTACAGTAATGTTTTAGGTTCCAGGATTTTTTTGAAGGCCATTAAAAAAGTCTCAATTTAGTCATCGATATAAGTCAACTTAAAACTAACACATAAAATAAATTTTTTTGATTAGGTTAGAGGTTTTATTGCCAACTCGTAAAATACATCGTAACCTAAATTAAATAAAGAATATTTCATATGTAATTTTAGTCTGTTAATAATTCCAGACCAGGCAGGTGTTGCAGTGTATTTAACGTTTGACCTAGTCATATAAAACACTTTAACAAAATTGCACAACGCAAAACGTGCAGCATTCATGAATATGATAATTGAGGTAAACAGCATAGTTTCGATGCTAACGTAAAATTATCTTTAATTAGTCACCAACGCGCCCATTTAGCAGAAAATCCACGTCCGTCGAACGAACATACTCCATACACTTTTCAAGTGATGTTTAATCACACAACAATGAGTGCTTGGACTGCAAATTGTCGTGATAATGGATCTTGGCCTTCGGTCAGTGGCATTCAACGACAGCTAGAGGCCTGTTACGGCCATTATGTCACTCGTCGCGGCCGCACAATAACGACAGGAAGGGAAAGGTCCTATCAAAACGTTAGTAAATTTTAATTATAAAAAAAATTCGGAAGTATGATGCTTGGCTAGACGCGAACAATGACACAGATCTCACTGACTGACCAACCGTTAACAGTTTAATATTGGATTTTGAGCCTATCCTATTTTGTATGTCCATTCTAATTTTAATGACACTTACTCGTATGAAGTCGTATGTAGGTAATTGCTTCTCGCTTCTAAAGGTTTTGGGTTGGGCCTAGGATGTAATGTAGTAAAAGTATTATTATATTATTTTTGTCTATAGGTATTATCTTTTAAAAATATCTATGTATTATATTTGCAGTGAGAGATGTTTGCAATTTTTTTCGTTTTTTCGGTTAGGCGTGGGTTTGAATTCTATGCAGGAATAATAATTACATTATACTTTCAATAAGTGATGTGAGCAAAACAATTTATTTTTATTTTATAGTAATACCATATTTTTATCTATTAGAGTCAAATTCAAAAAATATCGTTTACTAGCTAAAAAGTTATTGAAGATCAATCATTTAAACTTTCACATTTTTATTAATAGTAGAAATAGAGCCATCGTAGAATTCAGAGAATATTTTAGAGTCTGTTGCGTGACAAGGACAGGCGGTGGATAATACCGAAACGTGTAGAGTTTAGCAAATCTAATTATAAGGTAATCTAATTAATCATAGTGTATACGTCTTACATACAAAGAGAATTAAAGGATTAACTTTAGGAACGATGTTATTGGAACTGAGGATGGTTGTAATACAGAAATAAAAATAAAAACACAATAAAAGTAGATAAAGACTATTTACTTAGCATTACATGATAAAAAGCTGGTGACGTCGCAATACAATGTCGAAAATTATTGTATTGTAATTATTATATATGAAAACTTTGCAACGGGTTTTGACGCGGTTTTTTAATAAATTGAGTGATTCAAGGGAGAGTTTTATGTCCTAAGGTTACTCATAATTTTTTTACCGGTCCCAAGCGCGAGAAGCCGCATGCAATAGATAGTCAGTAATAAGTTATCACAAAGCGTGTTTTACTGCGTAATCAATTATACGCTTATTTGGCGAGAAAGCATCGATGTAGTCAAAGTTTAATCAGTATTGGAAAGTGGGCTTGCTCGTCTCGGTGGCCGCCGTCTTCGGTTCCAGCGGCCACACTCGATTATGGTCGAGTTGACTGGCGCGTTATTACGTAAACGAAGCATGGATAAGAGCCTTCTGGCACTTCTAGCCATGTTGTACTCAACTGGCACTATTCTGCTTCTTCTTTTACTAAAAGAAAATTACCTGTTATACACAATTAAAAATGTACTTAATTTGTTTTGGTTTTTTTTAATTATTTTTATATGAATGAATTGAACATCGAAACCATAATTGAATTAATGAACATATTCTGGCCTGAAACCTTAAAGTGAATCGCACATCGCTAACTCTTAAAGAAACGTAAATGTCAAAAAAACCGGAAAAGCGGTAACTTTTCCACAAGTTTTCTTTTATGTAGATGCATTGAGTGCTTTTAAATCTTTTTTGTAATACGACAACTGTCCGATAGAAAGCGCCTAACACCAAATCAAATATGTTATCGTTGGTATAACAATAAAAAAATTACCGTTCTATTGTACAATTTACAAAGTTTAAACCCTCTCCTAAAAGTTCCTGTTCGAACTGATTTCGAAATGTCATAATAAAAATGCCCGTTGGACCATTTTTAGGGTTCCGTACGTCTGAATACAAAAACGGAACCCTTATAGGATCACTCGTGTGTCTGTCCGTCCGTCGCTTACAGTCAATTATCTCCGAATCTATTAGACCGATTAAGTTGAAATTTTTAAAAATTAAAAAAAAAATTCAGAAAACTGCATCGTGTGGCATATCAAATGAAAGGTCTTGTTGAGAAGATCTTAAATGTATTTTTTTGTAATTTTAAAATAAATAGTTTCCAAGTTATTCAAGAAAATGGACGAAAATTGACCATTCCCCTCCCCCTTATCTCCGAAACTACTGAACCTAAAATTTTGAAAAAAATACAGAAATTAGTTTTCTCCTTATAGATTATAGGAAAATCTATAAGAAGTCCATGATATTAAAATAACATGGTAAATCACTCAATATTGTGCGTACCAACTTACATTTGCAGGTGGAATGTGTGGGAGAACATATTTTTTAACTCCAATGTTAAGTTTTGTTGAATCGGTTTGTAGATGAATATTTAATGAAAAAAATAAGCCCACAATGAGCATTCTACGATCAATATTTTAGGAGATATTAATAAATTTTTAGTTACCACAAACAAATTTGGGTCAGATTTAAAAAAACATGATAGGTAACATGGTACGGAACCCTCTTCACGCGAGTTCAACTCGCACTTGTCCCCTTTTTTTAGTACAGTATGAACTTCCAAAACTTAAATTATTAAAAAAGGTTCCGTTGAAATTCCGCCCTTTTTTGGACCGCCAAAAATATCCCCCTCTTAGGTTTGATAAGCTGAATTTGAATTTAGAATTCACGACAAAATTCTAGGTGGCTCATTCCGGGTATAATTACTGCCCTGGCTTACCACGTGGCGCTAGTATGTGATACTCGTACTTTGTATATAAATTTGGATATACGCAAGTTAAACTCGCCTCCAGGCTCAGCAAGAGGGGTGCGGTACGGGCCGAAAACTAAAATATCCGCAGGCCAGACCAAACAGTCACAGTTCGTATATTATTACATTTTATTAGACAAGGATAATAAACATAGTTATTATACAAAAACTATGGCACAAAGCACCCCACGCTTTTTTCACAATAATAGTAGTAGAAACATACTACTTATTAGTTTGATGACTTTTAAAAGCGGGGGTTGGTTTGCGGGAAAACTGCATGAATTTATTATTAAATAATTCAATCAAAACGATGTACAAACTAGTTTCCTATTCAACGAACCGTAACGCGTTTTATATAAACACTATTATTACTCAGACTAATAGCTTGAAGTGGTGTTAATTACCAGTGCTTAAAAGGGTCATTTATTTAATGACTTGTCAAATTATAAGCCGTAAATTTCTTTTTATATTGCGATGTTTTAATTTTACTTTAATTACTTTAATTAATACTGACAAATACAAAAAGCAAAGCTAATTAAATTAACATTCACATTAAATAACTGGTCTATTTTATATTATTGTTCTTAGCAGTATTTACATTTATATACATTTTGTGTGTGAATGCTTGACGAATCTAAATGATCATTTTGATCTTAAAGACAATAAAGTATATTTTATGTTATTTTTATTTATTTCGAGCTCCTCTTGATGTGTCAACGAGTTGACAGAAAAATACGGTAATATGATGTAATTTTGTAGATTTCTGAAATTAGACACGTGGGCAAGTTTAAAAAATTTTAAGACTTTCTTTGATCATACATACATACATGCATACAATCACGCCTGTTTCCCCGAAGGGACAGGTAGAGGTACATGAAACGCCCACATTTCGCCAACAATATTTTTGGTCCCACGTAATAGGTGGTCCCACGTAGGTGTAATTCCCGGTTCTTTGATGCATCACATATTTGTCGTGCCATGATATTCTCATTAATTTGGTCCACTTTTGGACAATATATATTTATTTATTGATTAAGGAACTCCAACAAATGATACACACATATAACATATTCATATTCATTTATTGCGCATGTTGGTATACATGGTGTACGTTTAAATAGCATAGTTTTAAAAACATGACCCCGCTAGGGCGTTGCAGTTTCAAAGCGCCATATATACTCGTATAATATTATTAAGTTTATATAAATTTACGTATATCATTATATTCATTGTAGGGTAAACCGTATAGCTATAGCGTATTTTTTTAAAAAGTTAAGAAGTATTTAATCTATCCCACCCATTTATTACTTTTTTCTTGCAGTCTAATAAAGTCACTAACAGAGTATCAACAGTTTTTAGGTAAAACTTACATAACTTAAAACATAATAGAATATGATTAAAATTGTCTTAAGAACACAGTAATTGCCCATTTCTTATACTAATTGCCCACATCACGGCGCAGTTATTGCCCAATGGAAGTCAAGTCTTTTTTGGTAGCATAATTTTGAATTTTAGTAAACCACCCTCTGATATATTTTATCAAAACACAAGAACTTGCTTTTGTGCCTTCTGGTGTTCTACTTGACAACTTCAGATGTCTTTTCCAATATGACTTCCACCAACCATCACCGGGCCTATTATTTAAAAATGAATAAGAACGCGGGGTTTCCACCACGAACTTTTGCACGGTGTTTAATGTGTCTGCTTTATTTCGAGGAAATCTATTTATTCTTTAATCCTCTAATCTACTTTCTTCAGATACAGTTAATATATAGGCAGGGCTATTTTGAACTTTGGGTTTCTTTTACATACTGCAAATGAAACAATTATAATCACTAAAATACTACAAGACAAGTTACGCGATGAGAAATTAAACAATTGTACAATAATAATTGACGGCAAGACACTTTGATCAAAACATTGCTCATGACAATAATTGCCCTGGGCAATAAATATAGGTTAACATATCGTATATATACCTCCTACGTATAATATGTTACAAAAATGGCATTTTTGCTTTTTTTCCATCAAAATACCTCTTTTTAATAATCCGATAATATTATTAAAAAGAGGTATTTTTTATGGAAAAAAGCCATTTTCTTAGTTAAGCCTTTAACAGGCAGAGCACGTTAAAAATATTCATTGGTTTTTCACCTTAAGTTTAAGGTTTAATTTATGGTGGTCATATATTGACCACTGCCTGGTAAAGGGTTAACATATTATACGTAGGAGGTATCGATATGGCAATTATTATAATGTTGAATAATAAATAAATAAATATTTTCTGACAATTACACCAATTATTTAGTTCCAAGTTAAATGTCATTAAGAACTTGTGTTATGGATACTTAATAACGAATAAACATAACTTTTTTTTTTGTAAATACATACTTAATATACATAGAAAAACACCTAGACCAGAACAAATATTCATGTTTGTGCACACAAAGATTTGTCTTGTGTGGGAATCGAACCCACGACCTCAGGATCGGAGTATATTCGGGTATACTCGCCGCCACGCCTTATCTGTCGTCAATGTTGGTGGGCAATAACTAATAATATGCAGATCTACGTGCAGTGATTGCACACCGATAAAATAACCGTTTAGAATCACATTTTACCAGATATTTTTATTAAAAATGACGGATTCACTAAAACCATCATACAGGAGTCGGGCGCCGCCGTTTATGCAACTTTCAATTTGAACAGTAATATCGACCTTATAAAGCATCTTCTTAACCAACAGCGATACGCCTAATTAACTCATTTTATTCCTAAGTACTTTGCATGTTGCACTAAACATGAGTTAGAAACTTTAGTATGTAAATACATAATAATACACTTAATTAACGATTGCGAACGTGAGTTACGTTTTGTTATTTACATGAATCTTATGTATATTCATTAAACATAATCTGTTTATGATCTAACAGTTAAATTTGTTATGTCAATCACTGTTTTTCTATTCGAATTGCCTTTGTTGAATGTAAACTACATTAAAATTGTTGTTAAATAAATTTAAATTTGACGCAATCAAGATTTGCTATAAACGATGTGTTTTTTTACATAAATTATATTTTTGATTGCTTTTTGTAACAGTTCTGATTTTGTCTTCTAATCTCATCATCTCAGCCCATTTACCCTTTAACGAGCATAACATGTTGAAAATTTATAATGGTTTTCTACCTTAACTCAACGTTATAAGGTTCAATGTATGGTGGGAATATGTTCACCACTGCCTTACAAAGGGTTAAAGATTCACTACTCAGTACGGGCCTTCTCTCACAGACCAAGGTAAGAGAGACTCTGTTCATACTTTACTACCCAGACCACCAATCCGGTGTTGCGGTACTGTTCGAAAGGGTTGCCGTGGCCTTAGTGCTCAAGAAGGAACATGTATGGTTTTTAGTCAGTCAGTTAAAGTCTAACACACCCTTTTTGTTGTTTTACGTCGCGGTAACAGAATGCATTTACGCACTGCCTTCCGGCCAAAGGGGGACCGAAAGGGGGTGTGGGTAGGACTTTGACTTGACAGTGATGAACGTTACTTGACATGACTTTAACTGTGACTAACTGACGAGAACGCTGCACATTGTTGCAAATAACTTGAATTATCTAATTACTTGCAAATACTCTAATCAAGTGAATCCAAACTTAAAGAAAAAAAGATATGAAAAGATCATGTACAGCATAAGATAAATTATATATCGTAATTTACGTTTATACCTTAAAGGTATAAACGTGGAAGCTTTAGTGTATGGAAGCACATTTTATACAAATGAAATATCCGACTGACTGAGTTATCAAAGCAGAATTTAACTCCAAAATTAACAAATCAAAATTTGTCTTCATTACAATTTTGGAATACAGATAATTAATATAATGTAGCCAACAGCTTAGTAACGACATTTGAAAATAAAAACCTGTCAAAGCCAAATTGATTATTGCATTCATGAATGTGTTAACAAGGATCTTACAATATGTTTGAAGCCAGTAAATCATTATACCTCTTTGGGCATAGCCAAAACTAACATTAAATATTTTTTTCCACTTCAGTACTATAATTAAGAAAGTGAGATGGATGCATTTATATTATTATGTACTTAAATATTAATCATTTAGAGGATAAAATAGGGTTAACAGTTTCCAATTAAAACTAATAATAGTAAATACTAATCCGACCGCGTCTGTACTACCATAAAATAAAGCTTATGTGTGGGAAAGCATGTGATTAAAAATAATATTACAACAGCGATAAATAAAACTAGTTCACCAGAAAAATAAGAAGAGATGTTTTTTTGAACGATCAGAATGACGGACAGAATGAACGTATTTATATCTTATTATTGTCAAGTAGAGCCACTCAAGACTCTCAACACAGGTATTCAGTGTGCCGTTGCAATAACGTGTTTACAGGTAAAAACCCTACCTTTCTGGTTGCCTTACCAACTTCTTTGTGGTGATACTGAAGTAAGGCAATGTCATCTAGTCCACAATACATGTTTTAATGATTCGTCAATCTGTTTTTCTTTAGTTGAGGTTAATTGCCTTGAGAAGCGCCCGATGCGTCCAAAATTTAGTGGGGGAGAATGATCTGACAAGTCTGTCTATGTATCGGTGAACGTTTGTGTTATATTTGATAACGTGTCCATAATTCACGTTAAGCCGATAGTTTCGTTTATTACTGTATGTGACAATTGTTAAAGGTGGCTTAGAAAATATTTAATTTATTTATTAAGAAAACCAACAGCTGTTATAAAAAATACATTATGAAACCGTTTTATATTACAAGCTAGCTAATATTAGGTTTCCCTTAGTTAACCAATATTATCAACATCGACCTATTTCTATGATTTAAAACAGTTAAATATGAAAAAGAGTTATATATTAAGTCTACTGTAATTTCAAAAGTTCATTCCTTTTCGTACAATGAGATTTAATAATTAACAAGTAGACCCCTGGGTGGATGCATATGGCTTGAATCTCTGTCCCGTTTAGGAAAAGGAGGAGAGAGCCCAACTGTAGGACGTAAATCGTCAGATATGTTAATAAATATTTGTTCCCATTTGCACGATCCTTCACCTATTTTTAAGAAGATGAGGGCATGAATTCCGTATTCAGAATTCCTCACCATTACTGCTCGTATTTTTTCCAACAAGGCTTATGCGGTCAGTCTGTGTGTACCTTTTCCATCGCATATACGTGACAGCCGCACATTGCACGTGTTCCAACGCTCACAGCAGACATATCAGAGTTACCACAAGCATGTCTTGACTGTCCGTAACTTGTTATTTCTATTATCCAAACTAATATTATAAATGCGAAAGTAACTCTGTCTGTCTGTCTTTTCGTCACGCCTAAACTACTAAATCGATTTGTGTGAAATTTGGTACAGACATAGTTTGGAACTTGAGAAAGGACATAGGATAGTTTTTATCCCGAAAATTCCGCGGGAGCGGAAACTTTTCAAAAATTCCGCGAGATCAGGAACTATGTGGGTAAAACCAAAAATCTGCCGGAAGTCATTATTCCACGCGAACGAAGTCGCGGGCAAAAGCTAGTAAAAATTAGTAAAAGGGAATTTTTCAATTGGCAAATATTACTAATTTTGTGAAATATATGTTATTGGTTGGTACTTACTAGATGACAAAAAAAACTGAGTTATTCAGAAAGAAAAATTAGGAACGAGTTTGTATTTCATCATAATAAATTGTTCAGACTATATCATCTGTTATCGCAGTTGTTTTGAATTCCTATCTACTCTATGACTTTTTTTTTCTGAAAAGAAACAGAAATACTTCTATTTCTTCTATAAATTAGCTATTCGATGTGGCAGTTGGTATCTAATTTCCGTATAAGTTGCGTAACCAAAACAGCCGTAGATTAATGTCTTAAGTAGTCTTAACGCATTATCGCCGCTGCCTTGTACGACAACCACGTTCAATACGTGATTAAACTGTCAATAAATTGTCATATGTGTGTTTCTATCAGAAGCACTACATGATGGGCGAAAACAATCACTAGTTCGTAAGTTCGATTCTCACCTGGGCCTCCGCGGACAAATTGGTTTTTTATAGTAAAAAATTCATCTTATACCAATCTCTGAAGTGAAGAAGTGCTAGTATAGAATAGGAATCATTTATAAATTACACACATCGCAGCTTTCCTACTATAGGGGTACATCTCAAAACAAAATTAATTCGTTATGATCGATTTTGTGAAAATATACTTCAAAATCTATAAAATATAGTATGAATGGTGCGACATATGACATTACGAACACAGATTATTACAATGGATAGATGTAAGATAAAAGGACTCGGTTCTTTCCAGTCCTTTAAGTAAAAAGTATGAAAAAAATAATACCCACATTCATTCTAATATTTCATTAGCGCGCCTTACGACGACAGACGACTTCCACGAGTCGAGTCGTTTTAAAATGTTGGGAGTCATTTCGTCACGACTGAGTTGTTTAAAAATCTCAATTTTTTTTAAATTTACTCAGTCTTAAAATAAAACTCGAGTCATAGTAGATGGATGACTTAAGGATAGAAGACTCGATCGAGTTGTGAACCGTCGGGTCGAGTCAAGTTTATTTTCAAAGGCTCGAGTTCTTTCATCTCTAGATTGATTATCTTTAGTATTGCATTTGATATCAAGCTCTGGTGTGTATTATTATGTTTCTATGTCTCAGAAAGCACGGTCCTGTTTATTACTGTTAAGATGTAGTCGCTTTGAGCAGGATCTGATGGGCTAATGTACTAGATCTTCGTGCTGGAGTGTGACCTGAATCGTTATAACTTTTGTTAGTGTTGGAAGGTCCGATAGTAGGGAGTTAATGAGCTATGATGATGATGATATGTGTTTCTTTCGCAGCGTATGAAGACCTGCCGACCAGGGATCAGATGTGGGCGCTGGCGCCGCATGAGATAGACCCTGACGTGTGGCCACCGCCGCCAGATCGAGACCCCAACGCCTGGCCACCTCCCACCAGTGTCGAACACAAGTACGCGGCAATGCTTTTATTTCAACGAGTTTTAATCTCCTGCCTGGAAATTATCTTCATCTGATTCTATGTCACTTTGGTTTGTGAGAAGACGCCTGAGCCCATTAATGGAATGTTAATATAATGATAAGTTTTACTCTTACCTGAGTACAATGGCATTTACGAGTAGGATAATCCTGAATCCGATCCCGCAATCGACACTCCCACCACCCATTAAAGCACTGCTTCAACATACTCTTTTCATATATTGGCAATGAACGCGGCCACGGGCACTACGTACTCACATGTAATAAGGTTTCTGAGAATTCCTAGGAGCTAAGGATCTCTTACCTTTTCTTTAACTGTAGAACAAGAAGCAACCTCCTTCACTCTTGCTTTAAATGTTAGATTTCAAATGTTTAACAGATTTCCCAAAGCTATGTTAGACATTGGTGATAATTTCGACCTTTGTTTATTCCTAAATGACTCGAAAAATAATACTCTATTAGCAGTAGCATAATCAATCCACTTTCTTTCCAGAGGACCACCAGCAACAAAATCAGCTCGCAACAACACTCGGAACAGCCGCACAGATAGCAAAAAGCCCACCACAGCCAGAAACGCCACCACATCACAGAGAAGAACCTCGGACGTCAGAAACCCTAAAATTACACCCAACAAGGCGCACAGTGGTCAGTACTAAGGCATCCCATATTTACATTATGAATGTTTAGGGACTCTTTTGAGTTATGGGCAGCCCAAGCCAACCTTACCTGCAAGTGGTGCACCTGCGAAATGTAGGCGAATTATATCTCTCGGCCTACCTCTTCGGGGAAACACGAATGATTGTATGTATGTAATTCAGTTGTAATATGTCCCCTGTACTGTAAGAAAACCCATGTTTTTCTCAAATTTTACGAGAAATATCAGTAAATTTAAAAAAACTGAATAGCTTTTACTTGGTTATTAAAAAAAAGCGCTCGTCGTGACGCGATACTAGGTGCTTGTTGAGGTCAGCCCCTCAATGGGTCACCGTTTGTGTAGAATTCAATATCGAGCGCTTCCGTGCTATTACTCTATATATATAGTGGTCGCTAAGCCACTATAGGGGCCTAACTAGACCGCTTAAAAAACTTAATAGCTGAATGCCACGCCTGCTTCAACCAATACTCACTGGGTCCCCTTGTTGGAGTAAGAATCTCTCTCTCCTGGTTGGTGACTGGTGGCCCGTCCTGAGTACTGAGACGTTAATCGGCTGAAATGGAGAATCAAATTAAATAAGTAATTTCTAACAATTACACCAATTATTTTGTCCCAAGATAAGTAGGTATCATTAAGCACTTGTGTTATGGATACACAATAACGGCTAAACATACTCAAATACAATTTAAATACATACTTAATATACTGACCAGAACAAATATTCATATTTATACACACAAATATTTGTCCTGTGTGGGAATCGAACCAATACTAAAGTATAATACTATAGTAGATAATACTTAACATACATTCATACATAATATCACGCCTGTTTTCCAAAAGAGATAGGCAGAGGCATGTTATACGCCCACATTTCACTAATTATTGACGACCGATATGGCGTGGAGGTCAGTATACCTACACTTCACTCTAGAGGTCGTGGGGTTCGATTCCCACACACGACAAACCTTTGTGTGCATGAACTGAACATGAATATTTGTTCTGGTCTGGTATATTAAGTACGTATTTACAAAAAAAAAGTATGTAAGTTTGTTTATCCGTTGCTTAGTATCCATAACACAAGTTCTTAATGATACTTATCTTGGAGCTAAATAAATGGTGTGATTGTTAGAAAATATTTATTATTATTATATTGGTGGTCCTACGTAATTGTTTGCGAGCCTAATGCGCTTACCTAGAATTTTTATATTTGCCAGAGCCTCGTCCCTTGTTGACAGGTTGGCTTCGGCTCCTCAGTTCTTGGTAGAATCCATATACATCTTATAAAACTTAAACACATAAGAAACACTCAGACCAGAACAAACTTTCATGTTCCTATATTTATCCTAAATGGGAATCTAACCCACGACCTCAGGCGCGTAGAACAGGTCTTAGCGCCATATTGATCGGCAAATAGTCAGATTTGGCTATATCACTCTATTACGAAAACGAAGAACAAATTAAGTTTACCGCGGTTCATGTCAAAGACCAATTGGAAGTATACAAAACCTTCGCTGTAATTTTCCTGCCACAAGGGAAAATCAGGTTAAACTGTTTCAGTTGTATCGGAAACATAACAATAGGGCTAATCACATACAAGGGTTGCAATTCTTATTTTGATAAAATTCCAAATATTTTAAATTTAAAATTCATAAAGATAACATTTCATCACAAATTTAATTAGTATTTATTTTAGTTTTCTCGTCATATCATCGCCATATAAAATAGCGTGCGATCTCCCTTTGGCGCCATCTATGTAACACGTATGTACGTAGCACGAGTTGGATTTTATGATCCCTATTTTTTAACAAAACCGATTCTAACATTAATGATAATCAATTAGCGAATCCTAAGGTTAACTGGCAGAGAATGCCTTATGGCATTAAGTTCGCCTTTTGTAATACTTTTAAGTGTGCAATAAAGATCAAATAAATAAATCCATCTTGCCGCAGATTGTCCTACACTATGGTTTTCACTATGAAGATCACTACAAATAAAAATACAATATTGTGTAATAAACAAAACAAAGAAAAAAAAGTGGTAAAAGGGGCTGCTAAAGGGGGTTTTCTAAAGTTAAGTGTATTCTCCTCTCTAGCCAGAACAAAAGACACGAGTAGCAAAGATCACCACAACACCGGCAAAGACAAGCAAGACAGGGACAACAACAACGGAGACACAGACGATGAGAAACACAAGGAAGACGAGCGGAGGTTCGAACCCCCGTCCGCTGCTGATGGGGATTTGGTCGACATGTTGGGTAAGTGTATATATACTTTGTATTTTTGAGAGCTGGTATACGTATTAATTACGTATTAAAAACTTTTCACGCTTAGGGCCTGTGTCCCTTTGCAAAAGAGCACGCCAAGGGATTCTATAAAATGTAACTACGACGAAAAATTCTAATAACAGAACTCCGCACTGGGTCCACTTGGTGCAGTTATGTGCGAGTGCGGTTTATGTAAGAGGAGGCTTTTTCTTTTTAACAATCTTTTTACTCACATTTAGAGCCATTGATATCGCCACATGCGATATGTTGCATGATTTCGAGATGATGTATAATGTAAGTGAAGAATTCAGGGCCCACCAAAACGGGTGTAAATCCCTAGTGTTGCGAACGTTGGTTATATCGCACCTTTCGGTGCGAAACAGTCACTTCTGCAAATTATGTAATCTTCCAGGAGAAGCGGTTCAAAATTAAATATCCCGGTATAAAATATAGCTGTTCTCAATTTGAAAAATTAACAAGTTACATTTAAGCCTCTATTTCAGACTTCATTTCAAAGTAAAACGAAACATCTTACAATTTGGTACATAAGCATTTTTTCTCATAATCAGATCTATTTCGACATAATTGCATAAGTGACGTAGTAGCACCGTAGGTGCGATATGTGAAAAGTTATAAACTTCAGACCCCAATTGACCCCAAATAATATCACCGCATAAAATATACTTCAAATAAGTCATAATTAGTTTTTACAAATGAAATGAAACTTGCCTTCAAAATGGGTTAACCCCGAATCGAAACGAATGTAAAGTGATTAAATCTTCAGGTGGCCTCAATAGTAGCACCCAATGAAATATACACGCATGTGCCCAAAATTTATAATACCTAGGTTTCCCTACTGAAGTGAAACTGGCTTACATACCAGAGCTCGGAAAATAATTGACCCCGAATTTAAAACAATAACATTTTGGGTATTATAACCGGTAAATTGGACACTCTGATAATGGTAATGTTGCAAAATTAACCATATAATTCGCTAATATCATAAAGTCACACCTGTTTTATTGCTCATGCAGATGGGTAAATTCGCAACTTTGCGCCAATTAAAGGAGCATAACACAGCATAAATCCAATGCAGCGGTGGCGCTCGTATGTCACCAAATCAATGGGTAATCTATATATTTTTTATAATTCCTATTAAGAAATATAATGTTCCTTGTGCAGAGAGAGATATAGTACAAAAGAACCCCAGCATACGGTGGGACGACATCGCGGACCTAGCGGAGGCTAAGCGATTGCTGGAGGAAGCCGTTGTCTTGCCGATGTGGATGCCAGACTTCTTCAAAGTGAGTACCTTTTTTTTACTGCGTTGATTTACTTTCCAGTATGCACTGGTCATCTACAGCAAGTTTATGTGGGTGTCCTCTCAGCTGGTCCTACCCATTGAAACCCCGCAGTGTTTCTACTCTTCGTTAATGGAATATCGAAGGTTCGCATGTCGCTTGCTTTCCGATAGCCCACGATCAACGTTAGGACCTAGCACATTCAATCTTACAAGTGTTAATAGAAATTATTCCGTTCATATAGTATGATTGGCGACTGACTGAAATAGCTATCTAGTTAAAGTCACAGAGTACTCAAATGTTGTATTATTCCAAAATAAATATATATGAATAATACTGATAGCTTTTAGCTCAGCGACATTTAAGTAGTTGGGTACGACCAGTCTTATGAATAATGATAAATCTTAGGAGCGATACGGATGACTGTTTGTGTGGCTTCGATATCGAGCGTTTCCGCGCAACGGAAAGATCCTAATGATTAAAAAAATACTAGACAGAAACAACACAACGAGACCACCACACAATTACACTAAAAGACTACACAGTGTAATGCAGTATAATTAGTTCTCTTATTCCGCTATTAAGGGTAAAATAAGTAGAAATTACATGTACTTAAACTTTGTAAAAAATAATTGCGTGACAGAGAAAATAAGGTCATTATAAACGTGCGACTGTTGTTTTTGTGACGATGACCTTATGAGGAGTAGTTACGAAATACCACCTTTTAAAAATTATTTCTTTGGCCTTGAGACTGTGGACAAGTTGACCCGGTTATTTCGATTAACATAATATCTTTGTTTTGTTTTTATTATTTGTTAAAATGGAAACACTTGTATTGATGCCAGAGTTCTTTTCCCAAACAAATTGGTGCCACAGTTCTTTTCCCAAACAAATTGGTGCCGTGTGGTACCGGCCTAGAAAAGTGCCACAGCCTCTCGTCTCATGGGGAGTCGTAAGAGTCGACGAAGAGAAACCCTACCAGATGATGGGGATCAGTGTCATCCTGCGTACTGGCTTGAACTGCGATCACCAACCCGCCTGGCCGTTATGGGCAAATCCTCCAGTATAACGTAGTAAGGAGGCCAAAATTCAGTAGTGGACTTTATGTGGCTGTAATGATGATGAAGACTTCTTGGCGTGAAGCGTAATGAAGTTTTGTTTTATTTTCTAAAATTTGTGATATTTCTAACATTAATGTGTAATAACGGTGGATTATTAACCGTTAAGTGTTTGTTAATGTACGCATGTACGTGTTGGTAAATGAAACAAAACCGTGCAACATCACTTTCCATTTTCTCTCAAGAAGTCCATGTGAGATCTCAGTATAGACCCACATCTTTACTAAGGGCTCAAGGGGCTTAGGGGAGGGTATCTCAATTACCATTTATCATCTTTATCACCACTCATTCTCATTTACTATGATTTATATATTATTAATACATATAACACTTACTTGACACTGGCTAAATGTGCTAAACGCACGAAGCCATTATTTAAAAGAAAAAAAAAGATGAATGAAATACCATTTACCCTAGAACAAGAAAAGATATTTACATTATATTTGGGCATGTGGTCCATATATTATTGCCACTGTAAGGAGCAGAGGTGGTCTCAATCATAGGGAAGGTCTTCCACCGGGCGGATGGATTTGCAAACATTTCAAACTGTGTTTAAAGTATTTTTTTAAATTACTTGTTCTAAAAGTAGGCAAGATTTCTGACTTTTAACTGTTTGTCCATACGTTCTTAGTAATAACTTAACCTATCAAGTCACGGGTATGAAGACGTAATTGCAATTCTATTGTTTCTTGTAAATGTAATAATAAACTGTGTATACCACCAAACAAGACATGGCTAATGAATAAGTGTGGCCCCACAAATATATAACAAAATACCATTAGAGATTTTACAAACAAGCTTCAACATATTTCGACTTAAATTTAAAGAATTATTACTCAAATAGGCTTATCTTTAAATTTTTATCTAAAAATCTTTAATATTGTAATATTAAAGATTTTTTAATTGATAAAAATGTGTAATTTATGGCTAGCAGATTTTATGAATAATAAATATAATAAACCGTTATAATTTTAAATGTCAGTGTAATGTAATGTATTCTTATTCTTAATTATTAATCAGTTATGATAGATAAAGCATGACCATTTTTTATTGTATATTTGCATACCATAAGGTTATATACGGAATAGTGCAAATTTTATGTGAACACCCCTGTATCACCTATATTTGCAAATAAATATAATTTATGATGTGTCTTCCGCCAGATAACTCTCATATTGCTGTTCCTTTGTACCTTAAAATAATCATCTAAAATAGTTTATTTTTTTTTGGATTTGACAAGATTGACTCGGAAATCAAATCGTGGAAACCTATGTTCAGCAGGGGCTTGTGTCTGAGATGATAATGACGTTGGTTTTTTTTTTGCTAGTTTTCCGGTAAGATTATTTTTATATAAATCTCTATAATTAAATGTAAGGATACCTTCATGGTTCCACAGATCACAGATAAGGCTGCTCAATGTTTCCTGTTCTCTCCTTTGCTTATTCTTGGCAAAAGATCACTTACCGCCTGGTTTGTCAATTCACTGTTACATTATATTTTGTAACTGTACTTTTTAAGTTTTTGCCAATAAAGAGTAGTACGTCTATTTAGATAAAGAGTTGTTACATCTAACGCATGTCAGCATAGTTACGACAGAATGTAGTACTTATTCGTGTTAATTTGATAATTATAGAGATTACAGGCAATAATTCCCATTGTGTTAGTGTTATATAACACTTTGTGGGAACCGACAGCTATCAATTTTCAATGGGAAAGGAAATAAGGAGATTTCACAGTAATTACGATTTCTGTTCTAATATCTTCTGGCATTCTTTTTCTACTCCAGTAATAGTCGAAGCAAGACGACTTTGCTAGTAAAACTGACAGTGGGCGAGACACAGCTCGAAGAACCGAAGACCAAAGGTTCTTTAATGTCGACTGCGAACCAAGTTTCTAGAGGACGGCGTCCCGACAGTTTCAGTGATCTGGTTAAAGCAGCAGCAATCTGGTGAAATCGGTGGTTTGTTATAAAACAATTGGGAGGCCTATTTTCAGCAGAGTATTTCTTGTATTTTTTTCTGTTTTTTCAATATTTAGTATAAGGTAACCTGTACCCTGATATCAATAATTTACTTAATATATCATTATCGTATCAGTGAAATTACTTAATAATACATATAAAACCCTCGATGATCCGTCTATTATTAGGTGTACGATCTATTGTAGCTGGGTATGTAAATCCATCTGTGTCAGAAAGTGCAAATGCGGTAGGTAAAATACCGTTTGTTTTGCCTGTCGTTTTACCGGGTTGCACCTACAGGCGACTTTGCATCAGCTGACAGGAAGAGCGATGTTATTTCTCTGGTTAAGATATTTTCGACATTTTCCTCAATAAACTTACGATGTAAATCGCGGTTAATTGTACTATTTGAAATCACTTAATTAGGTTTATTTAATGTATTATATTATTATTATAATAGCTTTAAGAGAAGACGGAACATTTCTTATCATATTTTTAACACATTCATGCTACGAATATATTATACTTTTCTTTCTTTCTTCTGTTTCTAAATCTAATGGCAGAGCGAAGTTGTGAAATGAATGATTGATCGCAGCAACTGGATCTAAATGCCACACAACTGAAACAGGATAATTTCATTTTGTCAGGGTATTCGAAGGCCGTGGAAAGGCGTGCTGATGGTGGGCCCTCCCGGCACAGGCAAGACGATGCTGGCAAAAGCCGTCGCCACCGAGTGCGGGACCACTTTCTTCAACGTGTCCTCTTCCACGCTTACGTCGAAGTATCGCGGCGAGTCTGAAAAGTTAGTGAGACTCCTATTTGAAATGGTGAGTTGATTTTAAATTCTATCTTAATTAAAAAATACTTTAATGCTGTTTGTTGGTAAGCGTAACACTCAAACAGCACGAGCAACTGATCCTGCTCTAGCGAACGAGCTCCAAATCAGATGAACATTCATATTGTAGAGGAATAGCCTTCGCTTAGAAATGCTTGAGCTACAGGAACTCACTTTGGGTGCGATGTATTGACTACGTTGACCTAATATTTGCATAAAATAACTCCAGCAGAAGCCAAGCGATAGCGAGTGTGTATAGGGATCCTACCAAGACCTAAGGAGCCTAAGCCAACCTCACCTGCAAGTGATGCACCTGCCGATCAACTGACGAGGCTCTGGCGATTATAACAGTGCCCGGTAAGCGGCAATAGGCTCGCCACCTATTACGTGGGACCAACTTTATAATTGGCGAAGTGTGGGCGTATAATATGCCTCTGCCTACCCCTTCGGGGTAACGGGCGTGATTTTATGTAAGTAGGAGCCAAGCGACTGCTTCTACTACACAGAACAAGTTCCAAATCAGACGTTGCATATCGTAAAAGAACTGTCCTTGAGGAAAACTCAATTCGGCTATGGTGGATTGGCTTCGTAAATATCGGGATCAAGCCGAAACCATGTGATATGATGATCAAGAGCCCCAGCGAATCGGCTTTTTTATTTTTGTCGTTAGTGCCAGTTTATCTGCCACTATAATTTGGATCTTATTTATATAAGGTATACAGTTAAAATGCTATACCGGTAAAATGGCATATAACTTTCTGCTGTGGTTGTTCGGGAGGGAGGGCAATTATCTGCTGTCTAGTATCTAGACTAGCAGCGCTGTTTATGTGATAAGTGCCATAAAGTGTATGTTTGTTTGTCAGGCACGGTTCTACGCGCCGAGCACGATATTCATCGACGAGATAGACTCGTTGTGTTCGCGCCGCGGGTCCGACAGCGAGCACGAGGCGTCGCGTCGTGTCAAGTCGGAGTTGCTCGTGCAGATGGACGGGCTCGGCTCGGCCACGGATGAGCCTTCCAAGGTCTGTCGCATTCATTATCATCTAAACGTATTCCGGTTATTCGCTTTCCTGCTTTTCTGCCACCATTTGCACTTACAACAAACCTACTTGTTATGAAACATATAAAGTCCGCGCTACATAACAAAAAATTGCAACAAATGTTATGCGACTTTACGGGACCTTGGCAAGGTCAGTCAAGTCTTATAGGTTTAGTCCGCGTGGCCCATTAGTTGATCAAAATGGCGGTTGTCTGCGCAAGTACAATCGTAGACAAAAGAAAGTGACTAAGTGCATGCATGTGAGTCTGGCGATACTATAGTTACGCGCCACCCCCATGCCGCACCTCGATCGAGACCCGGTAATGTGTCACTGCGCATCCAGTGTCAATGTTCAACTTATGCGCTGCGGACTAAACGGCCAGCCTCTGTAATAGCTGATCACTTAAGTAGTATGTCTCGCCAATAATTACATTCAAAAAGTAAAGTTGTATCTTACTAAACTAGTCTTCTAGCTAAAGTGACAAAGTACTAAAATGATCAGCTACTTCTAATAGCCAGCTGCAAACAAGCTGAGCAGAGAGCTTCCTACAGCTCTTGATTTAATTTTTTTTTTTTCAATTATTCTAACTTATTTATTCTGTACATCCTTAGGTTGTGATGGTATTAGCAGCAACAAATTTCCCCTGGGACATTGACGAAGCGCTTCGGCGACGATTAGAAAAGAGAATCTACATACCTCTGCCGACGCAAGAAGGACGAGAGGCGTTGCTGCACATAAATCTAAGAGAAGTAGCTCGGGGACCAGACCTTGATCTCAGAGATGTGGCTCGCAAGTTAGAAGGGTACTCCGGAGCGGATATTACCAATGTTTGTAGGTATGTATCATCAATGCATTCGTCCAATCAGCACTGGGTTAGCGTGATAGAATATAACCTAAATCGCTCTCACCTAGGTTTGTGAGAGGAAGCTCGTGCTCAGAAATGGGCCGATATGATGATGTTTTATCTCAATTTATTAACGACCCACTATTACACCTGCTTCCCAACCAAGGTGAGAAAATCTATATACCTCTGCCAATGCAAGAAAGAGAGGCGTTCCTGCTTATAAATCTATCTCGGGAATCGACTTGTGATCTCAGGGATGTGGCGCATAAACTCGAGGAGTACTCCGGAACGGATATTACGAATGTTTGCACGTGTGTATCACCAATGCATTCCTCCAATCGGCATTGGGTCAGTTTGACCTGAATCTTTCTCACCTTGGCTCGTGGCATGATGCACATGTGGGAAACATGATGTAAACGGGCTTAAATGAAGATGACGCCGTCTCATCTCAAGTTTATTGACGGCCTACTACTGGGCTTGGGTCTGCTCTCGCCAAATAGGAGATTTTCGTGAAATTCAGGTGCGATTCACGTAATTAGGTTAAATTTTAAAATTACTGCCTTAAAGTAGCCTATGTTGTCCCGTACCATTGTATGACAACGAACATTTAATTTCGCATCGTTTGCCTGTTAGGATTTTTGAAACAGCACTTGAAGATTTCTTAATTTTCCTGGGCACAGTCTCTGGCCTAGAAACCTAAAATAGCTTGTAAATAAAACACTGTAATGGCGTGATAATCTGTCGAATTTAGTAAAAATGAAATAAAAATATACTTTATTGTCTTTAAGATCAACATGATCAATGATCATTTAAATTCGTCAAACATTAACACACAAAATGGAAATTCGATATATTTTTTTAACAACAATGAAAGAAATATGAGCGGTACCATAATAAAGAATTAAAAGCAAATGAATTCCTTGTCAGAATTTGTCAAGGTTTGTCAGTTTATCTGTCTGTTGTGATTTTTCTCAAGATTTGTCAATCTGTCGGTGACTCTTATCTATTATTAGTTATTGTATACTATCGAAATGTTAAATATTTTTTACAGAGACGCATCAATGATGTCGATGCGAAGAAAAATAGCGGGCCTCAAGCCGGAGCAGATAAAGCAGCTCGCAAAAGAAGAGCTAGATCTCCCCGTCACGCGGCAAGACTTCATGGAAGCCCTAGCCAAGTGCAACAAGTCTGTGTCCAAAGGAGACATCCAGAAGTACCTAGGTTGGATGGACGAATTCGGCTCCTCCTGATCTTAACACCACACAAGCATGGTCAAAACAACAAGATCCTAAGTAACACCCTTTCCAAAGTGATAATGACATTTTGAAATTGTTTCCGTTTTTTAATTCATTCAGCCATACAGTGATAAATTTTTGTCAGTTTTAAACGTTTATAAGGTCTGGTCAATGTGTGACCAGCATAAATTGAACCTTATGAACAATTTTTATTCGTTCTGCTGGTCTCCTAAGAGATGCGATCTGAGCTATAAAATACTACGTAAAAGTTAAAATATTTATTTTTTATGGATTAACGCGCATCGAGATATAGTTAAACATAGATCAGCAGCTTTATGAACTTTATGACAACTGGATTAAGGCTTATTATCCAATATTTCCATTAATTACTCTGTGTGCGCTATTCGTGAATGATAAATTAACACTTATTTTTTTTATTTTCAAATCAGTAGTATTTAATAGAACTGATCAGCATGAAGACAATTAAAAAAATCCAAACATGAAAATTTTAAAGATTTTCGATAGATGGCGTTGCATAATAATCTGTTTTATTATAGTAGTATGGTTTTAACAGATTAACAGTCAGATGTTAATTCATCATCGACATTACGAGTGCTCTACAGCTCCGTGCACATCTCGCAAATGCGCACGAGGCGGTCACGAGCTGCGCACGCGCTGCACGCATGCAGTCACTGCAAAGGTTTTGTGCGCCTCTTATAGCGCAACTCATGCAAGGGCACAAGAGCGGCGTAAGAACATAAAATGCACGCGCATACATTCGCCAGGTGTGGATGCACCTTAATAAATACAGTTGAACAAGATGGAGTTAATGTTATTGAGTAAAAAATATCTAGCAAGTATGTAGCGCCATATAATGTTTATTTTATAATAGTCTTCCAATAAAATAAACCCATTAGTATTTTTCATTTTAAAAATTAATAAATTATTGAAATATCTTTTATTTAAAAAAAAATATTTCAGCTTCAAAGTTTTAATGTGTCGCCTTACGTAATAAAATTATGTCGTTAAGACTATTTCAGTATTAATTACAAATATAGAACATATCGAAATTAAGTAATCATAAATCATGTATTTGAACGAAGTGACATATAGATATATTTACATAACTTCAAACATGTACCCTAGAGACGATTTCTTTTTTGTTTAAATGTTATATTTTAGCTCTTGTGAATGTCTTCTAAAGTCGTAAATACTGACTCTGCTAATCTTTTTTGAATGTCATCTAAAAGTATTTAAACCATTGTTTTACTTATCCGGTAAGATACTTGTGAATATTCAATCGTCGGCCATGAGTCATGAGGTTTTCTCGCACCTTTGAACGCATACATGCCACATTTTTTAGGCGCTGTCAACTCGCTTTACACGCAACTGTAACGCGCTGCAAACGTGATGTTATTTAAATAATTAGCAATTTTTCAAGTTGAGGAGCGCCTGCGCTGGAAAATACATGATATGTCAGAGCCCTAAGCTGCTAGGCAGATGCTGATTAAATGCTACAAATGAAACGTATACCCTAGAAAAGTACATCATAATACTGTCTCCATTTTTAACAGACTACAAAAATAAGAAGTTCTCGAATCAATTTGCCATGTTGTTTTTATTAATGTGTTACGCGGTCTACGACACTTGTAAACCGATTTTAATAATTCTTGTTTTATTCCAAAAACGTGGACAACATGTGTAGTATATAATATAAAGATGCCATGAACACTCACAAGAACATTTTGCACTAAGAGGGTATGTGTTTGATGGATTATGAATATATTGTAAATAGGTTTTAAAATTTGTTCATATTTTTAATTGACATATTTTTACATGGTATATTCGCTGTAGGGTATTAGAATCATGCACATCACCTGATTCTGATGTTTTAAAAAAATCCCCATTTCATTTGCCAGATGTGACTTTTTTTTTATAGATTTTTACGTCGTGATCTTTTGTACTTAAATTAGGTTAAATCTGTATTATTATATAGTTTAGATAGAATTTTATGCCATAACTAATTTAATATTGTGTTTTTATAGATTTTTATTAAAACGAAATTTTTTACTTTAGTATAATTAATAGACCATTTTCCTTGCATTTATTACGAAATTACTTTTGTGTCTTTCATTGAGTCCTTTTTATAACGTGATTTTAATACAACAACTAAAAAAAGTTACACAACTGTTTCGAGAATTCATTTAACTATGGGTTCAAGTAGATTAATCTGTCAAATCAAAACGTTTTAGTTTTGTAGACTGAAATATTGACTGCACAATGTGTATGTAGTCAATATTCATATTTTCTCCAATAACAGATGAATATATTATCCAAACATACTTCTTAGGTCAAGCTTTATTATTACAATTAAAAGCATTTAGGCTGCAGTGCCCACTTTCCATCGTGTGAGCCGCATGCGTGAATGCCTCCTAGTGATATAAAAAAAAACAATAGGTTACTTCATTCAAAGATAAACTTGTAATGTTGCCTATAGATTATAAGGGACTATTAAACAATAAATATGATTATATCCGAAGAATGAAGTGATGAACTGTTATTAGAAAAATAGCATTAAAATTAGAATTTTATTTTATTGTAAAGCCACTTTGTAATGTTTACTTATATCACTTTCTTTTCAATCTACATTTTTTAAATATAATTATTTAAATATAATTATTTAAAAACGTGGTGTTAAAAACTCATCGAGGCATATACCGTATTATTGTAGCCAATATAAATATTGAATAGCAAAATGTCTGAATGGAAATATTATTACAATTAAAGGTAGGCGGGCACTTAATTAGCAGCACCAGCACGACATCTCGGCCTCAGAAATAATCGAACACTTAAGTACTATGTCACGCTAATTATTGAGATCAAATACCACTAACCAACCAACGTATTAAACTAGACTTATTTTAGAGTGACAGAGTACTTAAATTATAGGCTACGTTCGATGTCGACTAAATACCGTAGACGGAATAATGATACACTTATATAGGTAATGCAAATAACAAAATTATTTCATGAGAAGGTTGACTTGTTACTTTATGAAGCAATATAAAATCTCGCTCAATTATGTATGACATAAAATTGTTAGCTATATTGTTAAATGCAATATTTTAAAAAAATATTAGGATTATTTAACTGTTAAAACAAATTTAACGAAGACTTTGTTTTAAAAGTGTAATATTAACATAACACAATTATGTCGATACAATAAGTCCATACGGTCCCATACAGTCATTATCACTATATTTTTTGGCAAATCGAAACTATCGCCTCACCGTGGTTTTCTGGCCTGAGCCTAGTAGTAGGACGTCAAAAGCTGAGATGATAAAGTAAGATCAACAAAACTATGACTACAATCTAGCAAATTATCTTGAATGACAAAAAAAAATTAAATTCCGGATTCTGCTCTCTGCTATTTTGCAGGTAGCTCGTGACTCTTACCATATTATTATTTGCAATTGATATCGATAATAGCAAAACTAATTGTTTCGAAAGACATTAAACTGATTTATCTTGAATTTTATATTTCAAATCGTGTTTTTAAATTATAACAGATTTTTTGTTGATTTTTGTCATCTAGTTTTTTTTTAACTGAGTGAGTCTTAAAAACTGATATGGATTAAATAACACTGTAGGTACTGATAAAATTGCCGCCTGCGCATAGTGTTAGTTGAGTTCAGTATTATTACTCAAAGTTTTGCCAATCGTTCATTTAACATTGTCATTGATCGAGTTAAACAAAATATTGTCATAATTTTATCAATAATTCTATGTGAGTACTGACACTACAAGAGTTAAATTATCTAACTTGAAGTTGACGATGGTCATATTTTTATAAATACATTTTTTTATGTGCCTAAATGAAAAAATGTGTTTTTGGGCTACGTAAAATTCAAGAAACTGTGGACCAGTGAATCTCTTTAATTTTTTTTCTTAATTAAATGTTGCAAGCAAGTGTGCAAGGTAGAATACTAACAGGTTTCATAATGTGATGCCTAGTTTATAAAATCACTTGTATAATCAAACATACAAAGAAAGTAAGATTTTGTATGATATAGCATGAATAACGAAGTTCTCTTTTATGATTTTATAAACCATCATATTCGCAATGCTCATCAGGTGAAGTTAGCGTTAGATGTGTTCATATTTTAGCATAACACTACATGTTAACAAAATATATTTGAGGCAAAGTTATTGGACTAATGATAAAGATAATATTTTTTCAAGCATGTCAACAACAAATAAATACTTAAAACAATTTTACATATTCTTTTTATTTTTTCTGCTTTCAAACTGCTTTTTTATCGTAAGAATTAACTATGGTACTGAATTTATTGCCACGGCCGGAATTAGCCCTTTGAGTGTTCTCTGTTCTGAAGGTACTGATAAAATTTTGATTACTATGTGCATATATTCTATGGGAATCTTAACTATATTTTATTCATACTTCGCATTATATGATGGCTTTATTTTAGCACCTATTTTTTCCACTGACTTTTTGATAGCGCTCTGGAAAATAGTGTGCATAATATTATATTGCCATATTATGATCAATTATATTATACTTAAAAATCGCTTATTCCGTTTATCCACCCTAAAACTACCACCCTAAGGCGGATACTCGAAAACGCGTGTCCTTCTATACACCCTAAACGGGGTGTATAACCGTAATTCATAAAAAAAGTTTCTTCCGATTTTATACCCCAAATACAGTTCGAATAAAATTATCTTTATAGGATGTTTTAAAATAATATTTATTGTTAAACGAAAAACATAAAATAATCTCAAAATCTAAATTGAAGATAAGTACCTACATGTACCATAAAAGGCGGGGCTTCACCACTTGTTTAGTTCCGAGATAATAACTCGTGTTTTAAATAATAATAAACTGACAAATATATATCTGAAGAGGCTAAGCCAACCTCACCTGCAAGCGGTGCACGTGCCGATAAACGGTTCCCTAGTAAGTGTCAATAAGCACGCCTCCTATTAAGTGGGATTCACTTTATGATAGGCGATATGGAAATATATAATATGCCTCTGCCTATCCTTTCGGGGAACTCGGCATGATTATAATGTATGTACCTATGTATTTTTAAACAAATGGAAACAATCACACCCAGATCGAATATTCTTTGTTAATTCCCTATTGCATTAAATGCAATGCACTATTAATACATTTAAAAACCACTACCAAAAGAAAGGAAACTTTATTTAACTAATGTATTTTATTGGCAACTGTTATTTAATTACATATAAATTTTGCACTCCTCCTTCTGGCTCAAAAGCGCATCCTATTAGTTCGGCCCGAAGATGAAGAGACAAGTAATTCTTTTAAAGTAGAATTTTGAAGAAATATTTAAGTAAAAGTCTTCGTCAAGAAACCAGAGTAGCACTACAAAAGTAGGTGAATACCTAAATTGAAAAGAAAACCTCTACCAATTTAGAGTGAAGTCACTAAATTGTCTTTTACTCTTATGCTACTCTGACGCCACTTGGAACTGTAATTACAGCTTAACATATGTAACTATTTTCCCAAATGAAAACGTTCTCCTTACTTTTACCCTATATAATAATATTTCTCCTTACCTCTCCCCATAAGACAAATTGAATAATATAAGAAGCGTCTTGGCTTGCTTTACTCGTATATAAAGGTGGGCAATTAAGTAGTCACTACATTTTTTTAAATAACCTTCGGCGTTAAAACTTTTGGCATGGTGGGCGTGGTAGACACAGCTAGGGGCATTGAAAATTATCCCTTACAATTAATTGCCAATCCATCTGTTCGGTTATGTGCTTTTGTGAAATACAAGCAAGATACTAGGGGTACTACGACATTCGTAGAGGATACTAACTGTTATATATATTAAATATTTTGTTTTAGATCATTATAAACGCGAGGTTTTGTTACCTAATTATTTAAGTCTTAATAGATTAATGGTGTATTATATTGATTTAAAAAAGGAAGCCAATATAAATTATAATGTTTAGTGGATAAAAATACGAAAATTATATATCATGTGTTGCCATAAACAACGCTAGTGAATAATTAATGTAACTACTTTGACACTACTACGACAAACATGAATTATTAATTATAAATGTTGCTAAATGACAAAAACGCAAATAACTTGTTTTATCAAATTAATTGACACTTGCAAATATTCAAACACTTGCGAATCAAACCTCTGATTATTCTGTAGAGGAAAAGTACTCTCCCTATAAACCCCTATATATTATAGTAGCGTTTATTCGCTACAAGCTTCAAGAATAGGACCTTGCAAAATTTTGCATCAAGCACTGTTTGACAGTGACAATCGCATGACAACGGGAAAGTTTATTGCCAGGTTCGAATTCTTCAGCTGATTGAATTGGAACTTCCGTAAAACCCCAATCATGAAAGATTATGTTATTTGTCTGCATAGAGTATGTAGATTATAAACATTGTCAATGAATAATTGCATAAAATAATATCATATTTGATTAATTTATTCCCTATGATCTCAATACGAATAGACGCAAAGGTCAATCAAATCAGAATTATTATATGAGAATTCCTGGCTCTATCACAGCATGTATAAATTTGGATTGTATTGTAAGTGATATTACTATAGAAAAATAGTACAATTTTTTTTGGTACTGGACAATTCAACCGGTCATTACAAAATTGCCATTGGAAGTACAATTTCGTTATCCTATTTTATTTGTCTTTTTATTTGGTCAAGCTTTTATACCACATTAAAATACCTTTTTAGTTATACCAGATTAAACAATTTTATTACAAATGGCTGCATATACCTGAAGCGAATTTCTTGCTTATAATATTACCAGGCCAAGGAAGAAAAATATATTACATAAATGGAATATAATTACACCCACAGCACGTCATCAAAGAAGAATTGCAATATAATGTGTGTATACAAAGACATTTACTATATTAAATCTCTTTGTGTGTATATTAATTTGATCACGGGGGTGAGAGTATTTATTTATGACATACAAAATAAACAAAGGAACAGCTAAACAACATAAGTAAACTACCTTAACTTAAATTTATAAATGAAAGATGTCTTTTAACTGTGGGCCGTCCCATGGGCCCACTGTTAAAAAACATCTTGAAAGGTGCCAAGAACGCTGGCAAAATTTCCTCTTTGGATTGCCAGGCTAATACGCTGGCAGAAGTAGCTGCCAGCCTTCTTGTCACCGAAGGCATCAATAAGGCGAGTACTTAAATGCCTGACTAGCTGCTTTGCCATTACATGTAATGAAATTGGAACACTATATTTTTAGAGAAGTGATTATCAAAACTTCATTTAACTTTCTTACTTTTACATATTTAGACTCTATTCGTTTATAGACGAAAGTTGCAGTCATGCAACATCAAGAAAGTAACGTTTTAAAACAATAAACTGCTACGAAGATAGACGCCAAAGCTTCGCGCCACCGGATCTTGTCACTGCACTAGAAATTGTTATGTTGGTACCATTGTAGTAAGTAACTACGTGGTCGTGATAGTACAAAAATGTAAACATAGACTTATATATTTTCTAAACTTTTTTGTTATTCTTTGTAGTTTTAATTGTACGTAAAGTTTTAAATAAATAATATTCAGTGACTATAAAATGTATGTTATACAGTAGCTTTTATCATATTAAAACATAATTCACATTTTTGTTTTTTGTCACTGCCGTGAATATAGTCAGAAGCGTCGACAAGCGCTGTACAATTTCAAGAAGTCCGTATAATGGCGGACGCCAATAATTTTGGAACTTTCGTGATTCTATTGTTCTGTTTTCAACTATTACACTAGTTTATATACTCAGGAATGAGGTTTTATGTTAGTGGTCAAAATAAAAGTGATATTTACGTGATAGTGATATGAAATGGTCTGTAATATTGTGACAAAAGCTCCCGCTAGATATATTGTAACCTTTCCCATAACCTCGTTTACGCCAATGGAGTAGATATGTGATCGATGTGTGTGCTTCGGTGAACGATTATTCGTCCGTTTCTAGTTACAAATGGTGTATAGTTGTTTTGCATATTAGTGATGGAAGTGTCCGCGTCGCGATTTTTTAATGCGACGCTTAATTTCGATGTAACGTAAGTGAGCCGGTCGATCGCTAAAGCAGAGACGGTCGCTACCAGCCGAACATGGCTGCGACGCAGGCTGAGTCTCAGCGAAGCGAAGTGAATGTAGAGCTAAGTCCCACAGAGCAGCTCAGTGAATCTCGGAACGCTCTATTACAAAACGGGACCGACAAGACCATTGGGCGCGTCCCGCCCGATGGCGCCGTGAACACAAAGAGTAAATCGCCGATGTCGGTCGACCCGGGGCAGCCGCGCGACGGAGTCGAGGCGCCCGGCCACGACCGGACTGCTGACCGGCCCTCGCCGGACCAATACGCCCAGTATCGGTATCCAGAAGGCGCGGATCCGTACTACTCGCCTCGACCCGGTTTTCCCGGCAAACCGAGGCCTCCTCCCCCGCAGCAGCAGCAGCCACGTTTCTTCGCGGGACAAGTGTCTCAGGCACCTGGTCCAACGCCGACACTAAATTCGCTGCTACAATCGAGTGGAGCACCTCCACATAGATACCCTAATAGTTATGAGCAGCCGCCAGCGGGCTATGGGCCGGCTCCTGGCTGGCCACCGCCAAGGCCCATGCCCCCCTACAATCCTCAAGGCAGTCCATATAGAAATTCAACTGTAAGTATTAACTTTTATCAGTGATAACTCTAGTTTAATGGTTAACTGTTAGTAAAGAAACATTCAAAGTGTTTTGTAATTTTCCAGTACTGAAACAGCAAGCTTATATATTAAATTACATATTATATATAAAGCTTGTTGATCATTTTGTCTTTGTGCTCTGGAAACAGTTTTCCATTGGATTTTTGTTTAATTATAAACAGATCCTCTCATATATGAGACAGTTGTTGACATTGTTTATTATTTATTTATGTAAATTTTTTTCATAAATACAAAGTATTTTATTTATTAGGAGAAAAAAAATATTGGTATCTGTGACCTCGCAGTCGCATAAAAATGCTTCGACATAAAACAGAAACAGAATTACTTCATGTGTACTTATTTTCTTCCTAGTAGTACTTTAAATGTTTTTTAAACATTAAATACATTTAAGTAACCATTTACTTTTAAAAGAATCTGAAAACTGCACTTCTAATTTTCTTTGTAGACTTTTTTCTTACTTTTGTAATATTTACTAAATAGTGAAATGTAATTGACGCTGCTATACAATTACTCTTAATTCTGTTTCTTAAAATTGGGTTACTATTAAAAAGGGTTATATGCTATAGAAAACTAGATTTGTCATATAAATAAACCCAATCCTCAACGTTAATGTATTATAAATAAGTAAATAACAACATTTTGAAAGACAATTACACAGATAATACCATAAAAAACACCTATTACTGATTTTCAAAGACCTTAAAATAAAATTTATAATGATAAGCTGCAGTAAAATAACAAATTAGCTCAAAGACAAATAAATTAATTTAAAATCACATAAGCTACTTGTACAGAAATATACAGAATACAGAGTAACAATATCTTTGTGTGTAATGTAAGATATTGTCTCTCTGTATTCCATTTAGGGTAGACAGAGATCACATTCTTTCATTTGCAACAATCCAAATGAAAGAATGTGATCAAAGCTTCTTTCACAGTCTTACACCGTTTCTGACACTCCCGTGGGATGATGGTACTTTTAAACCTGCCCTATCTATCTTTTTGAAATAGGCATGGAAGGTCTTCATTCTTTTGTCCATTATAAATTGGTTAATATTTACACCTCTCTATGATATGGCTGCTAAATATTATTTATTTCATTTAAATTATTTTCACCTACAATTTTAGAAAACTAACTAGTGAATGAGAAATTTTCAAACAATCATTCTTAATCAAGAGCCTCTCTCGGATGCCATATACCTTTAAAGTTATTAGTTTTTAAAAATACCAATATTTATTATTTACTTTTGTAGTATCCTTTGGTTATTAATGTAAATTGAGTAGATAAAATATTGGCTAGGTATATTAGAAAGGTCCTACTAAAAGTTTGGACCTATTTATAAATAGGTACAACTGTTGAGACCTTCAAACTTGACTTTTGCCTATAGATTGACTCTATCATCCAAAGTGTTCTATGGAATCTGATTTATAAATAATTTTTATTTGTATACTAACATTTAATTACAAAGGAGAGCACCTCTTTGAATTAGATAAGCCAATTTTCAAATGTTACTTTCTTAAAGTTAGTTAATGTAAACCACAATTTAAAAACGAAAATCACAGTGTTATCTGAATTTGATGTGGTGATGACTGGATTTGAAAAATTAAAAAAACTATTTTTAGAAATTAAAACAAATAGTCTTTCTAAAAACCTTAACATATCCACGTAAGGCCCAACCTAAATTTAATCTGTTGATATAATATATTACAGCCCAATGTACTAAAAATGTGTGTGTAATGGATATAAATATACTTGATCTAACTCTTAAATAGTATAATTTCATTTGATCTAATCTTGAATGATATAACAATTCATTTAATATAATAAACGTTTAATATATAATCATATGGTCTAATTTCATTTGATATAATAATCAATTGCTCTAAAGTTCATTTTATATTATTCGACGACCGATATGGCGTGGTGGCGAGTATACCCGCATTCCACTCCTGAGGTTGTGGGTTCGATTCCCACACAGGACATAATTTGTGTGTATAAATAGGAATATTTGGTCTGGTCTGGGTGTTTTTCTATGTATATTAAGTATGTATTTACAAAAAAAAAGTATTTATGTATGTTTATCCGTTATTTAGTATCCATAACACAAGTTCTTAATGATACTTATCTTGGAACTAAATAATTGGTGTGAGTGTCTGAAATATTTATTTATTTATTTATATAATGTTCAAATGTTATAAATATCATTTCATATAAAAACGATTCACATACGTTTAATTTATGTAACAAGGAATATGTCCTAAAAACATTGTTACTGGCGCTTCGCCGGCCGCTGCACTCTCGTTTTGGTCGCAATTTTTGAGAAACCTTACCGAACCTAACCTAATGCGCCCTATAATAGAAACAAAAGCCAAGTTTTTATAACAAATGATTTAAATCTCATAACCATTATATCATTTACATTTACAAAATGATTTTTATATCTCATGAGTGATATATAAAATGTTATTATAGCATCTTTATTTTATATTAAACAATAATTGTATATAATAATATGACAAGATTAGGAACTGTATGTATGACAAGTAAATTATATCAAAGGAGTGATATACCAATTAAAATTAGTTCATTTGTTATTCGATCAAATGAAGCGCACCCACACCCCCAAAATAGGTGCAAGTAGTTGCGGCCCAGAACTTTGATTTAGTAAAAAGTGCTTAAATGTAATGCTTTTGGCTAAACTCTTTTAAAGGGTATTTCTTATAAATCTTGGTCAAAATTTGAGATGCACTCAAGGTTTTATTTAACAGGATTATTTAAACCAATAAAAATGTTTCAATATAATGTCATATTTGTAGGTCCCTGGACCTTTTTTGTTATAAAATAGGTCATTGGGCCTAATGTTATTCCTAAGCAGAGACAATGTTTGAAGGCAAATGTGCATGTGCATGTGTATGTGCTTGATACACAAACTCACACACACACTATTAATGTTCATCATCATCATCTAAGCCATATCTATGATGTCCACTGCCAAATGTAGGTTTCAACATTGATGTTCATATTATTATAAAGAATTCCAATATACTAAAGTTTATAACAGTCTAAATCACTAATGTGAAGATACATAATACAATTTCCATGCACTTAATTTACAGACTTTTGTTCGTCACTGTGCCTGTGTTTGGTTACTAAAATAACATTGGACACATTGTTTGATGGGTCAATAGTTAAAAAGAGAAGAAGAGACCCAATCACAACCCATCGGGCCCAATAGGCATATTGATTACCATATTTTGAAGAATTGGACCCTTCTAATAATGAGGTGAATAGGCACTTTGGTGGCAAGCTCAAAACGGAGTCTAACCATTTATTAATAATTATAATGTGTGCAGCCAATTTTTATTTTTGTTATGGGATGTTCTCTTTAAAAACTTTAAACAAAAAGACATAATGTTATATAATTCCATACTAAACATTTACAGCCTTACTAATAAAAAATGCTTAAACCGCTACTAAACGATTGAACAGTTACCCAGTGAATAAACCTTTGGTAAAGTTATACACGAATTACACAAAGACCCTACCAATAAACATTGAATTAGCTCTGAATAGTTAAACATCTGCTTTACATGGTTTAAACATTGCATTGGCAATATTTTTGCATTACGTTTAGAAACAATATTGTTTGATGTGTTCATGGAACTCCAAATAATGCTATTTAAATTATAAAACTACATCAAGTATGCAAATAATTCATTATATTATTATTTATTATTGTTTTGGTTATATTACATAGTAATTTATAAAATATTGTTGAACGTTCACCTGAACCTAGTATTGGAGACTTCAAAACGAATGTCATCCTTCCTTGTATTGTTTATGAGCTGCCTGGCAGTCAATAAATTGTTACTTCCGGTGTGTACGTCAAATTATATTATTGATTTTTCAGTGCTTTAATTTAATTATAAATTTTATAAGTTATATTTAAACAATAAACTTAATAATAATAAATAAATTAAAGCGAATAATGTTACAAACCAAAGGAGAAAGAAAAATGTAACAGATATTTTTTTGATAAGTCAACTAGGTATTTGTTGTACATTATCTTTGGAAAATATAATATTGAATTATAAATATTTATAATTGGCGAGAAAATTTTACATATTTTCCGTTTGCTCGTAACTTGAGATTGCAAATCTAAGTAAATTTGATAAACCGAATAAAGCAAAAAATATCACAAACCAAGATACGAACCAAAAATGGATACCTGTCATACACTTACACAATAGATAAACAACGGTTCATGAGTGAATAAGCCCTGTGTAATTTTTCTTCTACGCTAAAACAGACATATACCTACAACCGATTTGTCAGATTTTTTTTTATTGGTAGCCCGATGGCTTGCATCACCTGTATAACGGATATATACACCTAAGCTTATCTTTATTAGTAAGGCTGTTAATATTTAGTTAAATTTTTCTTTTATACTCTTTAGTTTTATAAAATAGAGCAAGCTATTTGTTACGTTTTAATAAGACAATGCTGACTAAGAAACAAATGACAGAATTAATATTCTCTTCTATGTAATTGCTTCTTTTGTGTTGTCACTATAGATTTTGTAGACATATTATGGAGATTTCATTGTCCCTTCATTTTAAACAGTGTAGAAACTTGGCATTAGACTACACAAATCTATTTTTTTTTTAAACCAATGTAGATTATATTTTAACAAGAGTTTTATTAGTTTAATTGGAATGATATTTCGCCTCCTTTAAGTTTAATTATCCGATAAATGATGTTACAAAAACAGAGCTGCTTCACATATTGTTTCTAGTACAAAATGAATTAATAATAAACCTAAATTTTAAGAAAACCGACATTATTGTCAGTTGATCAACGCAAAAAGTCTTTAAAAATTCTAAATATGATATTCCCAGACATCAAAAAAGTGATTTTATAAAGTACTAAGAAAATAGGTTTCATAGTACTATACTACTACTTTTAAGGTTATAGTTGATTTTGTCTTTAGTGAAACTATACTGTTCTGTACAATCAGTTTCGTTGATAGCCCAGTGGCGACACTCATAGCCATCAAATTCGAAGAATATGATTTCTGCCTCATCATAAACATAGCCTCATAAGGCGAGACAGTCGGTATGTACGTAAGACATAATTGACAATATTAATAATTAAATAATTTCATTTTGTAGGATATACTTTTAAGTTTAGGGATTATTACTAAACTTCTAATACTTCTACCAAAATGAAAAAGACTTCGAAGTACAGTCACAGTGTGATACAAAATTGACTTAAAACAGTTATCCCGTCAATTTTCGTACTATTCATTAGCTGCATTTGTTTTTTTAGTTATAGATATATTTATTTTTTTATTGGATCACCAACATAAGTAACAGTGTGTAACACAAAAAATAAATTAGTATAAAAATACTTAGTTCTCACTGCACTCATAATAAGAGGCGACCACATCATGCATTAAATACAAAACTATATAACAATAAAAATCCTTATATAAAACAAAAAATAAAGAAGTTCACCAAAATAATAATAAAAAAAATATATATCGAAGTAATTTTGCTTAAAATTATGACATTTGTACATTAAAATTAAAACAAGACTTAAAACAAATAAACTATCAGCTAATATATCTAGCTATATTTTACGTAAATTTAAGTGCGCTCAGTACATTTGTGTTTGACTGATAATTTTAAAAATAAAAAATAAGAGCCAATTGATGAAGCACCATATAGTACATGGAATTATAGCAACCACGGGTCATCACCATCATCTTAGCCCATTAACCTCCCACTGCTGAGTACGGACAAACCAAGTTGAGAAGGTATTGAATTTTACTCCATCACGCGATCCCAGTGCGGATTGGTGAAGGCAAACAGGCGGGAAAATATTTGAAGCCGCCTATTTAGGCTTTTGAGTAGGCTTAAGAACTACCACATTTAGTGATAAACGGGACCACGTTGAACGCCAGCGGTCCCAGACACAATAGAAAATCTATTGTTTGTCGGTCACTTGGCGTTTAAAGACACTAAGTACCTTTTGAATTACTTGACTTGCTACTCATATAATGAAGTATGTCGATGAAGAGTTCAACTTGGTAGACAAGTATATTATTCTTTATATTTAACTACGCTTTAATTACTTATATACAGGGTGGAATTTTGTAATGCCACCTGAAGGGGAAGTACTCTTATTACTGTAGATAGAAAATTTTACTCAATGAAAACATTCCTTTATTTTTGAAAAGATATTAAACTGCATTTCAAGATTTTTAAAAAATCGCTTGCCGCACCCGGTAGGTAAAATTGAACCAACTAAAATCTATGAAAGTTTCACTCTGTACTTTTATTGCATCGATCGTTAGGGTCAATTATAATCTCTTATAATATGTGTGCTTATGTCGTACATTGCTTGATGCGAATAAAAATTAAACGAGAGCTGATTTAATATCGTTTCAGCATTGGTCGTGAAGACATCGTTGTTCTGAGGCTGTCTGGTAAGGGCAAAACACGTGTCGTGTTGAATTGTTTCTCGATTTGTCGGAAAATTATAGATGCGCATTTTCACTTTGGGAAATTGGGGAATTGTCACAAAATATTTTTAATCTATCTCTTGCGATGGTAATGATTTGTATATTTGGTAGAAATGAGAATAGGTCGTGAGTTGTTATTCAACATCATTCGTCTGCCTATATTCACCCTGTTACCCTAATTTCTTTACTTATAATGTTGTCTGTCCCTGTCTGTTTATATTCACCCTCCTGCCCTAATTTTTTTACTTATGATTTCAGTATGTTTATATGAATATGTTATTACATATGGCAGAACGTTAGTGTAATTTCTACCTGGGCCTGCATTTCTGTTAGTTGTTTTGTTAGAAACATTACATTAGCTTATTTTATTTTAAAATTCATAATTATCTGTTTTAGTTGCGCCTTTTGTGATTTGCACTAGTACCAAGCTTGTTTCCAACCATCAACATTATACAACTTACTTTGTAATTGAGTTGAGGTTTCCTTGTGCGATCAGATTCAGAACGAAGATACTCGCGAATGTATGAAAGTTACCGTCTCATCAATTCAAAGCTAAAGTGGTAATATTAGGTCGGGGAAAAAGTCTTTTCGCATAACGTAGGTATAAACTTATTATAAAATTTTTTTGACTGTACTATTTGTGTCTGGCTGGTTTTGGTAACATTAAAAAGGTTCCATTATAAAGAAAAGAAAAAAATAAAAAAAAGTTGTTTCCCGCTATTTTTCATTTGTTTTTCTCTCCGTTAAAATGAGTGAATCTAATGAAGAAATTCGATACATTTTAAAATTTTATTATAAAAAAGGCAAAAATGCAACTCAAGCAGTGAAAAAAATTTGTGATGTTTATGGACCTAATGCAGTGTCAGTAAGAGTAGCACAAATTTGGTTCAAACGTTTTCAGTCCGGAAATTTTGATGTTAAAGATGCACCTCGCTCTGGTCGCCCTGTTACGAATAAAATGGACGCCATTTTTGAAAGAGTGGAGCAAGATCGGCATATTAGTAGTTACGATGTAGCTGAAGAACTGGGAATTGACCACAAAACAGTTTTGACCCATTTGAAGAAAGCTGGTTATACAAAAAAGCTCGATATTTGGGTGCCACACGAGCTCACTCAAAGAAACTTAATGAACCGTGTACTCATTTGCGATTCATTATTGAGACGTAATGAAACCGAGCCGTTTTTGAAGAGATTGATAACTGGCGATAAAAAGTGGATCACGTACGACAAGAACGTGCGAAAAAGGTCGTGGTCGAAAGTTGGCCAGGCTTCACAGACTGTGGCCAAACCTGGCCTAACACGAAATAAGGTGATGCTGTGTGTATGGTGGGATTGGAAGGGCATTGTTTATTATGAGCTTTTACCGCCCGGCAAAACCATCGATTCTGATCTTTACTGCCAGCAACTGATGAGATTAAAGGAAGCAGTCGAGAGAAAACGGCCGGAATTGATCAACAGGAAGGGTGTGGTCTTTCATCACGATAACGCTAGACCACACACATCTTTAGCCACTCAGCAAAAATTAAGAGAGTTCGACTGGGAGGTCCTAGTGCATCCACCATATAGCCCTGACCTTGCGCCTTCAGATTTTCACCTGTTTCGGTCTCTGCAGAATTCTTTAGGTTCTGTAAGGTTGACCTCAAGAGAGGACTGCCAAAACTATTTGTCCCGTTTTTTTGATCAGAAGTCCCAAAGTTTCTGCAGTAACGGGATAATGTCTCTGCCCACAAAATGGCAGAAAGTTATTCAACAAAACGGTACATATATATTGTAAATAAATGTAAATAAACTTTGAAAAAAATGTCTTGACTTTTCATACAAAAATACGAAAAGACTTTTTCCCCAACCTATTATACTACCCACATTACACTCTACATCCACAATCTCTAAGAATGAATGGTTCTCGAATGGGGACCACAGACTGGGAGCCACGATATTGTTGCTGCCTTCCTATCACTTAAATACCCCATATTATATTACTATTTTTAAAAGACAACATTTTATAGGTTTTCTTGTTAACTAATTATACAATCTTTTATAAGTAGGAAAAGAGTAACCGAGTATTGGGCGTAATAATCAGATTTTTAGATTGATTGCAAATAATCAGGTTACTGATGAATTTTGGATGAAACAAGTGGCACGTCTACGCTTTGCCTCGGTCTATTTATTCAATACTAGCTGTTACCCGCGACTTCGTTCGCGTGGAATAGTATCTTTGGGTAGCATTTTTATTATTTAATAAGAATCATTAGTAGGTATAGTAGATATCAGCGGCGGCGATGCAGAGAATTCGTTAAAAGGAACTTAAACTTCAAAAGCCAAAATATTTTTTAAACTTGATACACCCAAAATTTTTAAATATCATGTTCCTAGAATAGTTTGGCGTCGTAGTTCCCGTCCCGAATCCGTTCCGTTCCGTTCGAATTTCAAGAATTCCGTTTGTAGAAAAACTCTGCACATCCTAAGAGACCTACGTACCAACTTTCATGGTTTTATCTTCAAAAATAAAGATCACCCATAAAAACATTCAATTCCTATTTCACCCCCATACTGGTAAAAATTTCAAAATGCTAGAACAAACGATTTTTTGTTTATTATTTAGTGCCTAAATACAAAATGTTATATTTTTATTTTCAAAAATGACGAACTTCATACAAACTTTCAACCCCTATTTCATCTCTCACAGGACGAAATTTCAAAAACGCTAGAACAAATGTTTAATTATTTCCTATCAAGTGCTTAAATATTAAGTTTCATGGTTTTATCTTTTAAAATTAAGAAATCCCATACAACTTTTTACTCCCTCCCCTTTTTAACCCTTTACAACCCCCTTTTCGAAATAAAAAGTAGCCTATGTTCTTTCTCAGGGTCTAGACCATCTGTATACCAAATTTCATTCAAATCCGTTCAGTAGTTTTGGCGTGAAAGAGTAACAGACAGACAGACAGACAGAGTTACTTTCGCATTTATAATATTAGTAAGGATTTTACACTTCGGTTTACATTATTAATGTTAAATATGATTTTTTTTTTTGTTTTTTTTTGTTGACTGACCAACGGGGGCGATAAATAATACAATCTAGCTTAATTTATGACTAATAAGTATTATAATTAAAACACAAGTTTCCTTTTATTTAAAGAAAACATTGTCTAATAATCCAAATTTCTATTAATATGAAGACGCTTCAACACTTCGAAAGGATTTGCTCTTTTGAGCTTTCTGTTCCTGTCTGCTTCGGCTTTGTGAGTATAGCCATGAAGATTTCGTTGTTGAGTTTTTGAATATTTCTTCGTATTGGCAACAAGTTCCTTCTCAAGGGGATCACCATTGACCAAATATTAAGCTTAAAGTGCAATAAAAAAGTTATTAAAATGAAAAATACGTAGATAGACGAAAAATGGACATCTCCTAAACAAGATTTCCGGCATTTGAAAAAGGACTTCAGTATCAGTTAATTTATTAAAAAATGCAAAATTTAAAAAGCGAACGCCATCAATTAGAAATATTTAAAAAAATAATATGATGAGAGTGTAAACGTAGTAAATGATTGGAAGACTCCGCTCGGTGGTGGTGTGACCCTGTTACGTTGTTCACTTTTATCTTACGCTAAGTCTTGCATAAATTGGAACGGCAAAAATAAGAAGTTCGCAACGTTGAAACTTCCAGTTGTTAGTTAAATTTCTGACGTCGATAAGTCTAGTGGACAAACGAAAGAGTTGCTGAACGCATGTTGAACATCGCATAAAAGAAAAAGCAAAGTCGAGGAATAACAAAGCGAATCCGGTGCTATAAAAACGAAAGCGCAGAGCGATAGTGAAAGTTTGATGTGTAGGCAAATATTACTCGCTTCCAGGCGGAGATTTGTGCGTTAGTCTCTCAGTTCCAAAATGGGTTAAGGGGAATCGAAACGCAGGGTTTTGCACCCGTTTCACTACTTCCATTTTCTGCACATACAATATGTATAGAGCTCGGCGCCGAAACGTGTTTGACGGAATCAACGTGAATGGAACTTGGCGTCTGACATGTGTATCTATCTGATTCAGCGTGATGTAGGAATCGTTTTTGTACGCTTTATGTATGTACCTGATTTCTGATTATTCCTTTTATAGCTTTCTTGATACTCTTTGTTGCGAAAAAAAATAATGGAAAAAGCCCTGAGATTCGGGAAAGCCATGTTTAGCTGTCAAAGACTTCGTTGAAATTTATAATGAATAATTATTTATTATTTTATCTTTAGGAGCTTCTCACCTAAACAAATTTAGACCTTAGTATGCTAGTATTATATTAGCATTCTCAATATTATAACACTTCTTTATAAAAAATGTTATTCCAGTTTGAATCGGTTAGATAATTTAAGAGTTGTTCTTTTACTTGGGTAAAAATTGAGTTAAGTAAGTTAGAAACTTTGCACAAAGACCTTGGAGGTGAAGGCTTAGAATTTCTGTCGTTTTATGCCGAACGTTACGGCATTACCCAGTAGGCTGGGCTACCATAAAACAATGCATTGAGCACGTGCCTGTTTACACTTTCGAGTATACTTTCAAGGTCGTACGCATTTGTAAGGATGTAACCGTGTGGGTTGACCGCTGAACAAATACCGGTTACATAACAATGTCCCACTTCCCACGATCCGGTGAAAAGGCCTTCCGCCAAAATCAGTTTTCGCATTTAGTTGGTCAGATTAATCTGGTACTTTCTATGTTTTGATTACGCATTCGTTAATTTTACATTTTCTACTTAAACATTCAGTTATCGTTTAATATGTTAAAGATTTATCATCAGTCCAATGAACGATTTAGAGTTATAAATAAATTTCAGGGTCGCTGTATATTAATCCGAGTTATTTTTAGCTTTATATTATTGTATTCAATGCGGTTCGATTAATTGTGTTTGTGAACTTGCTTACCAGTTGTCATTGAATTCGCCGTTCGTCACGCTAATTATGTTATTATTTATGAATGATTTAAATAGGCGGGCATTACGGAATTAGTCATTTATCTCTGTGTTGTTTACCCACAATCGTGTTAGATAGTTGTCGATAAGGAGACACGTGGTTTCGAGGTCGTTGACCCGACATACTCGTGCTCGCCGACAGCTCGGTAATAATAATAAAATGTTTCCGTGCGACTGGTTCAAGGGCGACCCGCTGATATCGGCGCCCCGCTATATTTAGATTTAGCTGTGTGTATATGTGTGAGTGCTTTTCTACACAATTGTCTTGAGCAGAGTGGGTACTGTTAACTTCAGCGCTCGAAAATATCCAATCTGCGAAGAACGCGACGGCCGAGTTATATTTAAGTTCCTGTGTATGTATGTAGGTTCCTTGTGAAGCAAACAACTTGGTTTGGCTTCTTTTTTTTCTTTTGTATCAGTAAAATTGGTACTATTGCGTACATAATGTTAAAACGCATTTACCTGGTGCTAAGATTTATTCTGATATTGGAAAATTTACAAAATATAAAGCTATTCTACAGGGACCATTCCTGGAGACGATTTTTATCTCCGCATATGAATACTTAAGCGAAATTAACGAGTACCTCGAACAGCGTGCCATTAATTAAAGTGACCATGATCTATTCTCTCCCCTGGTATTTAGGACAATGCATGGATGGTGTGCGTAGTGTAGGCTGAGTAAATTTCGCTCTCACTTTCGTATCGCAATAGTGCCGGCCATGTACATGAAAACGAGATGAATGGGCCGACTGAGACCGTTCATTCCGAGTCCGTGATGTGGATTTCGTAAAATCAATGGTAGTCGTCTCGGACCCGCCGCGTAGCGCCGATAATCGTGTCATTGTGCTATGCTTGGATAATGGGCCCGGCCCCGACCATCTACGCATCATGTCAATGACCATTTAACTATCACCTGCCTCTTAAACGATTGTATTGCCGATTTATAAACTCTATTATTAAAAAAAAAATTTACTTAGCTTTATACTTCAGATTAGATAAAAATTATTTAATGACTTTCACCCTTTTAAAAAAATACGACCTTATTATTTTTCAAGAATTATTCAAGTCGAGAAGGAGCTGACCTTTTTAGAGTTAAGTACAATGCTTTTAACTTTGAAAACTCTCGGATAACAATTAAAACTTTATGGCATTCTGTTTCCTTACAGATAAAGAAACTTATGTCTGATTTTTGTATTCAGGTAGGTTGTCCTCTGACAAAATACACACTTGTAGAGTACCAGGTTTAATATTAATTCAAATTTTTATCCAGCAGACTAACCCTAGCAAGATAAGGTTAAAATTACAAATAAATTGAAAAAAAGTATATAATTTAAACTCATTTAAGTAATGTCTCATAATAATAACGTTACTATTTATATGCTATATAATTAAATAGTTCTATTGTTTTTATCCGGAAGTCTTAAATCTTCTTTACCAGCTATGAATGACACAATTTCAATAATCTGTTAAAAATTATACATTAGGTGAAAATAGCATAATACTTATGGACTATATACCTAATATCAATTGTTTTTTTTCTTACTTAACTTATGTTGCCCCACTTCAATGTGTCCATTAAAATTTAAAAAAAAAATGTTACTTAAATGTAGGAGATATTTATCCATATAAATGACACAAAATCTCTGGAAGAATATATCGCGATATATTCTACTCTAAAAGTTAGTACTGAACATATTCACGTTTTTTCCACGGGATCCTGCCGTTTTGCCAAAACTATTTTGACAAAAATTTATAATCCAAACAAATTTTAGCAAACTTTTTTTACACCAATGCAACGTTGCGAATTATTTTAGT
This sequence comes from Musotima nitidalis, assembly GCA_949126915.1. Classification (NCBI taxonomy): domain Eukaryota; kingdom Metazoa; phylum Arthropoda; class Insecta; order Lepidoptera; family Crambidae; genus Musotima; species Musotima nitidalis. Next base: position 6,140,151 of record OX421432.1, on the reverse strand, counting down.
ACGCAAATTTTCATTTGGTCAAATTTTTACTCGGCAGTATATTACTACGGATAATGACATTATGGCATTAGGTTTTTTAACAAGTAATTTATTACGGCAAACAAACTTTAGACAAATAACATTTAATCAAATGATTTGTTTGGACATAAAGTTTTACGTTTATTATTTTAAATAATCACAAACTAAGATATTAATACTAAATATATACTAAAAATAAAATAGTATAAGGAATGTTTGTTTAATATGTGTTCATAATTTTAAATTAACGTGATGATGATGAGTGAGGCTTAGATACATATTGGTTAGGTTAGAACAGTGACCACAAAGCGCGCGAGCCGAGCGAGCGAAGCGAGCGTGCCGCGGTAGCGGCCGGCGAAGCGCCAGAAAATACTACTGTTGATTTATGTATGGCCAATATTTGTAGATTAGTATTAATAGTAAAGATGCAAATAGAAATGGTTATTTGAAAAGTTTCGAGACGAATTATTTGGCTTATTTTATTTTGCGTAAAATATGTAATACTAACTGAGTTATTGTCGAAACGTTCACTTGGAAAGCATTACGTTTACGATACAATTATTTGTGAAGAGTTTATTTGCCAAGTAATAATTTGGCAAATGAAATTTTACAAAACAATATTTGGGAAGTGATAATTTGTCAATTTTCTTTTGGTGTAACTAGGGATACCCTTTTTCCACGTGTAGTGTAGTTGATTACTGTTACTGTTTTACTCTAAATGTTATAAATATGACATTAGTTTAGTGTGGCACCAGCCAGCGGCCATAATCATTTGAAATTCAATATTAAAATTACAGTTAAGCTTATTTTCCGTCTATCATTGCATTCAATTATAGTAATGTTGCAACCTAACATAAAGATCTAAAGTTCTATTGGAAGCGACAATGTACTTCACTTCTAATACAGTTGTAGGACCGTCTTGCAACTTTGTCATGCACACATTTTTATTCATCAATTATAAAAATCAAATCAAAAATTACATCGGCGATATAAAGACATGCCCCTTAGACAAGTCTATCATCTCATAATCGTCTTGTACTTAAGATATTACATAATACATGCCGCAAGCTGTTCAAATACGCAGACCCGACGACGAGTCGTGTACGAAGACCCCTAACTGTTTTCGAGCTCATTTTTATTGATTTCGTTCATTCATACCGTCACGGCTTCTATTGTTGTTAAAGTAGTTAAAAAAGCCAAAAAAAATCTGACCACTAACGGCTGCCATAATAAAAATAATATAAATTACCATGCCGAAGGAAAACGTCACTTTTAACGCGTCTTGCATTCATTCATACAATATGTTGAATGTTGTAATAATGGGGTCGTTAAACCGAGGTGACGTCACGTAATTGCCGGCTCCCTTTGCCGGTCGCTGGTTGAAATCAAAACGTTCGGATTAATAACAAGGGAAGACCTGTGTAGGTCAAGCACATTATTACTACGTCTGGTTTGCGTGCTATTACCGGTTTGCTTTATTGAAATTTCCTTATTTATTGTATAAGTTTCAATGAAATAGAAATATTATTATTACCTACATTATGTTTATTACAAGAGTGAGGTAATACTTGCAAATTTATTAAACTTCGCATTAGTAGTTGTATAAAATTTGCACCAAATGTGAACATAAAATGTATTGCCTTATCCAATGTTAAAAAACAATTCTTCACTTCTGAATTGGCTGTCGTGAGTGTTAGCTATGTTACTATCTGTACACATCTACATTAAAAGGTCACGACCGCCATTTCTCTATAACTCTAGCTAGATAGTACGTACCTAAGAGGAGTTCTTTATTGAACCGTCTTGGGTGGGAAAGGGGTCGCTTTATTAGGTCAGTAACACTTGTAATCCGTTTGTTTACTTTGCAGTGAAATGTTAAGATTCAAGAAAGTTTGAAGGTCTTTTGGAATAAGATCCAATTATCTATGTTAGATCATGTTTTTTGAATGAAGTTTTTATATTTTTTAATTATTATGTTGAAAGTTTATACACGGTAAAGTAATTACAAAAAAAATATAACTCCCAATTAGTGATATTATGTAAAAAAATATAATACAAATGAATTATAAATGATCTTGTTAATATTCTGTATTTTTTATTTATATAAAATAGCTTGATAAGTACAACACAGAAAGAAACAGTGGATTTGAAGATTGTAATTATCTACCTACTTAATCAATGAAACCATTCTTTATTCCAACTTCTTGAAGCGCGATTGCCTTCAAAATGTCATACCAAAGTATAAAAAACTGGAAATTTAATGTAAATTGAAAATAAGCTATGTCAGTCAGTGCCTTGCGACTGATCATCGAATCGATTCTGACGTGACTCGACATGCTAATGTTATAAGTAATAATAACCTATGTTTTACTTCAGATAATAAAAAGGTACCAGTGGTTCATGCGGAACAAGTCGCGATCGGCCGCTATCTATCTTAATCAAAGCGGTGCAGTTACAATATGTGTATACGTCTCAGTGGTGTTATTTAACACGGCCAAGACTAAGTGCAAGCCACCTGTTGCCTAACCAACGTAGCACCTAGTTATTGCGAGCTTGACATTCACGGGGCTCGTGACGCCAGACCAAAATAACTTGCCGTAACCGACCGCATAACACGACGTAATGCTCTTTCTATTTATAGAGCCTTATAATTAAATACAGACATTTGTATTTACCTTCCGTTAGCTGTTGCGTTAATGCCACGAGGAACGCACGCGTTTCGGTATGCGACCGGTTGATTGACAGCGCACCGGAGTTAGCTTTGCGGTTGTTCTTACTTCACTAAATATGCTTTTGGCGAAAGTTAAGAAATTACAAACATGTTCATTCGATTTTTTCTTTCTTATTATTTTTAATTAGATAATCTTTGGTTGAGCAGCTTCTTAGCTTTCGAATAGTCAACTAAATGATCTAAATTTAAAATGAGTATTAAATATATGTGTATATTTTATGATATTAAATCACACTCACTCAATATTTTATTGTATTAAATTCTAAAAGTAAGCCGTTGTACATGTCTTTCATAACTTTTATCTTTGTATATGATCCTTATGTGCATAAATTGTTAAATAAATAAATAAATAAAATCACACTTATTCAAATTAATTCATTAATTAGCATTATCATGACGTGCGTACTCCACCGGTCTATAGGTAGTGAAAACAGATGATTCGATGAATACCGTTTACGTCCCATTGTTGTTACTCAAAGACGTATAAAAAGTAAACCGGTCAGCCTTTTATCGCTTCTCACAGGAGCGCGGCGAAATAAGTAATAATAGTAATAACAGTCAATCTCATTCATTTTCTCTTTTTCTCGCAACAATATATTATGGTCGAGCTTTTTTTGTAGATACGCAAAGGGATAGCCCGTCGGCGTTTAATATGTAAAGGAAGGCAAGGTTATACACACACACATTTACGATGTGTCGGTGTAAGATGCGTTTGTAGTGGAGGGAATCCCCAACTTTTTACAAACACAATCAAAGTTATGTAATGTTTGCTTGTATCCGTCGTCGACACGAAGTGCCTCTGTTGTTTGTACGAATGCCGGTGTTACACATTACTGGTCCTTGTATTAGTCACCCATCACAGCATAGGTCATTAACATTTACTGTTAAACTATTGCTACTATTTTACATGCTTTAAACTCAAAAAGAGTATTCAATTAATTAGCTATATTTTATTTATTGTATCTGTTCAAATATGTTTCTGTATATTTAAAATGAATTGGTTACGCATAACTCTTGTGAAATTATTATTATCAACTTAAAGTTATCGCCCACGTACTAGGCAAGGTGAGAATTTGAGCGCATTTTCCGAAAATTATTGAAAAAAATTCATCGTCTACTGCCAAAGTATTTATCGGATTTGCACAAAAATTTTATGGGTTAAAAAAAATATATTACAACGATGTACTAAGATTTTGCAGCACATTAAATAGGAATACTGAGTATTCCTACTTCATACAAATAAAAATTACATCGGTTCTTAATTAACGAGGATAAACACAGAAGATTCTGGAACTCTTTTAAAAAATATTATAACATTTACTTGCTAGTTGTGCACTATTATAACATTTACTTGCTAGTTGTGCACCGTCTTTAAGTATAGAACACAGGTACAACTTTCATAATCTATCTAGATTCTATATCGATATCTAGATCCTACAATGTTTATATAGATTCGTATAGGCGCCGTAAGTGGCCGTTCCAGTTATAAAATAAAAGTTATCATAAGTTCTCATTGTTAAACCAGCTTTCTATTTTATAGAGTGTACCTAGTCAACATAATAATAAAAGTAAACAGCAATTGTAATTTTAGTAGTGCTATGGTTTGGCGTTCGACAAAGGGATAATGAAATATATTAAGCTTCGCATTCGGATAGTGTCATATATTTATTACAAATAGCGATGCGTGCTAAAACAAATAGGTGCGTGGCGGGTGGAGGCAGTGCGCGAGTTGCGCACCTACCCGCGGGTCAATTACTGCATAAATCAATACGGATGTCGCCCTCTATGCGGTGGCTCTTTGTTCCAGCCGACTGAAGATACGAGGCCCGTCTCGGCGGCTCCAGCTCTGTCCGGAAAACTCGCTGAGGTATCGCGGGGTCGGATGATTACTTATTAACGTAGGTGGAGGCTGGCTGTCGCGGGCGGGCCGTTCGAGCTCGTCGCGCGATCGATGCTGAAGCGGCCAATGGCGCGCTGCCGCCTCCCGGCGCCCGCACCCTGCGCAACCCTCGACCTGGCCTCCCTCCCGCCCCGCCTCACCACTCGTGAACACCGCACCCCGTAACTACGCCCCCATAAATCATTGAATCCACTATAAAACATCCCAATGTTCGTAAAAATGTTACTCTAATTGCGAACATTGCCTGTGCATCTCTTAGTCAAAACTACGGCCGGGAAACCTCGTGTAAGGCCCTAGTTTAAAGACGATAAAGCATTCATTCGATCAAAGCGCAATTTCGATCCCCGCTACACGACGACCGACCTCGTCCCGAAGCGAGTGGGGTTCGTACGAATAATTGAATTTCCATCATAGAACAAAATGAGAACTGAAAACTGAAGCGGGGCGACTTTGTTGGCACAGTGAATTATTTCGGACGTCTATTATTTAGACACTTTATCTTACGGAAAATTTATATTAGGATGGAAAACTAGAGTATTTACAAAATAGCGTAGGTATAGTGAAATCTTGTTTATCGCATTATCTTTTGTCGAAATTTGTTGCATTCAAAGCTGGTAAAATATTATATCAATTAACTAAGTTCATCTATCACTAATCAACAATTCCATCTTACAATGACGCAATGACTTTCTTTGTTCCGTGAGCAATTTTCTATGCAAGGACAAAGGAAACTAAAAACTAACGTTCGATGGTTTCGTCCATCAGAAGGTACGTTTTGCCCTCCGGCGGTTGCGGTTCCCAGGTCACCATTACACAAGATATTCGTTAATTCAAGTTAAGGCCATGTACTGACAAGATATAGTTAAACAGCAGGATGCCCCTCAGAGGCATATTCCTCTGTCACCTTGCACTGGGTTCTTAGATACCTGATCTTAAAATCTTTTGGCCTTTGTTATTTTGAATTTGAAATGGATAACAATAAAGAATTTTCTATTCTATTCCATTTCGCGCATTAATCAGGCATAGTACGATTTATCGACCACCTAGGTAATTGGAGTGTTTCAGTGATCTTTGCCTTTTTTTTTATTTATAAAACCTTTATTTGATTACCAATATTTGTATCTTTCGTATGAAGCTAAACAATTCATTTTGGGCAAAATCATTAGTCAAACAAGGTCATTTTAATAATATAATTATTATGACGCAATGACGTATTATGTCCAATGCCTGTCTGGCGGTAGTATGTAGTAGTATGTAGTATGTAGTAGTATGGAAACTGTTTCCATTATATATGAGATGATTTTCAAATTAAAATATAATTATATTTTATTTGTTTTAAACAAAAGTAACATAACGAATATAACTTTCTGCTATTTTTAAACATACTTAAATGCTTAACATTATTTTAGTAGCATACAAAAATAAAAATAGTGTAATCTACGATTAAAAACATGGGACCGCCACAGTTTCGACAAAAAAGTTCATTTATTGTCGCAGTAAGTACCATGTCGACAATAAATAAATCCATTGCACGATACATACATCAACATACATAAATAAGGATAATGGAAACAAATTATAAAACGGCAGAGAGCTCCTTAACAGGCATAGTGCATAATACGATCACTTTATTTTTGTCTTAAATTTATTCTTTTTTAAGAAACAGATCTTAGGTACACATTGTACGGGTAAAAATTAAGACCACACCATATTTAAAAATATGTTTTTAAATATGGTGTGGTCCTGATTAAGGGTTAAAGGATTTCGTGATAATTTTTATCTAAAAATAGTTTCTTAATAGCAATTAAAACCTATACCTACTCAAGACCTAGAAAATGTTTCAAAGTTTTTAAAATATTTAAACTACCGCACCCAACATGCCTACATTGATTACAATGAATCATGTAACTTTCACAATTTTTAAGTCTTTAAGACAGAAGAAAACTCCTTGACTTGTCGTTTCTTCATAAAGTCTGCCACGGTACATTCGGCAGCATTGAGCTCAACAAACAGTTTCTGCAGTTCCGGTAGTAGACACACTATATAGACGCTTTGTTCAATCTGCATCTAACCCCAAATATTTAAAATAAACAATTTAGCTCATTAGATATTTTCAATAACAGTTAATTTGTTGAATTTAAACATCTTGTGTCTGAAATATTAAGATAAGTGTTTTATGACGCTCACTTAACCAAACACATACATTTACTCACTCACAAACATTCTTTCACACACACACACACACACACAAAAACAGACACACGCACACAGTCAACATTCACCTTTTCTTGGCACTGTTTAATTTTGATCTGCTCTCTTTTAAAGAAGTTTTAATAAAATGTAAATTCGTATTTAGGTATAAGGATAAATATTATGTATTTTTTTTTAATTCTGTGGATTTTGATAAGTTTTAAATAAAATAAATTTAATAATTCAAGCATTTAAGCACTTTTACATAGTTCCGATGAATGTTTTCGGTAATTGTGTTTGTGACAACACCCATAGCCCGGGCATGCAGTATGAAACATATTATGTTGAAATGAATCACCCAATTGCGTCTGTCAATGCAGTGGAATGGCAATATCTAATACAATTTTTTTAGTGTGATTAATGATTATGCATTAAAATTGTCTCCGCTTCACCCGGAAAAAACATTATTATTGTAAAAACATTGTTCCATCGCTATTGGTCGTGTTATTGGTCAAAAACATACATAACGCCCAATTTCCCTTTTTCGGCCCAATATTTAGTGTTCCCATTGTTAACGGGCATGTAATAGCAAGCCTCAATAGGGTGGTACACGTAGCGGCCTTCGGGAACGAGCACTGACGACATAGAATCGATTTATAATGGTTTGATCGCTTTTTAAACCCCCTTGAGACGTCGTTACCAACGTTATGTTTATTGGAAGTGTTGTATTCAAAACACTGTAAGAATAAAAGTTAAGCAAAGATCATGGATTGCTTCATGCAATACATTATGCTCGAGAAACTTACACACATAGATATCGCTTACTTATACGAAAATTTGGCATATTTCAAAACCGAACCTTACCCGCAATATAAATTGCTAAGAAACTATGATTCTAGGTGGATCATAGCACATAGAGCGAATTTTATTAACTTGTGATCGAGTATACCGCCCAGTTTATTATATTATCACCGGATGCGACAGACGTTCGGTGCGCTTTTGATCTTCTCGCTCTTGGAATACAATTCAGGACCGGCTGCGCTTAGACATTTTTATATAGGATTACGTTAACTTAAAATTTTGCATAGCTCTATTCACGATCATAAATATAAAAAAAACAGGCAAACTAAGCTGTTGGAATTGATGCATAGAGAAGGTTTAATCCAGAATTGCCCCAGCGTTGCTGTTTTTAAAAAACAATTCAAAGTTCACTTTTTGTCCTGTTGTTAGGTTTTTGTTTACACTTCATGTTGTCAATATGATTTAAAATTTAAAACTTTTATGATTGAACCAAGTAGTAGTATTTTTTAGCAATTCACTTCGATAATTATATAATACCTATTTCAAATCAATGTACACACTTTTAATTTGTATTTTTTCACTAATTTACGTTATTTGTTGGTTTTTTTTTTAAAGAAAATATTCCTGAATACTTTGACATGCAGAATATTTTCCATTGATGGCTATTTTTAAATATTCTGTATAAAAAACATTGAAAACAAGTAAGTAATTAAAAAAAACTGGGAGGCACGAAAAAGTTATAAACTAGTTTTGCGAAATATTAATAACAAACATTTATATACTCGCTATTGTAACTTGTGTTTTTTTGTTGTAATTACGACTTTACCATTAGCTTTTCACTGAATGATCTCAATTATCAAATGATAGTAGTTTTGGATATTTCTAAACCTGTAAGTACTATTAAAATTGGTTCATTAAGTATTTTAGACCATTGACTTAGCTGATTGCTCTAGATTCTAATTGATTTATATGATGAGAAGAATGATCGAATTATAAACTTACTTTTAAATTGTGACTTTAATAAGTATACATTTAACTTTATAGCTATTCATGCTGTGAGCTTGCTCAGTCGTACGACTACTAGAAAACAGGAAAAAATTTAAATTTCAATTGTGTTTAGGTACCTGTATCGTGATATCGCAAACATGGGATTATTTAATGTTTTGTTGATGTAACTGCAGGATATTCACCGAGCTAGTCTAGAATCAGCTCCTCTGTTTGGACATACAAGCGTATATTTTACATATATGGGCCAATGTTGTGCATATTTGTGGAATATCAGTACTTCAGGCTCCGACCATGTAACAATTTTAAGAGAATTTGTATTAAAATTAAGAATAACTGAACTAAAAACCACTTTATGGTTTTTTAATGACTTCATTTCTATTCATCTCAAACACAAGGACGAATTATTTGAACATTATAATTTCATTGTTTATGTAAAAACTCATTGTAAATTATTGCCGAAATTTGCGAAGAATTATATTTCAAAAGTATGAAACATTTAGATTTTTATTTGCAGCATTCGTTAAAAGCTCCGCGATACCAGGTAGTAATAAACGTTTACCGAAGTAAAGCCATAAGTGCTTGCGTCCTTGGGTGGCCGGTTGTGTGGTATTTCACATTGAGCTCTTCCGCGCTACGGAAGGCACGTCAGGCTTTAGTATAATATTATATATAGTGTAGTAGTATCTTTATTGGCTGGGCGGCTTGAAGAATTCTGAACGCAGGACATAACTAAATGAAACGAATCTACTAATATAAACTTGTATCCTTACATGCGTTCATGCAATCACGCCTGTTTCCCCGAACTGGTAGACAGAAGCATATTATATGCCCACATTTCGCCAATTGTATTGTAATAGGTGGCAAGCCTATTACCGCTTATCGGGAATTTTATGTTTGACAGAGCCTCATCCGTTGATCGGCAGTTGCACCAACCGCAATTAAGTTGGCTTGCGATCCTAAGATATTGATAGGATCCCTCTACACCCAAACATACAATCTTACAACATGATAAAAAACGTATTTTTCCTAAATCTTTAATTAATTATCATGAAAAAGTGAATCGAAGTCATAGTGCTTCTAACATTTGTTTGTCAGTATTTAAATCCGTCATAACTGTATATACAATTTGCCTATAGCTTTACCTATTTGATTAACAGCGAACAACAGCTATAAAAACGATCTCTAAAGTGGTATAATTGACGGAGCTAGATGTTTTTCTGCTAAAATGTGGTGTTTTACTAAGATATTGTGTATGAATCTGTCGATAATTTTAATCTGTTCTGTATTAACTTTGTCATATTATATCTAATCGTTAGCCAGCCGTATTTGCAATTCATGCCCATCCATATGAAATTTAATAGTGTGTGTAATTCATCAATATTTTAAACTTCGTAGCACAGCAGTAGTAACGTTTTATTGTTTTTCTTTATTTTTATGTACTAAGTATTACATAGGTTGTATAATTATTTTGAGAAGACATTATGTATCATAATTCTAGGCCAGTTGATTTACATAAGTATTTATAAAATTAATTTGTCTCAAATATATTAAAGTTGATAACAATTTTGTAACAAAAATTAACTTTTAAATTTAAGTGATGAATGAATGGATGAAATACAACTTATAAACCAAATTTGCCTACAAATATTTATGTTAATTTATTTTGTTGCAGCCTCCTCGAGGTTACGGTGGGCCCCCATACGGGCCCGGGGGTCCAGTTGGACCACAACAGCCCCCGGGGGCTTACGGCCCACCCGGTTCATATCAACAACGATATGGACCTCCTCCCCCAGGACCTCAAGGTGTACCTAACTCCAGGCCACCGTTTTCGCCACATCAGGTAAGTTTATTTATCTTTAAACACTACAATAACAGCAGCACATTTTGTAACATGTAGATTACACATGCGGGCTCAACACGTATTGGTGTAAAATCCAGAACGGATGTGGAATCCCATACATTTGCTTAGTCGGATTTGTAATTTTTGTTGATATGACCGAGGCACAATTCGGTTATCTAATGAACTGTTCTTCTAAAAGACCAGTTTCTGTGTTTCTTATTTTAAATTATTTTGCTAGAATACTATGCACTGTATTGTGTAAAGCGTAACGATGAACCATCTAGCACAGTGGTGATCGTACCTACGCTCTCTCCGTTACAAAATATCTCTTCAAAACTAGCTTAAAAATATAGATTGTAGATTCTAAATAAAGAAATAAAATATTAGTTGAAGCTTAGCTTCTGAATCGGCTGTTTCATACCTTCACTCCTATTATTTGATAACCAAGCAACCAAAGAATGTAGACATTCTCTTAAACTAATAAAGTGTAGCGAGCTGATCACTGGCTGGGTGGATGGATTTACTTAAAAAATGCTTGGAACAAGATTTTTTAAATATAAAATCAATTCACTACTTTAAAATGTTGAATCTGCCGTCGCAGTCTTAATGTCAGCAAAAATACAGACCTGTTTCTGTCTACTAAGAGACAGCAATAACGTCTCAATCTATTAGCCACGGACATTTTAATTAATTTTGAGGCTGATTTTATAAAGGCTCAACATTTTTTGGGAATTCAAGTTAGACTTTAAGAGCTTGTTTACACTTAGATAGTATATTTATTTGGTAGCGTTATATTAAAGTCATTTAAATTTCTTAGTTTTATTAAAAATACAAAGTATTATGGAAACTACGTAGTCAGGAACTATCTCAGGCCTCTTCTAAAAATAATTATTATTTTACTAAAACTATATAAATATTCATAATGTACAGAATATTATCAAAATTAATAGCAAAACATTTATCAGATGGTAAGACGCGCCCGCCCATAATCAGTAGTACTATGTCATATAAGCAAAATCCCGATATAATCCAGCGCTCCACAACCCAAGACATCAATTGTTAAGACTCATAATTTCTTGTTCGCTAAAAACAGCATTTAGTTGTAAATCGATGCTATTTGGCATCAGAATAATCTAGTAATGCGACGAAAGTCTCTTATCACAAAAAGAACTCATTAAAAACACTCAAGGGTGGTACCAGGACGAGATTTTCTCCTATCTTTAATAAGAATTAGTGTAAAATCAATGGTTCTTATTAAGAGATATTCACGAACGTTTCGTCGCAGTTCAATCAATTGTAATGATTATACTTGAATTACATTTAGATGCAATTTACGAACACGCATGTCATTGTACAAATACAATGTTTTTGTGAAATTGCTAATGATGAGCAATGGGCAAATACTCCAATTCCATACTTATGCGATTAAACCGTAATGTGAATTGTAATACGAAGCTACATGAGCCCTAATTAATTAACGTGTCAATTATGTAATAAATTAATACACATACCTATACATGTATAGGCGCTTTGCGGTTTGCAGATTAATTCTGATTGATGGTCAAGATACGTGTTCAGGTCATTGCCCTTACATCATTAGTATACAGATAATAGATAGCGAAGAGACATGCGTTACTGTATGACGAAACTCGTAAACATCTACTATGTTATAGATTTATGGTATCATTTGAATATATGTTATTGTGTTAGTTGTTTAATGGATTTCGTGTGTAACACATAGTAACAGAAACATAATTGAGCTTGCTGTGGGTACAACATTGATTTCGGGGTCAATAGTAATTGTTAGAAGTAAGAGAAAGATTAATAATAAGTAATAAAAATTGATATTATAACTCCATTATTTAAATAGAAATAAAGGCTTTCGGTTATTATTTTATAAATAAATTTACTTACAAAAAAAAATCGTGTGCTTGTTGTAAGCTAACTTATAAGATGGCGGACGACAGTCATTAAAGTAATCAAACAAATTTCGACTGACTTGATCAGTTAATAAGTCAATTACTATATTATCTAAATTTGCCTTCCTCTTCTATGAAGTCGTATTTTTTTCTTCGAAAATAACAGACTTAGCTTCCATAAAAACGTTCTAAATTTTATGGAAGCCTTTCTGGTTCCCAGTGGAATATCTGCAACTTTTTTCTTATTAGGTGTTTAGTCTTCCCCTTTTGTCTGGGGAAAGTGAATCTTAATATCCTTACGATGCGGCTTGGAATGGCAAAGCGAGGATGTTAATTCAGTTGTAACTTTTATGTGACGCCTTATTCAACTGGAAAGAGGAGCGTCCACATAAAGGAACCTATTAAGGTTACTTACATTGCACATTAGTGCTTATTGAGGTCATCTATTGTTACAGCCCTATATATAGTCTAAGAAACATTATGGCGCCATAATATCTAAGTATAAGTTCGGGCACTAGCTAATTAAACACTGGGAACACTGAAAGTCCCACCTCCGATGAGACGGGTCGGTTAAAGACCAGAGCAAGTCTTTATTCATATTCACAAACATAAACATACACTTCTGAATGAGGCAACCTATCTCAAATCTCTTTCAAAAAGAACCTGCGTGGATGTCTTGTAATTTGGAACACCTAATGGACTTCCAACGAAATAGCTTCTTCTTTTGTTTTCTATAATATGATACATATTTAAGTCCGAAACTAGAGAGCTGTCTCGAACGTTTCTCAGAATCGTTGAGCCGGGCGGCGCGGCGGCTCGTCGGAGCCTCATCCATCCACTCACGTGAACATAAATGCTCTATCATACTTTAATGGCGTGTGCGCCAACTAGCTCCTAAGCGCCATACGCACAAGTTCTAACTTAGCTTGGAGCCTGAGGATACGCTCGAATGACGTAAGCCGTTCCTCGCGCTCGCTGACGTAAGCTCGTTGTGCAACGGAGCCAGAGGTACGTTTTGAAGCAGGCCTCTTGGAGCGAACTCGTGTAGAAATCGTTGTTAAGAAATGAATCACCAAAGTAACCAATTTCCTTATAATATCTAGATTTTTACAAAAATAATTATGTAACTACGTTTCGCTACTACTATAATAATAAGTCTAAACTTTATTTATGTTTAATAGTATAAAAAGTTATATTAACTAATAAACATTGTTGGAACAAAAGTTCTACTTACCTACTAAACTGATTCTTGGTGTCACTTCAAATATACGTCGTTTATCATAAACACTATCAGTGTACGTACATTTCCAAGATTAATTTATAACAATATTTTAGTTTCTACTTCATAAAGATAATATATTTGTGCGTACATTGTTTCTAAAACAGTCTGCTATGTGTTCTTGAAAACACGAATATTGTTTCATAAAAGTAAAGTTATTTTGAAGAAGAATATTTTCTGCAGAAAACTTACAAATCAAGCTCCAATGTGTACACGGTTTGTGAGAAGCTCGCGAAAGTTTCTCTGCCGGCCCTCCTTCGAGGATTTTATGCTTGAAGTTCCTGGAATAAAGTCGGGGAGTACATTTTAAGTCACTTCCTTTTTTTGTCAGTTACGTTTGTATAGTACGAAATGTGTTTGCCACGCGTAAGAATACATTATTTTACAGATATAAATACCTTTTTGGAAGAAAGAAAGAAAAACATTGATAACCACCAAGGATGTTATGGATATGTCGCTGGCACATTATGAATGCTGGCAGAAAGTGACGTTTTACAAAACGATTAGGCAAATTGTGAAAGTATGGTTAATTTTTTTTGATTACACTCGAAATAATTCATGGGTTTGTTAGGTTCCATTGGGCATTTAAAAGCCCTTCCTGGTTAGGTGTCACAATAAGTTTTATTGCCTGCTGTATAAACAAAAACGTTTCCCATACTTTCACAATTTGCCTAGTCGTTTTGTCAAACGTCACTGTTTATAATCTGCCTACGACAGGTATATCATTTCGTATCAGGATACGGATTTACATTGTACTTTATAGGTTTTACAATTAACCTACTCGTTTTCAGGTAAATACTTAAATGCAAATCAAAAATAACATTCGTAGTTCTAATATATTTATCAATATCATTATAAAAATTAATCATTATCACAACATAACATATGAATCAATCTTTTTAAGTCATAGCTTGTGATTTAATCAAGCTTAAGTATAAACTGAAATAAAAAGAACTGAACTATAGTAATCAATTATTTAAATAAGTATACAAGATATTAAAATCTTAATATTGTTAGACTTCGCCCTGTTCGAACCTATCCAAAAGTTTTATATCGGATTCCGTTACAGTTACGGATAGTTTTTTATTTTCGATATCTGATAGTTTTGGTTACGGATATGGAGCTCCATAACGACCATGACAAACACAACACGAAACAAACACACAATATACAATACACATAAAAATACCGATATAAACAGTAATTGCGCTCATTATGTGATCACCAATATTGTATATAGCTCATTATAAGCATCAAGCTCAGACTTCCTGTATAAGGAGGTCCGTGCTCAGTAATTGGACGTAAATAGTCTGAAATGATAAGTTAGCAGGCTAGGTGAGATAAGTAATGATTTTATACATACATACATACATAATGTCACGCCTCTTTCCCGTAGGGGTAGGCAGAGATCACATCCTTCCACTTGCTACGATCTTGGCACACACTTTTAGCTTCATTCACACTCATTAACCTCCTCATACACGCCCGTCGGTTTAGGGTACTTTTGACCTGCCCTTTCTCTAACATTTTTTGTATTTGGTCATGGAAGGTCTTACGTGGTCTTCCCCTCCCAACACTTCCATCCACTTGTCCATCATAAATCACTTTCGTTAATCTACTTTCATTTCATAATGATTTTATATTTACCTATTACTGATTTTTCTGGCAGCACAAACTAACTTAACCAGTTTTTGTACAGTATTTTTTTGGAAAATGCATCTGAATTCGTCGTACAATAATTTGACTTACTCTAAATTTGGGGCTGAGTAGTACCGGCCTACAATAGTGCCACCCCCTCTTATCAAATGGGAAGTCGTAAGAGTCAATGAAGAGAAAGCCTGCCGGATGATAGGCAGCAGCGTCATCCTGCGTACTGGCTTGGACAGTACTAACCCGCCTGCCCAGCGTGGTGATTATGGGCAGATACCCCCAATAGAATGTAATCTATTGGGGAGGCTAATGTTTAGCAGTGGACTTTATAAGACTGATATGTTGACGATGATGCACAGAATTTGCATTACTTGGACCAGTTTTAAAAGACCAATTTTATATTATATTTCTTTTATATTATGTGTAGTAACTTCAACAGTCTGAAATGAAGATAGGACTTACACATTTACTCATTTGGATGTGCCTCTTAGCTAAGGATAACTATGTAAAGTACAGGGCTGATTGTAGTGAAATAAAAATTAAGAGATTGAATTAAAATATGAAATTTCACGAGCGAGCCATTTGGTTAATTGATGACAAAACGTCACTAATTAAAACATTGTTATTTATATAGGATGTCCCAGAAACGAGTGTCAAGCGAAAAGTCCAAAGATATTATTTAAAAACAAATTTTATAATCAAATTTACCATTTAAAAATTATTGTCGAAGTTAATATTTGTATGTATAGTTATAGTTGTTATATTATTCAACGAAAGTGAATTTTACACTTTAAACCAATATTTTTTATCAAAGTGACGGAGGTGATAAATTTTATTATAAAATAACATCTTATGAAGATACAATTTATTATTAAAAATTTCTCTCCCAAAAAAGGACTCGGTTGTGTCTCTCAGTGGGGATCTGAAAACCTGGTCGATTATAATGCCACCAAAACCCAGGTTTGTGCATTCTCGTCCAAGGTCTTAAGGTACTCCCTTCCTTACTCCTCCCTCTCTTCAGAACGCTCCGTTGGCCATTTTAGCGGATCTCAGCATTCTTGGCATGGACATCGGCCAGGACCTTAATCCGAAATGCTACATCGAGGGTGTTGAGGTTATTTTAACTGCCTCCCGTAAGTTGGGAATACTTTATTGAGGTACCATAAAGTAAAACGGCTTTTCACTCCCGAGCTGTGCTGTTTGTTATACAAGACTCAAGTGCGATCGAGTGTAGAGTATTGTTCCCATCTTTGGGACGGTTCTGCGAAGTACCTCCTTGACGCACTGGACAGACTGCAACGGCGTGCGGTGCGCATTATAGGGGATGCTGAGGTAACAGCCTCTCTCGAGGATCTACAGATACGTAGAGACATTGCATTTCTCAGTGTCTTCTACCCGAACTACTATGGCTAGTGTTTTGAGGAGCTTTTCGATCTCATCCCGCCCTCTCCTTTTCTCTTCCGAAAAACACGTGCTGGTCTTAGAAACCATCCACATACTGTGCTGACTATCAGCACTCGCACCAAGAAATTTGGGAAGTTGTTTCTGAGCAAGACCACTAAGCTCTGGAATTCGCTGCTGGCTCATTTGTTTCTTATTTCCTATACTTTTAAGCGGGGCGTGAAACGGCATTGTCGCTGGCTGTCATAAATGGGTGCGCTTTGTATCGTGCTTATTTCACGATATGAAGCGCCTTAATTTTTTTAAACTGCTTACCATTAGACAGGATGTAGTCATTGTGACTTGTCACATTTAAAAACAAAAATAAAACGTCTTCTACTTTATTAAAAATATTTTTAATTAGTACATGCAGGTGATTTTGATATCGCTGAGGTTGCTCTATCTACGGATTTCCCCTTGACTCTCATTTCTGGGACAAGCTGTATATAGTTAGCTGTTATATATAAGACTAGCGGTCGCCCGCGGCTCCGCCCGCGTGGATGTCGGTTACCGCTGCTAAATGCCTACCCAGAAAAGACACGGTCAGCGAAATGATTCCCAGGTCAATTCACAGTCACCGACACTAACATCGACGACGCAGTCATTATCCGCAGGCTGCATAGATTGATTGTCTTCAGGTGGATGTTAAAGTTGTTAATGATGAAAATATTTAAATGTAATTGATACTAAGTTTTCACTCCTACCGGCAGTCCCGGAGTGCAACCCGTTGTTTTGGTATAGATAACTAAAGCGATAATTGTAGAGCTTCTCTATAAACAACATTTGACGTATTATTATTTTCAGGTAACAAAATAAACTGATGGTCGGGCGCCCCGACCCGTGATAGGGCGCCGTGCAGCAGAAATCATAATAATTTAATTTTGCCATAACCTCAAAACCAAACGTCCAATTTCGATCATTCCAAGACCAAATATTATCTACATAAACTGCACTTAGTGATGAAATGATTTATTTTGATAAGGATTAATAGCATAAGTAAAATAATAGTTTAAATATAGGCCAAAAAAATTCAAGATTTTTAAATAAAAAAATGGTTGTTGTGCCTCACTCGACATAGATAGGTATAGTGTGTCGAGGACTTTTTAGGAGATATTTATAAGATCTATAATTAATTACTACATTTTGTGGTTCTATCTTTTATAGTTTAGGCAGCGTACGCAAATTGAGTAACTGTTCTGGTTGATTTTTTACACTTTGTGTCCGAAAAACCCAAATATCTTACGGAACCCTATTCCAAATTAAAATTTATTCTATGTTACTCAGTGTTAATGTAGCTTTCTAATGAAAAATTAAATGACATGAAAAATGAAAAATTATTAAAATCGGTCCGGTACTTTTTGAGTTCATTCGTTACATACAAAAATACAAATCTTTCCTCTTTATAATATTAGTGTAGATATACAAAGGACGGTACACAAATCTAAAGTTATATTTTTTTTTATACAAGCAGATCTAGAAATATCTTAGCAAATAAATAAATATTTATCATCACTGGGTCTATAATAGGGATCCCACTAAGATCTTAAGAGCCTAAGCCAAAATTAAGTGCACCTGCCGATCAACAGACGAAGCTCTGGCAAACTTATAAGTTCCCGGTAAGCGGCAATAGGCTCGCCACCTAATAGGTGTCGGACAAAAAATATTAAAGGCGAAGTGTGGGCGTTTAATATGCCTCTGCCTTCCCCTTCGGAGAAACAGGCGTGATAGTATTTATGTATGTATGTTCATCATCACACCCGAGAGTTATCCCGGTGACGGCCGTGCGGGCCCGGAGTCCCATTTCAATTCCATATTCCTCCACTTCCCACGGTCTTCTGCATCCTTTTTGTATAATCATTGGCATACATGTTACGTCCAGCTCTTGGTCCTGTCCATTCTGCCTCGGCCGGGCGGAGGTGCCTTGACATTTGATCCCAACCCACCTTCCCGTGTTCATAAAACGTGGCCATACTAGTAGGCGACATTTTTGCAATTTGTCTGCAATGTCACGGACATGAAGGCTGCCGCAGTTTTTGACGCGGTCCATTATGTTATATCATTTATTGCACATAAACATACATAAAAAAAGTACCAAAAAAGAAGTAAACAAGTGTGCTTATTTCTATACTTAATCTTTTCCAGCCATCCCTATCTTACAATTATTGTGCGGGATTAGAATAATATAAAAGCATTGAATACTCAATACTTTATTGCGTTCTACAATGGTTTCATAAGGTGGTGAATATTACAATTTGGTACATTTGTGGACCCTGTCGAGCACAGCATAGTGTAGGAGAGAGTAGGAAGATAAACATACTCAACGTTCAGGACAAATATTTTGTCCGGGGTGGACTTCAGTGGTATCGGTCGTTGACACATTTAATTATCCTTTATGTAATATCAATTTATTTACTTAGTGCAATCAATTATTGTTTAATGCCGGAGCCTTCATGATAAAGATAGGTAAGGAATACACATAAGAAAAGGTAGAATACCATTAACCTGTATATTGGGAAAGTTAGTAAATCGTCTAGTATGCTTTACAATCAAATTGTGTTAGTTATCTGAAATTATAAGGTTAGTTAGAAACTTTGATAACACTATACAATATATGCTTTGTTTTATTATTGAATTGGCTATGGTTTAGTGAGTAAACATGCAACATGAGGCGCTTTTTATTAAAAATTCTGAAATTTTTGATAACTAACTAGAATGCATTAAATTGAATTTAATATTAAATATCAGAAATTAAAAATGCTGATTACATATTCAACACCTAACTAAATAATATTAAATATGCCAGGTGGCATGGTGCAATAAAATAATATATTTTTGAAAGAATCTTAACCGAAACATAAATTTTTTTTTTTAATATAGTTAGTCAAGGTAGTTTTCTATTTTGCGTTTTGTATATTATAATAACAAGCCCTTGAATGCTTAAGAATTATATACTTTACATTTATGCTCACTGAAATTATAACACATAAAGATATCTCTGCTTATTATCAGCTATGCGTATGCCGAAAATATTATGCCGGAATGCATCATGACTCAATAGATTATGTGACCGAAACTACTCCCAGTTATGCGTGAATAGACCTTGCTAAATTACAAAATTTACCTAAATTGTAATTTTATTGTGTGTGAGGCAATTTTTTCGCTTCCTTTTGTTACAGCTTTGCGACATATTTAGGCAGCCATTAATCTAAATGTCACTGCATAATTATAGATATTTTTTTTCTGACAATTACACCAATTATTTTGTTCCAAGTATCATTTTAGAACTACTGATATGGATACTAAATAACGGATAAACATACATAAATACTTTTTTTTGTAAATATTTACTTAAAATACATAGGTAACAAACAGACCAAAACAAATATATATAATTATATAATTTGATGGCTGCATAGCTTAACTGATACCATATGGTATACCACTTTACAGTAACAAAATTGTGGTTTGCAGCACATTTAAAATTATTCAGTCTTCTAATATTAATGTTATTTTTACTTAAATCCTTTTATCCAGCTTGAGTATATCACGCTCACTTATATGTTTCCGCGGTGGTAGCGTCATGCGTCGGATCGTTGCGCTCCCTAAAATATGGTTGAGCGTAACGCGTTTGCTCATGTCTACTATGTTTATCCGTAATAATGTTAATATTGGTAAAAAAAGAGTTCTGTCTCCCTTTTTTTTTTCAAATCTTGTGACTGCAGAACACAATTGTTTTAATATTATGTATTTTAATTGTAACTGGCGGGAGAAAAAACCAACCTTGACGATTTTCTTGCCCGTTCTTTTACGATCAAGCTCCCGCCCGCAGTGAATGGGCGCGTTAGTTTATAAGTATGACATTCATAAGAGCTCTATTGAGCCAAACTTGAATAAATGAATTTTTAATTTTAATTTTAATTTTTTAATTTAATATTCATGTTTATGCACGCAAAGATTTGTCCTGTGTGTGAGTCAAACCCAAAACCTTTAGAAGCGGAGTGCGGGTATTCGGCCTCCGCGCCATATCGGTCGTTGGACGTTTATGTCTCAGGATTTAATTAAACTACTTGTTATATATTATTACTGGAAAATTTTTGATGTGATTACAGTACTTTTTTGTCTAAATCAGGTTTGGCAGGTGTGTGTTTTAACTGCCAGCCTGCTTGGTTTTGACTTGTCTTTTACATATACCAAATAATTTTGAAGCAGTGTCGTCAGATTCGTTCTTGCCGTTGGTTTGTTTAGAAGTTATTTTAAAATTTGTTTCCGGCATAGAGACCATTAAAGGAGAAAGAAATTAATATCAATGTATGTGATTTAATTTATTATATGAGCAAGAATATGGGCCTTAAAACTTCTATTATCAATATGTATAGTATATCTTTGCATACTCACATGTGGGGCGCTGAGCTATGATAACTCGATAAAGTATGCGTGTATCGCAGTTAATTGTATATACCTAGTCCTCCACGGAAACTTGAACGCGAGTATTGCAAGCTCGGGAGATTCAGCCCGCATTCGGGTGCAATGAATGCGACGACGGTTTCAAGGACGCGTCTCAGGTGATGACGTACGCGCACCCCACTGACACCCCCACAACGCGGCTCTCGGGGTGTTCCGGCACCCACCTAATAATGCACGTCTACGCCCTGTCTGCCAGTCCGCACTCGTTGCAACCTTGAGTGCTCCCGGGGACACCCATTCGCATCAAGGGGTGAGCACTTAAAACTGCATCGTCGACCACGTACTTGACATTGCCATCCCTTGTATCTACTATAATCTACATTATGAACGACCTCTTGCAGACTGAAAGTAAGTAGGTACATAGTTAACTAATGAAATTTACGATTAATTCTTTAAGTATTTTCTGAAACATAGTATGTTTTGTGGCACAGTTCCAAATTTTGTCAGGACATAACGTAATAATTACACTGCCGATGTCCGTAACATAGCTTGTCTCGCCACATTTAGATATTGTCTAGTTAATACCATGTTGATAGCTCTCTAATTATCATAATAATAGTGGAGGCGTTCGGTGGGGTGGCAATAGCGGCCTCGTCAGCTGAGCGAAAACGAAAGTAAACAGAACTCGGTCAAAGGGTTTGTACTCACCTACCCGCAATATTTATGTGGGTACGAGGGGGTGTACCCACACCCTATCCGGTCACCCTCCTTTGATGGATTGGTTGGCGACTGGCGCGGATGTTCGACTGAAACTCAGCCAAACTTCACTGCCTGATATTAGTCTCGATTTCCGGCTTTACTTTAGGCGACAAACTTTTAACGCTGCAATGATTATTTAGTGAAAGTTGTCAGAAATTCTTTTGTTTTAAATTGGTCGTCTGTAATCTGTACGCCTGTGTCTGGACCTCCCACCTGTGCACGATTTTGGGCTATGTGTTTTTTACAGCTGAAATACTTCGTACCCACTTTGGTTTAGTTTAATCTACTAAGTGAAGTTCTATCTATGAAGTTAGATTTTATTTTCGACTAACGATATTAAAAATAGTTGAATACGTTATTTTCTTTCTATTACTATATGTAAAAGAATCTATTCTGACCTTTCCCACTTGGTCTAACCCAGTCAATTCCAAAAATTCAAGAACATTTCTAATTGTCTCCGGGATTTGAACGCTTAGGTAAAATACCAACGCGTTGACAAAAATATAGTAACAGATAGTATCGTTTTAATAAATTATGTGTTCTGGTTACCAGCTGATGTTATAGCGTGACGACGTGAATTTGCACTCTCGTCAAATTTCTTGTCTCGACGTAATAAAAAAAAACTTAATATAATTTAATTGCGTGAGAAAAATGTAATTATTACTTCCTCTAAGATTGAATAACTTTATCCAAATCCTATTAAGAATAATTGTTACGTAAAATTGTTAAATGACTTTTTTATATAGAATTGAATTGTCATCACAACAATGTAGGGGAAACAAAAAGTGAATTCTCTTGACCTGGATTAGTAAATATGAGGTCAACGTTATCTGTTCTATAGCCTTGAAACGTGACGCGGAAAGTCACTGAGTGAAAGCTCTGTGCGATTGATGCAATGGGCGTCTGCGGTTTCTGCATCCTAGTTTCTATATTGTGTTTGTTGCTAACATAGCCACACGTTGTGGCCACACTTTATACGCTTGCAACTTATAGTGGATCTTAACTCTTTTACTATTAAAGTGTTGACTTGATTAAGTCTGCAAACATGTAAACAAAGTGATGTAAGGCAATGAAAAATTAAAGAACTTTCTGTAATTCTTTGCTATTACGCAGATAAATACTTTTTACAAGGAAATGAGAATTACTGCATCTCTATAGTAAGACGCTGTTTTCTTGTGTAAATATGTGTGTAAATGTTATTTCTTAATCCTGCCAAAAAAATTCAGCGGATCATAATATAGATAGGTAATTGGAAATTGTAATTCTAGCAATGATAATTTTTAAAGTATAGCTACTATAATAACTAGGAATGATAGTGTTTATTGTCTTCTACACATTGAAAAGAAAAATAATATATATAACAGGTACACTGAAGTCATAAATATATAAAAACAATAATGAGTTGCATCAGCATTAACTTAATTAATTATAGAGACGAAGGAAAAGTATAAAGTTAATTTGTCAGTAATCCCTGTTCGCACTTCGCCGGTTTTTACAGGTCTAGTACTAAATTTAAAATCCTGTTATATCTCTTACAGCTATATCGTATACAGTTGGATCAGGAAGCAGTATTTATGTATAGATATCAGGTATGGATTTATAACAAGGGGCACTTAGTTAAGTGACAACATGTGGTATTAGGCGGCGCGTTAGTTTATAAGTATGACATTCATAAGAGATTTATTTAGGCAAACTTGAATAAATGGCTTTTAATTTTGTTTTTATTAATACATTTACCTGTGTGTTTAAGAAATGATTTAAAGTATAGGAAATCGCCATCATCATTTCGTTGCATTATCCCAGTTGCCTTATGCTTAATATCATAGGTCCCAGGTTATGCTAACTGGTCTAACCAGATTTGTCTGAATTTCAAAACGCCATCTTAGTTAATATTTACAAGTCCCATCGGAAGCACCTCTAATACTTCTTTTATATTAATTTGTTTCATCAAAATAGGTTTAGTGGTTTATGCTTGAAATCATTTTCGTATTTTAACACTAATTATAATAATACTACCATTAATAAGTATATAAACTGCTGATTTAATTTGAAGTCTAAATACTAAACAGCTTGTGATGAGGGAAATCATGATTGACGCATATGCGTCATTCATACGGATAAACTAGCGCATTTATAATCTATTAAAAATAACACACATGTATTCCAGGAAAAGTCCCAAGAATCCAATAGATTTTCTGTTTCTTAACTAAAACTTCTTTACAAATTCCAAGAAAAAATTGCAAAAGCTCATCTAAACCAAAGAACGTAACATCTTTCATAATAAATAACGTATATAGAATTTTTCATTCTCCTTTTTATGTGCGAAATATTTCGTATTATTTCTTATACATAGTACAAAAGCACCAAAACATTGTAAAGAAATAGAATTATAGTAGAGTAAGCAAAGCATCAATTAAGTCCCGTCACAGATAATAGCTTTTGCCCGCGGCTTAGACTTTCTCACTTACAGTTTATCGCGTCTCACAAGATCCTGAATGCTTAATTAGGATAAAAAGTAACCTGTGTCCTTTCCCGGAAACTTCTTTGTACCAAAGTCCCGGCCCATATGAGCGTGAAAGTAAACTACAAACTCACTTTCGCAATTTATAATAGTAGTAAGAATTTCGTTACTGGTAGTCATAGATGCGTTCCGGTGCACTCGTTTGCAAGTAAACAGGTGTGCATAATAGATGCACGGTCAAGGCCGTCTGTGGTCGGCGACCTCCTCTTTGCACGCGCCCGATTGTTTTATATTTGCATGTGTGCGTGTAAAGGTCTTTGTAACGGTTAAATTAATGCTATTATGTTACTTGGTTTGTTCGATTGAAATGCGTCGAGAAACTGTTGTTGTATTAACGATTTAAGAATTTGTAGTATTCAGTCATTTTAAACACTCGTCGCTAATATTATTTCATCATCATTTCAAAACGCAGATTACAATTTGTGATCCACCAATAGATATGTAATATAAAAGCACGCATGTGGCGTTCTGCTGTAGAATTTCTCTAGCCGTTCTTTTAACGTTTTCTCAGACCAGCCAAAAACACGGCTTCAGGTCCTACGCGGACTTAATGTTCTACAAGAGATAAACAAAAGTATGAAACAAGTTGATTAACGTTTATAAAGGTCAGTTTTTGGCGACCATTTGTGACACTTAAACACGTTTAGCCGCTGGTTCCGGTTTTCTCAGTATATCCTGTTAGGCTATTCTTATAGCATAGTCCATACTCAAGCCACCTCCAATTTGCCACCTCCAATTTCTGAGAAGCCAGAGCCTTCTTGAGGGAAGTTCATAGATAGTGGATGATGATGAGGAATTCAACCTTACTTATAAGCTAGTTGCGAGATATGAATACTAACGTCATACAAAATCAGCGCTCGATTATAACCAAATTTTACGCGATCTTATTTGGAGTAATAATGAGTACTATAAATAGTTCAGTCTAGTTTTGTACGAAATAAAATTACATGATTTGTTATTGTATGTTTAAAAGACGCGAAGCTTAAAATCATAAGAATAACTACACATAAGCACGACAATACGCCTCATTCTTTGGAATAAATAAACTGGTGTACAAAAACCCACCTACTAAACCGGCTAACGTAGCTATGTTGAAGGTTTTTTTCAAGCAATCGCTCATTGTTCTGTACATTGACAGTTTCCTCTCAGTCGCAAAGTAAATTCGTGCTATTGTCATCTAATAATTCAAGTAATATTAATTTGGATACAATTGATTACTCCTCCGTGTGTTGTTATCATCTTCAGTGAGACAATCTTCCGCCAACGATGCCTGTCCTCGGCCACATTATAGAGCCTTGTAAAGTCCGTTGCCGAAAGTTGTACGGATCTGGTCGGTTCATCGAATAGCACCATCTTTACACAGGTCCGGCGTGCGGTTCAGGGAACTTCAGTCTTTCAGTCTTTCCCGCCAACAATACATTTCGAAAGCCTGAATGCGCGGTCAGCTGTTTTGAGTGTTATGTTTTATCGTTATATAAAAAGATGTCACTAATGCTCTTCTACAACACCCACAAACTTGATTTTAGTAATCCGGGAAATGTTTCTTTCGGTTTATAGAAATTTAACCATCACAAATTTATTCATAATACATTCTTTCTCATGGTATACTTTGATACAGTCCAAAACATTGAGGGATCGAAATTAAAAGGTTTCAGATCATGCTCCACCTCACAAACCCAGTCTGAGTATGGAACCGCAGGTGTGTGGAGTCCTGCTATTATAAGTTTTTAAACGGCACATCGCGGCGTCTTAACTTGGCTTAACGACTACCATTTATAGTGATAACCGTGACCAACGGCATAATATGCTTTCGGACGCAAATAAGCGCTCCAAATTAAAGGCCACACAAACGTTTATACAAGGACAGCCTTGTAAATGTCTGGTGGCAGGAATATATAAAATCTATATTGCTTATACAAACTTAATGCTAAGTTGTGTTCTGTTGTTCTCAGGGTTATGAGCGAGGCGGATCACCACAGCCGCCCTCGCAGCCGCCTGGCGCTCCAAGCCCGGGCGGAGGACAGAATGCCCCTGGGTCTATGTCCCCCACACAAGACGCACAACATGCGCCACATTTGCCGCCCCACGGCGCACAGCCACCTCCTCAACATCAGGTATATACCGCTCTTGAACCGCTTTGTTGTGCTAACTCGAATAATATTAACATCTTGTAGGTTTACTATTCGCCCCTAGGCGGGGGGTACTGATCTATGTAGCCGTAATAGATTTATTGCTACAGTATAAATTAATCATTAAATGATATTTTTCCTTCGAGTTGCTGAGGTCAGACGGCATTGGCTTCGTGTAATAACTGAAATTCAGCTCAATATTGTAGCCCACGGTCTGCTGACTTTAACCAGTCAGCTTAAAACTAAAACTAGCTTAGCTAGCTTCTATCTTAACCAGGATATTATGATTGGCCGTTGTACTTAATTAAATTCTTAATCTTTATTTTTATTGGAAATTGCAATACAACCCTTGAAGGATCCCACCTCACACCCAAAACACTCGATTCTGCACTTGTATCTTAGTTCTTAGGTTAAACAGAGTTAAATTGGTTTTAAAGAAAGGCAATATTTTTTGTTGATAAATACGTATGTATACGTTTCTTCGTTGACATCATCGTCATACTATGTCATCATCACTATCAACTGCCGTCCACTGCTAAACGTAGGTCTGCAGAATACTTATGCTTTGTAAATAAGAAATTAACTTCGACTGTGTTTTTATCTTTATTATTATAAATGTTGAAATAAATACTACCCGTGGGTAATTATTTAGTAATTTACGCATTAATAATTATATATGTAAACAAAATCTCAGTAAATTTAATAGAAATTGAGTACAGTAATTCCCGGAACTTGTAGGGCAAAACTTTGGCTATGAACTTTAGTGTTATTGTTGCCGTAATAGACTTCCGCTGAATGTACAGACCCTCGTTGGTAGCCATTTTTAAAAATTACCTCCACCGACCATAACTATTTCAATAAACTGTCTATGGTCATACCCGGTCCTAACGGCCAACTTTTACTTTCATTATGTCTGTTTTCCTCTTTTAGTGTTCTTTCTTCCTCCCCTTATACGCATTTTAATAATAATCATTGAATTGATATAGCTACACTTTCCGTTTATTGGAGTCCTTTATATTGTTATTTACACGAACAAAACAAACTTTTTAATGTTGTTTTGTTTAAAGCAGAAAGTATACTTTGTAAAAAAAGAAGTAATTTTAATATAATCTACTTCTTCAGTACATTATTCTCTAAAAACAGGATATAGTTACTCATAATGCAGAAAAAATATATGAACGGCAGTTACCTACAGTTCTGCATATATGAAAGAACTATATGTAGTTCCTCTTAAGACATTTTCAAAAATGTTGAAATAATTGTTTTTCATTTTTAAATAATATTTCATAAAATGTGCTATTACATTCGCAAATGAACGAATTAGTAAACTTAAATAAAATTTCTTAGAATTTTGTAAATCTCTTTAAGATGTGAATCATGTAGAAAAACCTAATAAAGGCTTCATCAATCATGTCTATAAAACAAAATAACATAATTATTATCATGTCTATTCAAATAAAGAAAAAACAGAAAACCCATATCGAGGGCTCAAACCCGATAAGTGACAAAATTTGCGTTTTTGGGCTTAAAGCAGTACTTAAAAGAATTTATCGATTAATTAAAAAAAAAAACTTAAAAGGTTTACTTATTGGATTATGAAGTCCTCAGTTTTCAATCTTCTTTTCTGAAATCGACTTATTTGATAATATCACAAGAAAAAGCGGCAGAAATTATGTATCTGATGTTGTCACTTATCGGGTTTGAGCACGGAACCCTCGATATGGCCAAATTTCATTACTTCCAAGGACAAGGACGGTAAACCAATCAGCCAGGACATGTATAGATTTTCAGTTTACGTCATGATATGCTGAGTACATCCTAATATTCTCTACCATATTGGTACATTAATATCCCTCATTCTGCCTGTATTGTATGGCTTGCACGTGGCCATCTGCGATATAATGGAGGTACTCGTATATGGCACATGTTGTCTTGTTGCTTCACAATTTGCATGTGTGGTAGAGACTATATTGTGGCTTGTAATAATAGTTTGCCACAGGAACGACTTGAAAATTACGAACCCTCACACTCAATTATTCATCAAATTAATAATAAACATATCTTTATAAGGTCATTTTTTATTTTATATTAAATTACAATTTTGTATTAATTTACTACTGTAAAAACACAAGTTATTCTTATCTAACAACTAACTTATAACTTGTTAAACTTTATGAATTTAATATACTTCATACTTTTTACACATACACATAAACTGAAGACCCGTGCAAAGCTAGCACAAGTCAAAAAAAAAACTTAATTTCCACATAAAAAAAAATATATTTATATTCACCAAAAGATGTACTTTTTTAGTACGAAAATAAAATATATATTTCTCGAAAGTCGACTATTTAAATTGCAGCTATACTGTTATTATTTACTTCTTTTGTTGAATAATATTATGTCCTTTTTGTAACTAATAAAAACATTCAAAGTATTATTTAAAAAATGAAAAGTATTTATAATATTACATTAACTACCTAAATAACACACGTTAAACAAAGTAATACACTTTCATATTAGTTTGTAAAAGTTAGTTCGTAGTCCTCAAGCACCAAAAGTTTATTCTCATATCGTTTCAATGTACCGAGATAGCGTAAATCTAAAGCCGGTCTGAGGCTTACAAAACTCCGACCAAGCGACGCGCAGTTAATTCTTCACGATGTCAGTAGAGAATTTTGAGAGTCACAAGGACCATTCCAGCATCGTGATCGCTCGAGAGTCGTACGGTCGAAATGAAACGTCGTATCTTATTTTATGATTAGCGGCTCGAAAGCGCTTTGTAATTTTGTTAGTTCCGCCTTTCTGGTGCTGGGGGCAGTGGAGATCGATGCCAGCATTGCGCTCGAGTGCGACAGAGAGGCCGATAGTCGATTCTCGCCGCATCTCTCTCGCACGAACCGCCTACTAGGCAGCCATGTTGCGCTCGACCTGCGCTCGCCCGACCGCCATTGTAGCATTCGTAGCTAGTGATGTTCACAATGACTCATTCGATAACATTACAAACAACTACTGCTTTTATGAGTGAATATTTTTATTTCCCTACTATAAACTACGTGGTTTTAATGTTGTTAAAAATACAGTTTTTGATTAATAATAATAGTTTAGGACCTTTGTTATAATTTAATACAGAAAATAAGAAACCTTATCTATTAAAAATGATTATACAAGAAAAGACAATTCCAGCATAAAATGAATGCTTTAAAGGCAAATTAGAACTATAAGTAGATGGCAATGTATCGATTTTGATGACACACTAAATACAACTTATTTATTGCTTTAAAAATAGGGAAAGTTCAAATTATTAAGTTACGTTGTGCTTTGATTAAGTTTGTAACAATTTCAATACATATTAGGTCGGGGAAAAAGTCTTTTCGCATAACGTAGGTATAAACTTATTATAAAATTTTTTTGACTGTACTATTGGTGTCTGGCTGGTTTTGGTAACATTAAAAAGGTTCCATTATAAAGAAAAGAAAAAAATAAAAAAATGTTGTTTCCCGCTATTTTTCATTTGTTTTTCTCTCCGTTAAAATGAGTGAATCTAATGAAGAAATTCGATACATTTTAAAATGTTATTATAAAAAAGGCAAAAATGCAACTCAAGCAGTGAAAAAAATTTGTGATGTTTATGGACCTGATGCAGTGTCAGTAAGAGTAGCACAAATTTGGTTCAAACGTTTTCAGTCCGGAAATTTTGATGTTAAAGATGCACCTCGCTCTGGTCGCCCTGTTACGAATAAAATGGACGCCATTTTTGAAAGAGTGGAGCAAGATCGGCATATTAGTAGTTACGATGTAGCTGAAGAACTGGGAATTGACCACAAAACAGTATTGACCCATTTGAAGAAAGCTGGTTATACAAAAAAGCTCGATATTTGGGTGCCACACGAGCTCACTCAAAGAAACTTAATGAACCTTGTACTCATTTGCGATTCATTATTGAGACGTAATGAAACCGAGCCGTTTTTGAAGAGATTGATAACTGGCGATGAAAAGTGGATCACGTACGACAAGAACGTGCGAAAAAGGTCGTGGTCGAAAGTTGGCCAGGCTTCACAGACTGTGGCCAAACCTGGCCTAACACGAAATAAGGTGATGCTGTGTGTATGGTGGGATTGGAAGGGCATTGTTTATTATGAGCTTTTACCGCCCGGCAAAACCATCGATTCTGATCTTTACTGCCAGCAACTGATGAGATTAAAGGAAGCAGTCGAGAGAAAACGGCCGGAATTGATCAACAGGAAGGGTGTGGTCTTTCATCACGATAACGCTAGACCACACACATCTTTAGCCACTCAGCAAAAATTAAGAGAGTTCGACTGGGAGGTCCTAGTGCATCCACCATATAGCCCTGACCTTGCGCCTTCAGATTTTCACCTGTTTCGGTCTCTGCAGAATTCTTTAGGTTCTGTAAGGTTGACCTCAAGAGAGGACTGCCAAAACTATTTGTCCCGTTTTTTTGATCAGAAGTCCCAAAGTTTTTACAGTAACGGGATAATGTCTCTGCCCACAAAATGGCAGAAAGTTATTCAACAAAACGGTACATATATATTGTAAATAAATGTAAATAAACTTTGAAAAAAATGTCTTGACTTTTCATACAAAAATACGAAAAGACTTTTTCCCCAACCTATTATGTTACTATTTTATTGTTATTGATCAATTGAGCCAACTTATTAATCTGCGTGTTGCTGGTTGGTAGTTGCTAAACTACCGTCATCAATATTATTATGATATATTACATATGAATAAGCCTACTAATAAATAATACTCGGCATTATAAGTCTTACTTGATATTAAAACCGTTAGTAGCCAGCCGAGTATCAAGCGATTTATACAAGTGGTAAGGGTTATGGTCTAAAGCTAATTCTATTTCAGTTCGACTAGGTAAGTGATATATGTCGATAAAAGAGTAGTCGATAAAAGAAGTACAAAATCCAAAGCCACGGCTCTGGAATTAAAATGTTAGACGTGCGGCAGCGCGAGCGAGCGAGTGTGGGGGCCCGGGGGGCGCGGGGCGGGGCGGCCGCCGTTATTAATAACCATAAGCCGGCAGACGCACGAACGTCCAGAGGGGCCACGCCAGCCGAGCGGTAATGAGGAATCACTAATTATGTTTTACTGAACTACCGTCCAATGATATTAATGCTTTATTGCAATGTTTTTGCACAAACGACTCAATTTGTTACACCGTAATATAACTTTGGTACACCATCTATCGATATAAAACGCTGTCAGTCATGCGGTTCACAATCACATGTCCCGTCCGATAGTTCATTTGCAGTGGATATTGCGTTCTGGAGCAGAATGGTGAGATATAATGCAGCGCTGTCGGTATGGTCCGTTTAATATTCCCCCTCAGTAGGCGCGCCGCGTCGGTTGCGCCCGACAGTTCTACCCGTTCACTAGCCCGTTTCTCCGACCCGCCAGCCGCCACGCAAAAACGCCGTATATTTTATTGTCAAGGAAATATATTTGTCAAAGGCTCATGTTATGAGCTTCGAAACTAGAGGTTCTTACTTATAATAACTTAGTTATCGTAAGTCTTACGAGAATGTTCTAGGATTCAGATTCCATCTTTTCATTTTAAGTACTGGTAAAGACTTAAAATTCTTTTTCAAATTTATATGTTACTACCGAGAATCAGACCCCTGTTTTTAGCTGTACATAAAGAGCAAGTTATCGTTGGCAGCACTTTGCTCTCATAATAACAAACTGCAAAATGCTCCGGATTCTCCGAACTTTACTGTGGTGGCGCCCGCTCTCGGCTAGAAACCTCTAAAGCGCTGACTGTGGGGCGTACATTCTCTCCTGCGGCGAAGTCACGGTGGCAGGGCTGTCGAGAATTGCAGACTAGGATAAATTATGCTGCACGTCCCTTTTGCAATCTCTGCGATGTAATGCAATTTAATTGTAGAGACTTTCCGACATGTCAACTACTACGTTGCCCATTGTTGTCATTGAATATTTACATTTGGAAAATTAGCTTTAGGATTCTTTCAACAGTGACAACCCTACTTGATCTTAGCAAACGTCGAAATATTACGTGTGCGCCATCCAGTGTGATTTAGTGCGGGGAGTTGTTGTTTGCGGAGTCTGCTGACTACATTTCTTTAGGTGTGATTTATTGCCTATCATCTATTAAACATAAATGTATCACTTGAAAGTTTAAATGTTTTTAAATAAAAATTTATACATACATACATTCACTCCTGCTCCCCCGAAGGAGTAAGCAG
Source organism: Musotima nitidalis (assembly GCA_949126915.1). Lineage (NCBI taxonomy): Eukaryota > Metazoa > Arthropoda > Insecta > Lepidoptera > Crambidae > Musotima > Musotima nitidalis. Next base: position 6,107,323 of record OX421432.1, on the reverse strand, counting down.
AGGCATATTATACGCCCACATTTCGCTAATTTTATAGTTGGTCCCACGTAATAGGTGGCGAGCCTATTGCCGCTTACCGGGCACTGTTATGTTCGCCAGATCCTCGTCCTTTGACCGGCAGGTGCACCACTTGCATATGGGGTTGGCTTGGCCCCCTTAGGTCTTGGTAGGAATAAAAATTTCTTATAAAATATTCTCACATTTTACACTTACTCTGATAGAAAGGGAGTCAGTGGATTAGGACCATTCTAAAAGTCAGAAATCAGTATATTTTCCCTTTTTTTTGGCATCCATGAAATCTTTGTAGCTAGGTTATTGAAATCAAAAGTCATCTTAATTTAACTAAGTGGATTATTGGAAGGTAACACTAGCTTAAAACATCGTATGGCAGTAAGCTTAAAAGTCCAAAGCTACACCAACCTGTTCAAGACGTAAGTACCTAGCTCGTTTCGTGTGAATCCGAACGTGTGTAAAAATCGACGTTTTAGTGACGGTAGTAAAACTAATGTGTAAATTTGTCTCTGGAGACACTTGTCATCTCAGTCTCCTCGTGCTTACAAATCTCTGGATAAAATGGTAAATTACTTCTTCGTATTCGTATTAATCCTGTTTTTCTTAGCCGTGTAGATTGTTTATCGACAAACTGTTATATTGGACAGCATATCAACACTGTTTTTGTTAAAAATATTTTTTAGAATACATGCTTACGAATGCTTTAGTATTTACGACATTATTCTACCTAACCGCTTCACATGCCGGACAGGACAAAGTTAAGAACGTTACATAGCAACGGCTTACTGCACGGAACAAACTTCCAGCTTAAGCTCGTGGGCTTTTTGTCATTGTCGCTTGCGCCAAATTGCAATTTAATTTTAGTTTTTGTTACGCGGGGTCTGAATTTCTCGACACACTCACTTGAACTAGCCTGTGGTGGCGAAATAATCATTCCATATTTTTTATATCACCAGCACATAATCTCAGCGATTAGAAGTTCACTGTTGTACATTGGTCTCCATCCATCGTCCATCGGTCTTGAGCCTTGACCAGAACATGGGGTCATCTGGTAGGAGTAAACGTAGGCCACGTTTGACAGTTCGCAGTCGTCCGAAAAGAACTTTAAAGTCTCTTATGTCGTCAATCCGAGATTACAAATCTGTCTTGCTATGTCGGTCACTTACAAATTTATTTTATCACACACTCCGAGCATAGTGTTCTGAATATAAATCGCTTTTTGAAAAAAATGCCGTAAACAAAAGTAAAAGAATAAAATTAAATGTGTAGTGTAGTGTCGTGTCATGGATTTAGCTACCGTATTTTTCATCTAATTGAAACATTATATCATGACTGCTAACGGGAAAGCGCCTTATATAATTCCACGAAATACACAGTGCGAGATAATTCTACTTGACTATGCCCGTGGCACTCAGTAAATTAAAACTGACATTTCCACTCGGACACTGCGCTATTCAGAATATTTTGCAGCGATCACTACTACATTGAAGAAAAGCTTTGCTGTACTGATTTTATGACTATAATTACAGCTTTAGCTTGTAAGAAAAGCAAGTGAAATTAACAGTTCTTTCCCGTATAAGCTATATAATAAACTAGCTGTCAATAAAGTTTACTATGTTACTTGTGCTACAGATAAACTAACTCAAAATAAATTTTATAATAATAAAATGTTTTGAGGTTTTGAGTTTTTGACTATTCACCGCAAATTTTATAATTATAAGCTTATTTTTCTATCTAATTTTTTTGTTTTTTTTTGTTGATTCGCACTTTGTGTTGAGGTACCCATAATGGAAATCATGTCATATCTACTTACTTTAATAAATTTATAACTAAACTGAATTATTTCCATTTAGTTGTAGCGAATGGTGTACACGAGTTAACAAAGTTGCACGAAGCGGACATAATGTTGGTATGAAGTCGAGAAACGATGTTCGTAAATATCTAATACCGGGGCCCGGTCCGTCCTACAAGATGTGGTTAAAGGAAACGGAGAGTAGGTAGTAATAGTATCAGCTGACCTAAGTTTTCCGGTATAATACAGGTGTTATCACAATCGCACTTTGATCATATAACTGTATTTTACTATTTAAATTTTAATTTAAACTTCTATTTATAGGTATAGGTTCTGAATATTATTTTTTAAATATTTTTATGTATGTAAATGATTATAAGAATCTATAATTATATTGTACAAAATACATTTTATAGTAAACTTAAAGGACTGCTTTTCCACATATTTCCAAGGCTATATACCCCTTGTCTTTTGTGATTGTGACCTTTGTCACAGAAGAATACTGCTTTACGTTAAATTAAATTAAAAAATTAAATTAAAAAATCATATTAAAAAATCATTTATTCAAGTTTGGCTCAATAGAGCTCTTATGAATGTCATACTTATAAACTAACGCGCCCATTCACTGCGGGCGGGAGCTTTATCGTAAAAGAACGGGCAAGAAAATCGTTGATAAATCTGTCAGACAGGGCATATTTTTTTTTACAAATCAGGCGAGCAGATTAAAATATGTATGTAAAAATATGTAAGGATAAAAGGTGTATTCTGTAAATCTCACTTCGTCTGACACTATCCTTTTGTTCTGTCCGAAGCTCATACAGACAGGCTAATGTAAAAAGATGTAATTACGGAGATAACAAAGAGTTGCGTGTGCTGAAGTGAATAGTGCCTTTGCGTGACATGCAAAGCGGCGTCATATGTTTATTTAGAGGTATAATAGAAAACCGGATTTTCGGTTTGCAAAACAGAATTTCCGGCTTTTTAAGGGGATTCATTTTGTTTTCTAAGTATTTTAAATACTTCGGTCTTTTAAGTCTTCTCGGTGACTGTTCTGCTGAATTTTGGTTCAACATAGAATTTTGAACTGCCTCTTGTGATTCTTTTCAAATTTATTATATATTAAGCGCAGCGGGTGTAATAGTATCTTTAAGCTAGTGATTGCCACTGGTGATGTAAAGCGTCCATAGATTGCGCTGACTTCTTTTCATCATCAAAGTGGCTTTCTATATAATAATATTAATATTACTTCAACGTTGTCACTTGCTGTGTTATAGCTTCTGCTGCATATTAACACCAGGGCTTTAGTATAGCCATGTATTAGTAGCTTATTAATGACTTCAGCATCTTTTATCTATTTATTTTATGCGCTAGTCCGCAAATATTGCGCTATGAAATCCTCTGTATTCCTTGTGATCATGAGGTTCATAGTTTAGCCGAGAAAGTTTAAATACTTTTAATCATCATTTTAGCTATTTGATTTACTAGGTACATAATAGTTCTCATTTTAAAAACCGATTTTTTTTTGATTATTGTTAAACCGGTTCAGTGACCCCTAGTAACAGTATGAAGCCTTGTTATAACAAGAAATTACGAACTGACTGGCAAGAATAGTGGCGGACGTAAACGAGTGCATTGGAGTCGCGACGTTTTCAATTAGGCGGCCGCCCGATGAAGCCGGCTTTGACCCGTCTATTCGTCATCCGATTCAGTCACCAACTAGTATTTTAGTAATACTCTTGGAAAAAATATCTTATTTGTGTTGTTAACTAAATTGATTAAATAACAAGTGGCTTAAAGCCTTTTGAAAATTGACGTGTTTTCGTCTTAAATCTGAGCGTATTGTTTTGTCAGAGATATCACTCTTTGTTTTAGAGCTTATTCGTAAATTCATAAAGTATTCCACTGTTTTGTGACATGGGTCTGAAATAAATGACATAGAAAACAGAATAAATCAAGTTTTATAGGCTTTCCGATCTATGAGAATATTTCTAAAACAGTATAATTTTTATTATAGACTATCATTTCAGAAATGAATAGATTTAGAGCAATTTTGTAGTGTACGTACGCAGTCTTGTGGAACCCTAAAAACTTGATATTTAGTTACGTACATAATGTCTAACATTATTTTTCTATTTTCTACAGGGTTACCCGCCACCTGTCAGGCCTCCTCAGCCGTCCACTCCAAATGCGCATGATCCAGACTCGGTACGTCTAACAATTGTATTTAACATAACTATATCGGTTAGGGAGAGACAGAAAATCAATATATCGAGAAATGCACCTTGGCGCAAACATCTTTAATATGCTAATTAGATTGTAATGGCCGAATTATGCGACAATGGTCTCTTGTTAACTGCCGGTCGTTAACGCTGCGATGAGGCTTCGAAGTGTTACTGAAGACTACAATCAATCAACATCTTACGACCTAACTCCGATTATAATCCCATAAACACAGCTCATTATTCATTAATTATGTTTGTTAATGAATTGAAAACCGTTTTAGTTTTAAATCATTTTATTGCAAACGATAATAGCAATAAATTGGGTTTTATATAAATTCTAACTAATATCTAAATCGACGTTAAAACGTTAGCGCTAATCAAGATAAAACGTTAGTCTTGTGCACATTGATTTATTTTTATAGTTTCAATAGCAAATGACAGCACAGGCAGGCGAGCTCCATGGCATTGCACGCTAATGGGTGAATAATGTAGACAGCCAGTCACGTGAATAGTAGAGTACAAAACGCTGTTCGTAATGAAACTGCTCGCTCTGTTAATAACATCTCCACATATATAAATTTTCAAGGGATTGTTGAAGTAAATAATATGATAAAATTCAAAGTCTGTTATTCGAACTAGGCTTGGTGAACGTCTTTTTATTTCGAAGCGCGAGTTTACTTTAGCGGGAGCATGTTAAGAGAAGTTGACAAAAAACTCGTGAAGGTCCTGATCTCCCGCCAAGATATTTATATAAATTGGTTAATGTTCCCTTATAAATCAATAAGGGAACATTCCATCACAGTAAAGGAAGTAACATAAAAACCTACCAAATTGTCCAATAAGAAGGTTTGTCAATGATAATAAACTAATAGTAGTCCCCTCTAAAATATAGATAGATTTAGACCATCCATTTGAAATTATCCAAAGATTTATTAGCATCCATAACACAAGTTCTTAGTGATACTTATCTTGGAACTAAATAATTGGTGTGATTGTAAGAGAATATTTATTCATTATTATTATTTATAAATTGAAACACAGTAATGACTTAAAAATATCACAAAGATTCATATCAATTTAGAATGCAAGCCATAATTTTGTTGGATGTTTGAGTAGCCATCAATGATGAGACATCTGATGATCACAAACGATTTTATAATAACCCTCGACCGCACCGACTGAATAACACTTCGTTATTTTCTTGTGGCTACTAATGGCTAAATTTATTCCTAGTAATGATGTTCAGGCCGATTAATAAATAATCGTTATTTTGATTTTAATTCTCTGTTTAATATTGGCGCTACGTTTTTAAACAATATTATTACTTTCGTATGATCAAAACTGTAGGTTTAATACATTATTACGTTAAGTTTAACTCCTTCTTTTAATAGACTTAGGCCTTTATAAAAATTACATAAAAAAATGGAATGATACCAAGTTACCAAGGGTTAATTTTTAAACGACTTTAAAGAAGAAGATTTTTTATTTCGACCGTATATAATTTAATCTGCATATTAGGTTACACAATTAATAAAGTATAAAGGTAGCTTTAAACCAGGAGGCTTAAAACCGATATGTATACTATTCATCAAGCTGGCAATGATTATGGGAACATGAAACGATCCCACCATGTGTACTCTTCGTCAAAGTGGATAAATAAATTGCGCGTGCGTTACGATCTCTGATAGAAAACTGTGAGCGACATGTACTTAAAAGGGTTGCAGGGTTGAACCCTTTAATCCTTTGATCCAGAATATTTTTTACCGACGCTATTCTAACTTTTACCTATATCATCAAAATTTGATGTGTTCACTGTATAAGTTTCTTATTGATCGAGGATGATCAATTTCTGTATCCTTATATTTTTGTTGATCTATAACAATCCTTATTCTATATAAATCAAAAATAGAATTTCGTCGTTTTCATTCACTGTCGTTTGATGCTTAAACAGATATTTAAGCAATTTTAAAGATAAAAAATATTTTCGAAAATTTTCAACCCTAACATACAGATAGAGCGGGGTTGTTTGATGTTGATTGATACCGTTAGGCGGGCGCGCATTGTCTCGCCAGGCCCGCCCGGCGCCCGGGGGAGCCCAAATGAGTGGAATTATTAAACCGGGGCCCGTTCTGCGATGTGACGCTTTTTGTAATGAATGTGCCGACTGCCGAACGCGAGCCTTACTCGAGGGGGACCGGGCCCACTCGTATCAATTGTAGCAAACGAATTCACCCGCTTTTTGTACCCATCCACCCTGTATTGTGAGAGCTTTATGATATGAATTTCGTTAAAATTGTAATTCCGCTATTGTAACAGGTTGACGGCGGAAAGTCGTTGAAGACTTTTATCTGTTTATCGCTGAAATAGCTACGTGATAAGAATAGAATGGCCTACTTTGTTGTATTTAGTGCACCTGGATGGTAATAATATTGGTATTTTATATCTCAAAATTATTATTCAAGTTTGGCTCAATAGAGCTCTTATGAAGGTCAAACTTAAAATTTGATGCGCCTCTCTGGTCACTGATGTAATTTTATTTCTTTTCATTCCTTGGTCGTTATCAAATTTTATAAATGGTTAAAGCATGTAATAAATTTTATGTTTTTTAGATATAAATATTCTTTAACAAAAACCGAATTCAATTAAAATTCACAACTTCTATGTTTCCCTTATTATAATCTTATAGGAACACATACTGAGAAAATGTTTGGTATCCTGTGATATAAGGTACCAATTAGTAACATTGTAGTAAAGTTAGTCGTTGGCATTGCAGCTATAGTTTTAAATCTGAGCTGTGTGCCAGTCGCAAGAAAACAACACCACCAAAAATGGCAGACTTATACGATTCCGTGTTTTCTGTAAATCATTTTATAAGGCTTATAACCATATGCGGGTAATATTATTAATCATTGCAGTGCTTACAAAATTCTGCACGGTTCCGCGGGATAAGAAATGCGAAGGGTTTTTGATTGTATGTATTTATTTAGGCAACTTCGGCCTGTGGCACGAGTTCATAATTAAAAAGAGAAGAAGCATTTACTGTAACTTATAATATTCACGTTTCAAAATACACTATGTGCCTTTTAGTTCTTAGATATATTATTTTTTCAGTATGTGGTCTATTATAAACTTTGGACTTATCAAAGCCAAATGTGTAAATTAATCAGTCAGTGCATGTCAAAATTAATCATAAGCAAGTAATCAATAATTTGTGTTTGTAACTTTATGCTGAAAGTTTTCTTGCCTGTTTTTGTTTACTATTAGATTACCTTTCTTTTTGCACTAATGAATGCAGATTGAAGACAACTTTGTTTCAACAGATCCATTCAATTCACACAAATACTTGAAGATGTTTCTAATTTACCGAAAAACTTTAATGCACTTGAACTCGGTAAACTAAATCTTGGAAGGCTAAATCAACCTGATTTTATTGTATCGATATGACATCCGGATACAATAATTTCTCAACATCAGATGTTCTCATCTAGATTATCACCAGCCAGGATGTGGATACATAAACTCTTTCATGCCAACTAGTAAATCAATCACGCAGCTAGATGAAATCATGTTTTAAATTAAATCGGCAACTCTTTAAGCTATTACCATTTTTTTATATTCATATTTAGGTAAGACTTTTTATTAATATTCCAAATAATAGACAAGACGATTCCCTGATGGTGTTACGCCTATTCGTATTAATTCCTTATAATTCACTGCCCTCATCATTGAATCTGAATAGTTATTCTTATATTCCTAGTAGGTAATTCACTAGCAAAGTCACCCTTTACTCCATAACACAGTATTTTCTAAAGCATAGTACTTAGACACAAAGAGTAAACCAGCAGAAGCCTGTGACTTCTTTAGTTTTGTAAATAAAAACCACTGTCAGTGTATTATGAGAGAAATAGACTCGCGTAACATTGTAAAAAAATGTATACGAACGCGAAAAATACAAATGCAAAAAAGGCAGCATTGCCCGGGTGGGGTACACGTTCATAATAAACGAGATTGAGTAGGGCGGGCAAAGCGGGCGCGGGCCAAATGAATGACGGCAACAGCCGAGAACGTAATCAGCCGTCAGCGACGACGGCGACGTGCGTTCACGTTCACATGTAAAAAGAAAACCAAATACCTGTGGAAGTACGTGAACGAAATAAAAGGATTGTCTTGTTTAACATTTCGTTAATTTTACCATTTCAATGTGAAACATAAACTGAATAATGTTAGAAGATTTTAAAAGCAGAACTATCTTTTAGATACACTATAAGTTTTAACCAAGTACAGCTGACTTTACTGGTGTAACATGTCAGCACAAAACTGACTCATAATTTAAAGTGCATACAAACCGCAACTTTTAAGCTTGATTTGTGAGTAGCGGAGCAAAGCTTGCATTCAACTCAATAATATGGAAAAAAAATATTATGGTGTAATTTTAATGTATGAAATAGGCAGAAAATTATATAAATTTTAATGAAATAGCGGTGGTATTGCTATTCCGTAAAAATATTTTATAAAAATAATATTATAAATCCCAAGAAATTTATTATGTTTCAAACGTAATTTCCTTAAAAAAAATCTCGCTGTCGCGACAGTCAGGCAGGCGGGCGAGCGGTTTTAGTTTGGCGACGAACACAAATCTCATTTGCCAACAGAGGCTTTTCGTACAAAATTGCGAACAGTCAGAACGCCCGCCCGCGCCCGCACGAGTACGTTTCGTTTTTAATTGAATAAGCGGAGGGTGCTACATAATCCGGTCGGTACGCCCGCGCCCGGAGCGCCAGAATTCACGTAGGCTGTTTGTTTTTGTTACACAAAGTCTTTGACTGCTTTTCCATTTCAACTATGTTTACTACACATTATTTCCTCTCTTGACGTTATACACAATCGCAACACTACTTTTTTTAATACCAAATAACACTTTGAATCGCTCGTACCTCGGCGGTAACTAGGTGGGCGGAATCGATCACCGAAGTAGAGTTCACAGAGGTCAAGTCAGTCTTTATATAAGTGACCGCTTGTGTGGCATTTAATGTGAAGGGCTTCAGAAGGCACGTTTACACTACACTATTTACCCTATTGTGCAGTTCGACTCCCACTTTAGGTCGTAGAGGAGGCCCGAGCTCAGTAGTGGAACGTTTATGGGCTGAAATGATGATTCCATTTGTTATTGAATTCTATACTGCCCTGAGAAATGTTGATAATGAAATCCACTTATTACTGAATTTTATCCTGTCCTGAGTAATTTTGTGAAAATTTTATCAGAGCAGTATATTTTATTTGAACGTACGTCCAGATGGATCCGATGGCTGTATTCGGCTCGAATGTAATTATTGCGGTTCGATTTCGATAATACGCTGCGCTGCGAGGCCGCTCGAACAAAATGTGGTCGGCCACTCGTTTCGTTGCATTTTAATAATTTATACAGCTCGCAGAACAGATAAAGCTTTTTCGTGTAGTTTTATTTTGAACATATACAGTCCATGTCCAGCGCTCACCTTAATAAATATACAAATAAACTTCTTATTCCGTTGATTTCTTCTACAACTTCGGACTCAGTGGGAATCTAATTCTCTTGCAATTTATTAATAGTTACTAAATCATTTCAATATGGTCCCGTAAACATCAGATGGAAAAGTTCGGGCTGTATTTTTTAGTTTGATCCGGCAATAAAAAATGTGGCCCAATCACGAATCCGTAGGTCGAGCGGACGGTTTAATCGCGCTGTAAAAACGCTGGATCGCGGGTAACGAGGCACTAAAACCGGACCGGCACCATATTATCCTGAGAAACAACTCCTCCCCGATTCGTGATCACTAAAACCTAGTTACTTATTTCTGCTCGTCTACTCTTTGGTCTTACAGTAAGGTATGTGTTTTCAAAACTTGTATTTGTTTTACTATTTGTCCTATCCTACTATCTATCATTCAGCTATGAAATTTTAATGAGAGATATAAAGTATTATTAATAATTGCAACTCTGCATTTACAAGGCTAAAAAGAAAGTGCCCTAGAGATTTGTAGGGAATAGCAAACACCATAGGAGTTACTCACTGGACTATCTGCCTCCAAGACAAACTTAAATCTCAACCCTTTGCTTTTATGTCCTTGCGAATAAGATGGCAGAATAAAAACAATATAATTGACGACCGATATGGCGTGGTGGCGAGAATACCCGCTCTCCGCTCCTAAGGTCGTGGGTTCGATTCCCACGCAGGACAAGTCTTTATGTGCATGAACATGAATATTTGTTCTGGTCTGGGTGTTTTCCTATGTATATTTAGTATATATTTACAAAAAAATATATATGTATGTTTATCCGTTATTTAGTATCCATATCACAAGTTCTTAATGATACTTATCTTGGAAATTAATAATTGGTGTGATTGTCAGAAAATATTTATTTATATTTAAAAAAATATATGGAAGTTGGGTCTACATTCACTTTCGAAATTTATAATCGTCAGTGTCGTAGATTAATACAATAAATGATAACCAGTACTAATGATAAAAGTTTGTATGCATGTTTCTTAATCTTTCACGCAAAAACTACTTAATAAATTTTAATGAAACTATAATAATATAGCATCATAATAAAATAACACATAGGCTATAATTTATAAATATATTGCGTGAAGTACTAATTCTGCGTTGACGAAGTCGCGGGCACCAGATAGTATTAAATAATTGTATTTTTTTTAAATTACACAAATTTCAGTTAAATTAAAACAAAATTTAAAGAAAATGTATGTTTTTTTAATAATATTTTGAATGGGGCTACGCAAGATAATCCAGCGAATTTGGGCAAGGCGAGCTGGGTACAGGAGCTGTGGTTGTCGTTCTTCTGAAATTTTGACGGTTTGGGAGAGCAACATTCCTAATTATGCTTTATTTTACTTGTGATGGGATTATTAGGCTTTTGGGTCTGCATTATTTCAGATATCATGTAAGAAATAATAAGATTATTTTTATTTTTGGCTTAAGCTATATAAAATTTGAAGTAAAGCTTTAAATGTAAATCTTGTTTCAAACCGTCGACGGGACTCTAAACCAGACTGACAAGTAAACTGAAATTAGTCATAAAAATGTGCAAAAACTGTTCCGTTGCTCATTGTATAAATATTGGTTACAAAAGGTTAAGTTTTACGGTTGTGCCTTACGTGGCTGGTCCCGATTTCAAAGGTTATTGTAATCGTGGTGCCATTGACCCTGTGACCCTGCCTTGACGTAACAGATGTCACCACAACCATCAATCACAGCTTCGTGACGTTTAGCGACCACCGCGAAACGATATTCTTCCTTAACTCTTAACGAGTAATTTTTTTTAACAAACATTAATAGAATTTCCTAACAACCATGGACAACTGAAAACATTATCCGTTTATAAGGAGTTGATGTTTTAACTTGATAAATAAAATATATAAAGTTCAGGCTTTTAGTTTCAATGGTGCTAATAGCGCTTTTTTATTTATTGTAAATCACTAACCTTGTTTGTACAATAACAAAGCTTGAAGCTTGAAACTTCAACGCTTAAGTTTAAAGTTTCAAGTGCCATATTGTTTTTATTTAAATGTTGTATACTAATAAGTAAAACAATGTTTGGACGTAGTTAGCGGTAGAGTAGATTTGGTTGTGCTAGCGAGTGTATATGCATCACTTTTAATTATTAAGTGCAAGGTTTCTGTCCAAATCCAAAGGGATATAATATGGTGAGATTATATGTATGTTGCTTACGGCGTGTAAGTGTCGTTAGATACTATTGCGTATAGGTAAATGACATAGTTCTATATTGGGTCGGTTTAAATTAAAGAGAGCTGATTTAAGGCAGCTTACTGTTTTTAATTAATGAAAGAACTAAATTTTTTCAGCACTTCCAAAATTATTTACCATAGTTATTTTATAAAATACTTAAGGACAGACCAGTATAACATAACAGTACCCACTCAGCAAATAATTGGCGTTTTCTCGTAGTTTCTCATAAAGCGGATCATTAGGCATGTTTCTACATAACTTCATATCTATAATAAAGATACATTTACAGCCTTAAATTATATGGTATATGTGCATAAATTATATGTCATGAAGATTTGATAACATTTACACATCGATCAGCTTACCATGAACTTACAAAACTTTTTCAAAAAATGGACGCGAATTTTAAAGACGAACAAGAGATTCACATCGCCGCAACATAAAAAAGAAACATGTTATTTAGATAAACTGTTATTTCTGCCTTTCTAGGAGCATCCATCAACATACAGTACATGTTAACATACTTCTCAAAATAGCCTAATTAAAAAATATAATATAATGCAAAAAGTATATAGAATGTCCGGTTTCTTTTTACGTTGTAACAGGTTTCATTATCATTTGGGAGTTATTTAAAGATGACTCCTTCCTGTTGGCTAAGATCCAAAGGGGTATCCCCAAGATTTACCAGACGATATAATAATTATGGGCTTTGATGTGGGTTAATGCGTGTCTACTGTGTCTGTTTGTCTTAATGATTCATTCATAAATTACGTATGTGCCCTTTTTATGTCCTTTCGGAATAGTTGTGGATCGCTTCTTTGATCAAAGATGTAGGTGAATGTCACTTTATGTATTTATAGTAAAGTTGTTGGCCCACAGCAACCAAGCATTTCTTGTTAGAAAGTGAGAGTTTCAAGTTTCTGAGTGCGCTCTTCGTCGTCGAATCGACCGGCATCCCAGGATTTGTACATATCTATTTTACATAGGACGGTGTCTCAATGTCTTCGCACCGAAACGCGAAAGGTTAAAAATATGGAAAGAGCATTTCGCGAAAATTAACTTCTATTGATATCATTGTAGACTTTAAATCTCATTGATTTGTTTTCAGTATGTTACATATAAAATCACCACAGATTTTTTTCGATTCACAAACTTAATCCTTTGTCTAGAATCGATGTTGACTTTTTTGTCCAAAGTTTTGGCGAAGGGTATGATTTCGGATAATAAATTACAAGTGCAACGATTGCGACCGCCAAGCAGGGGGATAAGGGGGTCCAGGGAGGGCCGACCATTTTAATGTCCCGACGCCAGACTTTATAAACATTCGACCTTGGCAGTGGCCTACATCGACACCGGGACACGCACACACGCCCACTCTTCTCGTCACTAAAAGAAAAGTTCATTCAATGTTTCGGCACCAGCCCGCGTTATAAATAATAAGCGTGACGTATTTACTCATCTAGTGAGTTATTTAAAGTTCTTATCTTTGTTGTGTTTCGATGGCATTGCTTGAGGTCTTTGTCATTGTGTATGCGATCTATCTAATTGTGTTTATCCTTATCTGCATTATATTACATAATCGCTATTATGGCCTTGACTTTAGTATTATTATTGTTGATATCGGTCAACATTACGAGACTTGAATCATCCTCTTTATCTAAATCAGATGGGTGAATTCCTTAGCATTATGTGAATTTGTATAATTTTGGTTTAATTGTAAAATAAAGTTATATTTTATTTAAGTATAAATTCGTTGCACCTCTAGTTTAACTATGTATCAGCGCTCTGCATAAAGCTCCCTCTTTGGTTTGTATGCGTAGCAGCCAGATACGTGATAATCGTGTTAAGCGGTGGAATTGTGTTTCGGCGCTGACCGTATCGTAACGTAATTAGTACAAACAGTTACTAAATTATGTAATAAATTTACCGTTATTGTTATTGCGTGGATCGAGTGAGTAATGTGGGTCAGTAACGAGAACAGAGCCAGGGTCGAGATGCCATTGACGCGTCTTGCGCGGACTTACGTAATGGCCGCATATTGTGTCGGCGTGCAAGGACACAAAGGATGCAACGGCGATGCTTACGTTACCTTACGAACCTTTGTGTAGTGTGTGAGTGTAAATAAAACCTTGCTTTGTCGTCTACCGTTATTGCAACTGTTCCCAGTACTCATGTGCCCTATTCAGAGTCCTTAAACCTCAAAACCGTAAATTTCAAAGAGATTAAATCCATATAAAGCTTGTTTCTTAAGTTTTATGGTAGTGTATGTGCTGACGTTACTTTTTATTTTAGTTCTTGTTTTATCAGCTAAAGCTAACGACAGACTTTGGACTGTAGATTTGTACATGTGTAAGCTTTTAACAATAATCATTTATTCTAGAGCTAAAAACATTGATTGATTTTTTGAATTAATATTTCACTATTTGAATTAATATTTCCCTTTCTCATTGTTTATAGGATTTTCGTCCGCCAAAGTTTTCCAGTCAATTAAAGATCAAAAATTCTTTAACTTAACCCATAATAACAACAATATCTTCCTCTCTATCAATATACACATTATATGATTTAGTGAAAATCAATCTACTGTTATTCTGCATTTTAGTGTTAAGAGTTTATTTTGTATAGAAAATTATTTAAAAGAATGTAGCTCAGTAAATTCAGCTTAAAGTCTAGGGAGTACTTTTCCAGCGCAGAGTGTAGTCGGGTTTGCTTGCAGGTGTTCGGTGTCGGCACGAAACTGGTCGGGCATCCGGTCAGAGCTCTGCGTAGCGCCCGACAGATGGCGTTACATACGTATCTTACAACCCGTGCACCTTGAAGCTTCGCTTACATTTCTCTAATAGCTGTATGAACTAAAAATATTCCCTTGTATCTGGCAGCTTTAAAGAAATCAATACTCATAAGTGTTTATTTTTACGGCGAAGTTGTTCAAAGTTATTAAAATAAATACAGCTCTTAATAGTTTCAATAATTATTCATACGGCTGTGATTTCTAAGACATAAAAGACAAATCGTCTAATTAACGTGCGGTCCAGTCCGCTTATGTAACTAATGGCGGCGTAATCGGGTCCCAGGAATCCGATCGTAAACACGCTCGCTAACCCACTAAAACATATTTCTTTTATTTTGCGAAGTAGCTCACCTTTAGCAGCCAGTCGGCCGACCGCCGCTTTACAGAACAGGTTCCTTTTATTGAAGTTAACGATAAATCGGCTGGCTAGGTGTCGGCTCACCCTCATACATATTGCTTGTGATATTCTCAGAAATACTTTTTACCACTCACCTCTCTCTTTTTTTCAATACTACGAATGTTGAAAATTTTGGATTTCTGTTCGGCGATGCAATAAATGCTTTTAATTTGATCAACAAAAATATTGTTAAAATACTTACCGTATTTTGCTTATGACTGCGCAATATCCTGATCAAAATAATTTATTTAATGAATGATTTCAAACAAGACACATGTGTTGATTATTGTGTCTGTAGGATTACTTGTAATTGAGTTCAAAATTATTATTGTGGTTACGCTGTCTACATTTTAAATTTAAAGAGGTGATATTTAACGTCTCTCAAAAAAGTAAACAGTTAACCTAACTGTTACTTATGTTATTTATTACACATTAAAAAGCCCCCAAATCCCGCATTAGATAATCAGTTTTTTTGATGCACACTGACGTTATAATCATATTCGATTTGTTATATTCCTTTAAACAAGTATGATTTTTGTTTGTACCACATCTACATACTCCAACTGTGAGCGCATGCATGTTATAAATTGACATTATAACAAATGATACTCCTGCGCAGACGTATGGGCGTCCGTAGAGCAATTTTACAGTTGGCGCCGCCGATCTGGCGCCATGCTCTATCTAACTAGAGACTGGTTCTTGTTTTTTAGTCTCATGATTACCGTATGTTTTTCCTTTTGAGTTTGATGTTACTTTTGATTTGGAATTGAATATTACTAAAATAAAAAGTATGTAATTAAAATATTGTTTTTAACTGTATATTATATTGTTTATTTATTTTTGTTATAGCTATATAACATAGTTCAGATATTTTTACTAAACATTCTCTTCGTAAAAAATTGTTTCTCGATTGGAACTTTGATGATTGAAACATACGTAAATAATAGAATTGGTTTCATAAATTATTGCTTTTGCTTTACATTGATTTGTAAACAATAACATGAGTTCAGTGCGCATGTCAATGTAGTGACCTGCATTCCCATTGGGCCATCTTGTTTGCATAGCAAAGTGAATTGCAAACGCAATGAGATGTTCGATACATATAGTAATTCATACATTTGCATAATACGTATACGTATGTCTTATAATTCGGCTCAGTGCGATCAATACTGGCTGATTAGCGATGCAATAATATGGGCCTTGACAGTAGTCATTCATTATCAACTTTTGTTGTAGTATTATTTTGGCTGTAATTTGCCTTACCTTCTTTTATGTTTAATCAGTGATAAGATAAATATGAAAACACGGGTATGTGTGTAGATATTGAGTCAAACTTTAAGACATTTTTTATTTATCTATGCTGAATTTTCTTTTGTAAATCATTTATTAAAATACCGAGTGTGATATTTAACTACTATAAATATGAATATTTTTAACGATCTTAGTCTTCAGTTTGGTATTAATGAATCCTTGCAAGTGTTTTACAAAGTAAAGACGGCACATTGAACAAATAACTGGTCGAGTAGAAGACTTGGTTGGGTGCGTGCAAGTCGGCTCGGCTGTGCGACGTCGTCGTCGGCGGTGCCGACCCCCCGCTCCACGTTCTCTGGCGTGCCCTCGCCTCGCTCGGTTCTCGGCATCGGCAGTCGGCAAGCTAGCTATACATATGGGTCGGTCGGAGCGGCAGCGTGCCGTCGCAATATCAGCCCGGTGAAATCGCTCGCCCGCCCGCCTCGTCGCACCGCACGCCTCGGCTGCGCCAGTCGCCTTGCGCCAACTGAAACGCGCGCACTGCTAGCGCAATCGAACGTACAATATCTCATACGAGTCTCTCGCTCTTTGGAAGCTTCCATCGCCCCGACTCGACTCCACTTCTATTACCGGCATCGGTCGATGCTTCCTTCCATGCCATCCACTCTTTGGGAATATTGTTTGCTCCGCGATTTAAATAATTCTCTGTATATGTGTGTGTAAGAAGTGCAAGACCGTAGTTCGCTCCAATTTGTGTTTCGGTGTCATTCCAAGAAATCGTCAAGACGGCCGTCATCATACGGCTGCCTGCGGCTACAGTAAGTATCACATCGGCCGGCCGCATGACTCAAATGTAATATGGGACGATTCTTATCTACCTTGTGGTTGTGTGTGTGCGTGCAGACTGCCGACCGCGCCTGTGTGCGTGACATCCGACCGCTTTCTTGGCTGTGTGCGTGATCGTTGGCTCAATACTCGGTTCTATTTTGTGGCAGAGCGGTAGATGTTTGTTTTTATTATCATATGACCGGTGACTGCTACAAGTTTGATTAGAATGAAGTTGCATTTTCTGAACTATTATTGTTATGTAAAATATTTTACATGTCATAGACTAATATTGTTTTTTAAAATACTAAAATTTATACAGATTGTTGAGATTCTGAAATTTTATTCAAAATATTTTTAAGAAACCGACTTTTTCATAAATCTTATTAGAGGCTTTTCACAAACTTTTGCACATTAGATATCGCTCATTTTCTACATATTATCTAATAAATATACTTCATGACATTATTAGACAAGTTAAAAAAATATGTCCAAATCATAATCTTTCAAAGGACTAGTACTTACTTTACTTAATTTTTTTTTTCATGAATCTTGCACGTCTAAATGGGATGTGAAATTGTATAATATTTCGAAATAAAGAACAAAGAACGATGGTTTCTGAAGAGGATTGCAGAAATAATCCTACATTTGTTCATCTTTAACACAAAAACTACCGAACAAAATAAAATAAAATTAGATATTACTACTTACGATGGAAAAAATCTGATTCCCACGGGAAAACATAATATAATAAAATCTAATTCCAAACCGGCGAAGCTTCGCGTGAAAACTGTCAATATTAAAAATTCAAGTCATTTAATTCTGTTATAAGCGGTTTTCGCCATCTAACTTAATCGTAGATGATCAAGAGTGTAACAGCGTTAATTGTTATCACAATATGCAAATCAAAATTTACAGTATAGTCAGCTAGTAAACTTAAAACTGGTTCTAGTTTTGTGATGCATAAACATATGGCAATTATTGATTCGTAGTATAGTATTTTAATATAGTATGGTTTTAATGCGGTTTAGTTTTTTAACTAAGACTTTTAAGAGTTATTGTCAAGCGTAACATACAAATCTTTTGTAGCAAGAGGTAATTTATGTACTAGACAATTTGTGTTATTTCTTAAGATTTCGCGATTCGTACTTTCCGAGGACGAGAAAGAAAGATCTTGGATGAGCAACACACTTTATTGGGTAATTACCAAGTGCCACATTATTTCAATGCACACGATATTGGTAATTTGGAAATTAAGAAGCTTTCCCAAGTCTATCTCTTACACCTAGAGATCAATATTATTTATTTTATTTATTATTTATTATATTTAGAAACAAACAGTCATATACATTAAGAGATCAGTACTAAAATTAAACATAGTTTTAGACCTATAGTTTCATATCTAAGGCACTTAAATAGAAAAATAAAGAGTTTCCTCGAAATTATATAAAAACTAGATAACTATAACATTACATACAAGTGCATACACATACATTTATTATTTATTTATTTAATGCAATATTTAAACAATGTAATATATACACACACACATACCTACTCATATCCATATGTATATGAACAGAATCTATAATACTAACATACAATAATAGGATACAACCATTAAAATATAAACACCACAGTTAAGACGAGGCAAGTAATTGCAACGATTTTTTCTTAAAACAATTTAAACTTTCACTAAAAAAGTCAACATCTATGAGTTTATCATTATACAGTCTGCAAGATCTTCTGATAAAACTATTACTAGCGTAACACGTTCTACAAATACGGATAAAAAATAAATGCTTTTTACGGCAAGCTCGTTCACTTCGATGTGGCACTCTAAATAATATTTCATGAAGCAATGCAGGGGCATCTATTTGATTATTAATTATTTTATAAAGGCATGCAACGTCAGCCAATTCGCGACGGTGACACAATTGAGTAATGTTATGTGCTACAGAGGAAGTCTCATAATCCGAATACAAATGACAAGTACGGTAGCAGAGAGCCCTTACAAACTTTTTCTGAACTCCCTCTATCTTATCAATATGTTTTTTAAAGAAAGGGTGCCAAACAGAGCTTGCAAACTCTAAGTGGCTTCTTACATAACAGTTATATAATACTTTATAAGTTAATAAGTTACGAAATGGTTTACAGATACGCAATATAAATCCCAGTTGCCTATACGACTTATTTATCATTGCATCTATATGTGGAACAAAAGAAAGTTTAGAGTCTAGTATAACACCCAAGTCACGAATTTCAGTAACCCGCGTTAAGTCTTTATTACAGAGTCTGTATGTGAAATTTAGTAAAGATGTTTTTCTGGAAAAACTTATAACAGAACATTTCTCAGAATTCAAAATTAAACTATTGGAATTACAAAAATATTCAAAAGCCAAAAGATCCTTTTGCAATAATTTACAATCATCTATGTTTCTTACAATTCGAAAGATTTTTGTGTCGTCAGCATATAATAATTGACTAGAATTTAACATATTTTTACTAATATCATTAATATACAGAATAAATAACAGGGGCCCTAAATGGGACCCCTGTGGGACCCCTGAGCTTATATATTTATAATGTGAGATGTAACCTCCTAAAGCTACAGCTTGAGATCGATTTTCTACATATGATTTTATCCAACGGAGTAGATCACCACGTATTCCCAACCGCCAGAGCTTCAATAGCAACGTACTATGACAAATCTTGTCAAAAGCTTTGGCAAAATCTGTGTAAACAGCATCTACTTGTGCATTATTATTCATGGCTTCCAAAACAATTTCAGTAAAAGATAAAAGATTTGTATCCACACTGCGTCCCTTAAAGAATCCGTGCTGGTTAGGTATAATATGATATATATTATACATTGCCGATTATACATCGGCGTAGTACAATGCGAGCTGATAAGCTTATACGAAATAAAATAAAAGCGGTTCTAATAAAGAACCTTGTGGCACACTAAAAAAAACAACGAACCTTAGAATAATAAAAGGTATCTAAGCCACTGTCTGAGATCATATCTACTTATATCTAAAGGAAATCTAAACAGATCGCCGCGATTACCAGGGAAGCTGTATTTGATTAGCTTTGTCAATTTTATCGAATGTTTTATCAAAGATTGCAGTTTTAAAATACTTATACAACTGCTCTATTGTAGACTAACACAAATTGATGCGCATGTGTGTAAGCACTGGCGACCTTATGATATTGTATCTAAATGTAAAAAGTTAATTTATCGAATTAAAAGTTGTACGAGTTTCTGTGCCCACTGTAAATTTTTCCCAGTGAATGTTTTCCCAATGTCTGCTGATGAGAATTCTTTGAAACTCTAAAACGTTTGGTTAATATTGGGTATGTGTATCGAGTTCACGCGTTTTACGTGTAATAATCAGATCTAAAGGTCTCTGGATTTAACAGATGATACAACTAGAGAGGTCAAACTGTGTCTTGTTAGTTAATTGAGATAAAACATGACCTAAATTCATAGTTAAAGTACACTGTAATGTACATGCAACAGTGAAAACGTCATCGAATATTATTAATGTAGGTACATAATTAAATCGCTAGGACTGATAATACTTTGTTTTCATATATATGTTAAATATTTC
The DNA here is from genome assembly GCA_949126915.1 of Musotima nitidalis. NCBI lineage: Eukaryota > Metazoa > Arthropoda > Insecta > Lepidoptera > Crambidae > Musotima > Musotima nitidalis. The sequence continues at coordinate 6,086,671 of OX421432.1, read as the reverse complement.
TTAAGAATGTGCTAAAGACACACATTATTATTATTCCCATTTCAAGCGCTTAAAGCTTTCCAAGTTTGGGAACTGCTGAGCTTAATGCGCTTGTATAAGAGTGGGCTTCAGGTCGCCAGTACATCCACGAGATCAGAACTCAATACTAATCCGTAGACTCATGTACAAGTAAAATCTACTTGTACTCTTTTAAAAGTCTTATATTAAAATATCACTTTGTTTACAAACAACAAAGCAGAAGTCAGTTGACCTGTGGCTGCTGTATCTACCAGAAGACAGGTACTCTCCCTGAGCGGTGGTATACGTTTAAGTGTCTGCATTACATATCTTGTTGCCTCCCGCATCCAGTTCATCTTCCCCCATCCATTCTATTCATTCGAGATGCAACAAAAGTAATTGTAGAATAAAAAGTTATTCGAAGTAGTACTCTTCTCTACCAATACGATTTGCATTCCTTCACTAACACTGACAGGCATTCTTTTTCTGTGTATTGGTATTGCCTCCCGCATCCAGAGGCTATCTATTCATTCGAGATGCAACAAAAGTAACTGTAGAATAAAAAGTAATTTGACTAGAACTTCTCTACTAATACGATTTGCATTCCTTCACAACCACTGATAGGCATTCTTTTTCGTACTAATGGTATGGGATTTATTACACGTTACCTTGAACTAAGTTCATTTTTAGCTTATCACAAAGGATTGTCAAAAGGGGTCGTTGTCATTGAAGAGTGTTTTTGTATTGTTCGTGTTATTGCATTGCTGATTGCGACCAACCCGGCGTTCGTTATTCGGTTCAACAAAGTCTTAACCGCCGTGAAAAGCTGTTATCTTAGGTTTTATTGGCTTTAACATAAAAACGATAATGTCGGGAGAAAACGGCGGCGTATCATGCATTCCTCTTTTGCCGGTCGTTCATACAAATTATACGATGTGTTACGTATAGCTAGGTAGGTGGGCCGTCATTATTTATGTTCTCTAACAGTCTGCTCAGTGGTGTGGGTTAAAATCGGAGCAGTCAGCTGTTCGTCAATGTGTGTGTGCGTTCCTCGGGAAACACCTTTCGATGACGTGTGCGAGTTACGTTTAATTGGACATTCACATTGTTCTTTACTGTTTTTTTTCGTATCGTCAAGTTTATTTATACGCTTCATTCGCTTCTAAAATATAATTTCATTCAATCGATTGCTCAGCTGTTGTGAATTTCAATGTAATGTAATTATCACGTCATGTCGTAATTTTCATTTGCTCTCTCTACGATATTGTATTGGGGAATCAATGTTAAAATTGGGCATATACCGAACTTTTCGTGGATACTTTGGGTAATTTAAAACAAAACTCGATAAAAAACTATTAAAATAATAAACTTTTTTTTAAAACAAGCCGTTCTTTGAAATAATTTTTATATAACAAAAAATTAAGCAGTAGAGATAAAATCTCTAGGCACGATTAGAGCTATCAGAGAAAAAACCAAGATCTATAATTATTATTCTAGACATGAACTAGTCATATATGTGTATCAATTAGTTAGATTTGACTTTCATCAACAGGGCAAGCTAATAATAAAATTTTGTAATGAAAATAAATATGAAGAGAATGTGAACAATATCATTAAACTTTACAAAATGTTCTTAAAAGTTCGAATAGATTTTAAAGATTTTTTGAATATAATTACAATTCGACCCAAACTCGGTATAGATAGAGCTAGTCTTAATTTGTAATGAAATGCATGAAGCTTGCCACATTTTCTTTCTATTTGTATGCAGCACTATGTTGATTCAGCTGCTCGGCTGTTCTTTTGAAACAGAACGTTTTTGGTTCACCCCAATTTTAGATCACATAAATGTTATCTTATCAGCTAGTAGAGAAATAGATACGTTTTCATTCTTGGTAGTACGTAACTCTCTTTTCTCAGCGCAAGCTTTAGAGTACCTACTAAATAATTAACAAAAATTTCACCCAACAAAAATTAGCCAAAACAGCAAAATGTGAAAAAGAGAGCGCATTTTGTTCGGCAAACTGTTATACTATCCTGCAGTCAAACCGCACATATTATATTTCATGATAGCAACTAAGTGATACATGTAAGACGAATTTTTTACAAGATAAAATCAACTCGTTCGGGATAGACTGAATGGAATTCGAACCCGAGACCTTCGGATAACTGGTCCACTGCTCTGTCTGTCACAGACCTATCTTAAATTAATAGACGTATGTTTTGTAAACAGGATAATTAGTTAAAGCTACGGATTCAGAAGTAGAAATACTAATACAAGACCTCTCACGCGTACCAGCTCAGTTTACTAACGGGAGCAAGTCGTTTCTTTTCTTTGATAATTTTTATTATGTATAGTTTAATAAATCCAAATATCGAGATAACGGTTAATCATTGAGAAATATCTTTATTAACTTTCCCCGTGCTGAAATTGAAATACAGGTACATACAACGCTGAAATGGTCCTTAGGGTCGACTAAAAACAGGAACCCATAATTATAACGTACATTTGCAAGGTTTTATATGTTGTTAGTAAAATCTCACATTTTTAGAAGTTATAATTATAACAACTTTTGCTAAAGAAGAAGATGTAAAAAGTCAGTGGTGGAAAGTTAGCATCGACGCTATCGGGCGCCCCCTTCCCCTTTCCTCACTCGTCACAAATAAATAAGCCGGTTCCGACATCCTACAACAATAATAATAATTCGACGGGGTCCGATCAGCTGTTTCCCCGACACCGACCCGAGTAACAGGTGGCCTATAAAGACATTCAATAAAGTGTACCACTTGCCTTCGTGCGAAACCGTCCGATCTACACAGGCACACACATTCACAAATTTGACTTAACTAACTTTTTTCGTGTTACACGGAAAAGTTGCCCTAATTGCCCTGTTGAGAAGTTTTTTTTCTTGAGCTTATTTATTAATGTATTCAACACCTTATTTTAGAGTATAAATTAACACCCAAGTCTTAAATTATTTCTGTATTCCACAGAAAAGTATGGTAACATAATTATACCATATTATATAAGAAACTATCATACAGAGCCATGCCAACGAATCATGTCGTGTGCTCGAAATGTCAACCATTTTTAGGTATATGTTACAATTGTACGGTTACGTTAATTCACTATTTATTTACTGATAATAAACTTATGTTCTAGGTACCTACTAAATCTTAGATTACTTCGTTATTACCCGCATAATCTTGTTTTTCTTTTGCATTTTATAAAAGGACGAATATAACGAATCTTGTATATATCTGAACGATATATTTATTCAGTACAATGCTATTTAAGAAGAAAAAAAACAATCCAATTAACACTGCACTGCTGGGTATCATCAAGTAGACAAAAAAATCACATGCTCAGTAATTTTACCAGCAACATCACCCTTCAAAACGGAACTTGGACTGAGAGCACATCCACAAAGGGGCTTTCGGACATATTAAAAACTAATATAAAGCTGTAACTAAGATATTAAAAATAAAAGACTTATGACGAAAGCGCTTGTGTATAAATTTTCGATGAGTATCAAGCATATTTAAGACAAAACATATTAGGTTTAATGAGATTTATGGTGAATGTTATAAGCATTCGCCAGTCGTACATTTCGCTCTCGATAGCGCGCGGTTCGATGACGAGCCGGTTATGTAATGCAAATGTTTATGTACCTACCTACTCCACGTGGTTGCTACCACGTGCCCCAACCGAGAACACTAGCCTTGTGAATTATTTATTTACGACAACATTTTCGCACGCCGGTCGACGAACTCTCCAATGATCTTGGAACACATTTACTCCGATTAATCTCGTCATGTCTGTCTAAATGACATTGCTGTCCTGCTTTGCCTTGTTCTAATCGTTTACGGAATGACGTGTCAGTGTTACGCTATTCGTGTGTGCTAATAGATTAATGGTACACGATTGTGTACAACTCATATTTACAATAAACTCATATATTGAAAATAAATTCAAGGAAAGTATAGTTTCTGTCAACACTGGTCTCAATTCCATGATCCTTTTTACCGCTACCTCATCTACTTGGTTTAAGGTAAAAAATGTTAGCAGTTGGTTTATTTCTACTGCTCAAAAATTTTAATAGTGATGTTCACCTACAATACCTCCTCAATCTTAACTTCGCGGTTAACATTTGAATTAACAGAATGAGGACGCGTATTTCAAAAAGACTAGTCGACCGAAATCGACTCATCTTAGATGGAATAACTTTCTGATATCATGTAATTAGTTGCAAAATATCCATTAAATCTGTTTCCTATCAAGAAATGCTAGCCCACGGGGGCAATAAGATCGAAGACACTAGTGACAGGCAACAATTTTGCTGCAAATCTGTGAGACTCACAGAAACTGAACTATGTTGTAACACTTAGCATTTTACCTTATTAGGGGAAGACTGTAGTAGTTTATTCTTTAGAATTTATGCAACCATACCGATTTTCAGATAAGCGCTTTCCAGGACATGATGTATACTTGTAATTATCAAAGCGTTCTTTTGTGCTAGTCGAAAAAAATAATTTGATCGAAATGGTCATGAAACATTCCCAAAGACTATTAGCATTATTTTCCTAACTGTCTTAGTGTTTAGTGTTAGAAGCGCGAATTCAATCAGATTATTTTAAGTCAACTTTCAAGTTCGTAGATTACATTCTATCTGCCCATGATAACGACCACCCTGGCCAGCCGGGTTGGTAAACGCAGTTTAAGCCAGTACGCAGGATGGCACTGCTGCCCGAAATCCAGTATGATTTCACTTCGTCGAGTCCTACGATTCCCCGTGAGATGAAAGGGAGTGGCACTATTCTAGGCCGGTACCACACGGCTAATTGAACAATCAGTAATAAAGAAAAAATTGGAGTAATCACTCATATATATAGGTTACTAGCAGTGAATAAATTAGTTGCCCAAATTCTTAGTAAAGAGGCAATATTAACTGGATTTCAGTCGCGTCTTCCTTTCATCATACAAAGCCGTAAACAAAATTTATTATTGAAATTAAAACCTTATTTTCTTTCATTTGTGTGTTTTTCCAAGACAATGTGGTCAACAAATTATAAATATTTTTAGAATATAACATGATGTTTGTTAGGTATTCGTTATATAGTTACAGCAATGAACTTTTATTTTTTGATAACGTTTTTTAACGTGCTGCGGTAAAACAAAGGGTGTACAGAAGTTAGTTTTAAACAATACACACTCGAGCAATGCAGCACACATAGATCGCTTACGGAAAGAATCTCGGAACACTCAAGTACGAGTGCCGCTCTTATTTTATGTTGCATTTGGACTGATGGAGAAAAAAAAGCTTGTTATACCTGTTAAAATATTGCTCCTGTTATAGTATTCTGAACCCAGCCGATTGGTGTTAAAAGAAAATACAAAACTAACTGATTTGATTCTTGTTGAGATTTGAGAACAGTATGTGACCCAGAAGTCAAAATTATGCAAATTTAACGACTTGATGCAAAATATACAGAACCTGAATGTTTGTTTTAATCGATTTAAAAGCTTTATGGAATTAGCTAAAAAACATGATCTTATTATCATCATCTGGGCTTTCATCATCGATTTATCAAAAAGGACATTCATAATCAAATCATTAGATAAGGCTTTTTCCGAGCGAGAATCCCTTTTCCCATGGGACAAAAAATTATGTATGCACAACAGAATTGCACGCGGACAGAAGCTGGTACGGAAACCAAATTTGATATTTTTAATACAATGTTATTATTGTACACCAAGTAAAATATATAAAGCAGTATATAGACAGTTTCAATATATATAAAAGAGTCACTTAAAGTCTAGTAGTGGATTGTTCAATTTTATTATGTGTAAAAAAATAAGTACTTGGTGTGAAATTTTTAGAAATCTGTACAATCTATATGGACCAGCATAACCTCTGCCTTTATTAAATCGAAAGTAAAGGGTTTTCTTCCAAACAAGATTTCATCATCCATAAATAGCAAATCTAAAGTATTAGGTTATCGACATTCATAGATCTTCGGAGTCCAAATTTAACAAAGCATTTCTTTTTTTAATTTTCAAAGCTATAAAATTTTAAATGATGTTGGTGAAAGGAAAGGAGATAGTGTACGATTTAAAACAACAGAAATTATGTATAGAAACGTGCAGTCCTGGGTATTTGCCAAATATCTGACATAAGTAAGACCGCGATCCTCGGTAGACTCGACATAACCATCCCTATACACTTTGTAGAACGTACGGAAATTGTACTCCTCTATTTACCAGTGTCGGATACCTCACGTCGCTTATTGTAGACGCACACCCAACAGCGGTTTTGTGTTTATTTGCGTCCGGATTCGGGCCAAGTGCACTCGGTCGGCTCATTTTAAGCCTAACATTCGCTCACATGTAGCGATATCTATCTCAACAGCATCAATCCATCAGTTCATTGAATGACGTTTTCAGTCTTGCATTCATTCATGAATTTGTACTAGCTACTACTAGTTTGTTGCAGAAAGCGTAGTTGCATCACCCATTACATCTAACACATTATGTCGTTAATATCGAATAATCCTATTTTCGGTTTCGGTTAATCCTATTTTAAAAATTCCCATTACTATAATTGCTTTGCCATTTGACACAATGTACCTTCAAATAATAAAAAATCATTAGAATTTCTAGTGTGTATCTTTCATTGTACAAACATAATATCACGCCTGTTGCCCTTTGGGGTTAGTCATATTATATGCCCACATTTCGCCAGTTATATTGTTGGTCCAACGTAATAGGTGGCCAGCCTATTGCCGCTTACCGGGAACTTTCATGTTCGCCATAGCCTCATACCCTCTTTCATTGTAAAGTTATAAATAGGTGAAACATAAATTATTCATTGGCTAGCAACGGTCACATTCATGTCTTAAAAGACAATGAGTAAGAAAATTTTATGCAGTTCATTCTTTTATTACTTTCTTTATAATATACAAAATTAATAATGTAACAAAACTTTACATTGATATCCAATGTAACAACTTTACAAATAATTCCGTGATAGTAGTAGTAGGGCTGAGCATGTAACAAGCTAGAAAAAAATATGATCAATCACAATTCACATTTTCAAGGTTGTTTGTAGTCGACGAAGTGGTTCATAAGATTTTCCGACAATTTTCAAGGATGAATCGTGCCGTTGAATAGAGCTGTAAATTTTGCGTCGGTTTTTTTTATTTTTCGAATCTTATCTAAATTGCACTTTATCTATAATGTACATTTTTTCAGTACACACTGAATCTCCAAAGGTTAATCCAACTGGCGTAAGGCCAGGTTCTCTTCACTTCATTTATGAGTATGTACCAGCATTGACTCAGATTTGTGTAAAATACTCTTTAAAACCTTATAAAGAGACATTTTAGAAAGACAATGTAGAATCTAGATAAAGCCGATCAGCATGTACCGACAGCTTCCAACAATAATAATTAATTGACTTGTCCGTTCGTTATCGTGCTTTTATATTGACGTTCCCGAGTGAGCAAGCGAGCGAGGCGCATTCGGAATGAAATTTCCATAAAAACTTTTGTGCTCTGGCGGACGTTGCGAGCGCACGTTAAAATCGTCGGCTGGCAATAAAACAGCGGCCGGTGCGGCGAGGCGCGACGAGGCGACCCATGAGTGCGACAAGGACAGAGCGAGAGATAATGGACTCTGTACGAAATGAAGAACGCGCTGGTGTGCCGAGCCGAGCGAGCGAGTTGGAGCACGGCAAAAACACCGCGGTTATCGCGCCCCTCCTCCCGCAGCCCGCACTCCCCGCGCCGCGCCTTGCCCCAGGGACCGGACTCGTCTGATCGACGCCGGAGCCTCTCGCAGGCGAACTAACCTCGACAGCGGGGGGTCGTGAGTTGCCTTGTCGAGCCCGTTCGAACATTGTGAACGCGCTGCATTCAGCGAACCAAGTACTCTCTATAATAACGCTCGGTTTTAACTTCAAAAAGCTTAACACTTACGCGTCTGTCTGACAGTTCTTATTCAATACGAAGGTGTACTGTTTGACTGCTCGGAGAGAAAGAGACCAACGACGTTTGGCTTATGACCATTGGACAAAAGCTTCTTTGAGACGGTATGTAAAGTTATCGTTAGCTTTATTCCATGTAGCTAAGCTACAGTTTCAGACCTTTTCCAGATTTCACTCATTATGTATTATTGTATAATTTGGTTCTATTGTGCTCTCTCCATGGAATAAAATAAACAAATGCATTAAATTTATTATTCACTATTTCATTGTTAGTTTATGTTTGCAATGATTCGTCCAGCTGTTTCTGTGCACCATGATTACATAATTAGTGTATTGGTTAGTAGTTGGATCTGTTTGCTGTTATTACAAGTGATACAGAAGTTGCCTAGTAAAGAGTCCAAACATATTATTTGTCTTATTTTAGCCTGTACTCCTTGTTTTACTTCGGCTTTGTGTTTTCATGTTTCTTTTTTCTATACGTTATTTGAAGTCAACATTTGATTAAGTTTTCAAATATTGAGTTATTGTAGTATTGTTATTTATTGTGTGTTTTCGATACATACTTTATTTTACCGTCTTCATAGGTTGACAATCTTGTCGTATTTGCTTTATATTTATCATCATCATTAGAGATTAGGAGGTTAAGTAAAGACTCTGTTTTCTTTTTTATCTCCAAGAACTTGGAATCAACAATTATTGATCTAATCGACATAATCTTAATGTAATTAAGGCAGGTAATGTGAAGAATGGAGTGTTTGAAAAAACATGCAATTAAATAGAAAATAATAATTCAAAAGCTTTAATCATTGTTAATAATGAAAGTGTATGTAGAGTATACTGTATGCTTATTAGCTATACTACTAGGTATACTTGTAACTAAATATAAGTCCAGTAATGGTAATTTCTGGGCATTACAAGTTACAATACTGCCTGAAATTACTGCATTATTTAAAATGCCAACTTAAATTGTGGGAATGTAATCTTATTGTAGTTGTGTAATACTTTTTTTGGGTAATGAGATAAATCTTTTTGGACATTACAAATACGGCTACAAAGCAATGACCAAAACAGTATATTTGTCAATAAGAATATAGTGCACAAAATAAAACTGTTTTATACAAGTTTCTCTCACGAATGTAGTCTGATTCGACATCTACTTCACTTCAAGACCGTTAGGTACATGAAGTATACTCTACTAAGGACACTTTGCTCACGGAACAGATAGGAATATGGAGTTCACTCTACTAAAGACAAATTGCTCACGGAACTGATACTCACTGGAGAAATAAGAATCTCGAGTGGCAAAGCCATTTTATATTAGCCCTATGGAGTTCAATTGTGATGATTTTACTTGTCAAAACACAGGTTTCTAGAAATATTTTTTTACAGGTTGTCTAACTCAGTAAAGACACTTTTAATTCTATGATACATACATACATACATAATGTCACGCCTCTTTCCCGTAGAGGTAGGCAGAGATCACATCCTTCCACTTGCTATGATCTTGGCACACACTTTTGGCTTCATTCACACTCATTAACCTCCTCATACACGCCCGTCGGTTTAGGGTACTTTTGACCTGCCCTTTCTCTAAATTTTTTTTGAATAATAATAATACATTTAATTCTATGATGACGTAGATCTTTAAATTTGTAACAAAATTTGAAACAGTGGAGCTAAGATTCATCACTTGTCGTTTGCAATCTTAAATTTTGTTGTGATCTAAATAGTTCTAGCGACACTAACCGCTTGCCTCGTTCCTCTATTGTATTTCAGCAAGATTTTAGTAAAACTTTTGATAAAGTATTATATGAATGCTTGTGTTTGTTTCAGGATCTGACCGGTCAGAACAGCAATGACTCGGGCGGCAGCGGCAGCGCGGGTCGCTCTACAACGCCGCACCTGAGGCCTACGCCCAGTCCCACCGGATCAAGCGGGTCGCGATCCATGTCACCAGCTGTCGGTTAGTATTATTTATTCAATTAATCTTTTTTGCACTTAAAGTATTACAAAAGGCGAACTTAAAACAATAAGCCAGTTAAAGTAAGTTGCAGAAAAATTTTAACACCTGACTTTACTTGCATACCTACACATTTATGGTACTCCATCACGATTCGAACAGCTGCCTCTTTGTGCAGCATAAATTTCTTGTTTTAATCTAAAGAGTATGACAACCATTTAACCAAAGCACTGCACGCGTGGTCCAATTGTGATGAATTCTGAATTAATCATAAGGAGCCTGGTAGTACTTCGTCTTCTGTTGATAAGAATTACAATTAAAGACAAAGCATTTTTTTCTTACAATTATCAAACAAAAACATTGTTGGTTAATTAAGAAGTGGAGTGTTTAAAATTAGGTGAAAGTATTATCATCATCATGTGTGCTGCTTTGACCCTTTTTGGCTATTAAGATGTTCAGATGTTTGTTAGCGATCCTATGATACCATTGTGTAGGTATTGGCAGCTTTCGCTATAGGAATACATAATGATCTCACATGAAAGTGATCTTAAGTTAACTCAGGATCTTTTGAATGTCAGTTTTCTCGAGATTTTGTCACTTGAAACGGTCATTATAAGAAATTTTATATATTTTGAATATTATGTGGTGTACTAGGCAAAATGGCAACTTTTTTTTTAATTAGAGATATCTACCAACATTAAATTTATTATACATTAATTACACACTATTTTAAACCTATTAAAACTCGATACTTATAACAATTATAAGTATAGAGATCGTTTTCATTAAATAATTATAATGATCCATAATTTTTTACGTACATTAAATTTTTTAGAAAAATAATACAATAAATAATAGTTTATTTATATTTTATAAGTTAACTGAATTTACCTATATAGAACACATTTTTTTAATTAACGACATTTTGGTTTCACGAAACATTTCTCACATAGCTCATTATAAGTTTTACACATCCTAAGACGAGGTAAGTGGAGTCATTTTAGACCATTGGGACTATAATGGGTGGTAGATAATTGCGCAAGCTAACCTTACGAATTGATTTAGGAGGCATCACCATCCTTCTGCCATTCCTATGCTGTTGACGGCATCTGCTAAAAACCAAGACAGTGGCAGAAATATTGTCCCGGCTCAGAATTAGGTCGCTTCTTTTTTATTCACATGATCTCTGTAAAATGAAAAATGTTTGCCATACTTTCATGTAATTTGCCTAGTTGTTTAACCGCGCAATGTTTAATTTTCCACATTTTATATAGTTTCGCTTATGACAAAGTTTTCTTTATAAGTTATTTTTTAAAATGTTTATTGACTTGACCTTTAACATAAAATATATTGATAATTCATTTCCCAAAAAAAAAAAAAAGAAGAGTAAAAAAAGGAGTATTGGTTCGTATTTCAGGTAGCGGTCTACTTTTTAAATGAGAGTTTAGAGTTGACAGACGCAATTTTAAACTGGATGAAGTTCCAAATGATTGCCATTAGTATCTGTGTCTTTTTCTAAGAAAGAAGGTAATTCAACTACAGATTGGACTTCTTCCACCTTTGCGTTGCGAAATGTGTTCAATGGAGTACTAGTCTAGTATGTATATTTTCCACTACCAATAAATCAAACGAAGATTCGAATCTCTAATATCTTAGATAAATGTTATCCTTTTATGATGTGGCCGCTGGCCTTTAACTTGACACAAATTGTTTAAGAAGGTTACAATTTTATTTACATGTATGAATAGCATCAGTAGTATTAACTCGAGTGACGTCCTTTCGTTTAGGATTGGTCTTGAAATTGAGCCTTAAAGCTTGGCAATAGGGACTTGTGTAATCTTTAGTCGTTTCCGTCAGTTCCTTTGTTTGGTCGCAGGCATGTTGATCAGATTCGTTGTGCATACTCCGTCACCGGCAGACACGGGCTTTCCCGACATTGACCCACATAGAGCGGGCGCCCAGAGTACGCCGTATTTTGCCCCTTTTGCGGGCGCGAACCACCCCAACCGCCACCCACCTTATGTACGAGTCGGGGTGGTCGCGGTATATAGGGCCTCGTGAAAAACTTACCCCCGCCCGTCGAGCTGAGCAGGCAAAACAGGACCTTCCACTTGGGTGACACACTTAATCCGTCTTAAAAAATAAAATTATTTGAATAAAAAACTAATTATAAAAAAATTACTCCATCTGGTCACTTTCAAATAGGTATGCACTAGAAAAAATAAAGAGAATTTATATTTCACCTCAAATTATTCGTGTTGACTTTGATACCTTATCTAATATCAAGTAAACGGTGAACGTGACGAATCGTTTTGAATCTAGAGAACTATGCTTCCTCCACTTTGCGTAATCTATTTTAGACTGAGTATTACCTTTCTTATTACGTTTTCATTCATAAAATCATGAGTCTGAATAAATTATTTTGTTGGCGTGTTTCGAGATGAAGTATTCTAAGAATCAGATAAAATTTAATTTCCATTGTCTATTTATAAAAGCGGTTTCTTTAATTTACATTGTTTTGGTTTGTTACTAGAATTACAGTCTTGAACTAATTTGAACGTGTAGGCCCACATTCAAATATGACTGTTATGTTTTTAACAACACGCGGTTCATAAACGTGATATCGTATAGTTAAATTGCAAGCAACAACAGCAACAATGCCAGTTTGTTTTACAGAGACAGTTCAGTTTCAATATACATACCATAAAAAGCAATATGCTATAAAGCGGCCGTAATGAACGTCGACCGCAAAGGCGATCGTGTTTTGTTAACGTCGCTCGATTGCCGAACGCGGCTTTCTCAAAACATTGGGCCGTATAAGTTGTGGAGTAGACTGGCCGAGCGACTGCCGCCACACGAATACCGGTTATATGACCGCAATACACCCTCACTCCGCTTCGCCGACTACAACACGACTTCAACTTGTGCTTTATCCATTACTACTTGGTGGTTCTTCTACGCGCTCCATAGACCATATTCAGCGACCAATGTATAAAAGGTTTCTTGATCGAATCACTTAGTGTACCAGCAGTGGAAGGCTAACATTACTGCATGACGTCAACTGTTCGGCTCGTCGGACTTCTTGACTCTCTGCAAACACGAAGTGAATACGTGCAGTTGAGGCTTAGAAAATTATAGACTCGGCGACTCGCATGAAATAATAAAGCTTCTAAAAGAATAACATCTCACTTGTATAGAACTATGATTCTTGAAAATTTTTAAATTACTTCATTATACCATGAAGTATCTAGATGCTTTAAGTATTCAAATATAGTGATTACTGTGACGAATTTCACCGTTGTTGGTTTTACAAAATCAATCGGTTTTGGTATAAATATGAAGTCCTGTTTATCGACCGCTTTGTGCTCGTTTCCAATCCAAGTTCCAATCGTTATTTTAACACAATGAAGCCGCAATACCGCAACCCGACGCGTCCGAAGGTGAATTGCGTATTGTTTGACGCCCGCATGCAACGTGACTTTCGAAAACGACTTTAAATTTCGTTCAATAAGGTTTCTTTTGCACGCATTGTGCGTCATTGCGTGGCAAGTGAATTCGGAACTTTATTCTTATGACGTTAAGGTTGAATGTAGCTGTGGTTATTTGTGCAGTACAAGAACGCGCTAAAAGCGTTTCGCAGTCGCCCGTCGTGCGTATCGGCGTCCATGCGAAGGAATGCCATCAACTAGCTACAGCAGCTATAAGATAAGGCGAAGTCAAATAGATTCTTCTTGATATTCAAAACTATTTGCAGCTTTACTACTACTGCCTCTAAAGTTTGTTGACTGATTGTAGATAGTGTGTGAAGAACCTAGTTAGTCATCAAGTTTAGGGTTAAATTTAATGATAAACGAGCACTAGCTTTTAAATCAAAGGGCGCGGTTCATAAATTCCCGCATGCCAGATCGATTAGATTCCGACTTTTTTTATACAGCGCTTCATTTGGAACACCCTCTTATATAACAAGAAAGGGAAGCAGGGATTATGTACACGAAGCAGGTGGTGTGTTCATTTGTCGTTACATAAAGTGGCTTTACATGCAGCCACGTGCCGAAACGTCCTTGGCAAGGCCATCGACCTTCAACTTAAATGAAAACAAAAAAGAGGAAGCAAACATTTTTTGCTTTAATCCTACCACAGTGTTTGTTTTGATCGATTTCACGTAAACGAACCATGGAGTTCATGGCTTGAATTGTTCTTTTTTACATGAAATAATAGGGTTGAGGTTGATGATGTATGTTATTCTTTGCAAATTGTATTGCTGGTTGATGAGAGATTTGAAGAATTGTGTTCTTTTTTTGTAACAGCTTTTCTATAGCGCTTTTGTTTTTTTTCTTTACCAAAAGTAACCAGAAGAAACATAATATGCGATTTGAATTGTTTATGAAAGTATAATTAAATTTAAATAGATTCGGCCTTTAGGACGAAACGGTATTTTGCGGTTTTTCCGAAATTTCAAAATTGTGGATGTTTGTGGGAGTAGATTAAAAATGATCTTTAGCCATCAAAATTCACGAAGAAATAATATATGTGATTTGTTTAGATAAGAATATGCAAATCTATAAATTTATGTAAGCAAGAAAGACTCCCCCACCCGTTCGTAGGACATAAAGGCTCTCATAAAAGTATATATTTAATGGGTCAACTACCTGTTGGCAGCAGTCCCTCCCGTTGCCCATCGTCTAATTGTATTCAGATTACTCCGGAAAAGTGATAAATTCTGTGAGTCAAGGTCGACGGAGGGTTCGACAGCCCATTCACCCCGTTACGTCTACCCCCACGGCTAATGGTGCGGACATTCTTTCTCCGACTTGCAATGTACATATCTCTACATAAAACATTCTCTGGACTTGAATTGGAACATGTTTTGATTCAGGAAGTTGTTGTTATGTTATGCGAATTACATCTGTTCCCATTGTAATATAGATTCTGGTTTTTCTGTTGGTTTTTGTTCCGATTTTCTAAATCTTATTCAAGTCTATACAAAATCAGAAGTTGCTTGTCAGTGGATTTTGTTCTGGCTGTATGATTACACCTGTTTTTTAAACTGTAAGATTTACCATAGTGTTAAGTGGTAATATAACTAATTGATTTTGATCAACTTTTTGAAATGGTTTTTCTTTGTTCAAACACTGAATTACTGATACTAGAGTTGATTATTTAAGCCAAATTCTTAAAGGAAAAATTTAGTTGATTATGTTCAATAGGTACAACACTGCTTTGAATCGCAATAGCAGCAACCATAGGCGATGATCGGTAAATAGGTCGTCGCGCAGCCGGCGCCATGACGCCGCCGATTGTCTCAACTAGGCTGCTCTTGTTAACGCTATTGTCGCCGCTGTTTATAACCACTTAGTACTCGCCCCGGTTTGTTTTGGAAATATATTTCAGCACGACCGGCCGCGGTTAGAGTCATGGCGACGACGGCCGCCACTTCACACACACGCACGACACTTGACTTGCCTAGGGAGATTGATTTATTAGACATTATTTTTGGTTTTTACGGGGCCCACCTTTGTGTTAGGTAGGAATTCTATTTATTAATTGTTTGATTGATTTTGTTTAGTTTGTAGATAAGACACTTCCATTGTGATACAAGAGAAGGACTAAGTATTTTATTTTTAACCGACTTTTGGAACAGGGGGAGATTTTAAGTAATTAAAGATTTCGTTAATACACTCCCGAGCAACCAACTCGACTCAACCGCGAACTCTATACAACTCTAAAATGGTTTTAAGTAAAAGTATGCAACATTTAAATAAAAACAATATGTAATTTGAAAGCTTGAAACTTTAGTTTCAATCTATTTTGTGCTCGATGCTCGCGAGTGTAGTTGTGACGATACCAAATCTTTTTCACAAAAAATTAGGCACGATCTTCTCATGTTACTTATGAATATCAATAAAATAAACACATGACAAATTTACCCTAACGTGACAGTATGGATAGCTTTCTCTTAGTTTATTTATAATTTACATTAAAGCATTAACTGATTGATAGCCATTGAATATTTTCGTTCAATTGATGATATAAAAGTTTTTTCATTTAGACAAGTCATATAATCATAAAGCCTTTTTATGCGACTTCATTCAAATTATTAGATATTAAGACTGTACACCACACTAGATATAGTGACATCAAATTTTCAGTAAACTCAATTTTATTTCAAAGAAAGATTATATCAAAACAGTCAGCATTTACTGCTGCTATGAAAAATGAAATCGAATATTAGTGAAGCTTAGATATAGATATCAATTGGTTGTAGCGGATATAACTTAAGTAGATATGTAAAATGTAGACATGTTAGCGGTAGCTTTGTGGCGGGCGTGCTATGCGTGGGCGCGGCGCGGTGTGATCGTATGCGCGGAATTCGCCCACTAACGCACCGCACATTCTCGATGCCAAGCTGACAGCCCGCCATCCAGACCGCAAACTATCCAACCGACAATTAACTTGCAAAACACACAGGGAAATTACCACGCAAATTACCTCTTCACTTCAAACAGTTTCGTCGCCCGCACGAAGGGAAAGGCGCACGCAATAACTTTTATCGGACGCAGCGGTTGGTTTGGGTTTATAATAGTATATCTTTTCTTAGAATTATAATTTTTAGCAAAATTCTACATCCCAACGATCATGGAATTTTCTTTCTTAAAATAACTTTAAAAGTTAAACATTTTGCCACACCACTTATGAAACTTTAAACCAAACTCTAGTGTGTTTGTGAATGTTCTAACATTTGCAAAGGCGACGTAACGGTGGAGATAAACTATTTATTTGACACTTAAGTGAGACGTGCTGAGTGGTGCAGCGGTTGCGGGAAAGTCAGACCTCGATCGGCTGTACGTTTGCGGTGACGGGCGAGTGCCCTTGACGAGGCTGGTTCTCGACATGACCAACGCTGCGCTCTTGTTCTGTTCTCGCGGCTTGATCAATTTAAGGACATTTAAAGTTCAAGCTAATGATTGTAACTACTACCTAACCAGTTTTAATCCAAAATAATTATATCGATAGTGTTTGTTTTCATTCGATACGTTTCTTTTTGTAAAATGATGTGAACAGATAAAATTTGTTGTGGCCATTTTTTAGAGTCGATTTGTTTATGAGCAAATATAATAAGAAGCTCGGCCCTCGAAGTTGTCGACGAGTACGTATACCTGGGACAAAAAGTCCAATTAAGTAAGTCCAACTTCGAGAAAGAGGTCGATCGTCGAATCCAGCTCGGTTGGGCTGCGTTCGGGAAACTACGCAAAATCTTCTCGTCCAAAGTACCTCAGTGTCTCAAGACGAAAGTCTTCGACCAGTGTGTGTTGCCAGCGATGACGTATGGGACTGAGACGTGGTGCCTGACTATGGGCCTCATAAGAAAAAGGCAAAGAATCGATCTACGTGGAATGCAATTGTTGAGGCCTATGTTCAGCAGTGGACTTCAGATGGCTGAAATGATGATGAAATATAATAAGAAAACGAACAGTTAACTGCAATAATACAAATATATACTAGCATCATAAGGTAACTGTAGTTTGTATTGCATTAGAGGCGGCACTGTCTGGCCAAACCTGGCCGCGACAGGGACGACCCCATTACCGTGGCGCTACACTCATTAAAAGTCGCCGTAAACAAATATACACGTATATACCGCTAGCTTGTTATCTATGATTCACTGGCGCCCCGCCGTCTGCTACCCGTCTGATCGCGGCACTACACAACAATATAATGCCCCGATAATGGCCCACTGATGAGATTAAACCGACGACCCTCACCTCACCTCGCCTCGCATTGTTTGAGTCGAGACCGATACCGCTAAACGCCCTTTTTCCTATTACGTTTCGCATGCCTCTTTCTCCTCTCGCCGTTTGAGGTTGATAGCGATTGCGGCTAACCGGCCATGTAATAGGCCATAGTTTCTCTCACGTAACACTAACATAACAGATACCAAATTGACCCACATAAAAGCTGCAATACCACTTTCGACGTCGCAAATCACAGCCGCCCGTATCTCGGCCTCGGTCAATATGTTGCGTGCATGTCGTATGCACATATACGGATGCAATAAAGTGCAGTGAGAATTCGCAGGCTAGCGGTGCACGCGGCTCACGTGGCGGTAGAAAACGAGAGTGATCGGGTGCGTCTCTCCGCCCACGAGTGATGCGAGTCTAGGGTTGCTAATCGTTCCTTTCATTCACCACGACCCGCCTTGCGTGTTCAATTAAACAGTCCAAACTAATTACATATCACTCACACTGCCGCAACATTGAGCCGATTGACCACAATGTCTGCATTTATTTATGATTGTAAACATTACACTTTATTTGTCACAATTATTCATTAACTTTTTGAGCAACGGGTATCGAGACGTAACTGACATTCTATTGGTTCCTGTCTCTTTCAGAGATTGGTCAATTTCAGTTAACATATTATCCTTGTCATAGGTCGATTCCTAAGTGAAGTTACTTATTGCACGTCTTAGATACGTAGTATACAAAACTAAAAAAGAAACTGTCAGAACATTGCAAACACTTAAAACTTTTTATTCCCGACTCCACAAAACAATCTGTAATTTTAGAGTGAATCAGAAGTTTAGTGCGACCTGTACCTGGTATTTGTCAGAAACTGAATTAAAACTTTGTAGTAAATTTTACTTCCTTTAGCATTGTTTGTTTGCCCGGTATATAGACGAACTGAAGTTAACTGTAACTAAAGTGGAGTGTACCGGGACCGATCGATCAGACGCGCCAAGCTGACCGCTGCAAACGTGCGGCACATTCCGTTAGTATACAAAACAGCCGGCCTTATGGCTAGTTAGTATAACTGACCAATGTTAATTCATCCCTGAATCGTTTTATTGCTCCTTGAATATCTTAACTAAAACTATCTACTTACTACTGTCATTGACTTCTTTTGAAGACAAGTTATATCCCTTTTTTACCTAATTCCATGTTTGTTTGCTTTGTTTTGGTTTCAAAAGGTCTAATTTTCGAAAATAAAAAGCACTATGAACATAGGCCTTCTTCGTAAACTTGCAACTTTATCGATTACAGACGACTTGCATGTTCAGGTTGCACACCTTTATTGGGTCGTCCGTCTATCTTGCGGTAGACGTCTCACGGCTGCGGTTCCTGGCAAGTAGTCTCCAGAC
The DNA here is from genome assembly GCA_949126915.1 of Musotima nitidalis. Taxonomy (NCBI): domain Eukaryota; kingdom Metazoa; phylum Arthropoda; class Insecta; order Lepidoptera; family Crambidae; genus Musotima; species Musotima nitidalis. Next base: position 6,067,593 of record OX421432.1, on the reverse strand, counting down.
CTTTGCTGGCCGATATGTAGAGATAGCATTCACTAATATAACTCAAGAGTTGATAATGTATTGTTTCCAGGCACGCAGAACGTAACGATGCCGCCTCGAACGTCGTCGTCGCTGCCGGACGGCGGCGGCGCGCCAGTGCGGCCCGGCGGTCCGGGAGCTGCGCCAGGCCCCGCGCCCAGCCCGGGCCCGCCGCCCGGTGCCATGGTGGCGCAGCCCTACGCGCACCACCCCGCCTACAAGACCGCGCACTACCCGCCGCAGCCGTACGGCTACCCGCCGAGGAATCATCATCCCTACCCGTATGGGTACCAGCCGCGGCCTCCACCGCATCCTCCACAGCATTACCCAACGTTAAAGGTAAGTTTCTCTCCGTCTCATTTGATCTTTTGGTAGCAATCTGTTTTCGGTACGATAAGAACTTTAAATGACCTACCTTTTCCATCAACGAAGAGGTTTTCTTCTGCGTAGTATACCGTGCACTTGTCGTACATACCATTTAATTATACTTCCTAATGGAGTGTGTTGAATTTGTTCCAGCCCCGTCACATGGGTCCGCCGACACCCGGCGCGGGGCCCAACGCGGGCGGCGTGGCGGGCCCCGAGGGCACGATGCCGCCGCCCACGGCGCCGGGCGAGGCGCACGACAACGGGCCCGCCGCGCCCGCCACCGCGCTCGTCACCACCGGGCCCGACGGCGCGCCGCTCGACGAGGGCAGCCAGCAGAGCACGCTCAGTAACGCATCCGCAGGTATACATCACGCACCAACCATCACACACACTACACCACGGCTTCAGAACCTGCAAAGTATAAAACCCTGCGCGCCGCTTTGTACAACACACCTAATATTGTTTGGAGTGTTACAGGGAAAAACAGCACATGCTTTAAACTCAGGTAGGCTATAACGTAAGTTTCGGCAATAATGGCTTTCTACAAAATATCGGAACGCTTACTCTGTATAAGGCCTAAGAGCCTGTAATGCCACCCACCTTCTTCTTTTTGTAATAAGCCATGATGACCCAAACTTTATACGTAGCAGCCTACGTGGGTCGAAAGAATGCCTTGACAACAAGCAAGAAGGAACAACATTAGAAATCATAAATCGGTATGGTGTATAAAACAGCGCGACATTGGCTCATGTCCTGCCTCTGCTAATGGTGTCCTTTGATTTTAGATCTCTGTTTAGACCTGTCCGAGAGGTTAACGAACCCGCTCCTATTAAAATTACCAACAGGATACTTACTCATTCTACTATAATAAAAACCGAAATACCTTCCCATGTGGATGATAGACTAAATCCCAAGAGTACCATATCGTCATCAGATATCAAATCTCGGCAATGTCTTTAATGGTGCTTTATAAGTGGATAGCCGCAGGTCTTCAATAATCAAAGCCTCGCTTTGAATAGGAGGCAATCTCAGAAAACTTCTTAATTATAACAAGATAACTTATAAATAGGAAGGAAAGATTATGTTACCGAAAAGGTTCTGTATTGTTTTCCTCATTTATAGACCCTCATCAAGTATCAACTATCAGACAGCATGTCTGTCAATATCTTTTTTGTATCACTGTCATGTCAAGTTATCTTTCTTAATTATATAACGCTACCAGCACAATTATTTTGGCCATCTTGGAAGTGTTTTATGATCGAGATGAACTAATTTGTATACCTTCACGTACAGTCGGCTAGTAAACGTATACTTAGCCTGTGCTTGAAACCGCCTAAAGAGTATTAAAAAAAAGAGATCGGTTTGGAATTAATCGCCTTCTTTTTTCTTAAAATTACTACCGTTTGATGGTTTGGAAAAGAGCTTACATCATTTTAAGGGTAGGTTCATGGGCAAAACAAGGAATGTCACATGAAATTGCATTAAATTATTAGTATGGCAACATAGGTTTTCCTGCGTATTTTTATGTAGCATCAATTAAAAAAAAAGCAGGTAGAGTCCTTAATACCATCAATATTTAAACGTTATAAGAAAAACTACACTTTGAAACATTAATGATACAAAATCCTGTTTTTGTGACATTTCTTGTTTTGCCCCTGTACCCTTAATTTCACGATATACCTTTTTTTTAGTAAAGCAAATTATAATTCTTATCATTAAATATTAGGATCTTCAAATATTAAACTAGAAACATTGTTCGTTACAGCGTCAGGCGAGGAATCGTGCGGAACACCAAAAGGCTCTCGCAAGGAATATGGAGCGAGTAGCGCAGCACCTTCCCCCTCGCCGGGCGGCGGGTCCCACTCGTCAGTCCACGACGACTATGATGCGTCGCCATCATGGCCGCGGCCACCGTCCAGTCCCGTGAGTCACACGCACACACAAGCAAACTCATACAGTCACCTTTTCCAATTTTATTAAACTATTTTAACACAACAGGAATAAGTAGTAGGACTTTCTTACCTAACTAAATGTCTTAGCCTGAGACCTACGCAACCTGTGTATAGCAGAGGATATTTGCCAATGTATATTTATCGCAAACACGTGCAAACTCTCAAATGGACACACCCACAGCGACTCTTGTCCATTTATAAGTGTAAGTTAAATATCAATTAGATTAGATTGAAACTACACCCAAGGCGGAATTGACGTATAGCATGGGAGGGAGAGGTTATTTGTTATCGATGTATATTTTAAACTTATTTAAAAATACTTAATTTAAATTTCGAATTTAAGTACAATATCGGAATATCCCGTCACTGCGTATTTTTCCTTGCAGTGTTCAGATGAGCACACACCTCCCATGTGTTGCTGTCCATAGGTCCGCTTGAGAAGCCTTTTGACATTTATATCCCTACTCTGAGTGCGTGCGATATAGGATTAATTTCGATGCTTCGCGATTCGCATTATCAAATTTCCTAAATATACCTCATATCTTCTCAACTCAACATTTCAGTCATGTTATTTGTATTACAATATATTTTAACTCGTAATATACAAATTTTACATACGTGTAATTTAACACCAACCTTGTCAATTAATCACTATATAATTTATAATTCGTCGTGTGAACCCTTTGTAAACAATAAATATTCTGTGATACAAATCTTTTTGGTCTGCACTGATCACAAACTTTTGGAATATTACACTTACTTACACATGAAAATATTCCACTTCTTAATTACATATTTGACCATCTAATGAGGTTAAAATATCCAAAAATGCAATATTATATCTTTAAATGCTATTTCTGATTATAACTTTTATATCAAGAAGCTTGTACTGTGGAATATCCTTAATTATAATTTTGTGGTAATTGTATGAACTGTCACTACTCCTCCTACTTTGATATTCCCCTCAATTTATCTGTTTTAACTATCTTAGTGTAAACAAGTCGAAGACATTGCATTTTATCATATATTTCAGGTATTTAACAGTCACATACCGCCGGAGTCCTACAGATCAAAGGTTTATATCAAGTTAAAAATCATAAGCATGAGTAGTGCTCGATATAATTACACTAGTTGTTGCATGATTATCTTGTAGATTCCAAATGTTATATTAAGTAGTATACTGGAGTTAAATTGAAGTCACAAAACAAAACTTAGCTTGCGCTGTCTAGTTCCTACACGCTTTACTGCTATAATATAGTAATTCTGTGACTGGTGGTTGGACTTTCGCTTAGTGTCTGAATAAATAAGTCCATCAACTATTTGGATGATACTGTTACTTATTTTGTTTTAGTTTACGGTGGTAGAAACAGATTATGATTTTTTTTAAATGTATGTATTGTATGTATTTAATAGATTTCTTAGTCCAAAATCCATTTTAGAAATGTAGAAGAATTTGTAATTTTTTGCTTTTTTTAACAAGTTTTGTGATTTCTTGTGATGATTATAAACACTTGCCTAGTTTAGTTTCTGGAAACGCATGATAACACATTAGCAGAACGTTTATTTGGAATCAGCCTGCATTATGCTTATAGGAGTTAGACCACATGTAGTGAATGTTGTTAATATTTTGCTTCACTGTATGGTATAATTCGGTCTAAAATTGTTGCATGTAGATTTTATGAGGATTTTAATCGGGAATAATATAAAGTAAAAGTAAGTGATACGCGGGATAATGTCAGTCATTTTGTTTCGATTTTATTCCCTTTTAAGAACCATTTAAAACAGTAAAAACAAATGTCTAGTTTTTACAAATTTATATAATTTTGTGATAAGGCAAATTGTACAGTCGGCCACAAAAGTAGCTGCTCATCTTAGTACTTGTGTCAACTAGAATGCTACTTTTGTAAGTAGCGCGACATGTTAAGCTAATTGCAAGGCTGACTGTAAAATGTGCCACAGACATAAAGTAAGGGCTGTTTTAGGGTCGTGCTTATTGTCGGCGCTTTTAAATATATTAACGGGAACGTGTCAGTAAAGCTAAAAATTCAGTGACGATATTTCCTTCAACTATAATCCTCGGCGCATAAATTGAATAATTGCCTTAGGTCATTATTGGGTCTTAATCCAAGTGCGGCAGCGAGGCAGGGAGGGGGAGGCGTAACTATAGCAACGCGGCGTAGTTACTTTCGGTGCCTTTCTTTTTTCTTTCGACATTATGTTATTTACTAAACGCGCCGAAAATCAGCGTGGCAATAAAACGTACGCAAATTTGACATTGGCACTGAATGATGAGTTATATCTGCGCCAGAAGTCGGACTCGCTGGGCAAGCTATACGAGATGGACGACGCGCCCGAGCGGCGCGGCTGGGTGGAGCGGCTGCTGGCGTTCATGGACGAGCGTCGCACGCCCATCGCCGCCTGCCCCACTATCTCCAAGCAGCCGCTTGACCTCTACAGGCTCTATCTGCTGGTGCGCGAGAGGGGAGGCTTCGTCGAGGTGAGTCGCATCCTACACTATACTTTATACACATAAACATTCATTTCATCTTTCCTTGAAAAATACCTCACCACTACACACTTTCGTTCAATGATGAGGGTCGTTCTTGTAGAGGTAACTCCCAAGCTACACATAGATAGATGTTCAGACACACCATTCCATCCTTCTTAATGCGATTTTCGTAGAGGTAAGTGGCAAGACACACTACTCACCTAGCAACGACAGCTTTGAAGGGGTAACCGGGTAACTCTCACGCTACGCACGTATTATTTCATTACCTTATTGTAAATTATAGCTAACACTCTACACACCTAAACATTTATACTATCTTTGCTTTTAAGAACTTCATAGGAGACGACTTCACGATAGTATCTTTTACGTTACACCTACTTATCTACCAGTTCTTGCTATGCCAATGTGGAACTACTTAATAGTAGTCACTCTCAAGCTACAAATATACACATCATTTCTATGATCGTAAATAAGGAGTAGCTTTGTAGAGGTTACTCTCAGGCTACTTCTGTTTTTTTCATGATTTGTAATAAGGCTTTATTGAGGTAAGTTGCATACGTAATCAATTATGTCCCCTTACATTTCACATTGTTTTATCAAATCAATCTTTCTTTTCATACTAAGTTTGTACAATTGTAGGTTTTTTACAACTTTACTAGGCTCTTAAGACTTAGCTACCCTTACAGGTATGTACTGCATATTGAACTTAGCTAACTTATTTGTATGTAAGTTAATACCGTCTGTATTCTAATTAAATTCAATATCATATAGGTATTCGTACGTCATAAAATTTATGACCTGTTATTACAGGAATTCAGAGATCAGCCAACCAAAATATAGTCTTCTTTTCTATGCTATTATATTTATTTATATATTTAGAAATATAATAACTGAAATCAGCTATATAAATAAAGTGATATCTAACCTCAAACTAAGAAGAGCTTGTGCCGATGAAAGTCAACAGATTTATATAGTTTCTGAAAAAAGCTTCTAGAAAAATTGAGTTATTCTTTGGCTATAATAATTATCTGTTTAGAAAACTTGGCAGTACATAATTAGTGCATCCATAATAATTACAATGCTATTAGGCTATATCTTGCGCAGTACAAAAATATTTCGCAGTATAATAAGTTAGTGTACTGCCGCTCAGTGACATAATTTTCACTTTAGAATCAATTTAGAGAAATTAAAATTCTCGTAATTTGTCTAAATCAATCTCCATCTTACGTCTAAGTTGATTACTCTATACGTTTTATAGTTGTCCGCCTGTAGGAATCTATACTGAGGACAACAACAGAAAATCAATATAACTTTACAGTTTTCAATGCACACGGTTATAAAGACGACCTCAGCACCGCTAGTAAAACGTGTGCATTACGCTATATGCACCGGGGCCTAATAGACTCGACGGTGGATTTACGACAACGCATGCCCATCGCGGTTTATGCGACAAGCCGCCATAAAACGGCTGACTCTTTAACGATAATTAATATTTTTTATCATTTGGACATTCAATATACGTGAACAATGTCATACGAACACAGTCGGTCCGCTGTCGCACACGCCGGACGTGTGATTTAAGGAAAACTTGAAGAAAACGCACGGAATGGTGAGGTTTCTATTCGTTAACACTTAGGTTATCAGCTATAGTAATGTTTCAACGCTTCAACATTCACACGTTTTTTATTTGCATTTTGGTTCTGTAAATTGTGTTACATTTTCATATATTACATTAAAATATACTTTACATTAAAACTTTGTTAATATTTAACTATTTAAACATTGCACAATTTGAGAAATTCTTTTAAATTGTTATATGGAATACAGAACTAGTTGAATTTATTTATCATTTATACATATCTCTGTGGTATTTCCATATCAATGAAAACAATACAATATTAAATTAAATAATATTATACGCTTTCTATGACCTCACTTTTACGTCACATTTACGTCACTCTGTCTTGATTAGCTGACAGCTAGCGCATTATTTTCATATTTTATAACAGTGCAGTCTCTTTGAAATATTATAAAAGAAATATCAAATTGATAAATCTCTTGATAGTTTTCTCTATGTTAAAAGGTTGTCGCTTAATAAAGTAGTAACTCAATAAAAGGGAATTCAATTAGCGTTAGCAAATAGTAACTTGAGTTTTACAGAAAGGAAAGATAAGGAGCCGTATCCTTTTCTATAACCTGTCTTGGTTTAAAATTAGTTTTTAGTATAGTGTCTAAGCAATAAAATTTTGTACGTTCAGAGGTAAAATTTATAAGAAGTGAATATAAGAAAAATAACCTATATATTAATTAAATCCCCAGGTGACAAAAAACAAAACGTGGAAGGACATTGCGGGTCTCCTAGGCATCGGTGCGTCGTCGTCAGCGGCGTATACTCTAAGGAAGCACTACACAAAGAACTTGCTTGCATACGAATGTCATTTCGACCGCGGCGGCATCGATCCGCAGCCCATCATCAACCAGGTCGAAGCCTCCACCAAGAAGAAGGGAAAACCGAACGCCAATAACAATGCAGGTAAGAATTCATTATTTTACTTGAATTTATACCAAAACTGAAGCCTTACATATTTGTTTGAGCTATTTTAGGACGCTGCTCAAGTCAATTTATTATCATCGTCCTAGCATTATTCCGGTTGTGCCCTAGATTTAAGCTTGAGAGCCCAGCACAGGCCTAGACAGATTTGGCTGAATTTCAGTTATTATAAGGACTGACTGCGGTTACTTAAAATTAGTTTTAGTTAGATAAATCTTACCTATTGACTGTATACTTGTGTACCATCAGACATTTCATTGTGACTACCGAATACTGTTCTTCAGCAAAGATAATTCTAATAGGAAGCTTGCAAAAATTGTATATACATAAATTTTCAGCAGGTTCATCAAATTCACAAGAGTCGTTCCCGGCGAGCGGCGCGAGCGCAGGCGGCGCGGCTCTGGACGGCTATGGCAACCAATACGGCGGCTACCCTCCGCAGCCGCCGCAGCCGCAAGGTAAACTACCCACATCTCCATGCTTCACCTAACATTCCCTTTTGTGTGTTAGATCCCCGAAAGAATGATGTACACGTAAAATCATTTTATTTATTAGCAAGGAAGTATTTGGTCATGCCAGGCTTATTGCCAGCGGTATAAAAACGATGTTTCCGAAATCACCGCTGCTACTAAAATTTGTAAGAATAAAATAAATTGAACTGATAATTTTAAATATTTTAAAACAGAATTGACTGAATGAAACAATGAATTGTGAATATCACTTTAATTAATTTTGATTTATTGGAACACATTCACTGTAACCATCGACTTCATTGTGAGAATAAAAAGATGGGATTAGACGGTAATGACTTTCCTATGGACTTTCGGGGATACTTTAAAGAACAATGGGGTTGTCTTAACTGATTTGAATTGTAAATCATTCTACTATTTCTACTACTTACTTGTTTCTTAATCGTGCGCAGATGACGGCGCGCGAGGTGCTTTTTTTGTTTTATTTGTGCGTCATCAAACTAACCGCCCGAATTTTCGATCACCGCTAGCTAACATTGGAACTCATCTCGCTTACCACTAATTTATTATTGCACCCAGATTCACACTACCTCTAAAGATGATCTTCCAATTTCCGAAAGAATGTTGTGTCCTATGTTTTGAATAATCACGGTTTTACTATTTCAAAATATGGATATTTAAAGATAACAGAAAAATTACTCGTTTTTTTGTGGTTTTGATTTTTAACAATGTATGTTTATAATACAGGCATGCATCTAACAATTTACGTTACAACCTTTTATGGCATAGAGTGAAAATTAAAAAATTAAGAAGCACATACCATGTTATTCATCAATTATATTTAAAAATTATCTTAAAAAATTGGATGAACGCATCTCATAGTGTGGTGTAATCTTAGCGGCGCATAGTGTAGTCGTGTGTTTGGCACGAATTAGTGTGTTTAATAATCGCGTTTCATTTATAAAGAAAATTATTGTTTTGGGACTAATCGTCTGCACCAATTATACCAAATTTGTATATATTTTTTGTTCAAATCAAGAAGATTCCGATGAAAAATATTTTTTCAAATATCGTCTTTACAATACAATACAATTGTATTTCGCTAAATATAAATATAACTTTAGGACGAGAACTAAGCTGAAGTATGAAAGTCTTGTTGGTTAACTGGTTAGTCGTGGTCCCGTAATAATAAAAGACTTTATGAACAAAGACGTGTGGTTATAGGCGGTGGGCCCGGCGGTGACAACCTCGCCGCGTCCAACCCTTTCGACGAGCCGCCGGGGCCCAGAAGACCCCCAGGTACTTCCTAACCCTACCCTACCCTATGGGAAACCACACGACTCGCCAAACACCCAGTAACTTCAAATACTATAATTATAAGAAATATTTCAACTGTGACGTTCAGAAGTGCAGGAAATTGAGCTCAGCTTAAATAAATACATTTTAATTTGAAAAGGATGTCACTGACGTTTTTTAGACACGCGGTTCGAAGCTTCACTGTAAACCACCACATAAACAAAAGAAAAGCATGTATATTTGTAAAATAATATGTTATGTACTAAAAGCTCAAAAATAACATTACTTTCATAAGTTTAAGAACTATGTCAAATGGCGAACCACTGCATCCTGCATATATATATGAAGATATCTGTGGCGTTATTATAGAAATGCTAATGAGTAGCTGACATGGTTTAAACTGCGTGTTCTGTTCTGTCTGTATTTTATGTGTATACTCTTTGAACTGTACGTTCATTGTTCAAACTTTTTATCCAAAATAGTATGAATTTCGTCTTTGTACATATTTTTTGACTTTACTGGGTTTTGGATTGGGTTATTCTTGTATAATGTAAATACCATTTTACTAATTGCATGCATTGAGTGATGTCAGTGAAGGTGTGAAAAGGGTCGTCTGTTTAATAATGTATTATTTTAATCTCGAAAATAAAACTGGATATCTTCCTGCAAGCATCCTACCCTTAAAAATCAGAATTAAAGAACAATTTAAAGCGTCTTCTACAATTGACTTAAATGTGAATTGAATTAAATTGTATGGAATAATAATTTATCTTGCTTTTTTGCATTATTATGATTTGCAAATAATCTTAAATTAATGTCACGTTGATCGCCAAGGTATAAAAACATTTTTATAAATCGCCTTTTTTGCTAATTTGATTTACCTTAACCAGACTTTTATATGAAGACGAGTTTCGTGGTATGTATACAGCTTCCCAACTCAAACTGACCTGTATTGACAAAAGGCCACGCTTGGTATATGGAAACGCGTTTCGTGCCAAAAATACCCACATGTTAACCTGACCTATACAAAAAGTAACACGCAGTCTCAAAAGGCTTTCGAGTGACAACACCTGGCGTTCAACGTGTTAACAATGTGGCGATGGCATGCTCTATCAGCATGTTTGTTCTGTCAGTGTGAGTAAATTCTTTATATGAATGTCTGAATGATTATATTAAATTGGTATTTTATTTATTTCCAGGTTACCAACAAGGTTACGGGTACGAATATGGATCTCCTTACCAGCCAAATAGGCCAGTTTATCCTCCTTATGGGCCCGAGGGCGACAGGTTAGTTTTTCATATAATAGTAATGTTGTTAAGAATATTTGTTGATCATGGTATAAAAATACGACTTTCGTTGCTATCACATAACTATAACAAGAAATGCATAAGTTTAAAAAAAATACTTTGACGGATGTTACACATTCATTCCAAAATATTTATTTTTCATAATCACTCTTAATCCATATTTGCTTGTAAAAGTGGACTATACTCTTACCAAGACCATACCATAATATTGTATAATATAAATAAAATCATTTAATCAATAAATATTTTCCGAAAAAAAAGAGTATTTTTCTATAACTTTGTCCCAATAAAGCTCAGCTGAAGTGGAGAAAATATAAAATCTTTTAGTGTTTTTCCATTACATAAATTCAATAACAATTTTATCTATTAATAAAAATAAATTGGAAAAGGAGCTGCAACAGAAAACCCATGTAGGTCTATATGTAGTGACTATGTTCGAGAATCTTACATGTGTGCTGTAACTTGTCCACCAGGGGATACCGAGCCGGCGGCGAGTACCAGTACGGCGGGTACGGCGGCGGGTACCGAGCGGGCGCGCCACCCGGGCCCGCCGGCACACCGCCGCCCGCGCAACCCTACCCGGAGTACTACCGCGCGCCGCATCCGCACCCGCCGCACTCGCCGCACCAGCCGCATCCACCGCATCCACCGCATCCGCCGCATCCACCGCATCCGCCGCATCCACCGCATCCGCCGCACCAGCCGCATCCGCCGCATCCCACGCATCAGTCGCATCAACCCCCACATGAGGTATTTATTAAAAAATACGTTGCTGCCGCCGTGTTTATTAAATAGGTCTCTTACACACCACGTCTTTTTCAGGCGCCGTCGACGCGTGTCGTGCGCAAATGTAACGCAAAATTGGTGAAATAAAGAGTCACTGTCTAATTTTATTTAAATTTCTATAAAAAATACCCATACCAAATCGATACGCGCGTTATGCTCCACTGCGCGTTGCCATAAGACCCATAAGTGTGATTAACCGAACAATATATTCGCAAATTTATGACCCTGCGTCCAGCGAGATATAGCGACTAATATAGTTTTCCATAATTATATAGCAGCAAAACGCGCGTCGCCGGCCGGAAAAACCCGTGGTGTGTCAGAGCTGTGGTTGTGAAGCTCTCTCCTTTATTTCGTGAATGATATTTTAAGTTTTCTATTTTACCCAACTAATTTTTTTGCTTAAAGAAGAAGTCCTACCTATTAATATAAGTTCAAAATTGTTTAGAATGTGCATATCGAACAAGGTTTTATTGTAAAGATTTTGCGACTTATTCTTTGAAGTTAATTTTAGAAATAGTGTAATACTCGTTTTATCCTCTGCCTGTGAAGTCGAAGCTTTGAATTTAAAAGTTAGACAAATTTGGGCTAGTTTACGCGCAAGCTACCGTTGTTGCTCACTCAACCTTGATGACTTTCAGCCAATCTAAATCTTACCAACCGTAATGTTCTTCGAATAAACTTAAGTTGTAGTTTGCACGACCCTGTTTGTATTGTTGTGTTGTTTTCGCTAGATGTGTCTTCGTGATGTTTTTCGTTCTTTCTTATATAATATAAATTATAGCAATTTCTGCTTAGACAAAATAGCATGCATACGTCAAAAATGCTTTTAGTTATTTGTGAAGAAATAAAATATTGTTCCTTATTATTAGTGATTATAATTATAAATAGAATCTGATGTAGGTATATTAATTAAATTTTAATAGAAATAAGAGAATAATTTACTAGACGGAATACAATTAAGTGTTCTGGAAGTTTCATATGGAATTGACATTTAATTAATATACACCCGTTTTTGTTTGTCTGTAGGATGTTTGTTCTTAAAAGAATTGTGTTCAGAGATAATAATAAATTTAATGTAGCCTGTTTCGCAATTTAGCGGATAAACAGAAAAATAATAAAGGCTATATTATTTCTAGATCTCAGGGCCAAATTTTCAATTGTCTGATAATATTTATAAGAAATGAAATTTAGTAACTTTATCGATTATTTACCGAATTTCGTTTACGAACGTCTTTTATTCAATTGTTATTCGATAATTTGAAAATCGGCCCCTAGATACATAATATTTAAGACGTTAAATTGACAAAGTAAAGAAAGGGGCTGGCCATAGATCGTTTATGAAAAATATATAGTGGACGTCAGCTACAGTAGTGTTGGTGGATGTATAGATGTCGAACTCCGGCGGCGGGCTGCTGGGGTCGCAGCTGGCTCGGCAGCTGGTGGCGCCGCTGCCGTCCGCGCCGCGCCCCTACGTATGACGCCCCGTTTGTACCACGCACTCAGCCGCTTCCCATCGATTGGCGATTCTCGATCATACTCACCCGAGCACCACCATTGGCGCAACGCGGCCCGTATTGATTATCGTCACCTGTCACAATCTCACAACACTATTACTTCTTACTGTGTGTTTTTATTACATTACTCATCCAAAAAACTATGATTTGTTTGCAGTCACAATCTAGTTTATGTACTAAATAAATACTTAAATATAAACTAAAATGTTTGAAGCATTTTTTAATTGGTGATAAACAAATGCAATAGAAGTAACTAACGATGTACTTTCTAAAAATAAAAGTTAGTATAGTTTCACATTTTTGTGAGTATGATAATTAATGTTATTTGGTCAATTTAAACACTTACCATACATTTGCTTTAAAAAAATGGAAATGCACAATTCACGCACTCATACACAATACAAGAATTATTATGGTTTTAATCTCAAGTTATGAAGTATTCGAAATCAAAACATTTAGGTCATACTCCAACCAACTGGGGATTAGCGAAGACGGCTGTGTCCGAAGACGTGTCTTCCGATGCAACGAAATGTTCTGATTACAAATGGCACACAAACCATTTGATTGAGTTCAAAGTAAAGTCTCTGACAACCTATCAACTTAGTCTCGCTAAGCTAATAACAATTCAATTCAGTTGTTATGTTATTAGTAAGGATTACAATCATTTATTTAAACAAAACTACGCTTAGGTCTGACAATACATGTTCTATACCCCGGTGACGATAATCGATGCTGAGAGTCGCTATCATTCGTGGTTTTGGCTTCATTTAATTATTTCGGATAATACCACTGGCTTGACAAAATTTTGAGCTATCACTGTTAATTTTCTTCTATTATTTTCGTTGTACTAAATTATTGGCTTGCGGTGTGATTAATTGGCTTTAACTGTGTCTTGTTCGTCGTTATCGATGATCAAAACAATTTTCTAAAACAAAATCGATCTTTCAAAATTTAACAAAAATAATCTGAACAAGGAAGTGAGGTTAAGAGTGTGTGGTGGTGGCTTTATTTTAGGGATATGAATTTTTATCACATAATCATGTGCATGCTTTTCACATTTCTCATGTTAGCTGTAAGTGTTATTACAGACGTAGCTTTGTATGCAATACACTTTTCGTAAAGCATATTTATGAACATAAGGCATTGTTCAGACCAAACATTTTCTTAGCCGCTGACTGAGCGCGGGCAGTTTTTTGTTTTTCCATATATATTTAACTTTTCGTTCACACCATACAGAATGCTAATGGCAACATTCAGCATGCTCACAATCGGCGGCGGACAATAATTTTGGTGTGGACGATGCCTAAAGGTGACGTTAATTCGAACAGGGTATTGTTGGGCCATAGTAATAATAACGGTTGTTAAAAAAGTCCCTAGTGTTTTAAACATATTTTGCCTAATCTAGTATGAATAAAATCTGAAATCTTATTAATTTAATACAGTTGATTTCCACCAAAATTAGGAAATTCCATTTCATTGAATTTGTACTAGTGCAATCTCTTACTTATTTAACTCCGATGGACTTAGCCTTTATTCGTATATTGTTGTGTTATTTTATGTACTTTCTTAACTTGAGTTTTAAGAATATAAATGTACATAATAATAATAATCTATCATTAAATATTATATATATCGTATAATATATCCGATAATGGGGCTTCTTTTATTCTGCAGTGCAGGATAGCAAGCGCTTTAGTCACAACCGTTCTTTATTGCTTTTACGGCCCATTTGAAGTATTAATGTTTGTACCATGCTTTTCATTAACTTCAGTTATAGACGGTTTAAGAGATGGTGATGTTTAGTACAAAATATTGAGAAGACATGTTGCGTGTTACAGTACGTTGGCGGAAAGCCCTTAGGCGCAGGCGCCGCGGGTATAGCGGCTCAGGGCGCGCCTAGAAGACATCCAGACTTCGCGAAAGCGGAAGCGGGGTATGGGGCGGGCGCAGGAGTCGGGCCGGGCGCGCCGGCGGGGGCGGGCGTTGCCGGGGCGCCGCCGGCCAGCGCGGGCGCCGGGCCCACGCCCGCGCGCTTTCCGAGCGGCTGGCCCGCCGGCTTCCCGCGCGGACAGCCGCCCTCCCCGCAGCCGCCCTGGCGCCCGCCGCCCGCGCAGCAACCCGCCTCCTGGCCGCCGCAACCCTACCAGCAACAGGTAAACAACACTTTCTTTATGAGATACGAGCTGAGCCGGCAAACTTTGTACCGCCAATATTTCTTTGAACAGAGAAACCGAAATATTATCTTATTTGATGCAGTCGTTTGAAGTTGTGCACGGACATACATTTAGGCGGTTCATGAGATTTAAGAAAATTATAACTGTACTATTAATAACACACGAGCGTCTGGGACGGGATGTGGTAGACATGTATGTAAACCGAAAACGTAAATAGAGTGGGAGTAGAGGAAAGCTAAGATTTGTATATACGTGACCAACATATATACATTCATACATAATATCACGCCTGTTTGCCCGATAGGGTAATCAGAAGCATATTATACGCCCACATTTCGCTAATTATATTTTTGGTCCCATGTAGGTGGCGAGCTATTGCCGCTTACCGGGTACTTTTATGTTCACCATAGCCTCGTCCGTTGATCGGCAGGTGCACCTATTGCAGGTGAGGTTGGCTTGGGCTGTTTAGATCTTGATAGGAACCCAATACACCAGACAAAATGTATGCATGCATATCTCTGCGAAGCCGAATGGGGAGCCATTTCAGCCCAAAATAAATCGAATCCCCAGGTTCTGAAGTTGTTTCAATTAGTTAAGTAGCTCCTCTGTAGCATCTAGGTAGCAAACGATAGCATAGTCCAGAATAGGCAGTGTTTGGGCCAACATAATCTTATTTTTAAATGGCAGAATAAATTAATTTCAGCCGCTTGAGAATTGAAAGAATATAAAGCCTATAATTGTCATCCAAAAAACAAAATACATATTATGAGGTAACTTGTAAACTGCTGCAGACTTTTTTATGATTGCGTTATGTCCTGATAAATAACATAAAGTTAATTAGCCAGTGCAATTGTTTTTTTTTAATAAATCAACCTATTAAAAACGTTTACGTCACGTTCTCCTTTCATTTCTAACATTTTCATTCACTTCAATTATTTTTATATATTTGAATACTAATATAAGAACCATACTTAAATGTGACAAAGTAGTGTCTAATTAAATTACGTAGGTATAATATCCCGGAACTCAATTTATATCCGTATCTTTAATAGTTCGGTGTCCCAATTTGAAAAATAATATTATTCAAGTAAGGATCTTAATATTTCATTTTCTCGATTTTTATATATGGAAAATATAGAAGTGAGAGTTTAAGGGCTCTTACACGATGCGACGTCGTGTTGTGGAATTTTACTACAAGCTTCATACAATAACATGTCAATTTGTATGAAGCTAGTCGTAGATTTCTACGACACTATGTCGCATCGTGTTTTCTGTACAAGAGAGCCTTTGTTTATACACAGTTGAGCTGAATGCTTTTTATAGTATATATTCAAGACCACGCTGCATTTAAAAACCAGCGTCACAGCTTAGTCCAAATATAACATTATTTCTGCTGAGTTAGTACTTTTTTTGAAATGTGCTATATATAAGCAAATTTTCTATTGATTTGGTACGATACCTAAGTGTGATATAGGCAAGCGTCATCGGTAACCGGGTTTATCGATTGTTGTAGACGTTAGGCGCTTGGGGCCTGCCGCGACCGCCCTTGTCTGACGCTTCGCCCGCGCTCGCGCCCGTGAGTCTTCCCTTCCATCATTCATTCATTGGTTCAAATAACATATTGACGCAAATCATCTTGGGTTCTGTTGGTATCGGACAATACTATATTACATACATACATAATATCACGCCTGTTTCCCCATATTATATTTCGCCAGTTATATTGTTGGTACCACGTAATACCGGTGGCGAGCCTATTGCCGCTTATCGGGTTCTTTTATGTTCGCCAGAGTATATATTAGCACTGTTTATTGGTGTAGGGTAAAGTGAGCTTCTTAAATTCAATGACTTCCACTCAACCCTTTACACGTAGTAACGCTATCGGTCCACAATAAAAAACCTTTTGTTTGTTGGTTATTTGGCATTCGGACTTAATACAGCATGATAACTATAAATTTGGTTTTTCACCTTAATATAAAATAAAAGTTCAAAAAATTTATAGTTTTGACGTCCGATATGGCGTCGTGGCGAGAATACTCGCACTCCGATTCTGAAGTCGTGGTTTAGATTCATATACAGGAAAAAAATGTATGCCTAAACAGGAATATTTGCACTGGTCGTGGTGTTTTCCCATGTATATTAAGTATGTACTTACGAAAATAAATATTATTTAAGTATGTTTATCCGTTATTTAATATCCATAACACAAGTTCTTATTGATTATTACCCATTAAAGTTGGAACTCAAGAAGATTTGCGACTAAGAGTAGTAATGTTGGATGTTGTGAAAAGTTCCATTCGTTGTTGAAATGTATGCGGTTTTTTTCCAATAAAATAACTACATCCTTATACCGAAAGCATGATTATACCGAAATGCTCACATATGAAAAAATCCTACCATAAATTAATGGGCACACCCACTGGGACAATACAGTAGCGTAGACCTAATATAAAAGAATACTTAAAAATAAATAGCGTTACCTAATTGATGTTGTTTTATAAAAGGTTACCTATTTCCTTCCATGTCTATTTATGGTTTTGTAATTTGTATTTTACAATATAGAAATTATATTTACAGGGCACAGCGCCGCCGCCAGGATTAGCCACCGGACAAATAAAGAGAGAATTGACTTTCCCCGCGGAGTGCGTCGAAGCCACCGTGCCCACCGGCGAGAAGCGGCGGCGACTCACCAAGGCGGACGTCGCGCCCGTCGAGGCGTGGCGCATCATGATGGCGCTCAAGTCGGGCCTGCTGGCCGAGACGTGCTGGGCGCTCGACATCCTCAACATCCTGCTGTTCGACGACAACTGCATCGGCTACTTCGGGCTGCAGCACATGCCGGGCCTACTCGACCTGCTGCTGGAGCACTTTCACAAGAGCCTCGGCGACGTGTTCGACGCGCCGCCCGCCGACCCCGAGCCCTGGTACCTGCCGCCGCGCAGCGCCACCCCGCCCGGCGCGCGCCGGCGTGAGCGGCGCCGTCTCGAGCCGCCCGACCCGGCCGACCGCGTGCGCGTGCTCACCGGCGACAACTACACCATGACCACGCGCCGTCGCCAGCCTGTGCTCACGCGCGCCGACGACGAGCTGTTCGCGCCCGACGACGAGCCCGACGACCGCCTCGACGACGCGCTCGAGCCCTGGCAGTTCGGCGGCGACGGCGGCGTCGCGCACCTGCTGCCCGGCCTGCGCGCGGACGCAGTGCCGCTGCCCTTCGTGCGGCTCATGCCCTCCACGCGCCGCGCTGCCGAGGTCGCCGCCGCCGCCACCGCCGCCATCCCCGCCGCGTCCACCGCATCTACCGCACCCACCGCGCCAGCGCCCGTTCCGCCCCCGCCGCCGGACCCCGCGCCCGCGCTCACGCCGACCTCCCCCGCCGTCCAGCCGCACACACCGGCCGAAGCGACGCCCCCCGCGCCCGCGCCCGAGGTGGACGCCGACGCGGACAACCTGGAGACGGAGCCCATGGACCTCGAGCCGGAGCGGCGGCCGAACCTTCTCATCCGGGACCCGGCCGGCGTGCTGAAGCGGCGCCGGCTCGAAGACTACGAGGACGAGTGCTACACGCGCGACGAGCCCAGCCTGAACCTGATCGACGACACGCGCGACGCGCTCGCTAAACGGTGTATAGCCCTTTCGAATATCCTGCGCGGCCTGACGTTCGTGCCCGGCAACGAGGCGGAGTTCTCGCGCTCGAGCTCGTTCCTGGCGGTGGCTGGCAAGCTGCTGCTGCTGCACCACGAGCACGCGCCGCGCGCGGCCCGGGCGCGCGCCTACGAGCGGGCCGCGCGGGACGACGCCGACGCCGACGCGTGCTGCAGCAGCCTGCGCGGCCTCGCCGAGTGGTGGTGGGACGCGCTCGCGCAGCTGCGGGAGGACGCGCTCGTGTGCTGCGCCAACATCGCCGGCGGCGTGGAGCTGGCCGGGCAGCCCGAGGCGGTGGCGCGGCCGCTGCTCGACGGGCTGCTGCACTGGGCCGTGTGCCCGGCGGCCGTGGGGGGCGACGCGCCGCCGGCCGCGGGCGCCGGCTCGCCGCTGTCGCCGCGGCGGCTCGCGCTCGAGGCGCTGTGCAAGCTGTGCGTGACGGACGCGAACGTGGACCTGGTGCTGGCGACGCCGCCGCGCTCGCGGCTGGCAGCGCTGTGCGGCGGGCTGGCGCGCGACCTGTGCCGGCCCGAGCGGCCGGTGGTGCGCGAGTTCGCCGTGAACCTGCTGCACTACCTGGCCGGCGCGGGCGGCGGCGCGGCGGCGGCGGTGGCGGCGCAGGCGGCGGCCGTGGCGCAGCTGGTGGCGTTCATCGAGCGCGCCGAGCACGCCGCGCTGGGCGTGGTGAACCAGCACGGCGTGGCGGCGCTGCGCGACAACCCCGACGCCATGGGCACCTCGCTGGACATGCTGCGCCGCGCCGCCGCCACGCTGCTGCGGCTCGCCGAGCACCCCGAGAACCGGCCCCTCATCCGCCGCCACGAGCGGCGCCTGCTCGCGCTCGTCATGAGCCAGATCCTGGACCAGAAGGTGGCGCACGAGCTGGCCGACGTGCTGTTCCAATGCAGCCAGCGCCAGTAGCGCCCCGAGCGCCCCTATCGCCGAGAGCGCCGGTAGTGCGAGAACTGATACCTCTCGGTACCTGTACATATAGTGTTACGGCGGCCGCGGGCGGGCCGCGCGATCCGATTCTGTTATTTATGTCCGTGATGTTTTTATTTACTGGAATGTCGATGTGCTATAGTCGATTTCTATTGTTCGATCGGATGAAAAGATGTATTATAACTCGTAATTTTGATTTTTATAATAAAAATGGGACTTGAATCTGTTTATTGGTTTTATGATGGAGATTTTATACCGAGTACCTTTAGCGCCTTTGTCTATAAGAGAATTCGTAGTGGAGAGAGTGTGAGGAGCTTATGTGGGCTATAAGTTTTAATTAAGTTTAATGTGAATTATTACAATAATCTATAATATATTGAAATTGAATCTGAATTTTATTTATTTATTTTGTGAATTGGCATTTTTGATTTTGTACACCTTATCAAAATTCACATTTTATGAAATATGAGAGACCCTTGACATATGCAAAAACAAAGCTGTTGTTTTATACGTAAACTAAATAAATTACTTAGATTTGAAAAACCCTTTTTTGGACCTTAATTAACAAAATTAAAGGGGTGTTGATATTTACGTTATCAATAACGATAGGACTTATGGTTCTCAAGTTTATACTCAAGAGGTGTACCATAATTTATTTGCTCATTTACTATTTAAAACTTTTGCTCTTGTAAGATGGTTCTTTTGCATAACACTTCATTCTGTTACAATATAGTTAAAACAACCATTTCCATTCGGAGTAAAGATATTATGAGATTTCTAAGAAGGACCACTTGTATCGAGTGTGGCTACAATCTACCTATTAAAAATTAGAAAATTCTTGAAATCGTTTCTTATGATTCTCTCGCAAAAAGCTCCCGCCCTTAGTTTACTGGCGGTTCTGGTTGTGATCGATACACCTCAGATCGTCTTCTCAAGACCAATTTATTGAAATGCCAACCGCCCTTAACACTTTAGTCTAATATTAAAATTACAAGAAATATGGACACATTAACCTACAGAATAAAATTAATTTGCATTTGGTTGTCATTTTAAAAAGTTGTTATTGTAAGCGTAAACCCCTGAGACAGCGTGAACAAACCTTGCTAATAAGTCTGGCTTAACTAATTCTATGCTTCAGTATTTGTAAAGCGAAATCTGCTTGGAAAATCGATTCGAAGCAAAATAGTGCGATTAATAAATTAAATCTGGAGTGATTAGATGACACAAAGTCCTGGCAGGCAGAACACAATAGTTTTCTAATTAAAGTGTAGCTATTAATAATAGTTTTGAGCTCACCAGTTAAAAAACTTCGATGACATAGCCATTTTCGAATGAGATTTTGCTGGACACGCTTCTGATAGATTTTCTCACTAGGGACGGCTTATTAGCAGTCTCTTTTCATCAGCAGGGATATCGTTGCCGTAGAATTAGAACGAAGTCACTAAACTGGTCTAAACTTGTTTTGAGCAGACTGTTTAAAGTTTAATCAAATAAAAATAAAATTGTAACTTAGTCTTGTTATGAGATACATAATTATTATTCAATTTTATGGTTTCATATAGAAATTAATAGATGTCAATAAAATTGAGAATTTGTTTGTTTTTAAACAAAATTTCGGCCAAAGATCGGTTTAGTGACTTCGTCACACGTTGATATACGCATTTGTTGTCACTTCTCGGTATTAACTATACCTAAACTCAGCTTATTTAAAAAGATGTCCAGACCCACTAAAACTAAGATTTGCAACCCTAGAAGGTAAGACTCCCATACTGCCAAAGACGCGAGGTCGTTCCATATTGCCAAGGAACACGAGGTCGATGAAGATTGTTTCGTAATGGCGAGGATACGAGATACCATCACAGGAGGCGGGCATTACTCATCAAGTTGGAATAGCAGCCTCACAAAATACGTCACCTATGCGCATGAATTTTGTTCCACTTGAACTTGAATAAATGAATAGAGAAAACATCGGCATATACGGTGTGAGAAATAAATTTTTGGATCCCTACAATCAATCAATCCTTATCTATGAAATAATACATGGAAAAATTATAACAATTTTTTAATTTAATCTATCAAAGTATGTACCTACATTTTATAATAATAATAATATGCTTTATTGAGACTTAAAACCTTATACATACATTTTAAATCCAGCAAACTTCTTTCCAGTTTTTTCAGGTTGATTCATTTGCTGATAAACTGCGGGAGCTAGAATAAACAAAATCTTTAACCCTTTAACCGCTGTATAATCTTGCAAAAAAATGTGCCCCTAGCGCCAATCACGTATTTTCAAGGTCAACTATAGTGTTGTGCACCATTCACAATTTTTTTATTTTTTTTACTAGATTTTAAGAGTAAAATTACACGTTTTACGAAAATCTAATGTTTTTTTATAAGTCATTAACCTTATAATTAAAATTACCCGAATAAAAAAAGCTATAAGCATTGATAGAGTATAGTTCATAATTCTACTAAATACGTCTTTCGGAATCCCTATTGTTGCATTTATTTATTTATTCCTCTGCACTCGACATTTTGCGATTCAAACACGGCCACAAGACCCAATGAAATAAAATAAGTACCCACTATTTCATTAATAATTCTTAACAAATAAAACAGATGTACCCTCACTATTATCATTATGAGTTCGCTTATGACGTCACAAGCGGTTGCATATGTACAACTCCGGCGCTGGACTTCTTTGATAACGTTAAAGTACTAGGGTTGTTACTAAAATACAATTTAGTAAAAATCGTCTATCTAATTGTAATATGAATCTACCTTAAATCATGTTCAGTTTTAGATATTATAGTTAGAAATAGGTTCAAACAGCAACAAGCATTGAATTACTTTTTAATTCTGAATGCCTAACCTATTTGTATATTATTTGAGTAAACTAAAGTTTGCATTAAGAGTAATAAATAAACTTGTGCTACATCACTACTGTTGTATTTATACAACTCTGGCGGTACAGGTTAAGGTCAAACCTGCATTTTGCGATGGGTTTTATGCATTTTTTTCACCGTTAATTTGGTGCTTTGCATAAGTGATTTTAGGGAAAAGGAAAGAAATTCCTTGAATGGCAACGGTGGTCTTTATTTTTATTATGAAACTGCTCCTACGTAAATAAAAATACTTTTAAAAATAACTTTGGAGACTTAAGTTGCAAATTTACAACTGCGGTGCTAGGGGCTCAGAAATGATAAGTTGCTTATATACAACTGCGGCGGGTAATGGGTTAAAGGCGTTTTGGACTGCCTCACCTGGATTGAATTTTTTTTAAAGAAAGAACCTAAATTCCGTCTAGCACCCTGCAGCAGCAGTGGGCTAGAGCAGAAAATATTTGTTTTAAAAATATGCATAGAAAATCACCCAGACCATAACAAATATTCATGTTTATGCACACAAAAATAATAATATGCCTTTATTTCGAATAAGCCTGATTTACATGATCTTGGTTTCATTCTTTTTTATTAGTATTCTATATTATGTTCACAACATCACCTCTTTTGCTGTGGCAAAAAGTCTGTACGTAAAATGTCTTACCATGTAAGGTACCTTTAGCATAGATCATCATTGCAAAGACCAGCGTGCAATTCTTCTGCACACCTGGCAAGCAAGAAGAGTGACATCTGTCGATTATCTAAATTCATTTGTTACCACAGAACTGTCACCCCTTTACTAATAGTGTATGTTTGGTTCAATAACTCAAAAAAAGCATTTTTTGTTTTACGGGTAAAATTCTAATAGCACCGCCTAAAGAAACTGCGATGAAAATAGTAAATAATTATTTAGTGTAAAATTACTCTTCATGTCACGTGATCCTTTGGACTACATAAAATGGAGTGTCACACGAGCGATAGTAAAAAAATGTTCGATATTTATGAATCTGCAAAGTGCAAGCGCAGCAGAAAAAAACGAGGTGATCCAGACGATACCAATTCATTAATCACTGACGATTCTAATAGTGTAAGTATTATTTGAACTAAGGTCCCATTAGATTACCTGCTTAATCAAGCAATGCTCATACAAAAGCTACATTTGAGGAAAAAATATATTGAGCTGGCAACAATTTGGCCTGACAAGAAGTAAAAGAAAAATAAAAAAAGAATAATCTTTATCTAAGCCCATAAACGTCCCACTACTGAGCACGAGCCTCCTCTCACATACCAAGGTGCGAGGGTATTGGGTCATACTCCACCACGTGGACCCAGTGTGGATTGGCGGAGGCAGGTGTTTGGCATCCTGTTAGAATTTATCAAGCCGCCCACTAGGCCTCTAACATGGCTTAATGACTACCACATTTAGTGATAACCGGGTCCAACGGCTTAACGTGCCTTCCGAAGCACGGAAGCGCTCGATATCAAATGCCACACAAACAGTACGACAGTGATGAAACGTAGGTATTGCCAGGTTCGAATTTTACAGTGGTAAGTAATTAAATACTTTCACGTGTGTATAAACCGCTACATTATTTTGTACAAGCGAGTGTTTTGTTACCCGTGAAGAGCAACTATAATAAATAAGCTAAATTCATAATAAATTTAATATAAATTATAATATTTTTGACCTCCTTTTTGGGATGCTTTAGATACAATGAACTAGAAACATAATATTTACGGAAGGTCTAATCATAAGTATTTGTAGGGCCATGGCACTGTACTTCGTGCATGCTCCGCTAAGGGAAGTTTGCGTGACGTTCCCGCTGCGCAGTCGATGGCTCTCTCGCCTGACGACGGGGCCCAGAGGTTTGTTTCTGTGGTTTTGAAGTTCATTGGTAAATTGGGAGATAATTCTCACAGATTATCCACTAAATCACGCGCCGTTTTATATAAAAAAGAGCCTAAAGAGACACTTGGCATATACCAATCTAGGTATTGATCAACGTAGATGCCTAATGTTAAGTTCCCTTATATCTACACTGGACAGCAAATAAACCGGGCCACCCGCTACCTTAAAACTCTGATTCGATGTTCTCAAAAAGTATAAACCTCACAACTATCAAACTTACACCTACAAAAAGTGCGTATATAATACTCTCTGACGTCGATCACTTTCTTGTAGACTCACCCTGGTCTCATCAGTAAAGAGTACATTGCGCCACTGCTCTAACGTCAAATCCCTATACTCTCGAGCAAATTCAAGTCGTGCTCTACGGTATGCTACGGTCAATTTTGGGCCTGTAGCAGCTCTCTTTGAAGCCAGATTTCGTTCAGCAAGTCTCCTTCTAGCGGTATCTGAACTTATGACCACTTGGCGTTCGTCACGCAGAATTCGTTGGACTTCAACTGCGTTGAGGCGGCGATTTCGCAAAACAGTAAGTTGGATATAACGATCATCTGCTGCTGATGTAGCCCTAGGTCTGCCCATACATGGTCGGCGATCGAATGCTCTAGTCTCTAAGTATCGTCTGTAAGCTCGTTGTACCAAAGATCTGCTGATTCGAAGTCTCCGAGCAACTTCACGTTGCGAAACGCCTGCTTGAAGTAGTGCTACAGCTTGAGCTGCTTTTTGAGGCGTCGTATCCATTATTGACCATAGAAAATAGCAAAAATACACGCGTCTGAAGCAATTAATGGATGGCAACTAAAGAAACCATAAGAAAAATCCGAATATCCTCATTTAGAAAAAAAGAACGCTAATCGCAAACTCTAGTCAAAACAGAGCATATCGTTGGTATTGTGTTTGTTGCTTGATTGCAATGTGAATTGAGGGTACTTTGGATAAATTTGTGGTCATTTCTCAAACAACATGAAACGCACTTTTTGTAGACGTAAGTTTGATAGTTGTGAGGTTTATACTTTTTGAGAAAATCGATTCAGAGTTCCAAGATAGCGGGTGGCCCAGTTTATTTGCTGTCCAGTGTAGTAGCTCGCAGTAGGCAGTTAAAATATTTTAGTAGGTATACTATAATATGTGATAAAACATGATATACCTTTTTTTTTTTTTTTTTTTTACGTCGGTAACAAAATGCATTTACGCACTGCCTTCCGGCCAAAGGGGGACCGAAAGGGGGTGTGGGACTCACCACCGGCAGACACGACCGCCAAGTAATACCCACTAAAAATCTTCCGACGACGCCCGCCGCTTGTTGAGA
This sequence comes from Musotima nitidalis, assembly GCA_949126915.1. Taxonomy (NCBI): domain Eukaryota; kingdom Metazoa; phylum Arthropoda; class Insecta; order Lepidoptera; family Crambidae; genus Musotima; species Musotima nitidalis. The sequence goes on along the minus strand of OX421432.1, from coordinate 6,041,959 downwards.
AAGAGGCGAGGGCCAGTACCTGGGTTGCAGCTTCTGACACCCCGCCTGCGGCCAACGTCCTCCGGACCAAAACCGGGAGGACCTCCTCAGAGAGGCGCAGTGGAAGCGCCCCTCCTACCTCCCCTTGCGACCATAGCGTGTGTGGCCGACTTCCCGGAGGGTCCATGGTTGGACAGCAGGGGCCCCCTGCCCCCACTGCCTAGACCCTCCTGGCGCTGCTGAGCGGGCCCTCCTGGCACGCCCACTGCGCCCTCCACAGGTCCCTCTTAGTTTCCCCCCCGGTAGTCAGTACTAAGGGCACCCAGAGTCGTCGGTCTCTGGGTGTTGCCTTTTCCCTAGCACCTCCTGCGCCCTACCGGGAGGTACTCAGCCCCCCCACCACGACAAGGTGGAGACCAGTCGGGGGGGAAAACATGATATACCTACTCTAAGTATCATTAACCTCAAATTGTTTTAATGAACCGCTTCTGTAACAGCCTACAAGCACAGAATAGATTGCAAGGCTTAAACATCTCACAAATCAGCGTGAAACGGATTTAAGATTATAGGTAGGTTACTAAGCCCCAGGCATTGGTGCGTCGCCCCTTTCCAACAGTGGTGGGCGTCGTCGGAAGTTTTTTAGTGGGTAGGACTGCGGTGGTCGCGTCTGCCGCAGTGAGCCCCACACTCCCCTCACGGTCCCCCTATTGGCCGGGAGACAGTGCGTAAACAGCATTTTTTAATCGACGATAAAAAAAAAGGGACTCTACTAAGTGGACCTTGTGCCTATGGGCATTTCAGCTGCCCGATTAACTCTCATATGGATTAAAGTATATATAACATAGCAATAACCGAGACCAATGGCTAAACTTGGCTAAGCTCTCGGTATTAAGTGCTACAAACGGTCACGCATCCAAGGACTGAATTCTGCTTTACTTCGGTGATTTCTGACCACCTAGCACCGCGGAGAAACGAGCGCTTCCACTTAACTAGTCCGTAGCGGTAGATTTATTTATTTGGTTGATGTTTAGAGGCCGAGACAGCAGCCATTCGCTAACCCGCTCGCCAGGCCGCGAACGCCGAGGGAGGCGCAATTCACGCAAGCATCAGCGCACTACGTATGTTAACTTACAGTACTTACCCGGCTATAAATATTGCACATCGACATCGAGCCTCCTAAAACATAGTAGTTTTACAGCTATGACATTTACGCGGAATTCAAAAGAAAACAACAATAAAGTAATGTAATAATTTATGGACTTCTTGGCGGGAAAGTGAAGCGTCGTGTCTGCAGTTTTGTTTTATTTTCTAAAACTTGTGATATTTCTAACATTAATGTGTAATAACGGTGGATTATTAACCGTTAAGTGTTTGTGAACATACATGAGTGTTGGTAAATCAAACAAAACAGTGCAACATCACTTTTCAAATGTTCTCTCAAGAAGTCCATGTGAGATCTCAGTATAGTCCCACATCTTTAGGACTCAAGGGGTTTAGGGGAAGGGCATCTAATTTACCATTTATCATCTTTATCACCACTCATTTTCATTTATTATGATTTATGTATTATTAATTTATCACTTACTTGACACTGGCTAATTGTGCTAAACGCAGAAGCCATTATTTAAAAGAAAGAAAATGTATATCTAAATGTAGATATATATTAGCATTCGTTTGTATTCGGAAATGCGATGATGCAAGGTTTATTTACAGTCGGGTTCTGTACCATCTTTTCCTTATCTTGTGGAGTATAGCATCATCTATCATCATCACAAGGATTTTCTGAGTAGGTATAGTTGCACAGCATTACCTATATTCATAAACTCAGGAAGAGAAAGGAAAGCTGTAAATAAAACCATTAACATATTTTTTAAATGAATCTGTAGCGACACCGTACATGCTATGAAAGGAACGTACTCGTAAAAGATGAAAGAACTCCTAAATCGCGCAAACAGAATTCCTCAAGCAATACAACACCTAACCCATCATCGGTTGGGCCGTGGCCCTCGGGCACATCCAAACGCCCGGTGGAAGATCTATACTTTGGGTGGGGGCTACCATCAACTACTACATCCTACCAACATCTTAGGAATCCAAGCCAACCTCACCAGCAAGTGTTGCACCTGTCGATCAACGGACAAGGCTCTGGCAAACGTAACAGTTCTCGGTAAAGGGCAATAGGCTCGCCACTTATTGCGTGGAACCAACAATATAATTGGCTACGTGTGGGCTTATAATATGAATCAATCAATCAAGACGATAATTGCGTTACATGTGGTTTAGGTATAGAAGTTTAAAAATATTTAATTTAATATGCGTGCAAATTATTGAAATAATGACGTTGGTATCCTTATCTAATGGCGTCTTTGGGGCCTTGTAAAGTATTTTTGGGCAGCGAAATTTTATTTTATGTACAAAAAAACTTAATAAAGATTTGTCCAAAATATGCCATTTTCCTTGAACATAAATAATTTATTGAAAACAGCTTTGTTCGCACCGTCAGATTGAGTAGAAAATTTCACTCTGGCGTCTACAATGGCACGCCATTAAATCCGAACTTCAGCTCTTCGTCTTCAACCACTGCCAGTGCGTATGTCGTCGCTTCACCCTAATATTCCTGTCTAATATTATACTCTAATGAGCTTTATTTGAATTCCTGTTTCAGAAGGGAATCTTTGTCACTTGCGTTAAAAGCGGGACTTGTATCAACGCCACGCTCTACCTCGCCTACTCAGGTAAACACATTCCATTTTGTAACAATAAAGTGTGTGCATATAAGTTTAATTGTTCGAATAGTATTAATTAAAATTATATTTAAAAATTATGTTTAGTACATACAATTGTTACGATACCAGTACCTGGCATGGTCGAATAGCGACAACAGACCCTAAATATTTTTTAGATTTAAAAAAAATATATCACGACTGATTCTTTCTATTAATTATATGTAAAATAAAACCAAATGTAGATACCTAATGATTATACGATTATTCCTTACCTGACATTTGTTTCATACAAACTAATTTTTTAAGGAAAAGGATATCGTTGACTCAATTCCACAAGACCAGGAATCTTTTGCTTATGCTTTCCTAGAAGAAGCACTCAAGCGGGATAAAAAGAGGTAATCTCTCTTTTTCTCTTATACCTAACAACTGGTCGCAGTCTTTTTTGAAGGGGGTCACTAATAAATAGTCAAATTGAGAAACCTCCTTTTTTCAGGCGGTTTCACCGCTAGATTTCAGCAGTTCATTCCTTTTTTCAATATATTGTCTATTTGACGTGCGCAATTTGGGGTGATTTATGTGCCTGTGACCCCCTTCCCCCATATCCGTACAATATATCTAAGAGAGTTCGCTATAATCTATGGTCTCTTGCTTCGTAAATTTAACTTTTTGTCAAATTTTTTTTTAATTTCTTTTTGTCTACATCCCATCAAAAAGAATGACAATTGTTATTAAACATAAAACATAATTAAGTGATTTTTTTATTGAGTCGCAGACAGCGTCATTCTCGTCGTCACGAGGACCGTCACGTGAGCCGTGACAGACACCGCGACAGGCAGCGGGCGCGGGATCGCGACGGTTCCTCGCCTCGCGACCACCGGCGCCGGCACCACAAAGACGATGACCACACACGAGACAGGTTTGAGGAATCTCCAGTTGTTAGGTGAGCCACGACCACTAGATCTTCGCCGCGCTACCACTGCTGCCTTCAGCACGACAATCACGCCCGAGACAGCATAAAAGACTTCATTCCAGTCGTCATAAGCGTAAAAGACTTCACGATAGTCGAGACAATCATCCAGCATATTGCGCTAGGAATTATTTATTTGGAATGTAACCCAAGAGTTTTAGAAAAGTTATTCTATAAACAATGATTATAATATTCGTGTGTTGTCTTGATGCAAGTAAGGATATCCTATGTATTTTTGTGTGTTAGTTACGCCTAAATTGTCAGATATATTAGGACATTTGTTTGGCTTATTCTCATTATATTACATTAGCAAAATATTATAATAGCCAATAATTAGATTCGTAAATGATTATATTCTCAAAATATTAGAAGTACAATCAAACACAGTGAAAAATCAAAATGAATGTATTTTAATAAAAACTAAATGAAATTATTATTTTACTCCACTTACCACTAATACATCTATGGCATATGATTTAAGGAAAGTAACATATTTAAGCATTCTACTAATGTGATTTTATTCGATAAACAGTCTGTTATTATGCAATTAATTTTTTTTATCTTTGTCAATATATTTTAAAGATCTTTTTTTATCAGGGCAGTGAAAAGCGCTTTTTAACAACCTTTTATTTTGAATATGAGCTTCTGTTTTTAATGACACTAGAAACTGGAAAATGGTTGGTTTAGATGGAATTCGGGAATTTATTCTTCTGTGCCATCCTTCAATTGCGTTCGTAGTGCGATTTTTTTCACCATAACAGCTAAATATATGTTGAGTAATATTTTGAATCCACTGGCTGTTAAAGTAGTGTAGAAACTTCCGTGAAGCTTCCGTCTCTGGTGCCATTTCATGTATAGCAAGATATGCTTCTGGTATTAGAATAGGCGGTAGCAGAGCCAAACTTGTGCAGAGATGTGTGATCTTGCGTTCTAAAGGAGTTTCGTTGAAATTCAACTTTTTACTCATTCTATGCACCGCATTTAAGAAATGGTAATAGCATCCTTTTATTTTTATCTCTGGAAATACCTCACGAATGGCATGTATGGCCGCAATTTCATAATCACATTTGAATGTACTTATTTTCATTTGAAATTGATTTTTAAGTACAGAAAATAATCTTTTATACGTATTTGTGTTCTTATTCGGTAATAAACCATAGACAATAGGTACAAAATTAATAGTATTGTTGTCTCGTGCGATATCAATGTGCAAAGTATATAATTGATAAAAAGGGAACGGTGTTACCTTGAAAGTTCCGTCACCGTATACAATATCAATTGACTGGAATAAATCGCGTAGCTTTTGAGCAGGTAAAATCGAAAGCATTATGATTCTATCATCCACTTCACAATCATAATCATCATATAAAAAAAAATCTTGTACAATATTGTGAGGCAATCTTACATTAGACGACTTAGAAAACTTGGATGTACTGACATTTAAGAATTTATTTCTCGCCCTATAAAGCGTATCTTTTTTTGATGCAAATGTAGGAATTAGATGCTCCCTGTTTTCAAAAATATTTTTTTCCAAAAAGTATTTTTCAAAAATTTTTGGTACTGGTTCAAAATTCTCGCAAACTTCCTTTTTGCATTCATCCATAGCTATGCCTATGATATTTCTTTCAAAATCAACACTACACGTATGTTTAGGCTGTCTAACGACTTTTTTATTGGGACATAATGTAATTGAAGTCTTGCACTCCCTTTGGTTGCAACATCTCCAATTCGTTGTGCCATTTTTGTTTTCCAAAAAGAAGTTATATTTGTAACCATTATGTAATAAAGCAGGCTTGCCCTTTTGGCTTGTTATAATCTTGACTTCACTATTTTCAGACATGTTACACGATTCACATTTCTCTTAAAAATATTCTTTTGATTTCTACACTATTGCCTACGGATATAATTAATGTCATACATTGATTCAAAACAATCGACCAATAAAAATGACACGGGTTTGAAACTAAATAAAAATAGGTTTTATTGTAATCTGACAGGAACAGCAAAGAGTTTATCTATTCAAGTACAATCATAAAAAATAATGCATTTATTGCAAACCTACAGGTCGATAGAATATTAGTTAGATTTATTACGACGTGGCCGCATGGGATAGCGCCAGTTTATAATGATTACCCAATGTTTATTATTATATTTTTCGTGTAAATCAGAAACCTTTTTGTGTGTGATTATCAGAGGTCGGAATTAGGTAGAGTTATTCATGTACTTACACTGATTTCACACAGCGAAAGAATATAGTGGATATGCCTCAAATCCCGGGATTAATTTTAAAGAATAGAAAAAATCCCGTTACTTTTTAATAAAAAGTTATTTACTTTTACTTTTTTAATTTAGACTACTGCACGCGCGACGTTGCCAAACTTACATCAATGATATTGGATGACCGAAGTTGCAAAATTCCAATACGCACACGCGCGATGTTGCCACGTTTATTGTTCGCACTACATAGCTTGTGAGAACAAAAGAATACAATAGCGAAAATGCGGAGCACTCTCATTTGAAATCCATTTGAAATCCCGGGAAGGTCCACATTAATATCAACATTTCGATGCAAGTACATAAATAACTCTACCTAATTCCGACCTCTGGTGATTATGCATTGTGTAATATTTTGAGAATATAATCATTTGCGAATGTAATTATTGGCTATTATAATATTTTGCTAATGTAATATAATGAGAATAAGCCATTTATTTATTATGACTAATGTTTTTGTCTATTTAAGATTGATTACTATTAATATATCGCAGTCTTAAGGAATTGCCTTTTATCGAAAAATAATTTAATGTAAAACAGTGTTTACATTCAACTTTTTTTACCTTTCAGGTGTAAAAATGAGGGCAGTACTGCCATTAATCAAGTAGCTTTGTTTGAAACTTTCGCAAAACTATGCGCTCAGCTGAACGAAAAATCAGCCTCTGTTCCTCCTCCAGCCCAAATGGTAAGCTTGAATCAAGTACATTTTAATAAAAAATCGAAAGTGATGTTTGCAAAGCTTCCCTATTATATATTTATTATAGTGATATATCGACCCCTTGTCCCCCCTTTTTGAGCTGCTGTTCGTGAGACTTTTCTGGAACAGCTTTTTAGAGCGAAGTCTCGGGAGTTAGGTGGCTAAACTTGGACTACACTTGGTAAATCTATAAAAGTTACTTGTTGACCACTAAAAAAATATTATATTCTACCTACTTTTCTGCTTTCAGAATCGTGTACTGAGTCACAAATCCCTTCAGTGCGAGGTGATAAGCAGGCGCGATGTTTCCGACGTTGACCAGCAGCCAGTGCGGCTGAGAAGCAACGAGCAGTCCAGGGAAAACATGTCCAAATCTCGTAGCCACGAGAACTTCCGTGGAAATGTGTTCAGCCACGAAAATATTCCGAACTCTCGACTCGAGAAGCTGGACAAATGCCAGTGCTGTTACGATAAAGAACCCAACCATTATCCCAGTAAACAAAATGTATCCAGATCGGGAATACGAAACGTTGATGGTGACCGGTATCCGAGTTATCCTCATGACACTGCGCCTCCTAGGAATATTGTTGATCCCAAATATAGATTCCGAGGTGACCCAAGAGAGTACAGAGAATACAACAGAGATTATCCCAGAGATAAAGCATACGATAGCGATAAGAGGTACTACGAACAAAAAACTAATCGCAGCTATGATGTCCCTAAAGATGACTACCCAGAAACAGATAAATACTGTCGCAGGACAGCTAGGAGCGATAACATCAAAGAGAAACATTATGACGAAAGAAAGTATTACGATGTGCCGAGAGATTCTCTAGATTTCCGTGATCGTTACTTGGCAGGTAAAGATCGCCGAACGAAGCATACTCTGGATCGATTTGAGCGGAACTCTGTAGTTTCTAGAGATGATGAGTGCAGAGATAGGTATTCGGAAAGAGAGCGCGACTCTGGGCTAAGTGTAGCCGATGGTGAAACTAGCACAATAAGCGGAAAAAGCAATTATTTAAGAGTAGTAAAAGTAAGTATATATTTTTCTAGCTTGTCAATCCCATTTTTATAGTAACAAATGTTTTTTTTCTGAATTAGGACTATAATTAGAATCTAATTTTCATTTACATTTTATCAGCATGTTAGAACACAGTTCATACAATGGTATTATTGCCCAGAAAATACTTTATTACCACGTGAAATACGATGAAACCGAAAGAAGCGGTATTAAAGTTTAATTTATAAACAATGAGCATTCTAAAATTGTTTTGCAGCAAGAGATCGCGGAGCAACGGGAGACTATGGACAAAATGATGAAGTTGTGGAAGGAACTGATGCGGTGCTTCAAGGGGCTCTCGACGCAAAACCAAGAGAAAGCTGCCCATGTAAATGTTTCATATGTCTTGATACCTTTAGATATCTACCTCTTTCCAAGGTTTGGGATTAATGGGTTTAAACAATTCTGAATATATTTGAAATGCCTGTGGTTTATGTATCTATAAATTTAAAGTAGAATTTAACATAGATTACCCATTATAAACTGTAAATTTGGCGATGACCTACTAATTATGTTGGAAGATATTCTATGTCATATACAAATCTTATCAGAAGATTAAAAAATCTGAGCTAAATTGATAAAAATGTTTCCTTATATGCTAGGACACGGCAGCCAATGTGCAGGAGTCTGCGGCGGCGCAGCTCCGCCTGTGGCGCGAGTGCATGCGGCGCTACGAGACCGTCGCTAGAGACGTAGGCGACACCGACGCCAGGCTCATGGTCAGTTCTACTGCTTAATCCTTTACTCTAAATGAGTATGCAAAGAAATACGCAATAAACTATATTAAGCATACAGTAATATATGTAACCTCTCAGACCGACTGCGTCGAATCGTCCGCATCTGAAATTAAGCCAGTTTTGATGGAATAAAGCATTCCAATTTTTTTTTAGTTAAATTTACCAAGTAAGTCAGTTTTATGTAGTAGAAATACAAAAAAGATATGTAGAAATCAATATTTTTTTGCTTGTTTTAGTGTTATCATCATTTTCATAAAACGTTTTGGCCGGGACACAATTTATTGTAATTTAATTAATTGTTTATTGTATTGAATTCAAATTCAAATATTTTATTTCAGATAGTAACAATCCATATTTTGTTAGTAAAAGTATGACTTTAGCCTAATGTTAGTATATTATTTAACATTGCATAGATACACATATATATAAAAAATATCCGGTGGAACCTAAAATTAATTCTACCAACTCACCACTTGTCTTGCTTAGTCATAGCAGCATTTTATTTTATTTTACAATTTTGGGAAAAGTTACGGCTAATTACAATATTATCTTAGATTAACGTTTATAATATGGCCAATTACAAGTTTCCACTTATAATCATTTCTATAACAAAGTGAACTTATATGGAGGACTTAACCCTGTCACGCTAATTGCAAAGCATTAACAAGTGCAAACTAAATAAATACTACATCCGAAACACATAATGCAACGTATGTACATGCATATTTAAGAAAATATTTAACACAGCGATGACAATAAATAAACTTATTAAATTAAATTATTGATATAAATAAACACTAATATTTTAAGTTTCAAAAAAGTTTCTACTTAGAATAACTTTGAGTGAAGCTATACTCGTATGGTGTAAATCTAAGTCGACAGCCCGACATTCTTGGTTAAATGTACGGCATGCCCTTATTATATATGATTTTCCCTATAATTAGTTCTCACAGCCGGGGTTGAAAGAGAATTTAGCTTAATGTCATTCCAATTTAAGTTTATAAACTGCGAATAGTTTTTTTTGTCCAAGTCACCATTAACAAACAACTATTAAATTAGAATAAATTGGATTCCATTGCATTATTAACATTGAGATTGTATTTTTTTAAGAGTTCTAGGGATATTATGATATCTCGTCATAATCATGTCAATCACATTTATTATCATTCTCAGTCTTCAAGGTTCCCCACTTCATTAGATTCCCCAATAGGTTACCTTCGGTTGGGGGTATTTGCCCGTAATCACCACGCTTGTCAGACGGGTTGATTATGGCAGTTTCAGCCTATACGCAGGATGACGCTGCTGCCCATCATTCGACTTTTACGTTCTCCTATACGTACGTGTACGTTCGTACGAATCCCTGTGAGATGCGAGGGGCCACTATTCTAGGCCGGCACCACAGGGACGTGAAAATATATAAATGTGTTTAAATAATTTGTTAGGAGGAGATCAACAAGCAGCGCTCAGAGATGGCGGAGATGGCAGGCATGTGGCAGGAGTGCCTGCAGCGGTACCGAACCATGAGCAACGACTTCGACAGTCTCAAGCAGCAAGTCACCGTCAATAAACAACAGGTCTGCACTCTCCAACATTCTTAGCCTGCTTCTACGTCAACAATCAACAGGTCACCACTCTCTTACATTTTAGCATCGTTTTACTGTGGCGCTGATGCAGTAGCTGACAGTCAAACATTTATTTTGGCAACACACTACATATGCATCTTACAGAATCCTTGCGCATAAGTTGATTTTTAACTTGATTTTGGATGCACATTGTACAGTAACACATAGGCATAGGGGTTATCGACAATAGCCTTAAGCTGATGCCATTGAACAAATTTAAAGCTTGTTGAAAAAGTGGCTCGTTAATGAGTGTTTTCAATCACTAAGTGAATGTTTTGAAGAATAAATTTATTATTGTGATATTAGTATCCTCTGATTATGATTTTGCCAGTTACTGGTGAACTATGCGGACTTTCATTAAATTTTAAGATTACTTATGTACCATATTTCATGTGAAATAAAAAGTTTTTGTCTTTTAGGCGGATAGCGTGTAACTAATAGAAACACTGCACCCTACCCTCGCTAGTCACTTTCTTTCTTTTTTCTACTATTGTTCCAGAATTTTGCCGTTTGTGTTGAATGTTTAAACCACTAACTGTAACAACTTGTACAATATTGCTCTTGGTTTTAGGCACACGTACGTTTTGTTAGGGTGTCTAAATATAAATAATTTGTTTAGTTTGTGGCGCCGGAGAGCGTGACGCGGCTGCCTCCATCCCCTGCGGCGTGTGCGGAGGGGGAGGGGCTGGTCCCCCCCGCGCCTTACCGTCTGCCGCACAACTACCCGCCACAGGTATGCTCAGCTTCAATTCATTCAGTTCGAAGCTTACTCATTTTAGTAGCTGAAGGTACATTAATTAATTGCTAAGTGTACAAAGGATAATGATGATGTCTAATTTTGTTACAATAATATTACATTACACATATTATTATAGTAAAGTATTACTTGTGTTAATACTAGTATTACTCACTATTTCAATCCGTGTCGAAGGACCATAGCGAATAAGGCAGGTGAAAATGAGAGTGAACTGTAGATTTAAGTAGAATTGTAGTACTCAAAGCCAACGTATACTTTTATATAAGTATAGAATTGTCAAGATTGACTGACAAAGTGTCGCGGTAGCCGCCCGTTATAGAAGTGCCCGACGCCGTCGATACACGCATTCAATGCGTTGTTTCTATGAGCTAGCCTAAAACATAGGCTGTTATATCCCGATAGTATATTATTCCCGTTAGGAATAGTTGTTCCATTGTTGGTGGAGTTAGTCATAGAGTTGTAAAATAGTAGTGCCTGTAACGTGTATTGTCGGACAGATGGCGGGCGGAGGCCCCCCCGGGTACGGACACAGCGGGTCGCCGCTCCGAGGACGCGCGTCGGCGCCGCCGCCCTGGTGGTGGTGCGAGCCCGCGCCGCGATCGCCGCGCCGCCGCTCCTCGCCCGACTCCGCGCGTCGCCGCCGCCGCGACCGCGAACGGGGTGAGAACTTTTAAGCCTGTCAGATCTATCTAGACCAGTCTTTCCCAAAGTGGGCGATAACGCCCCCTTGTGGGCGCTGCAGGTCTCAAGGGGGGCGGTAAGAGACCTAGACAGAAAATGGAGCGTTGTGTAGAGGCCTGGCGGGTGATTTGTAATTTTATTTAGCTAGGAGGCCTCTTAAAACAATATTTTTTATCAAAGTGGGCAGTATACAAAATAAGTTTGGGAACCACTGATCTAGACCAAATACCCTTACACGCCACAGTTAATTGTGGCATACAATCAATTTTCACTTAAGCTCTGTTCATTCTAGCAATATCGCGCTAAAGCCGTGACATTCTTTCATTGACATGAGTTCTGCAGTAGGTGCTTAAGTTCTAAAACTCATATGCCTTTTCCTTAGAACCCCCTGTTGTACCCCAACAACGATTAAAACATAAACATGTGATGGAAAAAGGTTTTATTTACATTTAATCATCTAATCTTTGTTGATACCAGGGTGGGCCCTGCAATATTTTTATGTGCAAAAGATGAAATTTCCTTTTTTATTGTATTGCGTAAAATAAAAATAAGTTGTCCGCATACAGATGTAAATAAAATTAAAGCTTATTTCGTTTGATTCTATGCAAAAAGCAAGCAAGCGTGTCTGCTCATAAAATAGTGATGTTATGCCTTGAAGCGCTTTAGCTCATTTCATATCGAGCGCTTTTCTGAAACTGTTGGTCCCAGGATGCTTAATTGAGCCGCTTAAATATATTAATTTATAATAAGTTAAAATTAAGCACTTATTTTTCAGAAGATTCGAGATATAAAGAAAAATCGTCAAAACCAAGCGGAGCGCGATCCGAACACAGGCAGAGAAAAAGATGAATGAAAACAAACTTAATAATATACAATAAAAATTATTCAATTTCACATCAATAATATCAACGAATCATAGAACTCAAGTATGACGCGTTCAAATCAATATTTTGAATTAAAATTTCAGTTAAATTTCGAAATGAAATGAAAAGGAATCGTGTGATACTTGACAAGGTTTTTTTTATAATGCCTTTTATGGAAGTTTTGTAAATGTTTTGTTTGCGGGTAACACAATAAAGTATTGAAATTCCAATTTTGTATTTTTATTACCTTTTAATACATAGATTTCCCATACCTTTTTCTCCACAAGAGAGTTTTGTCAGTAGGTACTAGAACAAATTTAACTCACTTGAATCGACCCTTAAATAACACCACGTAATTATTTATTGATAGAAAATAAAAGTCTGTAAAAATTGATAGAAAAGTTACCTACTGTCAGCTTCAAGCTGTGTATCATAGACATCGAAAATATTATTATTAATATTATTCATATACAGCCTTACTAATAAAAAATGCTTAAGCAGTTATTTAAAGATTGAATTGAGAACCAGTGAATAAACCTTGAGAGTAAAGTTATACACGTATTACACAAAGACCCTACAATCGCATGGGAAATATTTTTGTGTTACGTTTAGAAACCAAATTGCTATACATAGGTACATTTACATACCAAAACCAAGATAAAAACAAAAAGGCATACTTAGCTGTCATACACTTACACAATAGATAAACTAGGTTGCGTGAGTGAATAAAAGCCCTGTGTAATTTTTCTTCTACGCTAAAACAGACGTATAGAACCGATATAACCGCCACACAAGTATACACTTGCGTTTATCTTTATTAGTAAGGCTGACAAAGGTGCTCTTTACATTTACATTACACATTTGCCCAAGAAAGAATTGTTTCAGTAAATATCCAGAAATCCTTAGCTAATTCGTCATCCAACGCAGCGTTAGACGGACGGGCTTCCTTACATTCGGCAAAGTACTTTCCTGTTACGTACTCAAGCTCTGGAGCCACAGATAAACATACCGATGTTTGTGCGCCTTGGTAAGGAGTTTTCAACATTATTTTCAACAGCCATCTTATGAAGGAAGGTTTATGTCTAAAGATATCGGTGCTGACAGCTCCAGGATGCAGACAGTTCACGGTCACACCAGAGAAGTATAAATATTTGCTTAATTGTCGGGTAAACAGCATGTTTGCTAACTTTGTATTCGAATATACTCTCGCATGCGCAAATCTGTTTTTAGTTGGTTTGTGGAAATTTTCAAAGTCTATTTTTCCAACATTGTGAAGCACTGATGAGACATTGACAATGCGGCTCGGAGCAGAGGTTTCCAGTAAGGGGAGCAATAGTTTTGTTAGTAGAAATGGGCCGAAATGATTTACTTGAGCTTCAATTGGCAAATTATCTTCAGTCAGCGAGTTATCTAATTTTCCAGTACCGGCGTTGTTGACCAACACGTGGAGGGCCGTTTCAGTGGCGAGTATGTTGTCTGCGAAAGCTCTGACGGATCGGAAGGAGGCTAGATCTAGTTGCCTGAGGTGTACGTTATCGTTTCCCGTTTGTTGGATGATCCGGTTTCTAGCCGCCATGCCTTTCAGTTGGTCTCGGCACGCCATGATGACCTTAGCGCCGCGCCTGGCGAGCTCCATGGCGGTCTCGAAACCAATGCCAGTATTGGAACCGGTCACAATCACGACTCGTCCATTAATTTTAACGTTATCACTGTACATGCCGACAATGAATTTAAGATTTACAATGAGAGATAAAATCGTCATTAGACCCAGTAATATGACAGCAAACATTTTTGTAGTTCTTTGTTAATGCAACAGATAGAAATATAATATTATAGACTGTTTTATTCAGTTGTAAATATAAACAATTCACAGTTTCGTTTTATTCACTTCACGCGAGATGAGAAATAATCGCTTTAAACAACCAATCGCAACACAAAGAACGTCACGAAGCAAAGAAAAGTTCACGCAAGCGCAGTCAAGGTGAAGCCAACGCGAAAGTCTACGAGTTTGTGGTGCAATAACTGACCGACTGTTTTACCAACATGTCGGTGGTTTGGTTTATGCCACGAAATTTAAAATGTAGTTCTATAAAGATGCATATTAGATATTTATGGCCATATCTTAGAGCCGTGCTTTATAGTAAATGAAATCTGATATGCTCGGAAAAGATTTTATATATCAGTAATTAGCCCCAATGCTAGTTCTACTGGTGTTCTGAGACAACGTAAATCTACATAACCTGGACAGCGTTTTGCATGGTCCAGTAGGAATATTAGGTAATACATAATATTATAAAGAGAAATTTGTGTATTGCATTGTCTTCTTAGCATTTTTTCTGAACCATTCTGTCTAGAATGGGTCCCGTATTTAGTTTCGAATGACGTTGTAGGGACAGGTCGCTGTGGCGAAAAACGTTAAGCGTGGTACGCTGTAGCGAAACGTCTTTGTAGCGAATTCCGCCGTCTGACCTCCTCAAACCAGAGGGAAACCTCATTCTAAGGTTATAACAGCTGTCAGAATATTAGAAAACACTGATTTCCTAATAACGACTGCTATAGATGTTCATGACAGCCATAGCACCGAGTAAGCGATAATTAGGCACACAACTTCGACAAGGTCAAGGTTTGAACCTGTGGTCTCGCCCCTGGGCTATTGCCGCCTGCCTTCCCACCTTATATATCTTGTAAAATGACATGTAAATCTTGTAATGCAATGAATGATTACAGTTGCTTCTTACATTATTCCCAAATAGCTATAGTAACGAGTACAAAGTTACAGAGTTAAACATAAAGTGAAAAAATCATAAACTCAAAACTATAATTACAATCCCTAATCTTCTTTCTTCTTTTGACGACCGATATGGCGTTGAGGGCAGTATACCTGCACTTCACTCCAGAGGTCGTGGGTTCGATTCCCAGACAGGACTAATCTTTGTGTGCATGAACATGAATATTTGTTTTGGTCTGGGTGTTTTTCCTATGTATATTAAGTATGTATTTACAAAAAAAAAGGATTTAAGTATGTTTATCCGTTGTTTAGTATCCATAACACAAGTTCCTAATGATACTTACCTTGGAACTAAATAATTGGTGTAATTGTCTGAAAATATGTATTTATTTATTTATTCTTGTATCCCAGCAGTAGCATTAACAAGATTAAAGGTTAAATAGCTAATAATGTCCACCTATAACTGAAGGAAGGCGCTTGTAGCTCCGTGATACTATATGATCAGAAAAGATTCCCGGAATGAGGCAGAGATCACAGAGGCGAGTTCCATCTCATGGCATTTTATAAGTCTTTGGTCCCAGTAGTTTTATAATAATTCACCATCTACGGTGCTACAACGCCATATAAGCACTATAAAACTGATCTGAGTATGAGAAAAAATAACTAGGGCACCAATTTGAATGAATGAATGAATGAATAAACACTTTATTGTACACTAAATATAAAAAAAGTAATCAAATCACATAAACAAATATATGGTACAATGGGCGGCCTTATTACTAACAGCAATTTCTTCCAGGCAATCTTACTTAAGATGTTCATGTTTATTCTGATATGATTTTATATTTACAGTTTAAATGTGACTTGGTTATTTCTTTAGTTAGGAAGTAAAATTTTCAAACGCTGGAAAAATTACATCAAATTTGCAAAAGTGACGTTCCAGTACCGTTGTCGGTGCGTTGTGGGATTTTTCGAAAGGTTACCATGGCCCCGGAACATAGCAGACACATGAATGGTTTTCAGTTCGTAAAATTTTAAAGTGACACCCATTTAATCACACAGATAATGTTATTTACAAGCTCATTCGTTTTTAGGAGTGCTGTTAAACTGGGAACTCTTTATGATTTTTATTGTTTAATAAATAGACTACGAGTATATGAATTCATCGCGGTCACAGGACTAGAGGCCACAGACCGACAGGCAGACAGTGCGAGACAACAGATAACCTAATACTCCCGCACATAAAGCGTTTTTTGGTATACCTAGTACCTAAGGCGCTGCTATCAGACTATTTTTTTAAAACTTGAATCACAACTTAAGTTAGTTAGGTAAAGTTAGTTACTTACTGTCAATTAATACAGCTTGATTACTTACTTCATTATTTTTTTCTGGCGAACATAACAGTGCCCGATAAGCGGCAATAGGTTAGCCACCTATTACGTGGCACCAACTAGGTAATTGGCGAAGTGTGGGTCTATGCCTACCCCTTCGAGAACACAGGCCTAAATGTATGTATGTATTAATTTTTTTAAAAAAACCGATGTGATAAGAATACCGAATTAGACATCAGCTGCTGAGTCCCTTTGCCTGGTTACTCGGTAGTCAATGTACCCACTTTTTAATTTGTACCAATGTGCACTTATTCCATAAACTATCCGTTTACTCTGCGGTGACAATGTATCGAATACGGCAATGATGCTACGCATCTTCTATAATAAAATAATAATAATAATAATAATAATATTCTTTATTCAAGTGACCAGGACTCAAAATGTTAGTACAACTTATGAACTATGTTAATAAACTTAAAAACTAATTATTAACATCTAATCATAAATACGCCTCACTGTGACTCACCGCAGTACCATACCATGTGATATAGCACTGCAGCGATTCACATATGTGCAATCTAGGCGGCTTGCAATCATATTTAGAATTGGATTGGAGCTACCCCGCACCCGAGAAACTAGAGATGCACACCTCTTACGCATGGTAGCGTAAAAACAGTTTACCTGTGCGTCAGCGAACATCCCCGATGCGCTACAGAAACGGGGCAGCCCAACCAACACCCTAAATGCGTTGTTATATTGAACGCGGAGGGCGCCGTAGACCTTCTGCGTATAATTGACCCACAGGCTGCACGTGTAAAATGTTGTGCAGTAGGCCCGAAACAGACAAATCTTTACTTTAAGTGAGCACCGTGCGAATCTGCGGGCCAGCATATTTGCCCGTCTAGACAGCGCCCTTCGCTCTCTCTCAATGTCAGAGTCATCGCTAAGGCAGGGGGTTATTATGTGACCAAGATATTTAAATGTGTTGACACGTTTTAATGGCAGCCCGTTCAGTTTTACCTGTGGTATATTATCTAAGTCCTTACCACCTGCCTCAAAAACCATGACTTCTGACTTCGTACAATTATACAATAATCCATGAGTTCGAGCATAGTCTTCGCATATTTTTAAAAGTTTCCTAAGACCACAGATAGACGCACTCAGCAGCCCCATGTCGTCTGCGTAGCTAATATTGTTGACACTGATGCCGTCTATGTAACAACCGACTCTGGTCCTGCTGAGCTCGCCTACCAGTTCGTTAACATACAAATTGAAAAGCGTAGGCGAAGTCAGACCCCCTTGTCTCACCCCACATTCCAACTCAAAGGGATGCGACAAGCTTCCAGCCCATCGTACAACATTCGTTTGATGGCCGTACCAGAACTTAAATATATTTGTTATTTCCTTCGGTATTTTCTCTTTATCTAGCTTCATCCATAACAGATCATAATTAACTAGATCGAAAGCTCGGGAAAGGTCGAGAAAGCAAGCGTAAACAGGCGTCCCTCTCTTCGTGTAGTAGTTGACAGCATGCTTAAGACATAGCACTGCACTCTCCGTTGATAAACCAGGTCGGAATCCGAACTGATTACTATGGATATTAACATGTTTATTTAGGTAGTCATTAAGCATGCTGTCAAACACCTTAGCTATTACTGTTGCCAGTGATATGGGCCTGTAATTGTTTCGATCTGAGAGATCTCCGGTCCTATTTTTTGCGATAGGTATGACCAACGTTCTCATCATCTCAAAAGGCAAATAACTGTGATTTGTACAAAACCCATACAACATAGCCAGCACTCGCAGCAGGTGCGGGCCCGCATGCTGCAGATGCTCGATGCTCAGCCCGTCATGGCCCGGGGATTTACCCTTTGACATTGTTCTAATGCTCTTCGCAATATCTTTAGCTGTGAATTTAACCTCTACTGCCGTACCGGGCTCAGCATCAAACCCCGAACATGAGGGACCCAAGGGCGACTTAACAAAAAAGTGCTGCACGAAGAGATCAGCTATCTCCTGCGGATCAGTCCTGCCACCGACACTCACAGGGACACCCGGCCTACCTTGTAATTTGTTAGTATGCTTCCAAAATCCGCGAAAGTCACCTTTGGAGTGGTGCGAGGCCAGAATATCCATTTTCACTTGGTCTTCATGGTCTTGACACCACTTCAACCTCGATTTAAAAATTCTTCTAGCCTCACACATCTCCTCAAAAATCAAACCGGAGCCCGGCTTCCCGTGCCAGACCCATAACGTAAATTTTGCCTTTGCGGCCCTGTGCGCGTCAGCGACATGTCTATTCCAACCTATCACGACCCTTTGAGAACGCCGCTTATCGCCCTCCCGACCTACTACAGCCGCCTCATTCAAAGCCTGCACGATGTCTGAATACAGCTTATCTATCACATTAATATGTGTCAAATCTTTACAAACAGTTTCACAACAATCACCCAATTCGTGTGGGAAGTCAATAAGTTTCAGTCTCTTATGACATTCTCTTTGATATAATTCTATTTGACTTTGACATCTTTCCCCCCACACAACCCTATTTATACATATATTGGAAACACATTTTTTCGGAACAATTACATCTAAACAGCATTCGATCACTAATGGAAAGTGGTCTGACCATATGACATCATAGAGAACATACACATTTCTAACCGAATTCCCGGCCGCTTCTGTTACTAAACAATGATCAAGCCAACGTTTGGACCCATTCGCGTCGCTCAGAAATGTATATGCATTCGACTGTATACCTAAAAATTCTACATCGATACATTTCCATGTTTGTTCACTACAAAAATCATTTAACTCGTAATAAAATTGTTCCGACGGGTGTGCGTTAAAATCTCCTAACACGAACACACAATCTGTATTGTTATTGAGAATAATAGCACTCACCAAGCCCAAGATGTTTGTAAAATCCGTTAAGTTGGCAGTGGTATCTGTCGGCATATAAACACTACACACTAAAAGAGATTTTTCTTTTAAGTTTATTTTAATCGCACAAACACGAGGGTTACCGCACTGAACTATCGTCACATCCTGAAAAACGCTTCGCCTCCACAGGAGAGCTACGCCCCCGTAAGGCCGTCCCCGCAGCATACCCGCCGAGGTGTCCACTGCCGATACTCCCGTGCAGCTGAACTCGTCGCTTAAGCCGTCTAGAAAAGGGATATCTTCTGGTAGCAGCCATGTCTCTTGAAGAGCAACCACATCAAATTGCTCACATAGCTTACGAATGTTTGGAGCGGAGCGCTTGACACTCTTACAGTTAAAGGTCACAAACTTGAAAACATTATCATTCATTGTGTGTTGGTTGACTACCGTTATCCAATCGCTTTAGCGCTGAATCAATACGCTTCATTTTATAATGTATAAAACGGCGAAATACAATGCCCTGTGGCCACAGTTTTTCATCCAGGTACATAGGGAGTAACTGTTGTGAAACGAAAAATTTGTAGGCATTGTGTTCGCATTGCCTTTTTATAATAGGTTGGGGAAAAAGTCTTTTCGTATTTTTGTATGAAAAGTCAAGACATTTTTTTCAAAGTTTATTTACATTTATTTACAATATATATGTACCGTTTTGTTGAATAACTTTCTGCCATTTTGTGGGCAGAGACATTATCCCGTTACTGTAGAAACTTTGGGACTTCTGATCAAAAAAACGGGACAAATAGTTTTGGCAGTCCTCTCTTGAGGTCAACCTTACAGAACCTAAAGAATTCTGCAGAGACCGAAACAGGTGAAAATCTGAAGGCGCAAAGTCAGGGCTATATGGTGGATGCACTAGGACCTCCCAGTCGAACTCTCTTAATTTTTGCTGAGTGGCTAAAGATGTGTGTGGTCTAGCGTTATCGTGATGAAAGACCACACCCTTCCTGTTGATCAATTCCGGCCGTTTTCTCTCGACTGCTTCCTTTAATCTCATCAGTTGCTGGCAGTAAAGATCAGAATCGATGGTTTTGCCGGGCGGTAAAAGCTCATAATAAACAATGCCCCTCCAATCCCACCACACACACAGCATCACCTTATTTCGTGTTAGGCCAGGTTTGGCCACAGTCTGTGAAGCCTGGCCAACTTTCGACCACGACCTTTTTCGCACGTTCTTGTCGTACGTGATCCACTTTTCATCGCCAGTTATCAATCTCTTCAAAAACGGCTCGGTTTCATTACGTCTCAATAATGAATTGCAAATGAGTACACGGTTCATTAAGTTTCTTTGAGTGAGCTCGTGTGGCACCCAAATATCGAGCTTTTTTGTATAACCAGCTTTCTTCAAATGGGTCAAAACTGTTTTGTGGTCAATTCCCAGTTCTTCAGCTACATCGTAACTACTAATATGCCGATCTTGCTCCACTCTTTCAAAAATGGCGTCCATTTTATTCGTAACAGGGCGACCAGAGCGAGGTGCATCTTTAACATCAAAATTTCCGGACTGAAAACGTTTGAACCAAATTTGTGCTACTCTTACTGACACTGCATCAGGTCCATAAACATCACAAATTTTTTTCACTGCTTGAGTTGCATTTTTGCCTTTTTTATAATAAAATTTTAAAATGTATCGAATTTCTTCATTAGATTCACTCATTTTAACGGAGAGAAAAACAAATGAAAAATAGCGGGAAACAACTTTTTTTTATTTTTTTCTTTTCTTCATAATGGAACCTTTTTAATGTTACCAAAACCAGCCAGACACAAATAGTACAGTCAAAAAAAAATTATAATAAGTTTATACCTACGTTATGCGAAAAGACTTTTTCCCCGACCTAATATTAATTTTCTCAAGGTCAACTTTTTCTCCTGTTTTTTTCCGTATATAGGTAATTATGTCCGACTCTAAAACATCTCTGTGTACATTACTTATAAACATAGGTATCTTTCGGTCCGCCGCTTTAAATTTCTCGTCAGACTCGATTTCGCCCTTTCCTAAAGATCCTATAAACCTATTTTTAGGTTTTTGTTTCCTTCGCACTAATGTGAAACCGTCATTAGCTACAGTTTCGTCCGATACAGCGTAAGCATACGATTTACTCAGCGGATAACTATTATGAGTCAGCTGTTCGTTTAACTTGCTTGAGGTAACGGTAACCGGTTGATGCAGTGACGTATTGCGCCTTGTTTCAACGCTACCCGCTCGCTTCGTTCTCGCTGTAGCAGTTTGGATCGCCGTTACACTTTTTCCCTCAACACCCTCAAATGAAATAATGTTAGTGTTCTGATGATTCGAACTTTTATTTGTTAATAAAATAGGAATTTCACCACAATATTCACCCTCCTGGTTTGTTGGTTTGGTGTTTACATTTGCCTTATTGTGCACTTTGTGTGACAAATATTTTTCCTCACACTCCTTTTTCATGTCATCCAGTGCCTCGTGAGTCACGTACGATGATTTTGAAAGAGGAATCATTAATTCCTTAGACATTTTGTACAGCGCCATATAGCCTTAAACTAAGCAACAGCTTATGCTATGGGTATTAAACAAAGGAGACTTTTTTAAGATATTACACATTTTACGCCAAGATGTTTAAGCGTGAGATTCTTATCAAGATTCTGGAAGCTCCAAATCTAAATCCAAGTTTTAATCAAAGGTACTATGTCACTGTTCTGACAATATTAGGAAAGCAGTTTCGATTTTCTGAACAAAAAATAACTTTAACTATAGGGTGCTGTGCTTTAGATTCTTGTGTTTCTACTAATCATAGAGTTACTTCCCATCAAATCTCCTCAGCCTTCCCCATGACTGAAATGCCTTAGTCGTTCCTTCATTACCTAGTTCTATTTTTGGTTAGGAATACAAACTATAAGCTTCATAAGTGCTATTCCTTCGACATATAATCGATTATGGTATTAGAGGCCCAACGAACGATTGGTTAAAATCCTACTTAACGGACCGGGAACAATATACCGAGGTGACAAAACTGGTGAAAAATAGGAAAACTTCGGTTCAATCATCGCGGAAAGTAGATACGTCGGGCGTTCCACAGGGCAGTGTGTTAGGACCCCTACTTTTTTTTATTATACATAAATGACTTGCCAGATGCACTAAATCAAGACTGTATTCTATTCGCTGACAACACGATCCTGTTAATAAAATGCAAAAATAAAGATACATTAGAATATGAGGGTAATGAGGAACTAAAGAAAGTTGTTCAGTGGTTAAAAGACAACCACTTAAAAGTGAATTTAGATAAAAGTTGTGTTGTACATGTGAACGCATCAGTACCGCAAGTGAATTATACAACTTTTTTAGGAATCACTATTGACAAAAACCTTAAATGGAAAGAACACATAGACAAAGTTTGCACTAAATTAGATAAATTCGTGTCTGCTCTTAGACGTTTACGATTAGTAGCAAACCGGGAAACTGCTTTGACAGCTTATCATGGATACGTGTCATCTGTGCTACGATACGGCCTTATTGTCTGGGGAAATTCCGTCAATCTTAATAAATTATTTATAGCACAAAAAGAATGCGTAAGAGCGATTTGCGGAGCGGATTATCTTGACCACTGTAAGCCCCTATTTAGAGATCTTAATATCTTACCACTATCCTGTCTATATATATATGAAATTTGTATGTTTGTAAAGAAAAATCCTGATCTGTTTCCCCTACATGACACGGTCAATAATAAAACAAACTCTAGACACCAATATAAACATAGACTGTATGTACCAGCGAAGAAACTGAAACTGTACAGCAGCAATACATTTTGCATGGCTATTAAGGTGTACAACAGATTGCCTACTGAATTAAAAGATTTGCCTGTAAATAAATTTAAGCAAATATTATTTAAATTATTAATTAAGGAATGTTTTTATACGACTACAGAATTTTTAGAATAAAAGATGTAATTTATTTAGTATTAGCTGTAATGAGGACTCAATGTAAAATGTGATTTATTTAATTGTAATGTAAACCGGAATGTAGATCTAACGTTTCCACGCCGACGGTGGCAGAATATGCCGATCATCCTAATTATTTGTAACACCATATTGTATACCATATTCTTGGAAATAAATGAATTGAATTGAATTGAATTGACCACAAAATTAAAAACGATATGAATTACATGAGTCGGTTAAGGAAGAGATTTAGCACTTTATCGAGCTACATATTGAAAGGATGAATTACCACTCCAATCTTCTTGCCTTAGAAATGCTTGACACTGGCAATGTGGATAAAAGATTTAAAAAAAAGACGTGCTCTTAGTAGAGTCTGAGTAACTGGCCTCCTATTTGACAAGCAACATCACTCATACAGCGAATCTGATTATAGTCTCAGTACAATCAGTCGACTGAAAACTCTCAGAGCCGTCTTCAGGCTGTCAGATAATGTGTTTGCCTGTATAAATTGTCTGGTGGCCCAAAATGTCGTCAAAATTTATAGCCAGGCTTAATTCGATGCACATGTGAATATTACTTATAATTACATGTGCACCAAATATTCCAGCCAGCGCCAAGGCTGTAATTATTGGTGCTGTGTTAAATGACAGAGAGAATTATTACTAACGAAAATTTGACTGTGTCTAAACTTGTCATAAACGGTATAAATATAAACGTGTTTCAAACATTAAAAATACTCACGTCCTCTTTTGCCGTTGTGGAAAATATAAGTTTGAATAAAATAAAACAAAAGACTGGTGTACTTTCAATTGAAAATTTTCATAATAAATGTATATAATTCTCATTCAAAACACATAATTCTTGCGAAATTTTATTATTTATACACTGACATATTTTGTCGTTTTATCTAGAAAACGACAAAATGATATCGTCAACTTTACAGATATATTTCTTTAAATAACAAAAAGATGAAATTATATGAAAACTGGTTTTTCACTCTGGTATATGTTATGAAATAGTGAAAAACCAACTTCATACTTTATTGTTATTTAAAGAAATAATTCGTGCCTAATACAGGTTTGAAAACGTTAGAAATAGGTGTATGTCGTATTAGCAGTCTATAAATTCCTTTTAGTCACTCAGTGCCCAAAAAGATTGGGCAAGAAGACCAAGGTTCTGTAAATATGTAAATATTATTTAAACTCCAGCACCTACACACAATATTAAAATTTACATATACATCAAAATATTACCGTAACACACGACATTAAAAAAGTACAATAATATTCAAAATAATTCTATCAATATGAGAACTTGTGGATTCGATACAAAAAAAATTACTATCAATATATTTATATTTTTACTTAAAATATAAAATGCCGTACAGATTTAGGGTAAATTTACATTTTTTGTTACAGTCGGACATAAAGATAGTATGTCTTAATTTTTACCAATTTGCATCTTATATGCGGCATATACTCATGAATATAGTAGTATAGTTTTATAACTTTGTTGGTAATATACTTAATAAAATTTCAAGCTACTAATATTTGGAAGTTTATTTTCTTGTAGTCTTAAATGTCTTAAAAAGGAATAGTACTAATTTTATATGTCAAATATGGACTGTTAGGGTATGTTGCACAACAAACACTAATTCTGTTTAGTGCAAAATCTATTTCAAACATCGTTCTGCTTTAAAAAAATACTTAAACGCAATGACATTTTAAAATCAAATCAAGAGCTGTTGTGCAAGCCCACTTGGAATATTTAAATAGTCTATCCTGCTGTTCCTGCTGTTAACAAAAAACATCGTTATCTAAGGGAGACTATTCGCTATAAAAATCTCATATACTTACATGAAAATCTACATATTTCTTAATTTTGTGCGCTTACAAATTTTAAGGCCTAATTTACTGAATAAAATATGTAGGTATCTATTGTAATGGAACACCGTTATATCTGAGCTTACTTAAACTATTTAGGGACTAACAACTAGAAACACAAAGATACATTTCTATAAACAAATGTTACATGTCGAAGGAACTGAATTTTCTAATAAGAACAATATCTACCTATTATTGACGTTTATAAAGGTCTCTTTCGCCATTATGATTGGTTCGTTTCAATTTTAAAAAAACTAACACGTTGTGGCTCCAGCAATTTTCGTTTTCTGACTAAACTTGTATATAAGTATAAAATAGGTATTAAGATTACCTTTTGTCAAAAGAACAGTGCTAAATACAATGTTTACGCTTACATAAATAATTCCAAAGTGTTTGCGTTTTTCTGTAAGTGACTGTACTTCACATCAAGCATATCTTCCAAAATACGTAAAATTCACTTTAAATAATGAATTTTCATATTAAAAACTTATAAAAAAAATTTATGATAGGTAACTCATCGTACTAAAAACGCTTATATTTTTATGTACACTCAACATTTTTATTTTATATTTCGACCAATAAATATGTTTAGATCGCAACAACACAGCTATGTTACACTTGTTTGTCACTATTGTCCTTTTTCACCTTGTCTGATCAGTAGACCTGGAAGAGAATAGAAAAATATATCGTTAGTTACAATTTATAATTATGACTTATATATTAATAAAGTTACGTCTTAAAACAAAAATGAAATTTCGTATTCATTATTAATTATTCAGATGACATACTATCTAAAAAAATATTACCGAAGGTTCTTTGAAAATATCAGGTCAGTAGTTTAGATTTTCTACCAAGGGATTTACTACTGCAAGAAGGCTTTGATAAGAGTATATCATAGATCTAAGGATTTTTTATTCCTTATTATATCATACTTTCAGTTTAACGTAGAGTCAAAATAATCAGGATCAGACTAACATAATATTAAACTTACATAGTGCCAGGACCCAGGGTCTGCTTACTGATCTAACCAGTGTTAGGCTGAACTTTAGTTATTACATGGAGCGACTGCCATCCGACCTCCACATCCCAAAGGTAAACATAATTCTATGTTTAAACCAATTGTCAGAATATCAGAAGGCATTGACTTCCTTATAACGACTGCCATAGGTGTTCATGACAGCCGGGACCTGGCTTAACGTGCTTTCCGAGGCACAGAGCAAGCGATAATTACGCACATAACTTTAAAAATCATAAGTGCGCCACCAGTGTTCGATTCCTAGACGCTATTCATAAATGTTATCAGTTGAACAAATCGCCCTTAGAAACCACCGATACAATTTTACATAAATACTGAAGTAGTTGAGTTACTAATATTTGAATCGTTCAACTTTTCAACTCTTTAATAGATAAAACTTAATTTTTATCAAGTTTTCTACCTTATGGTTATATTCCCAAATAAAACCATTTATCTTAAGGGTTAAGGGGTTATATTAACTAGCGCTTACCTTCACTCCGTAGGCCATCTCGTAGCCACCTTTACTCTGCATCTGGTTCTGGATGGAGTGCAGCAGCGAGGACGGCATATCCATGTCTGTCGACCCTGGAATTGTCAATTTTTTAAATTATTACCAAGGCTCCATTAGGCTCAGTAAGCGTAGCATAAGTAGGTAGAGCGACGAAATGGAGGTCAGTATATCTGCACTTTAACTCCAGAGGTCGTGGGTTTGATTCCTACATAGGAAAAATATTTGTGTCTTTTTTCGAACATGAATATTTGTTCTAGTCTGGGTGTTTCCTACGTTTATTAAGTATGTATTTACAAAAGAAGGTATTTTAGTTTGTTATCTGTTCTTTGGTACACATAACACAAGTTTGTAATAATACAATTGGTAAGAGAATATTTATTAAAAAGTAAAATATTATTTAAATATTTTCTTAATGTACATAGAAAACTTTATATTGTTAAATTATTATTAATTAAATTTTATTTATACGCAACATACTTAGTATTAGCATATAAAGAGATTAAAGCAGTATGGCTATACCATAAATATTGTTGTGTTGTGTGATAACTTGCCCTTAAAACACCACTTAAGCTTCAGCCTATAAATTTCATGTTGTTCGATATGCTTGGGCCATAAGTCATAAAATACCATCCTTAATATTATAGTCATTTTGGCACGCGATCTCACATTATATTGATTACTACGCTCTGGCACAAAGGCACACCTTAAACACAACCAAATGGATGAAAGATTGGAATAAAAATATTCGGCAACTTTTGCTTGTAATTAAGTGTTTTTGACCAAAATTTGCAATCAGAGAGAGTTAAGTCTAACTCAACGAAAACGAAACTTCGTTATACCCATCCCCTTCACTCTATAATGATATACCGAAAGAGTGAAAGAGATAGGTATAGCGTAGTTTCGTTTCCGTTGAATTAGAGTAGGCTCTGACTCTTTCTCACTGTAGTTCGTGGCAAGAGGCCCGGGGTTTATAGTGATGTTATTGGACTTTGGAAATGTAGAGCAACAGAATCATGCTCATGTGTAGTACATCTTTAAACAACTTTATAAACTTCATAAGCATCGAAGGAATTAGTAAACAAGTCAATTTATACGAGTATATTTAGCGAAGGTCAAAACTATTTTGTTTGTGACTCGACAAAACATCTAACAGAGTACTTAAGTACTAATTAGGTACTTTGAACACACAGTGCTGGGTATTGTAAAAAATATAGGCCAACCTTAAGTAGTTTATGATGTCAGTAAATTATATATTGTAATAAAGTAAACAAAGAATAAATATTTTGGATTTCATAAATAAAATAATAATAAAGCAAAATGATAAAGCATTTACTGTTTGTGCCTAATTTGTAAATCCTAATTCTATTTTCTCTCTTATATCGCAGACCTTTCTTCGATTCTCTCTATCTTGTCTTCGGTCTACCTTATATGGTCCTATTATCCGGTCAACATGACTCGTAGTTCGTAGGTATTATTTGTACACCTTTAAGAATATAGATACTATACATATTATGCTCTGAAAATCGGTAGCATTCTATGTATTGCTGCTACGCAACAATTTTTTTTCTTTATTTCTTGGACCCCATTCCATTGTACGTCCATCTGATATCACTATGATTGCCGCCGTGACAGTCTGCGCGGCTCATAGTGATAAGATACAATGTGGAAGACTTTAGATAACTTTCGAATTCGAATCGTCAGTCGAGAGAAAAGAAGACCCTTAGCCTCCTTAACACCATTCTCTTACACCACCCAAAATGAGCGACCGGCTATATTTGCTCACCTGTGTCTTTGAATTTCGATGTCTTCTTTGTGAAGTTAGTTAATTTGTGATGAGTGCCTGCCAATGTGGTTTTTTCGCTATGTTATTAATTAAAATACGATTGTTGTTTCTAGTCTAAAATTAATTAAATTGTATAATTGATCAATTTAGGTAAAATTGTTGCCCTAGGATAAACTTTATTTTAATTCAATTAAGAACTACATACCACGTACAATAGACAAGTCTCAGTGATTAACCACCAGTGTGTTTAAAAACTTTTAAAAAATTGGTTATTAAATAATACATACATACATTCACGCCTGTTTCCCCGAAGGGGTAAGCAGAGGCATATTTTACGCCCATACTACGCCAATTATAACGTTGGTCCCACGTAATAGGTGGCGACCCTATTGCCTGTTATGTTCGCCAGAGCCTCGTCCGATGATCGGCAGGTGATCCACTTGCAGGTGAGGTTGGCTTGGGCTCCTTAGGTCTTCCCCCCCGACTGGTCTCCACCTTGTCGTGGTGGGGGGGCTGAGTACCTCCCGGTAGGGCGCAGGAGGCGCTAGGGAAAAGGTAACACCCAGAGACCGACGACTCTGGGTGCCCTTAGTACTGACTACCGGGGGGGGGGAAACTAAGAGGGACCTATGGAGGGCGCTGCGGGTAGGCCAGGAGGGCCCGCTCAGCAGCGCCAGGAGGGTCTAGGCAGCGGGGGCAGGAGGCCCCTGCTGTCTAACCATGGACCCTCCGGGAAGTCGGCCACACACGCTATGCTCGCAGGGGGAGGTAGGAGGGGCGCGTCCACTGCGCCTCTCTGAGGAGGTCCTCCCGGTTTTGGTCCGGGGGACGTTGGCCGCAGGCGGGGTGTCAGACGCTGCAACCCAGGTACTGGCCCCCGCCTCTTTCTCAACAAGCGGCGGGCGTCGTCGGGGCTCCTTAGGTCTTGGTAGGATACCCCCCCGACTGGTCTCCACCTTGTCGTGGTGGGGGGGCTGAGTATCTCCCGGTAGGGCGCAGGAGGCGCTAGGGACAAGGTAACACCCAGAGACCGACGACTCTGGGTGCCCTTAGTACTGACTACCGGGGGGGAAACTAAGAGGGACCTATGGAGGGCGCAGTGGGCGGGCCAGGAGGGCTCGCTCAGCAGCGCCAGGAGGGTCTAGGCAGTGGGGGCAGGGGGCCCCTGCTGTCTAACCATGGACCCTCCGGGAAGTCGGCCACACACGCTATGGTCGCACGGGGAGGTAGGAGGGGCGCGTCCACTGCGCCTCTCTGAGGAGGTCCTCCCGGTTTTGCTCCGGGGGACGTTGGCCGCAGGCGGGGTGTCAGAAGCTGCAACCCAGGTACTGGCCCCCGCCTCTTTCTCAACAAGCGGCGGGCGTCGTCGGAAGATTTTTAGTGGGTATTACTTGGCGGTCGTGTCTGCCGGTGGTGAGTCCCACACCCCCTTTCGGTCCTCCTTTGGCCGGAAGGCAGTGCGTAAATGCATTTTGTTACCGACGTAAAACAAAAAAAAAACAAAAAAGGTCTTGGTAGGATACCCATACACCCTTATTATATAATAAAGTTAGAAAATATCTAACCATTTCCTCATTTCAGATTTAATGAGACAGGAGAATAGTTCTCTCCTTTGCACGTTAAGCTTTGGAGTTCTTACTGTTTCAAGTGCCTACCTATTAATATTTCAGAACGTGCCAGAAAAAAAGATAAAATAAAATATGCGATTGCACTGCATGTTTAATCGATTTGATACAAGGTTATGTTTGCGGAAATCTCCAAATAACTCTTTTGAACAAAGCGTGGCGTTACGAATTGCAAAATACTCAGTACCACCTGTTGTGTCAATAACATTAGTTAAGCACGTACTTCATTATGTTGTTCAATTCAAGTAGTGAATAGCATTTTACAGTGTAGCTGACTGAGGTGTACAAATTAACACTGATTAATTAAAAAATAATAAGATTAAGATTAATTAAAAACGTGGACTTGGAACGCACATAACAAAGTACTCGAATAATTCAGCGCAGCCCTTAGAGTGCCGATAGCTCAGAGATGGAGCAGGGGACCGGTTCTCCAAAGGTAGTGAGTACGATTCCCACTTAGGCCACCGCAGTAGATTTTTTCTAGTAAAAATAACATCTTACAATTATCCCTATTTAGTACTGTGAAAGCTTTGCGATGTTTGCAGATATTCGAATATTAATGTTTTTTGTTGTCATCTCTTCATCATTAACATCATTTTAGTTCATTTTTTTTTCTACTGAGCAGGAGCGTCGTTCCACGAACCAATGTTAGAGGAATTCAGATCATTCTTCACCATGCTTCAAATCAATAAAATCTGATTTCGTGTTATATGAAATCGGAACTACTGTACGCCCAAGAGGCAGACCGCAGCTAGATCTAAACCTATACTGTAACACCTATCCTGTAACCTGTGTTCGCAATAAACTATTTTGATTGATTGATTGATTGATGCGGACACAGTGCGGATTGTGGCGTGTAGCGAGGTGAGGAATGATTGAAGCTGTCAGAACTCTATTAACTTTGCTGTACTTCGGTGATCCTTTACGAGAAATTTGTGCCGTAGCATAGCTTAAGCGCTTTTTCCTATTAATCCATAATACCATATCCTATTCATCATTATCATCGTATCAGCCTTAAAAAGTCCACTGCTGAATCTGAGATTCCATTATATTCGGTGTATCTGCCCATAATCATCAAGCTGGGCAGTTGATGCTGGCGGTTGGTGATCGCAATTCAAGCCAGTACGATGGGTGACGCTGCTGCCATCAACCGGTAGGATTTCTCTTCGTTGACTTTTAAAACTCCCCGTAGGATGAAAGAGAGTGCCACTACTCTAGGCCGGTATACACACGGCATATCTAATTAGACTTTTATTATATTATTATTTAATGTATTTAAAGGCGTATAACAAACACATGCACGAACTTATGAGCTGTCCCTAGTAGGTACCTTCCAAAAAACTTATTGAAAACATAAGGCATTGTGTGCTAAATTAATATCATTACACAATGCCATCGGTTTTTTAATTAACGGAACAAATATGGCGTGCGAAGATCATGATGTTGATGTCACATGTGGCATGGCGTTCTGTAACAACGAGTGATGCTAAGTATAGTTAGGGCTGCCATCACCTAAATTGTCACCGCCCACTAAACACGGCAAGAATCCCGGACATTCGGGCAAATTATGATTATTTCCCCGGAAAACCTCTTAATAATAATTAATAATTGCTTGCTGGGTATTATAAATCTATTTTTAACTAAGATATATTTCACTTTATCGTTTATTTTTCAAAAATATTGGTTTTCCCCGGTCCTGGTCTGGGTATCTCCCTGATATTTTTAAAATCCCCTGCCGGACGGACCCCGGACGGACCCCGGACGCCCTTCAAACTAGGAAAAATCCGGGGAATTCCGGCAGATGACAGCCCTAACTATAGTAACAGCAGTAATTGGTTCTTCCCACGGTGTATGCGTTGTACCATCTCTAGATAATACATGTAATTAGTTTAACTTAAAAAGTTGTGTTGTGAAAAAGCCAGTACTGTGGATGTTTTGGTATTTTATTATATCAAAAGCCGGCTAGTTAGACATGCGGCAAACCCTTTTCGTATTTAAATAAACAATCTGCGTGTTTCCTATGTAGGCCCAGGTGGGCCATCATGTATTTTATTATATTACAGTTTTTTTTTATATTACAAAGCCGCTTGCTTAGCTTGCTTAGGTGTATAGGGATCCTACCAAGACCTGAGGAACCCAAACTAACCTCACCTGCAAGTGGTACATCTGCCGACCAACGGACGAGGCTCCGGAAAACATAACAGTGCCCGGTAAGCAGAAATAGGATCGCCATCTATTATGTGGGACTATATAATTGGCGAAGTGTGGGCGTATCATATGCCTCTGCCTACCGCTTTGGGGAAACAGGCGTGAATGTATGTATGTATGTATGTTGGCACTCAAGCATACGACATTACCTGATGGAAAATGGTCACTGCAGCTTATTTACGTTTGCAATACCAGGGTAAATTACTTACGTTTGCCGACCTCCTTTTTCAAAGACCCCTTGCAGTCATTTAATTGTTATTGTCAACAGAAAGATCTCATAATATTTATTATTTCATATATTGCAGCCATATCTGTTAAGTGCCAACACCCTTATTGTATCTCCAATGTTGTAATCCAATTCTTACTGTTATCTTAAGAATGCCTTTTAATATACTGCAGCCATATTTACAAGTGCAAAAATATATTCAGTTGACAGTAACACAAAAAGGAAAATTGTAATAAATCAAAGAACGGATTGTGTCTGTCTGTATATTAGAGTTGACTCACTAGGTCTGGCGGACACGTCGCGTGGTAGTTATTTTAACTGACTGAAATAACTCGACACAAGCGCTTATTGGTTACTGGCGGGAGAGCAAAACTGCACGAGGTTTTTGCCCAATTTCAATAAACTCCAGATGAATGAGTTAGTATTTAAGTTCTTCTTTATAGGTGTTTTATTAGGATTTGTGAAACCTAATGATTATATTGTGTGTACCTAGACTTTTTGCGACTTTCTTTTGAAGATGTCTAATAAGAAGACTAATATGATTGTAATGATCATGAAAATATTACTTAATAGGACCGTCTGTAATTAAATAGTTTCAACCTGTATGTAATAGAACAAAAATCTGTACATTTTCTAAAGTAATTTAAAATACTTATATGATTAAAAATTAACTAATCTGTAACTTTAATCGTTTATGCAAACGGTTTGTATCAAAAATCATTATTATTTTTTGTCAAACCGTAAGCCCTCCCGATCGATCCCTTCACCAGCTTGTCAAATTTTTAGGGGCGTTCAACCTTAGGCTTCTTGGAAGAAGATTGACAGTTAGGTATCAAGGTACGTCATCGATTGTGGGATGTCAGGTATATAATCTGACAGTAGATAATGCTACAAGATGCTTACAATCTGTTCTGCGTCGTGACTACTTCATGCTTCAGTTTTACATCCGTTTCAAATGGTTACCTAATTTAGCAAGGTCAAGTTTTTCGAGCTTGTTAATTTGTAAAATGGCTAAAGACTGCAGGGAGACAGGAAACGATCCATATGATATATTATCTTCTTTCACAAACCAAGGTGAGAGCATACTAGATCATACTCCACCACGCGTACCCAGAGCAGATTGGCGGAGAATAATAATATGTACAATCTATAGCTACGCGAATTTGGTTCATCTTCTCTGTAATAGCCTCGTGTTTGTTTAGTGTTCGTTCACGCGATGATAGCGTTTATCATTCACACTATAATGTGGAAGAAGTTATCATAGTTGTGTTTTTCAGCTATCATTTTTATGATCTAGTCGTTAAAAGTGACAATCAACTTCGCTATATTATACACATTGGATATATGGTACTTGTTCAGATTCTGTAAGTGCATAATTATATCATAAAAGACAAAAAATAATTTTAATTGTTACATTATAATATAATATAACATGGTGTAGAGGGATCCTAACAAGACCTAAGGAGCCCAAGCCAACCTCAATTGATTAAACTAAATCAAAATAAAGTAACCACTTAAAAATTACACACACAAACAGTACTTAACCAAAAATTAAGAATATCAAAATTCAGTTCTCTTAAAAATCTCCAACACATTTTTTTTTAAATACAGTTAATGTATCTTTGACTAATTACTAATACTGTTAAGTTTTTGCAAGTCGAGCTATGTCTAAGGTTTGTCCTGGCAGATGGCTGGCGCAATAATCCTATGTAGCAAGCTATAAGCATATGGGCAGACAGAGGAATGCGACTTTGTTTTATACTGTTTAGTGATACCTTCTTAAAAACAAATTAGTTTAGAAGGCGCGTCATCTATTAATATGTAAACATATAGATGAAAGTGCCGATTCACGATAACAGCAGGACGCCATACACCTGCCTCCGCCAATCCGCACTGGGTCCGCGTGGTGGAGTATGACCCAATACCCTCGCACCTTGGTATGTGAGAGGAGGCTCGTGCTCAGTAGTGGGTCGTTAATGGGCTGAAATGATAATGATGATGATGAGGTACATTAATCAATAGGTAAGTGTATACAGCATGATGATAATGTCAAATTTTGTTACAATAATATTACATTACACATATTATTATAGTAAAGTATTACTTGTGTTAATACTAGTATTACTCACTATTTCAATCCGTGTCGAAGGACCATAGCGAATAACGCAGGTGAAAATGAGAGTGAACTGTAGATTTAAGTAGAATTGTAGTACTCAAAGCCAACGTATACTTTTATATAAGTATAGAATTGTCAAGATTGACTGACAAAGTGTCGCGGTAGCCGCCCGTTATAGAAGTGCCCGACGCCGTCGATACACGCATTCAATGCGTTGTTTATATGATCTAGCCTAAAAGAGACTGTTATATTCCGATAGTATATTATTCCCGTTAGGAATAGTTGTTCCATTGTTGGTGGAGTTAGTCATAGAGTTGTAAAATAGTAGTGCCTGTAACGTGTATTGTCGGACAGATGGCGGGCGGAGGCCCCCCCGGGTACGGACACAGCGGGTCGCCGCTCCGAGGACGCGCGTCGGCGCCGCCGCCCTGGTGGTGGTGCGAGCACGCGCCGCGATCGCCGCGCCGCCGCTCCTCGCCCGACTCCGCGCGTCGCCGCCGCCGCGACCTCGAACGGGGTGAGACCTTTTAAGCCTGTCAGATCTATCTAGACCAGTCTTTCCCAAAGTGGGCGATAACGCCCCCTTGTGGGCGCTGCAGGTCTCAAGGGGGGGCGGTAAGAGACCTAGAAAGAATATGGGGCGTTGTGTAGAGGCCTGGCGGGTGATTTGTAATTTTATTTAGCTAGGAGGCCTCTTAAAAAATATTTTTTATCAAAGTGGGCAGTATACAAAATAAGTTTGGGAACCACTGATCTAGACCAAATTTAATTGTGCCACAGTTAATTGTGGCATACAATTAATTTTCACTTAAGCTCTGTTCATTTTAGCAATATCGCGCTAAAGCCGTGACATTCTTTCATTGACATGAGTTCTGCAGCAGGTGCTTAAGTTCTAAAACTCATATGCCTTTTCCTTAGAACCCCCTGTTGTACCCCAACAACGATTAAAACATAAACATGTGATGGAAAAAGGTTTTATTTACATTTAATCATCTAATCTTTGTTGATACCAGGGTGGGCCCTGCAATATTTTTATGTGCAAAAGATGAAATTTCCTTTTTTATTGTATCGCGTAAAATAAAAATGAGTTGTCCGCATACAGATGTAAATAAAATTAAAGTTTATTTCGTTTGATTCTATGCAAAAAGCAAGCTACCGTGTCTGCTCATAAGATAGTGATGTTATGCCTTGAAGCGCTTTAGCTCATTTTATATCGAGCGCTTTTCTGAAACTGTTGGTCCCAGTTATAGCTTTACGTGGTAGTCATATAGCCATGATAGATGCTTAATTGAGCCGCTTAAGTATATTAATTTATAATAAGTTAAAATTAAGCACTTATTTTTCAGATGATTCGAGATATAAAGATAAATCGTCAAAACCAAGCGGAGCGCGATCCGAACACAGGCAGAGAAAAAGATGAATGAAAACAAACTTAATAATATACAATAAAAATTATTCAATTTCACATCAATAATATCAACGAATCATAGAACTCAAGTATGACGCGTTCAAATTAATATTTTGAATTAAAATTTCAGTTAAATTTCGAAATGAAATGAAAAGGAATCGTGTGATACTTGACAAGGTTTTTTTTTATAATGCCTTTTATGGAAGTTTTGTAAATGTTTTGTTTGCGGGTAACACAATAAAGTATTGAAATTCCAATTTTGTATTTTTATTACCTTTTAATACATAGATTTCCCATACTATTTTCTCCACAAGAGAGTTTTGTCAGTACTAGAACAAATTTAACTCACTTGAATCGACCCTTAAATAACACCACGTAATTATTTATTCTTGTAATAGATAGAAAATAAAAGTCTGTAAAAATTGATCGAAAAGTTACCTACTGTCAGCTTCAAGCTGTGTATCATAGACATCGAAAATATTATCATTAATATTATTCATAACAGCCTTACTAATAAAAAATGCTCAAGCAGTTATTTAAAGATTGAATTGAGAACCAGTGATTAAACCTTGAGAGTAAAGTTATACACGTATTACACAAAGACCCTACAATCGCATGGGAAATATTTTTGTGTTACGTTTAGAAACCAAATTGCTATACATACATTTACATACCAAAACCAAGATAAAAACAAAAAGGCATACTTAGCTGTCATACACTTACACAATAGATAAACTAGGTTGCGTGAGTGAATAAAAGCCCTGTGTAATTTTTATTCTATCCGATATAACCGCAACACATGTATACACTTGCGTTTATCTTTATTAGTAAGGCTGACATTGTTTATTTCATAACGGTGCTCATTACATTTACATTACACATTTGCCCAAGAAAGAATTGTTTCAGTAAATATCCAGAAATCCTTAGCTAATTGGTCATCCAACGCAGCGTTAGACGGACGGGCTTCCGTACATTCGGCAAAGTACTTTCCTGTTACGTACTCAAGCTCTGGAGCCACAGATAAACATACCGATGTTTGTGCGCCTTGGTAAGGAGTTTTCAACATTATTTTCAACAGCCATCTTATGAAGGAAGGTTTATGTCTAAAGATATCGGTGCTGACAGCTCCAGGATGCAGACAGTTCACGGTCACACCAGAGAAGTATAAATATTTGCTTAATTGTCTGGTAAACAGCATGTTTGCTAACTTTGTATTCGAATATACTCTCGCATGCGCAAATCTGTTTTTAGTTGGTTTGTGGAAATTTTCAAAGTCTATTTTTCCAACATTGTGAAGCACTGATGAGACATTGACAATGCGGCTCGGAGCAGAGGTTTCCAGTAAGGGGAGCAATAGTTTTGTTAGTAGAAATGGGCCGAAATGATTTACTTGAGCTTCAATTGGCAAATTATCTTCAGTCAGCGAGTTATCTAATTTTCCAGTACCGGCGTTGTTGACCAACACGTGGAGGGCCGTTTCAGTGGCGAGTATGTTGTGTGCGAAAGCTCTGACGGATCGGAAGGAGGCTAGATCTAGTTGCCTGAGGTGTACGTTATGGTTTCCCGTTTGTTGGATGATCCGGTTTCTAGCCGCCATGCCTTTCAGTTGGTCTCGGCACGCCATGATGACCTTAGCGCCGCGCCTGGCGAGCTCCATGGCGGTCTCGAAACCAATGCCAGTATTGGAACCGGTCACAATCACGACTCGTCCATTAATTTTAACGTTATCACTATACATGCCGACAGTGAATTTAAGATTTACAATGAGAGATAAAATCGTCATTAGACCCAGTAATATGACAGCAAACATTTTTGTAGTTCTTTGTTAATGCAACAGATAGAAATATAATATTATAGACTGTTTTATTCAGTTGTAAATATAAACAATTCACAGTTTCGTTTTATTCACTTCACGCGAGATGAGAAATAATCGCTTTAAACAACCAATCGCAACACAAAGAACGTCACGAAGCAAAGAAAAGTTCACGCAAGCGCAGTCAAGGTGAAGCCAACGCGAAAGTCTACGAGTTTGTGGTGCAATAACGCCTGACCGACTGTTTTACCAACATGTCGGTGGTTTGGTTTATGCCACGAAATTTAAAATGTAGTTCTATAAAGATGCATATTAGATATTTATGGCCATATCTCAGAGCCGTGCTTTATAGTAAATAAAATCTGATATGCTCGGAAAAGATTTTATGTATCAGTTATTAGCCTCAATGCTAGTTCTACTGGTGTTCTGAGACAACGTAAATCTACAAAACCTGTACAGCGTTTTCCATGGTCCAGTAGGAATATTAGGTAATACATAATATTATAAAGAGAAATTTGTGTATTGCATTGTCTTCTTAGCATTTTTTCTGAACCATTCTGTCTAGAACGGGTCCCGTACGTAGTTTCGAATGACGTTGTAGCGACAGGTCGCTGTGGCGAAAAACGTTAAGCGTGGTACGCTGTAGCGAAACGTCTTTGTAGCGTCTCCGCCGTCTGACCTCATTCTAAGGTTATAACAGCTGTCAAAATATTAGAAAACACTGATTTCCTAATAACGACTGCTATAGATGTTCATGACAGCCATAGCACCGAGTAAGCGATAATTAGGCACACAACTTCGACAAGGTCAAGGTTTGAACCTGTGGTCTCGCCCCTGGGCTATTGCCGCCTGCCTTACCACCTTATATATCTTGTAAAATGACATGTAAATCTTGTAATGCAATGAATGATTACAGTTGCTTCTTACATTATTCCCAAATAGCTATAGTAACGAGTACAAAGTTACAGAGTTAAACATAAAGTGAAAAAAATCATAAACTCTAAATTATAATTACAATCCCTAATTTTCAAAGTCTTTTGGTTCTTCTTTCTTCTTTTGACGACCGATATGGCGTTGAGGGCAGTATACCTGCACTTCACTCCAGAGGTCGTGGGTTCGATTCCCAGACAGGACAAATCTTTGTGTGCATGAACATGAATATTTGGTCTGGTCTGGGTGTTTTTCCTATGTATATTAAGTATGTATTTACAAAAAAAAGGTATTTAAGTATGTTTATCCGTTGTTTAGTATCCATAACACAAGTTCTTAGTGATACTTATATTGGAACTAAATAATTGGTGTAATTGTCTGAAAATATTTATTTATTTATTTATTCTTGTATCCCAGCAGTAGCATCAACAAGATTAAAGGTTAAATAGCTAATAATGTCCACCTATAACTGAAGGAAAGCGCTCGTAGCTCCGTGATACTAAATGATCAGAAAAGATTCCCGGAATGAGGCAGAGATCACAGAGGCGAGTTCCATCTCATGGCATTTGATAAGTCTTTGGTCCCAGTAGTTTTATAATAATTCACCATCTACGGTGCTACAACGCCATATAAGCACTATAAAATTGATCTGAGTATGAGAAAAAATAACTAGGGCACCAATTTGAATGAATGAATGAATGAACACTTTATTGTACACTAAATATAAAAAAAAGTAATCAAATCACATAAACAAATATATGGTACAATGGGCGGCCTTATTGCTAACAGCAATTTCTTCCAGGCAATCTTAAGATGTTCATGTTTATTCTGATATGATTTTACATTTACAGTTTAAATGTGACTTGGTTATTTCTTTAGTTAGGAAGTAAAATTTTCAAACGCTGCAAAAATTACATCAAATTTGCAAAAGTGACGTTCCAGTACCAGCGCCATATAGCCTTAAACTAAGCAACAGCTTATGCTATGGGTATTAAACAAAGGAGACTTTTTTAAGATATTACACATTTTACGCCAAGATGTTTAAGCGTGAGATTCTTATCAAGATTCTGGAAGCTCCAAATCTAAACCCAAATTTTAATCAAAGTTACCATGTCACTGTTCTGACAATATTAGGAAAGCAGTTTCGATTTACTGAACAAAAAATAACTTTAACTATACTAAATTGCTGTCG
This sequence comes from Musotima nitidalis, assembly GCA_949126915.1. Lineage (NCBI taxonomy): Eukaryota > Metazoa > Arthropoda > Insecta > Lepidoptera > Crambidae > Musotima > Musotima nitidalis. The sequence continues at coordinate 6,001,972 of OX421432.1, read as the reverse complement.
TGGTAGCGAGGGTCCAAAGTTTAAGATTCTTGTGTTTCTACTAATCATAGCGTTACTTCCTATCAAATCTCCTCAGCCTTCCCCATGACTGAAATGCCTTAGTCGTTCCTTCATCACCTAGTTCTATTTTTGGTTAGGAATGCAAACTATAAGCTTCATAAGTGCAATTGCTTCGACATATAATCGACCACAAAATTAAAAACGATATGAATTACATGAGTCGGTTAGGGAGGAGATTTAGCACTTTATCGAGCTACATATTGAAAGGATGAAATACCACTTTAATCTTCTTGCTTTAGAAATGCTTGACACTGGCAATGTGGATAAAAGATTTAAAAAAAAGACGTGCTCTTAGTAGAGTTTGAGTAACTGGCCTCCTATTTGACAAGCATCATCACACATACAGCGAATCTGATTATTATAGTCTCAGTACAATCAGTCGACTGAAAAATCACAGAGCCGTCTTCAGGCTGTCAGATAATGTGTTTGCCTGTATAAATTGTCTGATGGCCCAAAATGTCGTAAAATATTAAAGCCAGGCTTAATTCGACGCACATGTGAATATTACTTATAATTACATGTGCACCAAATATTCCAGCCAGCGCCAAGGCTGTAATTATTGGTGCTGTGTTAAATGACAGAGAGAACTGTTACTAACGAAAATTTGACTGTGTCTAAACTTGTCATAAACGGTATAAATATAAACGTGTTTCAAACATGAAAAATACTTACGTCCTCTTTTGCCGTTGTTGAAAATATAAGTTTGAATAAAATAAAACAAAAGACTGGTGTACTTTCAATTGAAAATTTTCATAATAAATGTATATAATTCTCATTCAAAACACATAACTCTTGCGAAATTTTATTATTAATACACTGACATATTTTGTCGTTTTATCTAGAAAACGACTAAATGATATCGTCAACTTTACAGATATATTTCTTTAAATAACAAAAAGATTAAATTATATGAAAACTGGTTTTTCACTCTGGTATATATTATGAAATAGTGAAAAACCAACTTCATACTTTATTGTTATTTAAAGAAATAATTCGTGTCTAATACAGGTTTGAAAACGTTAGAAATAGGTGTATGTCGTATTAGCAGTCTATAAATTCCTTTTAGTCACTCAGTGCCCAAAAAGATTGGGCAAGAAGACCAAGGTTCTGTAAATATGTAAATATTATTTAAACTCCAGCACCTACACATAATATTAAAATTTACATATACATCAAAATATTACCGTAACACACGACATTAAAAAAGTACAATAATATTCAAAATAATTCTATCAATATGAGAACTTGTGGATTCGATACAAAAAAAAAATACTATCAATATATTTATATTTTTAATTAAAATATAAAATGCCGTACAGGTTTAGGGTAAATTTACATTTTTTGTTACAGTCGGACATAAAGATAGTATGTCTTAATTTTTACCAATTTGCATCTTATATGCGGCATATACTCATGAATAGAGTAGTATAGTTTTATAACTTTGTTGGTTATATACTTAATAAAATTTCAAGCTACTAATATTTGGAAGGTTATTTTCTTGAAGTCTTAAATGTCTTAAAAAGGAATAGTACTAATTTTATATGACAAATATGGACTGTTAGGGTATGTTGCACAACAAACACTAATTCTGTTTAGTGCAAAATCTATTTAAAACATTTTAAAAAAATACTTAAACGCAATAATATTTTCAAATTAAATCAAGAGCTGTTGTGCAAGCCCACTTATAATATTTTAATAGTCTATCCTGCTGTTCCTGCTGTTAACAAAAAACATCGTTATCTAAGGGAGACTATTCGCTATAAAAATCTCATATCTCATGAAATCTCATGAAAATCTACATATTTCTTAATTTTGTGCGTTTACAAATTTTAAGGCCTAATTTACTGAATAAAATATGTAGGTATCTATTGTAATGGAACACCGTTATATCTGAGCTTACTTAAACTATTTAGGGACTAACAACTAGAAACACAAAGATACATTTCTATAAACAAATGTTACATGTCGAAGGAACTGAATTTTCTAATAAGAACAATATCTACCTATTATTGACGTTTATAAAGGTCTCTTTCGCCATTATGTTTGGTTCGTTTCAATTTAAAAAAAACTTACACGTTGTGGCTCCAGCAATTTTCGTTTTCTGACTAAACTTGTATATAAGTATAAAATAGGTATTAAGATTACCTTTTGTCAAAAGAACAGTGCTAAATACAATGTTTACGCTTACATAAATAATTCCAAAGTGTTTGCGTTTTTCTGTAAGTGACTGTACTTCACATCAAGCATTTCTTCCAAAATACGTAAAACTCACTTTAAATAATGAATTTTCATATTAAAAACTTATAAAAAACATTTATAATAGGTAACTCATCGTACTAAAAACGCTTATATTTTTATGTACACTCAACATTTTTATTTTATATTTCGACCAATAAATATGTTTAGATCGCAACAACACAGCTATGTTACACTTGTTTGTCACTATTGTCCTTTTTCACCTTGTCTGATCAGTAGACCTGGAAGAGAATAGAAAAATATATCGTTAGTTACAATTTATAATTATGACTTATATATTAATAAAGTTACGTCTTAAAACAAAAATGAAGTTTTCATATTCATTATTAATTATTCAGATGACATACTATCTAAAAAAATATTACCGAAGGTTCTTTGAAAATATCAGGTCAGTAGTTTAGATTTTCTACCAAGGGATTTACTACTGCAAAAAGGCTTTGATAAGAGTATATCATAGATCTAAGGGTTTTTTATTCCTTATTATATCATACTTTCGGTTAAACGTAGAGTCAAAATAACGTAGGATCAGACTAACATAATATTAAACTTACATAGTGCCAGGACCCAGGGTCTGCTCACTGGTCTAACCAGTGTTAGGCTGAACTTTAGTTATTACATGGAGCGACTGCCAGCTGACCTCCCCAATCCAATGGGAAACATAATTCTATGGTTAAACCAATTGTCAGAATATTAGAAGGCATTGACTTCCTTATAACGACTGCCATAGGTGTTCATGACAGCCGGGACCTTTTTTTTTTTTACGTCGGTAACAAAATGCAATTACGCACTGCCTTCCGGCCAAAGGGGGACCGAAACGGGGTGTGGGACTCACCACCGGCCGACACGACCGCCAAGTAATACCCACTAAAAATCTTCCGACGACGCCCGCCGCCTGTTGAGAAAGAGGCGAGGGCCAGTACCTGGGTTGCAGCTTCTGACACCCCGCCTGCGGCCAACGTCCCCCGGACCAAAACCGGGAGGACCTCCTCAGAGAGGCGCAGTGGACGCGCCCCTCCTACCTCCCCTTGCGACCATAGCGTGTGTGGCCGACTTCCCGGAGGGTCCATGGTTAGACAGCAGGGGCCCTCTGCCCCCACTGCCTAGACCCTCCTGGCCCGCCCACTGCGCCCTCCACAGGTCCCTCTTAGTTTCCCCCCCGGTAGTCAGTACTAAGGGCACCCAGAGTCGTCGGTCTCTGGGTGTTGCCTTTTCCCTAGCGCCTCCTGCGCCCTACCGGGAGGTAATCAGCCCCCCCACCACGACAAGGTGGAGACCAGTCGGGGGGGATGACAGCCGGGACCTGGCTTAACGTGCTTTCCGAGGCACAGAGCAAGCGATAATTACGCACATAACTTTAAAAAGTCATAAGTGCGCTACCAGGTTTGATTCCTAGATGCTATTCATAAATGTTATCAGTTGAACAAATCGCCCTTAGAAACCACCGATACAATTTTTCCATAAATACTGAAGTAGTTGAGTTACTAATATTTGAATCGTTCAACTTTTCAACTCTTTAATGGATAAAACTTAATTTTTATCAAGTTTTCTACCTTATGCTTATTTTCCCAAATAAAACCATTTACCTTAAGGGTTAAGGGGTTATATTAACTAGCGCTTACCTTCACTCCGTAGGCCATCTCGTAGCCACCTTTACTCTGCATCTGGTTCTGAATGGAGTGCAGCAGCGAGGACGGCATATCCATGTCTGTCGACCCTGGAATTAATAATTTTCAAAATTAATAACCAAGGCTCCATTAGGCTCAGTAAGCGTAGCATAAGTAGGTGGAGCGACGATATGGAGGTCAGTATATCTGCACTTTAACTCCAGAGGTCGTGGGTTTAGTTTGATTCCTACACAGGAAAAATATTTGTGTCTTTTTTCGAACGTGAATATTTGTTCTAGTCTGGGTGTTTCCTACGTTTATTAAGTATGTATTTACAAAAGAAGGTATTTAAGTATGTTATCTGTTCTTTGGTACACATAACACAAGTTTGTAATAATACAATTGGTAAGAGAATATTTATTAAAAGTAAAATATTATTTAAATATTTACTTAATGTACATAGAAAACTTTATATTATTAAATTCTTATTAATTAAATTTTATTTATACGCAACATACGTAGTATTAGCATATAACGAGATTAAAGCAGTATGGCTTTACCATAAATATTGTTGTGTTGTGTGATAACTTGCCCTTAAAACACCGCTTAAGCTTCAGCCTATAAATTTCATGTTGTTCGATATGCTTGGGCCATAAGTCATAAAATACCATCCTTAATATTATAGTCATTTTGGCACGCGATCTCACATTATATTGATTACTAAGCTCTGGTACAAAGGCACACCTTAAACACAACCAATTGGATGAAAGATTGGAATAAAAATATTCGGCAACTTTTGCTTGTAACGTATTTGACCAAAATTTGCAATCAGAGAGAGTAAAGGCTAATTAAACAAAAACGAAACTTCGTTATACCCATCCCCTTCACTCTATTATGATATACCAAAAGAGTGAAAGAGATAGGTATAACGTAGTTTCGTTTTCGTTGAATTAGAGTAGGCTCTGACTCTTTCTCACTGTAGTTCGTGGCAAGAGGCCCGGGGTTTATAGTGACGTTATTGGACTTTGGAAATGTAGAGCAACAGAATCATAATCATGCGTAGTAAATCTTTTAACAACTTTATAAACTCCATAAGCATCGAAGGAGTTAGTAAACAAGTCAATTTATACGAGTATATTTAGCGATTTGACCTTCGCTATGTTGTTTGTGACTCGACAAAACATCTAACAGAGTACTTAAGTACTAATTAGGTACTTTGAACACACAGCGCCGGGTATTGTAAAAAATATAGGCCAACCTTAAGTAGTTTATGTTGTCAGTAAATTATATATTGTAATAAAGTAAACAAAGAATAAGTATTTTGGATTGAATAAATAAAATAATAATAAAGCAAAATGATAAAGCATTTACTGTTTGTGCCTAATTTGTAAATCCTAATTCTATTTTCTCTCTTATATCGCAGACCTTTCTTCGATTCTCTCTATCTTGTCTTCGGTCTACCTTATATGGTCCTATTATCCGGTCAACATGACTCGTAGTTCGTAGGTATTATTTGTACACCTTTAAGAATATAGATACTATACATATTATGCTCTGAAAATCGGTAGCATTCTATGTATTGATGCTATGCAACAATTTTTTTTCTTTATTTCTTGGACTCCATTCCATTGTATGTCCGTCTGATATCACTATGATTGCTGCCGTCACAGTCTGCGCGGCTCATAGTGATAAGATGGAAGACTTTAGATAACTTTCGAATTCGAATCGTCAGTCGAGAGAAAAGAAGACCCTTAGCCTCCTTAACACCATTCTCTTACACCACCCAGAATGAGCGACCGGCTATATTTGCTCACCTGTATCTTTAAATTTCCATGCCATCTTTGTAAAGTTAGTTAATTTGTTATGAGCACCTGCCAATGTGATTTTTTCGCTATGTTATGAATTAAAATACGATAAATAGATGTTTCTAGTATAAAATTAATTAAATTGTATAATTGATCAATTTAGGTCAAATTGTTGTCCCTAGCCTAGGATAAACTTTATTTTAATTCAATTAAGAACTACATACCTAACACAATAGACAAGTCTCAGTGATTTACCACCAGTGTGTTTAAAAACTTTAAAAAAAAAATTTTTAATTAAATAATACATACATACATTTACGCCTGTTCCCCCGAAGGGGTAAGCAGAGGCATATTATACGCCCACACTACGCCAATTATAACGTTGGTCCCACGTAATAGGTGGCGACCCTATTGCCTGTTATGTTCGCCAGAGCCTCGTCCGATGATCGGCAGGTGCTCCACTTGCAGGTGAGGTTGGCTTGGGCTCCTTAGGTCTTGGTAGGATACCCATACACCCTTATTATATAATAAACTAAGAAAATATTTAACCATTTCCTCATTTCAGATTAAATGAGACAGGAGAATAGTTCTCTCCTTTGCACGTTAAGCTTTGGAGTTCTTACTGTTTCAAGTGCCTACCTATTAATATTTCAGAACGTGCCAGAAAAAAAGATAAAATCAAATATACGATTGCACTGCATGTTTAATCAATTTGAAGCAAGGTTATGTTTGCGGAAATCTCCAAATAACTCTTTTGAACAAATCGTGGCGTTACGAATTGCAAAATACTCAGTACCACGACCTGTTGTGTCAATAACATTAGTTAAGCACGTACTTCATTATGTTGTTCAATTCAAGTAGTGAAAAGCATTTTATAGTGTAGCTGACTGAGGTGTACAAATTAACACTGATTAATTAAAAAATAAGAATATTAAGATTAATTAAAAACGTGGACTTGGAACGCACATAACAAAGTACTCGAAGAATTCAGCGCAGCCCTTAAAGTGCCGATAGCTCAGAGATAGAGCAGGGGACCGGTTCTCCAAAGGTAGTGAGTACGATTCCTACTTAGGCCACCGCAGTAGATTTTTTCTAGTATAAATAACATCTTACAATTATCCCTATTTAGTACTGTGAAAGCTTTGCGACGTTTGCAGATATTCGAATATTAATGTTTTTTGTTGTCATCTCTTCATTCTTAACATAATTTTAGTTCATTTTTTTTTCTACTGAGCAGGAGCGTCGTTCCACGAACCATTGTTAGAGGAATTCAGATCACTTGCAAGTGGTCCACCTGCCGACCAATGGACGAGACTCCGGTAAGCGGCAATAGGCTATTACGTGGGACTATATATATGGCGAAGTGTGGGCGTATCATATGCCTCTGCCTCTCCTTTCGGGAAAACAGGCGTGACACACCTGATGGAAAATGGTCACCGCAGCTTATTTACGTTTGCAATACCAGGGTAAATTACTTACGTCTGCCGACCTCCTTTTTCAAAGACCCCATGCAGTAATTTAATTGTTATTATCAACAGAAAGATCTCATAATATTCTTTCATATATTGCAGTCATATCTGTAAGTGCCAACACCCTTATTGTATCTCCAATGTTGTAATCCAATTCTTACTGTTATCTTAAGAATGCCTTTTAATATACTGCAGCCATATTTACAAGTGCAAAAATATATTCAGTTGACAGTAACACAAAAAGGAAAATTGTAATAAATCAAAGAACGGACTGTGTCTGTCTGTCTGTATATTAGAGTTGACTCACTAGGTCTGGCGGACACGTCGCGTGGTAGTTATTTTAACTGACTGAAATAACTCGACACAAGCGCTTATTGGTTACTGGCGGGAGAGCAAAACTGCACGAAGTACTTGCCCAATTTCAATAAACTCCAGATGAATGAGTTAGTATTTAAGTTCTTCTTTATAGGTGTTTTATTAGGATTTGTGAAACATAATGATTATATTGTGTGTACCTAGACTTTTTGCGACTTTCTTTTGAAGATGTCTAATAAGAAGACTAATATGATTGTAATGATCATGAAAATATTACTTAATAGGACCGTCTGTAATTAAATAGTTTTAACCTGTATGTAATAGAACAAAAATCTGTACATTTTCTAAAGTAATTAAAAATTAACTAATCTGTAACTTTAATCGTTTATGCAAACGGTTTGTATCTAAAATCATTATTATTTTTGTCAAACCGTAAGCCCTCCCGATCGATCCCTTCACCAGCTTGTCAAATTATTAGGGGCGTTCAACCTTAGGCTTCTTGGAAGAAGATTGACAGTTAGGTATCAAGGTACGTCATCGATTGTGGGATGTCAGGTATATAATCTGACAGTAGATAATGCTACAAGATGCTTACAATCTGTTCTGCGTCGTGACTACTTCATGCTTCAGTTTTACATCCGTTTCAAATGGTTACCTAATTTAGCAAGGTCAAGTTTTTCGAGCTTGTTAATTTGTAAAATGGCTAAAGACTGTGCAGGGAGACAGGAAACGATTAATATGATATATCTTCTTTCACAAACCAAGGTGAGAGCCTACTAGATCATACTCCACCACGCGTACCCAGAGCAGATTGGCGGAGAATAATAATACAATCTTTAGCTACGCGAATTTGGTTCATCTTCTCTGTAATAGCCTCGTGTTTGTTTAGTGTTCGTTCACGCGATGATAGCGTTTATCATTCACACTATAATGTGGAAGAAGTTATCATAGTTGTGTTCAGCTATCATTTTTATGATCTAGTCGTTAAAAGTGACAATCAACTTCGCTATATTATACACATTGGATATATGGTACTTGTTCAGATTCTGTAAGTGCATAATTATATCATAAAAGACAAAAAATAATTTTAATTGTTACATTATAATATAATATAACATGGTGTAGAGGGATCCTAACAAGACCTAAGGAGCCCAAGCCAACCTCACCTGCAAGTGGTGCACCTGCCGATCAACGGACGAGGCTCTGGCGAAAATAACAGTGTCCGGTAAGCGGAAAAAATTACATAATACTTGCAAAAATTACAATTCTAAACTAAATCAAAATAAAGTAAGCACTTACAGATTACACACACAAACATTACTTAACCAAAAAATATGAATATCAAAATTCAGTTCTCTTAAAAATCTCTAACACATTTTTTAAAAAAAAAGTTAATGTATCTTTGAAGTTATCCACTGCCGTACTAATACTGTTAAGTTTTTGCAAGTCGAGCTATGTCTAAGGTTTATCCTGGCAGATGGCTGGTGCAACAATCCTATGTAGCAAGCTATAAGCATATGGGCAGACAGAGGAATGCGACTTTGTTTAATACTATTTAGAGATACCTTCTTAAAAACAAATTAGTTTAGAAGGCGCGTCATCTATTAATATATAAACATATAGATGAAAGTGCCGAATCAATTTAATATTGCCACCGCACCGACAATACACTTGCAGAATGCCAATATAAAATGCAGCTTACAGTCGGCATTGGACAATACTGTTGTACAATATGCTTTACAATTGATTCTACTGCTAACAATTAATTTCGCATTGAGAGCGTTATTAAACTTTCAGTTTTAAATTAAATATAATGTAGTAATGTGTAAATGCTTCCTTGTATTGGAAAGCTATTTAAAAGTCATAATTTCTTACAGCAATGGCCGAGAAATGTAAAGTTTGAGGTCAACGACTACCGGACTTCCTTTGTGAGGTGCGGACCGAAATATCATTTATTATTATTAATTTCAGGCAAAGGTGAATGGATGTCACTCGTACAGTATATTAGCTTGCGTGTCTTTTATACTACTGAGAGTAGACACTGGCAATGCCCACATTTAAAACAGAGTAATTTGAAGGATAGGGGAAGCGCTCGTAGCTCTGCGGTGCTCGGTGGTCGGAAGCGATCGGCGAAATACAGCAGAGTTTACAGAGGTCAGTCCTTGGAGGGGTGACCGTTTGTGTGGCATTTGATATCGAGCGCTTCCGTGCTTCGGAAGGCACGCTAAGCCGTTGGTCCCGGTTATCACTAAATGTGGTAGTCGTTAAGCCATGTTAGAGGCCTAATGGGCGGCTTGAAAAATTCTAACAGCAGGACGCCACACACCTGCCTCCGCCAATCCGCACTGGGTCAGCGTGGTGGAGTATGACCCAATACCCTCACACCTTGATATGTGAGAGGAGGCTCGTGCTCAGTAGTGGGACGTTAATGGGCTGTGATGATGATGATGATGAATTTGAAGGAAAATAGCGATAAGTAGATGACTACATTGCAGGTGAGGTTGGCTTGTGGTTAGGAGCTTAGGATCTTGGCAGGCTTATATACCCTTGATTTTATACATGATGTAATTTATATGTCGATTTATTAATAGGTAATACTTTCTATGATACCGGGGCGTGAAACGGTATTATAGCAGGCCATCATGAGTGGGTGCGCTTTTTACCGTGCTTATGTCAGAGTATCAAGCGTCTTCATTTTTTTTGGACTGCATCTAGTGATTACCATTAGGCAGGATGTAGTCATCATGACGTGTCACATTAATAAAAAAAAAGATCAATAGTAAGTAATAGTCGGAGAATGAGACACAGCTAAAAGTCCAGTCTGCAACGACTACCAAGTGACTAATTAAAGACTACTGTGTGCTATGTTTTTAAATATATCCGTAGTGCTTGTGGTAGCGACCATGATATATTTAAAATAAATAAATACTTTTTTAACAATTATGCCTTTTGTATAGTTCCAAGAGAAGTACCATTAAGAACTTGTGTTATGAATACTAAATAATTAAATACTTTTACACTTTTTTTACGGTTCTTAAACACTTTTTTTTGCAAATAATACTTAATAACATAGGACATTAAGAACATAGCACCCAGACCAGAACAAATATTCATGCTCATGCACGCAAAGCGATCGTTGGCGATCCTTAAATAAATAAATAAGCGTATTCATGTTGTAAAGGTCGCTTACATATTTGAAATGAATTAAAATGTTGTTTAGACATAAAAAATAAATACAAAAAACATTAAAATAAACAATTTTCACAGATAAAATATATCATGCGTAATGAATTATGATTTCTAGGCGATATTGAGCATAACTGTTCATCTTACTGGATGTTTACATTGAATATGTGATAGATGAAAGGTTCCCTTAGATATATATATATGTATATATATAATAGAAGACTATTAATTTAAAAAAAAACTTCTTTTTTTGCATTTAAACTGTTCCCATTTCTTTTCCACACAAGACGCATTAGTGTCAGAAGTTTTCTGGTCATTCATGATTGCCCTATTGAAGCTCAAATTTAATAAAGACATTTCAGTGCTCCGTTAAAACCGAAATTTAATAAACAAACATCTTTTTTTAAAGCTCATAATATGGGATGCTCTTTCGCAGTTTGCGCACAATGCTTGCGATTATCTCGATAATGTCAATACAGATAATGTAAAAACATTGTCGGAGTTCTGATACCTGCCAACATTTGACAGATTATCAGATAAAAATCTGATAAGGCTTTCACTCTACGTTTTTTATGATAATCAACTCTATAAGCATAGATACAACATGACGTGGAGGTCGGTATAACCGCTCTCCGATTCTGAATTCGTGCGTTCGATTCCCGCTCAGAACAAAATATAATGTGTATAAATACATAAACAAATATTTTTACGACAATTACACCAATTATTTAGTTCCAAAATAAGAATAATAAGATCAATAAGAGCTTGTGTTGTGTATACTTAACAATGTATATAAATACTGAAATACATTTTTATATATACATAGTTAATATACATAGGAAAACGCCCAAACCAGAACAAATGTTCATGTTCATGCACGTCAAGCTTGTCTTGTGTGGGAATCGAACCGCTATTGTTCTTAAAACTATCAATCCAATCTAATATCTCAAGAAAGAAAGGAGAAATTCGTGTCACTTCCAGGCATCCTTGTCGTGCATAAATCTTTCACATTATAATAAGCCTTCTGGCACAATTTACACTTTATGTAGTTTATAAAATTTATATATAGATAAATTTGCCGCATCATCTGGCAGCGTATGGTACATGCGAATACTATTCCCCGCAAAAGAATTTGCAACTTTATGGAACCTATACTTGGGCATAGCCAGTTTATTCTTATTTCTTGTTTATGAGTATGGAGTAAGTTTTCATAAAAGTACTGTGAATACACAGGCATTATGCCTATCTCTTTAATCTTATCCCTCAATGAGGCGCGAGATCTCATACCATAGATAGTACGAACAGCCTTTTTCTGCAGCACAAAGATACATTAAATATCTGCAGCATTACCCCACAGCAGTATGCCATATTTCATAACACTGTAAAAGTAGCAGAAGTAGACTAGACAAGCTGTTTTAATGTCCGTTAGTTGTCGGATCTTCTTCACGACATAGGCTGCAGAACTCAGTCTGCCCGAAACTTTTCCGATGTGAGACCCCCATTGCAACCTAGAGTGTTATACCCGGCCAGAAGTGAAGTGCAGATATATCGACCTCCACGCCACATCGTGAACATAAATATTTGTTCTGGGGAATTCGGATGAATTTCAGCTATTTCATCTGAATCTAAATTTTCTGAGGTTCATCAATCCGTACCAGGAAATCTGCCGAAAGCCATAGATTATTCATGACCTTGGCAGACTACTGAAGCGACTCATTAATTTAACGATTATTATTTGCGTTTCGATGACACATTTTTACCTAAATATTAATAATTTGTAATATAATTTAAAATAAACACAGATAGAGACTGTCACATTTTCAATCCTTCAAAATTTCTGGGTGTTATCTATGCATATCATTTTAAATAAATTTCTGAAACATAATCCAAGCCTGTTTTCCCGAAGGGGGAGGCTGAGGCATATTAAACGTCCACACTTCGCCATTTATGTTTTTGGTCCCACGTAAAAAGTGGTACCGAGAACTTTTCGTCCGTTGATCGGCAGGTGCACCACTTGCAGGTGAGGCTGGCTTGGATTCTTTAGGTCTTGGTAGGATCCTCATTCACACTTTCTATGCATATTAGGTATATTTAACCATTTAAAAAAACAATTGGTTATCTGTTATTTAGAGTACGTAACACGAGTTCTGAATGATACTAATCTTAGAACTAAATAATTGATGTGAAGGGATCTAGAATTGATAGTCTTTTAAATAAAAAATACTCAAGTCTCGTAAGTAAAAATGTTCTATGAGGTCTCATGTCATGATGCAACTATAGTAACGTGTGCCATATATGGCATTTGGTGACTGCCTGCCGTAGTTGACATTCCAGATATGGATCACACAGCATGTGTGCGGCTCTGAATACTAATTACTAATTCACTATACTTTTTAGTACTTACTAAGGGTAGGTGGAATGCAAAAGCTTTTTCTAGTCAAAAGTCAATGGACGTTATAGGTATAGATTAACCACTAACGCTGTATTAAGTCTCCGTTAAGTCGGTGGATGTCGCTGACTTTCAGAAGCCTAGCAATGCGTTACCGCGCCTACTGTCGACCAGGGCGGCAGAGGGGATTCCAATTGGATTTAGTGCATCGATTGCATATAATCGACATCTTTTGTATTCGGGCCGATAAAATTTTATATGTTGACAATTATATAAATTTATGCTTTTATGTGTTTTTGCTATTATTGTAGTGCTCTTCCAGGGTTCATGTGTCGAATAACTTTATGTAAACATCTTAATAACCACATGAAACAATGAATAAGTGAATTATGAATTATAAAATTCATCAAAAATAATAAGTTAAGAAATAAGCATAAACAAACAAACGGTCTATTCGGTATTTAATCTACTAAAAAAATAGTCATTAATAATACTTGCGATGAATAGCTTAGAAGTAAAATGAACGCAAAAAAAAACGAGACGCAACTTCAATATAACATATAACATATTGAACCATAGAGTTATCTTATTTCTCATGTGTTATATGATGTAGATTTATGTCAAATTTTTTCCGTAAAAGATTACAAAAAACAATCAAATTAAAAAAGCTTAACTGTAAGCGATCTCACATAACTCCCCAACTTAACCGCAATTCGCATAGATCATTCATTCATTCGTTTAATTCCTTTTGACAGTTTGACTTGTGAATTATTATTGAAAGTACTGTGAAAGAAATTGATCTGTGAAAGATAATTGTGATGACCAACATTTTGTGCACTAGAACCATGTCCCGTCATAACCTGATAATGTGACTTGCTCACCTACGGTCTTTGGTTAAGATGGTGCACAGAAACAGGGATAGTGTAAATTTAAATCAGTTCATCCTTAGTGATTGGAATGTTTTCAGGCATTTCACAAAGAATAAATATTACATTGTATTATTATAATACAACTAATACTGATACTGCTTTTGGCCACAATAGCTGACATAAACTATTCTTACTAAAAAAAGTTGTACTCCACACACCGGATCCGCGCATTATTTAAACTAATATTATAAATGCGAAAGTAACTCTGTCTGTCTGTCTGTCTTTTCTTCACGCCTAAACTACTGAACCGATTTGTGTGAAATTTGGTACAGTCATAGTTTGGAACTCGAGAAACGAAATAGGTTTTAATCCCGAAATCCCAGGGGAGCGGGAACTTCTTAAAAATCCCGCGAGATCGGGAACTATGTGGGTAAAACCAAAAATCTGCCGGAAGTCACTTTTCCACGCGAACGAAATCGCGGGCAAATGCTAGTACTCCATTATCAAAACGACCCTCCTTTTTGTAACCGATTTGTTAGCTTACAGATATAGTGCGACATACAAAAAAAAGTATAATGAACAGAAAATCTTACCTATGTGTCCTGTGTGCTGAAAATTAGTAGGTGCACTAATCATAGATCTGTCTATCCGCCGGCGGGTGCGCCGCGCCTGCGCAGCGGGCTGGTAGCAGCACGCGAACCACTGCAGCCAGATCTCGCTTCCAGTACTGGCCATCTTGACTATATACTTCAGAAGTACTTCTTAACTTGTTAGAAGTGCTTCTTAGAACAGCAATTGATCGACAAACAATAGATATTCTATTGAATCTGGGACCAATGGCATTCAACGTGTTAATGTACACCCAAAAAGGTTTTAATCACTACAACTCACTACGACAGTGACAAGTGCGCAAAAAGGCTTGTTCGATTTTCAAATGATTTTAACTGTAATTCATTTTCAAAATTCAAAATGATTCTAACTGCAAAAAAGGAATTTTTAAAAAATTGAAATGATTCTAGAACGCAAACCGCACTAAACTTAAAATTCACGTGTCTGCTCCAGATGGTATCTTGAGATCAAATGATGGCTTTGGTCGTTCGTCTCGATAACTACGATGACATGATAATACCGCGATAAGATCTGTAAAGAAAAAAAAACAACTTAATACTGATTATCTCAAACAAATATTACGTGTTTGTTTTGTTTCGTATCCAGAAAACCAATCGGTTAATGAATAATTTAGTAGGTTTAAAGTAAACAATCATTTGATTTAAATCGACTATACTCAAATGTTTTGCTAATTAGGACAATGGGTATCACGTTAAGTAATTAATAAAGTGCCTCATTAACTAAATGTTTTGCTTTAAATTAGTATTTTTTATCATGCTCGGACTTTGTACAGAGCGTCACCTAAACCCAAACTGGTGTTGAGCTAGTAGACTACAGTACTAGACTAGCGTTTTCTTTTAACTTATTATAATGAGGTAAGGTAATGTAACGAGCCGCTTATACCGCGCCACATTATATATTAATAGTATTATTAATATTTTTCTCACATCTTCTAAAATTGTAAATTTTTTATTAAAAATAATAAAAAACTTATTTGTATATTGATGATATACGGAAGAGCGAGACCCTCTAAGACAGATATTTTCATACTTAAAAGGAGGCCTCGAACCAATCCTTACTATAATATAATATTATAAATGCGAAAGTAACTCTGTCTGTCTGTCTGTTACTCTTTCACGCCAAAACTACTGAACGGATTGAAATGAAATTTGGTATACAGATAGTCTAGACCCTGAGAAAGGATATAGGCTACTTTTTATTGCGAAAAGGGGGTTGTAAATGCTCGCGGACGAAGTCGCGGGTAACAGCTAGTGAAATATAAATTTAGATTAAGTTACAGAAATAAATTTTAGGACAAACTAGTACTAGTTCTAGGCTATACAGCCTAGTCCAAACTTAAATATATATTAATATAATGATTAGCAATACCATTTTGTTTTATCGAATCAATGAAATATACACAGGTCCTGGGCGTAACCAGGGGCAACCCCCCCCCCCCTCACCCTGGAAGATAAAATAAACGTCAATATTCCTGGAAAGGGAAAATTAAAATTGTGTTACCTACTCTGCGCAATATGAAGTGTTGGAAACAAAACATCTTTTCAGTCAGATATTTTGATTTAATATTTTTTATCGTAAATTAAATATTCTACAACATTCGTTATCGTATAATGTTTGCGAGTAAGGTCACTTAAAACGTTTTCGATACCGTTTATCAATTGAAAGTGTTATAAATTCAAAGCCACCTACTTTTGCAACGTCAAAACCATTGTGAAACTTGACACACAAAAGTTAAAAGAGAATCTTATAAAAATAAGAGAACTATTAATATCTTATTCAACACATTCTGTGAACGTTTAACTAGGACAATTTTGCAATCGAATTCATTAAAAGTTGAATCGTTCATAGTCGTTCGTTACGATACGATACAGATAGGTTATTTTAGTCGTGTTGAGTAGAATATAAAAGTCCGAAGCGAGGAACGGGAACGTTAATAGTAATAGAGAGAATGAGAGACGTATTCCGACTTTGACTATGGTATTGAACGGCAATAGCCCAGTGGCTAGAAACATAGCCTAAATATTGACATTTATCGACAGTGGTTGTGAGTGGATCGAACAGCGAAGGATCTACTTGCTACCTACAACCCTACAACCCCCACATCACGTCAAGTTCTATTTATCAATAAGTTAGCAACGACCGATCTGGCGTGGTGGCGAGTATACCCGCTCTCCGCTCCTAAGGTCGTGGGTTCGATTCCCACGCAGGACAAATCTTTGTGTTCATAAACATGAATATTTGTTCTGGTCTGGGTGTTTTTCTGTTTATTATTTATTTATTAACAAAAAAAAAGTATTTATGTATTTTACCCGTTATTTAATAACCATAACATAAGTTCTTAATGATACTTATCTTGGAACTGAATAATTGGTGTAATTATCAGAAAATATTATTATTATTATACATTCCACCTATGTGAGTATGTGACATGCAATACATAATAATTTTATTGATTGGTCCTAGTAGAGCGTTAACACAGTCATGTTTTTAACACGTTTCCTGTAGAGAAATTCAGAGTGTGAAAGAGTGTACTGTCCACGCAACCTGTAATTAAGGTAACATTAGATTATGTGTGTGTAGCTTTACTTTTTCTTTCGTACCAATGGTTATTTTGTTGGTTTTTCTAATAAATATATAAAATAAATATTGTGGTATAGCTTGGAGGAGTATGAAACGAATCCCTCTCATCTTGACTACAGAGGAGCCCCAGTTTATTATTAGACTCGTGCTTATTAGTGGCACGTTGATGGACTGGGATGGTCATGATGATGATTGTAATAAAAAAGAACAAACAGAAGAATATTTTGCCATTTTTACAAACAATTCATCAGAGATCATTTCGCACTGCTATATTAAAACTGTTTCAACTCAAAAAAGTCGAATTTTGATTTTATATATTTTTCTGATTGTCCATTCGATTACCTATATGAAAATAAAACCGTAGTAAATTTACTTCGGCAAAAGCTCACTGGATAGCATAAGAAATCACTATTGTTGAATGAACGCATTTCCCCCGCCGCCGTTAAAACTAAACTATTGATAGTAGTCTCACAAAAGTTTTTTTTTGAGTTGATACAGTTTTAATGTAGCAGTGCGATTTGTGTGACATCGTCGTCAACCTCACCTGCACCTGCAAATATAAAAGTTCCCGGTAAGCGGCAATAGGCTCGCCTATTTTCCTGTTACTAACAATAAAATTGGCGAAATCTGGGCTTGGAAAATACCTCTGCCTAACCCTTAGGATAAACAGGCGTGATATAATGTATGTATGTATAATCATTTGTGTCCCAATCGGCTAAATGTCAGCATGAGTCACTGCCTGTTCTCATATTCGAAAAAGAATTTGAAAACATTTCTAGAAATTTAAATAATCATTCAAGCTGTGTAGCTTCAGAAAACAATAAGATTTTAATATTCTATTCTCAGTTGTTGAAATGAAACTTATCTAAGAGGTGAAGGACAGCTGTCGAAAGACAGAAAATAATACAATTTCTATCGTATCTATCTATACTCTATACTCGAGGCTTGCAATGTTAATTAGTTATAAAGATATTTATGATTTGTAAACTCACACTATTGAACCAAAGATGGCACAATGAACGTAGGTAGGAAGCGATTGACGTAGTTGGACAGCTTTTACACTCTTTATATTATGGTCATACTAGCCTTATAAAGTCTACTGCTGAACATTAGCCTCCCCATTGGATTACATTATTTTGGGAGTATTTTCCCATAATCACCAGGCGGGTTGGTGATCGCAGTTCAAGTCAGGACGCCGAATGACGCTGCTGCCCATCATCTAATAGGATTTCTCTTTGTCGACTTTTACGACTTCCCGTGAGATGACGGAGGTGGCACTAATCCAGGCCGGTAACATACCGCAAATTGGTATGGAGTAATATCATGTAATATTATTTGACAACCGATATGGCATGGTGGCGAGTATACCAGCTCTCCGCTCCAAGGTCGCGGGTTCGATTCCCAATCTCATCTTGACCTTGGAAATCTGTTTGCATGAATATGAATATTTGTTCTGGTCTGGGTGTTTTCCTATGTATATTATGTATTTATTTACGAAAAAAATAGTATTTATGTATGTTTATTCGTCATTTAGTATCCATAACACAAGTTTTTAATGATACTTATCTTGGAACTAAATAATTGGTGTAATTGTTAGAAAATATTTATTTATTTATTATTAACACAATTATGTAACCAAATTTGTAGTAATTATAAATATATATCATATCTTATCAGAGGATACCTTTTGAGTTACATTTCATAGTCGAAACGCATGGTACGGAATTGTTTTGCAATTAGTAACTTTTTATAAGCGCTAAGCCATTTTAAAAACCCTGGCTTAAAAATATCTTGCAGCAGGATGTCACACACTCGTACTACGGCGTCTGCATGTACAATACATCTGCTGTACTACTAAATGTTTGTTTCTACTCTATTTGCAGTCTAGATCTGGATCTGGATCTAAAAACAGTATTAAGTAAAAACGAAAATGAATTTATAACAGTTTCTAAAGAAAGGTTTCGTGTTTCGGTTTTATTTTTGTATGTTAAATTCTGAAAAACTACTGTCTATGTGGTGAATTAGGCACCAAATTGCAAAGTTGGACCCCAAGATTTTTTAGATCGGTACAAAATGATTTACTGAATTGTTTATGAATAATTCAACAACAAATTTTTATATTTGTTATATGTAATTTCTTCACAGTTAATAAAGTACCAACCTGTGTTTCTACCGAATGATTTTCTAATTGATGAAAGTTTTGTAATTCTTTGCGAAGTGAGCGTGAAGCGAGTGAAATTCGACCTCAAACATTTAAAACAGAACACAACGCAACTCGAAGCAAACTAACAGATCGTGACAATCGATTTATGGGCATTGAAATCGATTTTCCTGCGCACTTAAAGTTCGATTGCACAAACATCGAGCGGTTATCCGAGTCACCTGTCTTAGCAGTCGATGCTAGCTCAAAGGGTGGTCCGCTGTCTTTTGTTTCTCAAGTTCCTTTTCCCCTTAAGGGCCTTATGTAAGCAGAACCAGCTTTTAGTTTTTGTAGATAAAAAGTGTGTGGATAAAAAGTTATTGATTATATATATTTTTTACTTTATTCCATTCCAACGTATTTAACAGTAACAATTCCAAAGGCGAACTTATCTCTACTTAACTGAACATTACATAAACAAAGTCGATTTCCTCTGTCTGTCCTATGTATGCTTAGATTTTTAAAACTACGCAACGGATTTTGATGTGGTATTTTTGATAGATAGGGTGCTTCAAGGGGAAGTTTTATATGACGCGGACGAAGTCGCGGGCTGCCTCTTGTGCGCATTCTATTCTGTGACCACTTCCGAAGTGCAGAAGTGCTTGATGTTGAGGTGGGGAATAATTTGAGATCGCTAAAATTGGCCTTTTTAATTTGATTGTTCTTTGTCATCTTGTACGGAAAAAATATGGTTTTTTCCACTTTATTATTGACTTTATTTGTTTATTTAAAAAGTATATTGTATTTATAAGTATAATGTTTATTGTTTTACATTAAGCTAAAAAAAAACCAACAAAAGTGTTTCAACAGTTTTACTGAAAGATCAATGACTAAGGTTGGTTTTGCCAATCTCTTTATTTCTTATCTATTATGAATTTTTGAATGCAATCGAGGCACGAAACCTATCTGGAATCCTCTCTGACGACAGTGGGCGTGGGGACGCCTTGCTAAGCTTCTGAATCGCCTAAGCCAGTGACATCCACCGCCCCCTTAAATGGCACTGAAACGGTGAAATAAGGACTGACAATTATGTACTATGCCTTAAGTAAGAAAAGAAAGAATATTATTTTGCCTCCACTTCGCAGGGTCTTCGTCATCTTTTATGGGTTAACTACGAACGCTCTTACTCATAGGAGTTAAGCAATACGCTACCAGCTCCGTAGTAATATAAGTATAATCAAAACAAATTATTTTTATTCCTATATAGAGATGCTACCAACATCTAAGGAGCCCAGGCCAACATCATTTAAAGTGATAAAGCTGCTGATTAACAGACGTGGCTCTGGCAGACGTCTCGATAAGCGGCAATAGGCTCGCCACCTATTGCGTGGGACCAATATAATTGGCGAAGTGTGGACGTATAATATGCCTCTATCTACAAAAAATAAGCGTGAATATATGTAAAATTATTATTAAAAGCTTACTGTACATGAACAGATAACAAAAGTAATGCTCACGTTATAAATACGATCTATTCCTGTTGGAGCGACTCCCGCTGCGCGCGCGCGTTATTCCGACAATAACGGGACAAAGAATTAATTTATAGACATAGTTTGTCAACACTAGGAAGTGTACAGTTTTAACAAGTTGTACTTACTGGCACTTAAATAGACGGTGGTAAATGTTGCACATCGACGCTTGAAAAATATTTTACGAATCTATTAAATTACACGTGGAAATCAAAACAACATAACAACCAAACATTTAGTAATAGTCCTAATAAATGATAAATCTAATAATTAATGGACATTTAAGTACCGAGGCCATCCACTCTGGATACCTGTCCAATTCTTTTTACATAAGGGCTTCTTAACTCTGGGACAATCTCCCAGCTAAAATAAGACTTTCACAAAGCAAGACGTGTTTAAACATTTAATTTTGAAGAGTCATTGTTGGTTTGATTCTGCTTGCTATTTCTGAATTATATATAATATTTTTTTATGTAGTATATAAATGTAGTTTGTCCCTTAATTTTAGTTTATGTATGTTTATTAACAATCGCACCTCCTTTAGAGTTTTCTGCTAACCTAAGTGATAATGGGCAGAATATTCCTTATGGCATTAAGTTTGCCTTTTGCTTTTATTAAAAAGTGGTCAATAAAGATTAAAATAAATATACTTGCACTTGTAGAAATGGTCCCACTTAGCACAGAGATCTCTTAAAGTGCCAAATGAGGTGGGTATTTGCCCTTTTTTTTTTTTTTTGGGATGGAAAATCATCAAATGACCTTCTCCCGCTGTGGGTGGAGCGGGAGGGTGTGTCAGACTTCTACTGACTAAAAACCATCCGTGTTCCTTCTTGAGCCTGTAACACCAGGGCCGCGGTAACCCTTTCGAACAATCCCGCAACCCCGGCAGGCTTGGCCCCTATGGGGCCCCTCGGTGTGCTGACATCTCTTTGAGGCGCGCGTGGAACACGAACGCGCCATCGACGCGGCTTGTCGTCTATGGAAGACGGACGGGCGGCGAGTTACCCATTATTCGCCGCCCACAAGCCAGCGCCTACGGTGGCCGAGAGTCGTCTCGCGGCTCCCGACGTCTCGGGCGTCCACCGCGGCGGCTGGGACCGAGACGAGTGATATTCTCCCTCTCTCGCTCTGCCGCCTCCTTTGCTAGCATGACTGCTTCGCAAAAGGAGGCGACGGCCCCCCATTCTCTCTCGCTCCGGACCATGGCCTCCACCAAGGCCGAACGCGAGAGATCGCCGCCGCCGATCGCCGCTACAAGGACACATCTGAGCTCTGCCCAAGCAGGGCAGACCGCGATGGTGTGCTCCACTGTATCCTCCGGCCGATCCTCACAATGGTGACACCCGGACGTTTCCTCCCGCCTGATTCTGTGCAGGAACCTACCGAAGCAGCCATGCCCGGTAAGGACCTGCGTCAGGCGGTAGGTGAGCGCGCCGTGGCGCCTCTCTAGCCACTCCTCAAAGAGGGGACTTACCGCCACTATCGTGGCGAGCCCTGCACGGGGTTGCAACAGTCGTTCTCTCCATGACGCCATGAGATCGCGCCGAAAGTCCATCCGCTGCGCATCGAGCTGCCGTGGCAGCGGAGTTTCTCCCCGACGTAGTATCTCCACGCGCCACTCATAAAGGCGCGTGAGAACTATCGCCTCGAGATCCCATGGCGGCAATCCGGCAAGGAGACTCGCAGCCTCGCCGGAGATCGTGCGGTAGCCCCGGATCAGCCTTATGGCCACCACCCTTTGGGGCGCGTTCAGATACTGAGCTGCTCGTCGCTGCAAGGAACGCGCCCACACCGGGGCCCCATAAAGAGCCATAGACCTCACGACCCCCGCGTAAAGCTTCCGGCAGGAGGCGTTTGGACCCCTTAAGTTGGGCAGGAGCCGCTTGAGGGCAGCCCCGGTCCGTTCCAACTTAGGAGCCAAACGTCGGAAGTGCTCGACGAAGCTCCACCGGCTGTCGAGGACAAGCCCCAGATACTTCATCGTGGACTCGACGCCGATGTGAACCCCTCCTACCGTCAGACGGGATCCCGACGGTGGCGCATTCCGAAGGCCATGAAAACACATGGCCTCAGACTTGCGCAAAGCCACCTCGAGACCCAGTTGCCGAATCCTCTCCACGACTATCGCAACCCCGCGTGTCATCAATGCGGCCGCCGCATGGTGTCGTCAGCATAGCACACTACGCTGACGCCGCTAGGAAGGTCGGCGCGCAGCACCCAGTCGTATCCGATGTTCCACAGGAGCGGCCCCAGGACCGATCCTTGTGGAACACCGCACGACATCTCTCGCCGGTTCCATTCTCCGCTGCGACCGGGGTAGATGACGGCTCTATCTGTTAGATAGGCCCCGACTACAAGACGAAGGTAGGTCGGCATCCGGTGGTACCGGAGTGCTTCCCTAATGCAACTCCAGGGCAGGGTGTTGAAGGCGTTGGCGATATCAAGAGACACCGCCAAGACAACCCTGCCCCGGGAAACCGCATCCCCCGTGGTAAGGGCTCTCACGCGCATGATGGCGTCCACCGTCGAGCGGCCTCTGCGGAATCCAAACTGGTTATCCGCAAGATCCGGCCCAATTCTTACCAGGTGCCCGACGAGGCGATCTGCAATAATTCGCTCAAAGAGTTTTCCCACCTCGTCAAGCAGCACAATGGGCCGGTATGCGGATGGACAGTCCGCAGGGCGCCCGGGCTTCCGAATGAGGACCAGCTTTCCAATCTTCCAGAGTACTGGGAACTGTCCCCTCTCCAAACACGCGCTTAGGAGCCCCTCCAGTCGGGGCCCGAGGGCCTTTAGGGCCAGGACCCAGGCTTTGCCAGGCAAGCCATCGGGCCCTGGGGCGGTATTTCTGCTCTTCAACCTCATTATCGCCGCCCTCAAGTCTACCCCGGTAACATCTGGGACGTCGTCATCTTCAATGTGGTCCGCTTCCAGCATCGCAAGCGGCGGAGTCATAAGCGGGGAAGAGAAATCACCCCGCAGTGGGAATAGAGCGCTTACCACGTTCTCCACGAGCTGGGGCCGGAGACTCTGTGTCAGCGGGGGGGCCCACGGGCGGCACTTATCCCGTACAACCTTATAAGGGCGCCCCCACGGATCTCTATTAAAGATTCCAGCATCTCCTAGCGGCCCAAACGCTTGGACCGCTGGACACCCTCTTTGAGGGCGGTCTTGGCTGCTCTGTATCCCTCATATAACTCCGCCTCAATGGCTGCCGCATTCGGAGGGCGGATGCGGCGCCTGCGATGCCTAGTGTACAGGTGTCGCGCGTCGACACAAGCTTTTCTCAGAAGCTTTAGCTCTTGCGACCACCAGTACACCTGACGCTGGGCGCTTCTTGGTCGAGCCCGGGGCATCGCCACGTCGCAAACCTCGGACATGGCCTCCTGGAACCACTCTGGAACTCTGCCCTCTTTTGTACTAGACGAGTTATCATCTCCTAAGACGCTTTCTTCGGCACCATTTGAGCTGGTTGAATTCACTACACCACGGTATACAGAATCATTTATTCAAGTTTGGCTCAGAAGAGCTCTTATGAATGTCAAAACTTAAAAACTAGCGCGCCCATTCACAGCGGACGAGAGCTTGATCGTAAAAGAACGAACGAAAGAAAGCAAGTAAATCATCAAGCTTAGTTTTTTCTCCCGCCAGTTACAAGAAAATGCACTTAGTAGTAAAACAATTTGACAAGTCTACAAAAACCTGTGCTCTGCAGTCACAAGATTTAAAATAAAAGAACAAAATAATAATAATATAATTGGATATATAAATGCGATTTCCGATATGCAATATTTACCGCCAGGTATTGTACCCCTTACTTACATCATGATTGTATCTTGTTACATAATAAATTAGATGATTATGGAGTATGGTGTGTGTAGCTTGATACCGTGCGTTTTATCTCGTAAGGTAACTTAAAGCTTTGACATGTAGAAACGTACTAACAAAAGGGATTCAGATTTCTTATTGCAATAAACCTACACTTGTATGTGATTATTGATTAATCTCTGAGCTGAGATGTACTACACAACTCATGTACTCAAAAACCAAGGTAAAAAGGATTCAAGCGAGACTATGCAGTCCCAGTACCAGTGGAAATTGGCGGGAGAGTATTTTTATTGTAATAGCAATTAAAACATTTAGCTAGTCAAAAAGTGTAGTATACAGTACGTCACACTATTGTATTTAACCATATCTTAATTTCCCATAGTGAAATTACGATTAGACGTTTTAAGTATAAGTTAAAAATATGTACTAGTCTAGCTTTTTTAAAATCTAGCAGCATAAAGTATTGTACTTAGAACAAAACATCTTAAAATGTTGAATATTCATATTATAATAAAAAAAACCTAAAGAAACTTAAGGTTATAAAATTACATCTTTTTAATCAATAAGTACCCATGTTCTTACAATACAAGACACAATGTCAATTCTGCTCATTCTATCAGCAAAAAGTGTTGTACTTGGAACAAAACATTCTAAACTTTTAGTAAATTATTTAGTTAAAACTAAAGTAAATTTTGATTATAAAATAACATACAGTCATACATAATATCACGCCTGTTTCCTCGAAGGCGGCATATTATACGCCCACATTTCGGCAGCTATATTTTTGGTTTCACATAAGTGGCGAGCCTATTGCCGCTTACCAGGAACTTTTATGCTCGCCTAAGCCTCGTCTGTTGATCGGCAGGCGCACCACTTGCAGGTGAGGTTTGCTTAGGCTCCAAAGATCATGTTAGGAACTCTATACACCCTCTTGGACCTACCACCCACCACCCTATACAAAATTAAAATAAAATTAACCTTTTTAATCAATAAGTAATAGGTAGGTACTCATGTTCTTACAATACAAGGCACAATGTCAATTCTGCTCATTCTTCACCACGTTCAAGTATTTAACTCCCACAATAAAAAGTCTCACAATGCAAAGGTTAATAATCTATTGAAAACTCCAAACGAAGGCGACGACATTTTTCACATTCTAGAACTTTCTAAAGTTAGTTTACCTACTCACAGTACATAATTATAAATAAATGAATATTCTCTTACAATCACACTAGTTATTTAGTTCCAAGATAAGTATTATCAAGAACTTGTTTTATGGATTCTAAATAACAGAGAAACATACGTAAATAACTTTTCTTTTTTATAAATATATACTTAATAGACATAGAAAAACAACCAGCTTACAACAAATATTTATGTTCATGCACACAAAGATTTGTCCTGTGTGGGAATCGAACCCACGACCTCTGGAATGAAGTGCAGGTATAGTGACCTCCACGCCTTATCAGTCGTCACATGTTACACGTTTGGAGCATCATCAGCAGTCCATTAACGTCATTAACATATACTGGGTACGGGCATCCTTTCACAAACCAGGTGTTTGGGTTCGCCACCTATCAGCCTCCACCACGCGGATCTAACACTGATTGTTGGCTGGCGTCCTACTGATATTTTTTTCCAAAAAAAACTAATGACGCTTTTAAATTGGCTTAACGACTACCACTTATATAATTCCAGATAATGGGAAGTTACGATCACTGCTAATTGTTACAACAGAAATATTAATAATAATCGTTTATTTCAGACCAAGTCCATATTCATTACACTACAATACAATTAATTAAAATACAATAAATTAAAAATAAAACTACTAAAATAACACACGACTTCACAGCGTCAAATGTAGAAACGCAAAAAAAAACACTTTATTTAAAAGTCCCTCATTTTTTGACAGCTGAAATACTTTCTATAAATATAAAAAACATAGTACTCATTTCGGCATAGATGTACGACCCTCCCGCATAAAACTTACAGGTACTGTTTTTGTAACCTATTCCTTGATATTATTTAGTTCATGCTTCACCCACTGGTGCACTTCGCATTAGTTTGTTATTTGGGGTTCGCTCCCCAAGTAGCAAAGTTAATGCGAACGTTGGATCTATAAACTTTCTCCCGCGTAAGTTCGGGTTGTGGATTAAGTTACCTGGCGAGGCTTATGTAAGAAATTTCAGCTTAGGGCCTCGACACAAAACTTTTTTAAAAGGGTCAGCAAGGGGCTCGTAAAAGCGAGCGTCCAAAGTCTAAATCAAGGAAAATCTTGGTGCAATTATATCCTAGCATTATCCCATTAATCAAACTTACTTAGGCTTAACGTACTTTCCTAGGCACGGAGCACGTAATAATTACGCACACAATTTCGAAAAGCCATCGCTGACTTTGAAGGCTAAGGTCTCGCCACTAGCCTTTAAAGAAAAGAAAAATCACAAGAAAAATCTTAGTATGAAAACCAAAAAAAAACCAAGTGCGCAAGCAGAATGTGCTTTATATAGGTACCCTTTGAAAGTTTAAGAACATATATGACCCTTAGGTTTTATATGTTCGACAACAAGCACTAGACCGGTTCATGTTGCAAATCAGTACTTTTTGCATGGAATTAAATCGGTTCTTAGTTCCTTTTTAGTTACGGTTGACGGAGCTCCCTATAATTATTCACCTGCCCCTTGCACTGCTCCTGCGCACTGCACCAGACAGTTTACGACTTTGCGACTTTTCATATAGTATTTTACTTATTTAAACTTTATTGCACAAATAAAGTAATACAAAGGCGAACTTAATGCCACAGGAATACTTAAAACATTATTACTTGAAGCCTGGAAATAGCATAAGAAACAAACAAAGAGAATAAACAATGCGGAAAACAAATTATAAATTTGTTTGTTATTATTATTACTTTACAGTAATTTTAGATGGAATTTGAAGCAAGAACTATACAGCCTTTTTACAAATAAGTTACTTACTCGTATATATAAAATGACTAGTCAATACAGTCTGATTTAATTTTTCTAGCGACTACCTACCTTTACTATATTAATACTCAGTATAATAGTACACTGGACAGGAAATAAACCGGGCCACCCGCTACCTTGGAACTCTGATTCGATTTTCTCAAAAAGTATAAACCTCACAACTATCAAACTTACACCTACAAAAAGTGCGTATAATACTCTCTGACGTCGATCACTTCCTTGTAGACTCACCCTGGTCTCATCAGTAAAGAGTACATTGCCCCACTGCTCTAACGTCCAATCCCTATGCTCTCGGGCAAATTCGAGTCGTGCTCTACGGTAGGGTACGGTTAATTTTGGGCCTGTAGCAGCTCTCTTTGGAGCCAGATTTCGTTTAGCAAGTCTCCTTCTAGCGGTATCTGAACTTATGACCACTTGGCGTTCGTCACGCAGATTTCGTTGGACTTCAACTTCGTTGAGGCGGCGATTTCGCAAAACAGTAAGTTGGATATAACGATCATCTGCTGCTGATGTAGCCCTAGGTCTGCCCGTACCTAGACGGCGATCGAATGCTCTAGTCTCTAAGTATCGTCTGTAAGCCCGTTGTACCGAAGATCTGCTGATTCGAAGTCTCCGAGCGACTTCACGTGGCGAAAAGCCTGCTTGAAGTAGTGCTACAGCTTAAGCTGCTTCTTGAGGCGTCGTATCCATTATTGACCGAAGAAAATAGCAGAAATACACGCGTCTGGAGCAAATAATGGATGGCAACCAAAGAAATTATAAGAAAAATCCGACTATCCTCATTTAGAAAAAAAGAACGCTAATCGCAAACTCTAGTCAAAACAGAGCAAATCGTTGGTATTGTG
Organism: Musotima nitidalis; assembly: GCA_949126915.1. Classification (NCBI taxonomy): domain Eukaryota; kingdom Metazoa; phylum Arthropoda; class Insecta; order Lepidoptera; family Crambidae; genus Musotima; species Musotima nitidalis. Next base: position 5,973,480 of record OX421432.1, on the reverse strand, counting down.
TTTGTTGCTTGATTATAATGTGAATTGAGGGTACTTTGGATAAATTTGTGGTCATTTCTCAAACAACATGAAACGCACTTTTGTGGGTGTAATTTTGATAGTTGTGAGGTTTATACTTTTTGAGAAAATCGAATCAAAATTCCAAGGTAGCGGGTGGCCTGGTTTATTTGCTGTCCAGTGTATTTGTATCCAAACAGTACCTAACATATATTTGGTCATTGTTTGGGTTAAAAAGTATCCTAAGTTATTATTTATAATATAACCTATTTGCCGGTAAAAATCAAGTAAAAAACGGCCAGGTTTTTTTGAGATTAGCAAAAAAAAACATAGCCAACAAACTTGCAGACAGAGAGACTAAACATATGCATTATTATAAAAATATCTTATATTGATATGACACACCGACACTTTAATTTAATTTATTTGTTTACAAAAAAACAAAATTAAATGTGTTCTGTTGGTTTTAGGCTACAGCTAAAGTCCTAGTTTATACCCCACAGCGTAATCCATAAAAACTGCCATTTTATTTTCCACATATAGGTGGTATACTAATGTAAATAACATAGAATTGGTGTATGCTTTGCTATCTTACTCCCACCTACAATTGTTCCATGTCCAAAGTTTATTTTGCCATGTTTTATTCGTTGCCGCAAACACGTCTATTGACAAAGGATGCACGACGTACAGCCGGGTCGAGCTCCAGGCACTGTGACTCACCCAACCAAGGGCGCCCTTTCTTCTCCTGCTTATTATAAAAACTTGACTGTTTATTATTACTGGATAAAAGCTAATGCAGGGTCTTTAGGTTACGCTATATCAACATTTGGAATAATTACCCATTTTGCAGACGTGTCCTTTTTATCTTCTGGAATGCTCTCAAGTAACGAATAAATAAGTAATAAGTAACTATACTAATAATTTTGTTTGTAATAAAATATCTCTTACAAGTTTTGGGCTTTTTAAGATTAAAAAAAACTAATTTTAAATATAAACATATGATACTGCGATCAGATAAGGATCTATACAATAAAGACGACTATTATCAAGTAAGTCTTTGCGAATCATCATCATGTTTGTTTTAACTTCGTCCTACTAACGCATTAAGAATTCTATCCTAAAATATCCACATTCGCAGTGACCCAAGAATTTCTATATACGCGCTTTACTTTACCATCTGAAATGGCATTTGGAATACCTAGTACATATCTATATTTCTAAAGGCAAAATCACTTTTAGTTCAGAAACAATTAGAATAAGAGAAACTGGCTTTTAAGATACACTTAAGGCGTCCCAGCTTACACAGGAGCGTTTTAATTTAAAGACGGCTGTGTAAATGGCCGATACTCTCATGGCAGCGCTGCAAAGATTCTTATTGTGTAAAGAGAGGTTTGTACATACACCATAAACAGTTCTTCATTGTACCGCTCGTCATAGGCAGAAAATCCATCCCCTCATTTTGCAATCAGTTGCTTACTGTGGGTTTCAAAAGAAATTCCCTACCTACCTACCTAACGATGGGGTGTAAACCACGGCAGGGATTCTTCAAAAAGGGTGTGAAAGGAGTTTGACAGAATCGGGAAAGCGTAAGTCAAAGTCCTGAGGGCCTACTCTAATTCAACGAAAACGAAACTTTATAGTACCTATCTCTTTTACTCTTTAGGCAAATCATTATCGACTGAAAGGGATGGGTATAACGAAGTTTCGTTTTCGTTGAATTAGAGTAAGCCCTCTGGTGTTGCAAACGTCCACTTACTACCAAGGTAACCATTTCCCATCAGCGGTTAAGAGACTGACTGATGTATATTGCACTTCAAGCATACTTACAGAAAATCAAATATGCATTTGTCTTACATGACAGGTTTCGCAAAAACAGTGCTATTGTTGCAATGTTATTTCATTTGCACAGTGAAATGAAAGAAACTATGCACAGAATGTTTAATAAAAGGGAAGAACTGGGGAGAAAAAAGAGCAACATAGATTTGTTGAAATAGAAAAACGGTTACCAAAAACAGGTATAGATACAGGTACAACCATAGCTGAAAGAACTTGCGACTGGTGGTCCGTTAAGACAATTCAATGACATTTCCATAAATAGGTTATTTTTTTCTCTAAATGGGTTATTTTCTCTTCTCTAAATAGGTTATTTTTGTGTTTCTCAAAATTGGTTTTTTTCTGTTTCCTAAATTGGTTATTTTCTTTCCCCTTAATAAATTTATTTGATCTCAAGGGGACAGGAAACTAAAGAAGCAGATAGTTGAGACTGGAAACTAGTGTCTTGACAGTTTATAGCCAATTTCAGCTAAAGGCAGGAAAAATCTATAGAATGTGTAAGCCGTACCCGACAAGCGGTAAACGTTCGCTTCCTTCGCTAGGGATGAGAGGAAACAATTTATAAATACCGACATTTTTCTAGTCAGATTAAATGTATGTAATGGTTAAAAGACAAGTAAAAAATTGGATAGGTATGTATAAAAGTAAATTAAAAATATTTTATTATCTTTAAGATCACAGGATCATTTATATTTGTTAATTTTTTTAAACGAAATGGAAAATCAATTTTTTTAACAACAATGAAAGAGATATGAGCTTAACCATAATCAAGAAATAAAAGAAAAATGGATTATTTGTCAGAATTTGTCAAGGTTTGTCAGTTAGTTCGTCTGTTGTGGTATTTTCTCAAGATTTCGCAGTCTGTCGGTGACTTTTATCGTAACAGCTCGTTTACGTCCCACTACTGAGCATGGGCTTCTTTCACACGCCAAGGTTTTCAAGAATTCAGGGTACATACTACAGCGAAAGACAAAATTATATATTGTGCATTTCATATTTATCTTTTTTCTTAGTATTTGTCCTGTTTTATAGTGAAGCATCTCTGTTATTTTTCTAGGTCTACAATCTACGACAATTGACCTTACTTCGACCGAAATTTACAGCACACATTCTTGGAACATTACAAGATTTTACTGCTGAACACTTAGTGAATAGCCAATCAGCATTTTCCATAACTGGCACTGAATTGATTCCGGGCAGGAGTATAATTCACCATCAAGGAAACGTTCGTGACGTCACTCGGTAACAGATAAGTAACATCGTTAATGATAGGGGCGACCACAGACCACGAATGACAGCTCCTATCAACACTTGTCCTCTTACAACGGACATTTGAATGCCATCGTTTGACCCTCAGACTGAGTTGGAATGATGTGTGAGTTGGCATTATGTAAACATCATCATGATTTTCGGTTAAAGCTGACCTTGGTGACTCTTGCGTTAAGAATTTGGAGATTATCGCTTGACTATTATAATTACTTAGCATTATTACAACTGACTGTTCAGTTTAGTTAATATGTTGCTTGAAGGTAAAAACCAGGGTATTTTAAAACATTTAAGCGAATTATGAAGATTATCTAATTTTTTTGGATGCAAAGATATATTGTGCAATTGTAAATAGGTCAATTGTTTGTATTCTCATTAAAAAGCCCTACTAATCCCGATCATACGACATCATTTTAGCCTCAGCTGCTCTAAAATCGATTGTTGCTAGGCTTTTAAAATCAAATATCATTTATTTCATAAACTATTACAAAGTACTTGAAAACTAATTTATGCTTATTCCTTGTTTAGGTTATGTAAACAGCATTTCTTACTAAATTGATCAGTACAATATGATCGCTTGATCTTAATAAAATAATAGACACAAGTATCATCTAACTAAACTATGCTATTGCGTAACATAACTCCAAAGAAAAATGGTTTTTCATGCAAAAAGGTACGTTTTAGCTTACATAATGTTATTATAGGAAACCCCTTTGTAATTGCTGAACAGATTGCACTCGATCGAAAGTTTTTGATCTGAGGCGCAATATTGTCATCATATCCGTAACCAGTATCGATTTTCCGTCGTAAAATCAATCTCGCAACATAACGATACAGGCGACCACAAGCACACCGCTCCCTCTCGATATAAATTATAAATTTGTATATGAAGAAGGTTGCCTTAATAACAGGCGCGTTGCTTACGTACTCAAAAGTCGAAGAAGAGAGGTTGGCTTTAAAAACAGGCGAATAGACCTTCTAAATAACAAATTTATACTTGAAGAAGGTTGCCTCTATTAACAGGCGCGTAGCCTACGGCACATAAACGTCGTACTAAGCATAGATATCCAGTTCGTTGAATTTTCGTAACTATTAAATTACATGGATAATTTTTAAATCACATGTCACTTAAATTATTATCTAATGATTATGAATATTATTAAGTGGAGTGTTCTATGGTGGCGAGGAAGAGTACGACCAAAAAAGCGATGGATTGAATGCGTAAAGAATAATATGATTGAAAAAGAGGTAAAAAAAAGTCGATAATGGGTAACTAAGGTGAATTGTAACAAAAGAAACGTGCTGCGCCGACCCCAGGTAAACAGAAAGCAGGACAGGAGCTTGATGATGTCACTTCAAATTAGATTGCAAATACAATCGTATCTACTAAGTCGGAAAAAGAAACCAGAGACGATAGTAAGAGTGGCGTTCATTTAATCCAGTTAAGCTTTATCTAAATGCAGGTTCTAGCTGGTAGCGTACGTATTGTTCACGCCATTATTGCTATGATCGAGTGTAGATCCAACAATACTAACGAATCTTTTAGAGCTCTGTCGTTAACTTGCTATCAATTAACAACAGCACGCGCCACTTAACCTAGTCCTAGTTTCTGTGCATCTTTGTCACATGGCTGTTCTAGTAAGATTGCCGTTAACTGTAAGCAGGTATTTATAATCACTGTGAGAGCAACTCTGACGAGATCACAGAGTTTTAGGCAGCGTTAGCTGAGATCAATGTCGGATTTCGGGTCATTATTATATCCTAGCATTATCCCGGTTGCCCTAGACTTAAGCTTAGGGCCCAGGGTCTGCTAACTGGTTTATTCAGATTTGGATGATTTTGAGTTATTACATGAAGCAACTGCCGTCTGACTTCCGCAGCCCAGAGTGAAACTTAATTCTATGATTAAACCAGCTGTCAGGGTGTTAGAAGACACTGACTTCCTATGAACGATTGTCATAGATGTTCATGACAGGCAGGTCATGGTAGGCCAATGCTTGCGCGGATACCACCTGGCCTGGAGATGTGCAGTAAGACAGTCCCTTTTAGTGGGTGTTCTGACCTTTTTAGGCCGGCTTGTCCCACATTATCTCATCGTACCACCGACGGTGAAAATGCGTAAATTAATTTTTGGGGACTTAGAAAAATGTTTCATTTTGTATGTCAATGCCTGTGATATTCTTTCTAATTCACTTTGTTGACATTCAGTTCTTAAGCCAACTTCAATAGGTTGAATAAGTGAAATAAACATTAAATCAATTAATTATCCACTAACATTTATTTCATCAGCTCATTGTTCGGTCTGTTATTTATTACTATTCTTTGAGCTGGTTGACATATAAGTCAGTAGTTTCTCTTTTACTGATTTATCAAGATTAAATTTAGCCGCAACTGCCTTCTGTACTCTGGTATTTACTTTGTGATATAACTTTGTTATTCAATGTCCTTAAAATGCCATCGACTGACCCTGAGCACGAAACGATTGTATCCGAGTGGTACATATAATTGGATATTTTTAAATCTACACGAAAAATATTAGCGATGACACCACATTTTTATACTGCACCAAGGTTACAGAACGTAATAACATATACATTAGTGGTAAGGAAGATGATATTATAATCTGCAGAAACAAATTAACATGAAGGTTCCCAAATATAATCGAGAATGAACTGCCTTGAATTTGCATTGCATCTATATAAATATAATACGCTATAGTAGTAAATCGAAATGAATCGCAATTATAAAAAATACATTTAGATGTTATATCTTAAATTAGGTTAATTTGATAATTTTACGAATACCTAAATCTACATAATCAGTGTGCTTTGATATTTTTTTCATTTTATTTCGGAACAGTCATATTTCTAGTGTTTAGCAATTTAAATATTTGCTAAACACAAGACCTACAAAGCTCTAATTTACTTAGTTTTATAAATTATAATAAATATAATTATAATAAATTTCATCGTAGGAATATTATAAAGCGTGGTTTTGCTTGTTGTTTAAATACACAGGTCATCACAAAAATCGACCTTATTTTTTAGGTTTGTGTTGAACACTTTGTAACTTTTTTAGGTTACACGTTATTTAAGCAATTCTTTCACGTCAGCAAGATGAGGAAACTCCGAATATTGACGTAAAAGATTTGTTCAATAACGATGACCAGTGTATATCGGTGATGGATAATAAACATGGCTTGACCCGCACATGTTTTGTAAACAAAGAACATTAGATTTTATCAACATTTTAAATTTAACCACTTATAAAATTATAGTCCCAATATTCGCACTTGCAAAAATGTCGGCCTGTATAAGAGAGCTGTTAAATGTCATTTTCTACAAGACTGTTGATACAAGTCAATGATTTGTAAACATTAAATTATGTATTGCTTTTATCATACGTGGTAGGTGAATTTTAAGTGTTTCCATATATATTGTTTTTTTTTATTTCCATTGGTTTTTTTTACACATGTCGTCTACTGTTGAATGTTTTTCCCTTATTTCGGACTGCTGGAAGAGATTCCTTTTGGAATAAGCAGCTCCATTGTATATTGTTGTATAATTTTTGTATCCATTACATGTTTTGTGTACATACATTGTTAAATAAATAAATAGTTCAAACAAATTTCAAAAGAACTATAGCAACAAAATATACTCCGTTTGCTTTTGTTTATATCCTCCACTTCCTAATTTCAGAGCCAGTGATCAATCACTACATCAGGAGGTCATTAAAAGGTCAAATATCGTACTTGTAAGAAGTTCTCATACACAGTATTATGTTTCGGTATCATACTGCTCCATTGTCAACGGTCTCTCACGACTTCTGGAGCAAGGGCTTAATTAAAAGCTATTAAGATTCTCCGCACAGATATTAATTATAATGTATAGTGTAACACATCTATTTAACTTGAATACAATACTATCTTAACTGATAGACCGGATGAAACACTTCTACTAGGTAAGAAAAATACATGTGATCAGACCTTCTTTCACAAACCAATGTGAGAGGAATTTAGGTCTATATTTTAAACATTGTAATCCACTATGTGCCATGTGGTGCGGCCTGGAATGGGATAGTGCCACCTACTCTCATCTCACGGGAAGACGTAACGGTCGACGGAGGGTAATCCTACCGGATGATGGGCAGCAGCGTAATTCTGCGTACTAGCTTGAACTGCGGTCACCAACCCGCCGGCCCAGCGTGGCAATTATGGGCAAATACCCCCAATAGAATACAATCTATTGGGGAGGCCAATGTTCAGCAATGGACTTTATAAGGATGACATAATGTTGAGGTCTACTGTCGGTTGTAGATACGATTTTATCTGCAGACTACTACACTTAGTATAAACAAGTAAAAAGGAATAATAATAAATAAATACTCTCACACCAAATATTTAGTTCCAAGATAAGTATCACTAAGAACATGTGTTATGGATATTAAAGAACGGATAAACATACTTAAATACTTTTTCTTTTGTAAATACATACTTAATATACATTGGAAACACCCAGACCAGAACAAATATTCATGTTCATGCACACAAAGACTTGTCCTGATTGGGAATCGAAACCACGACCCCTGCAGGTATTTACACGCCATATCGGTTGTCAATAAGTATGAAAATTCATTGGTTTTCTAAATTAGAATGTAAAGTTCTAGTTAATATTAGTCCATTGTTATCTGTGGAGGCTTGTTATTGGCTTTTGGAAGTAAAGTTTTAAGAATTAGATAATAGTGTTAACTGTAGCCCACCAAATAAAAAAAATAGTAATACATAGGTATAAACAACTTGAAGTTCATTTGCAGACAATGTCTAGGGTACATACTCGTAGTTAATAATAATAATAATAAATCATTTATTTCATAGAATATGGTTATCGTATACATGTTCAGGTTTCTTATTCCAACATGTTCTGTCGCTTTTCGACGTGGAAATATTAGTCAAGTCATATTAGTAATTAATTGTGTACAAAATATATAAAATAATTAAAAAATCTAGGAGCAAAATTACAACATAAAAAATTAAAACAAAAATTCAGAAATCATATATAAAATAACAATAATAATATAACACAAACACAAATCCAACAAGATAATTATAGTTGACGTTCACAAATGTACACACAGGTAACAAAGAAATATAATAATAATGATGACTCAACTCAATTTGTTTAAAAATATAAGTCTTAATTCATTCTTATAAATAACAATTCTTATAAGTAAACACTTTCTATGTTATCTATATTCTGTAATATCAGTAAGTTATCCAAATAAATAAAATAAAACTAGTTATTTATCAAAGAGCAACTGAAGGAAAATATTCACCTGTGACTTGTGGGGCAATTTTCTACTGACAAACGTAATCTAGTGTAATAAAAAATGTATTTATGGGGTAATAGGTAGCAACAGTTACTTGTTATTATATAATTCAAAAAAAGTGGCTTATTAACTTGAGTCATAAAGAATAAAATGCAAGAATGATGGCCAAAGTGTTACGCATAAAGTATGTTACGTAGAAAATATAATTTAAGTGAAACCGACATTACTAGAATAACATGTGAGGTCAGACAGTTCATGGAACAATACTAACGCCTCGTATAATCTGTCTTTACTCATAGCAGTCATGGATCCCGTGACTTGCCAGGCGACTCGGTTATATAAAATACTAATAAGAGTAATTAGAAGCGCTTGTAGCTCCGCGGTGCTAGGTTGTCGGAAACAATCACCGAAGTAAAGCAGAGTTTACAGAGGTCAGTCGTTGGATGGGTGACCGTTTGTGTGTCATTTGATATCGAGCGCTTTCGTGCTTCGGAAGGCACTTAAAGCCGTTGGTCCCTGTTATCACTAAATGTGGTAGTCGTTAAGCCATGTTAGAGGCCTAAATTTGCGGCTTAAAAAATTCTAACAGCAGGATGCCAGACTCTTGCCTCCGCCAATCCGCACTGGGTCAGTGTGGTGGAGTATGACCCAATACCCTCGCACCTTGATATGTGAGAGTGTTAATGTATAAAAATATATGTTTGAAATACTAGTAACGCCATCTAGTTCGAAGTTAGAATACTTTGCCCATTGTTTATCTATAACTTTATGGTGATTAAAGAAAAAAAATAAAGTAAGTTGTCTATTACCGCCAAACCGTGTGTTATTAGAGAGGAGGCTCATGCTCAGTAGTGGGACGTTAATGGGCTGACATGGTGATGAAGAGTAACTGTTGAGTTTTGGCACAAACGCGAAAAAAGATACATCGAAGCAATGTTTTATTTCACAAAACTAGTGTAAATTTGAGTTTTTGTGTATAAATATAGTGGATTTGTAGACATAACTTCTTCAGCAACGTACACACGTGTAGGAAAGTAGTATGTTGCAGTTATTTGTGATTTGTGTTGATTCCAATATCCAGTTGATCTTAATAGAAACGTCTAGAAAAGTCCCCACTAGTTTACTGGGGTAGGACTTTGACTTGACAGTGACGAACGTTACTTGACATGACTTTAACTGTGACTAACTGACGAAAACGCTGCACATTGTTGCAAATAACTTGAATTATTTAATTACTTGACACTAGCAAATACTCTAATCGAGTGAGTATATATTTAAAAATAAAGAAAAAAAGAATAATTAAGTTGACAAATTAACTACATAGAAGAGATAACCGCATGGGGCTTTTTAAAAAGGGCGATAATGGCATTTTAAATAGTCGTTAACGCGCTAATAACAGTAAAGCCCTTGGTTTGGTATTGTAAATGTCTATAGGCTGCTGCGACAATGTGGACCAAAAATAGTAATAATTGCGTTAGCTAATATAATATTAGAAAAGCTTAGTATGGGGCTATTGAAAAAGGGCGTAAAAGGGTATTTAAAGTTCCGGCAACGCGCTTGTAATAGTAATGCCCTTGGTATTGTAAGTGGACACGCTGGAAGGCGGTCACCACTTTCCATTAGGTGAAATAGTAATCATTACGTTAATAATATACAACATTACAATAGATGACAGCATGACCTTTGTGAAAAAGGGCAAAAAAGGGGTTTCAAAGGCTAAGCAACGCGCTGGGTATGCCTGTGACTCTGTAGTCATCCAGCGCCCCAGCGCGTTGCCGAGTGTACTGCAAAGCTGCGTTGACATTTTGTATACAAAAAAACTATTACCCTGTTGTCTAAGTCTGATGGATACTTGGCATTCCGATAGTGTTAAATTTGTCATATTTTTGTTAAAATGGGTCATATTTTCGGAAGACTCCGACCACGTAATGCTTTTTAATTCAGGAATCAATAGTTGTGCGACATTAACAAGAATAAGTTAATAAGATTAAGTTCTTAATTCTGGGCGTGCCAGTATTTATGGGTTGTTAACCCAAAAATAGCCCCTAACCCAATAAAGTTATTTATGGGTTTGTTAATCGAAATTACTTTCCTGGTATATGTATGGCGTAGTGTGGGAGTAACGTTTGTTTGTACGAGGAAGGATAAACACATTTTGTCGGACATTTGACACTGCCCTTCTAGTCCTAGTCCTAACTATGTTGAGTTTGGACTATAGGTAGATACCATACAACGGATAGAATATATAGGAAACCCCTTAGACCAGACAACTAATATGAATACTGGCACTGTAATTCACTTACACAAGCTTCGTGATTTTAGTGTAATCATATTTATATTGTTTTGTTATAATTATGTAGTTGTGACGTGTTCAAGTACTATGTAGCTTAGCTTAAGATTATGACAGAAATATATTTGAAGTTTGAAGTTCAAGAGACAATAAAATCTTTTTACGGGAAACAAATTTTTATTTGCGTACGTTTGAAAAGGACAAGCTATTTGTTATACTAACTACGCCGATTTGAAAGAGAAGGAAAGATAATATTTATTCCGAGAGTTGTTTCAAGAATCGTAATAATATTTTTTGCTATATTTTTAACGTATTTTTATTTTGAAGCACGTTAAATTATTATGCAAGCACTGATTCAGAAAGATAGTACAAGTTTCTAAGCTGTGATAGTAACAAATACATTTGAACGTTTCTCACAAGCTCTTAAGGAACATATGTTTGGACAAACAAGCGCAGTAACCCTAGACGAACTAGTCTAGACTGAGCGGAAACACAAACAGGCAAACAGGGTGATAAAAGCAGATATTTATCGGACTGCTGAGCGATACTAAACTTTACTTACAAGCGCGTTCCGGGAACGTAGGCGCCAAGAGAGATGATTCATGGAGTAAACATGAACCAGCTTTGTGTGCGTGTGTGACCAGAACGTACTATCCAGGGCTATGGCTCACTATCTAAAGTTAGCCACCTAGGTGTACCTAGGGCTCCCATCCATCCGGAATTCCCCGGATTTGTCCTAGTTTCAAGGGCGTCCGAAGTCCGTCCGGCAGGGGATTTTAAGAATGTCCGGGAGAAACCCAGACCCTATTGTTGTCAAAGAAAAATCTTTTTTTTTTTTAAAGAAAAACGATAAAATTAAATAAATCTTAGCTAAAAATTTAATGTTGAATACCCACCAAGCAATTATTAACTTTAACAACGTTTTTATTTTATTGCAAAATATATTTTTTAGAGATGTCCGGCGAAATAACCATTTTTCGCTTGTCCGGGATTTGTGCCGTGTTTATCCGGCATTGGCAATTTAAGTGATGGCAGCCCTAGGTGTATCTGACAGGTACGCCTGTACAGTTAGGGTTTTACAGGTAAACGGAGCGTGTATGTTGCACAAATGTGTAGGTTTCCACCAAGCTTACCTCACAGACATCAGGAGTTAAGAAGCCTGCGTTTAAAGTCTTGCAAGTATTTTAGGCTGGCACCGGTCGGCGTACTAGAAGCTTACTAGTAAAAGACTGGTCGCGTTAATACACACAATCCGTAGTTGAGAGTTATTTGTTAGTTTGTATTTCAATAGAAAGACACATGCAGCAATAGTAGGTCTAAAGTAAAGCATAGTTCACAAAGATCCGTCGTTCGAAGAGTGACCGTTTTTGTGGTAATAATTTAGAGCGCTTTCGTGCTTGTCGTTAAGAAATGTTAGAGGCCCTATTGAGAAATTCTAACAGCAGTACGCCACACACCTGCCTGCGCGAATCCGCATTGAGTCCGCGTATTGAACAAACTCTCAAACTCTTACCATCTCAGCCGATTAACATCTCATTACTGAACACTGGCGTCCTTTTACGAACCAAGGTGAGTTGTATTGTGCTCAGATGAGTGCGCTCTATAAATACGGCTCCCGGTCTACGCGCGACAGCCCAGAAAATTTTCTTTGAAGTGTGCATGCATTGCTGACTTTCACTGTACCCTTGCTTGAGAATGTACGTTCAAAAGGGTATATTTCTACACAACGTGCATGTCTTTGTTGCCATTAAAATGATTGAATAATCAAGAAATATTAGTATTTCGAAGCGGTCTAAGCTTATCGGTTGAGCATTATAATAATAAATTATTATGTTTAACTAATTATTACTAACTATTAGAAACGCTTAAGTGTTTACCTGCAGCTTACTCTTTAAGCGTTTGTCGTTGTTTTGTTCTAATGATTCAATCAATCATATAATCAATATGTAAAACAATAAAAGTTATTAATAAAAATGTTTGCGTCGGCAATACAGTCGTAAACCATTTAAAAAGGATGTAAGGTATGATATGATGAAAATATTAGCTAGATGCAAGAGGCAAAGCCGGTCGGGTGAAATTAATTTTACTGGAACAAGTATGAACGATATTTCTTGATTTGTAAAAGTGTGTTTGTTATTGTGTAAAGTGCCTAATCAATCAGTATGTATCTAATTTATAAGAACAATTATCGCCAGGACTATATGAATTAACATATTGGGGCTTATTACAAAACAATATGAAACTAGTGCTGTCATTGTCTTAATTTTATCAAATAAGTACATGAAGTATCTAAATAAAAGTGACAGCACTAGTTTTAAACCTGGTTTAACTTTAGTTTAGATATCGTTTTGGAATAAGCCCCTAAAGATTTTTAATTTAATTGGCACTCATATCTTCTTAAGTGTAGTACCTATAAGCAATAACATTAGAAATTATATATTTACTTAATTAAGTTACATAAAAATAATTAGAAGTGGCTCAGGTTGTACTGGCAATGTCTGTTAATCTACAGCGCTGATAATGTTATAATAATATAAGATAATATTCTGAATAAAGAAGCAAAAGTAATATTACTTAACCAATGGAAAGTACTTGACTAAAAAGCTTTCTGTACAAATTTTCTTCTTTATTTTAAATAATGGCTTCGTGCGTATAGCACATTTAGCCAGTGTCAAGTAATTGATATATTAATAATATATAAATCATAGTAAATGAGAATGAGTGGTGATAAAGATGATAAATGGTAAATGAGATACCCTCCCCTAAGCCCCTTGAGTCCTCAGTAAAGATGTGGGACTATACTGAGATCTCACATGGACTCCTTGAGAGAAAATTTGAAAAGTGATGTTGCACTGTTTTGTTTGATATACCAACACTCATGTATGTTCACAAACACTTAACGGTTAATAATCCACCGTTATTTATTACACATTAATGTTAGAAATATCACAAATTTTAGAAAATAAAACAAAACTGCAGACATGACGCTTCACTTTCCCGCCAAGAAGTCCTGTACAAATTTTGCATATTTGACAGTTATTTTTTTGGTCTATCTTTTATTGGCTTTCGACATTTGGTGCTTACTTAATAAAAAGAATAACAAGCTTTTTAAAGTAAATATCTGTCTATATATTAAAATTTAAGTGGGTTAGGCTTTTAAACATATGCATAGAAGTCTACATTTATTGCTTTCTCGTCTAAATTATAATAATATTCTGTAAAAATATAAAAAACATGAAATATTATTCTTTAATGTGCGCTGCGGTTCTTGAAATATACTTTTGTAGGACTTTTTGTATAACGTAGGAGAAGAAAAAAAAACTTTATTGTCTTCAGATCAACAGAATCATTTAAATTTGTCAAATTTTTACAAACAAAATGGATATTCGCTAAATATTGAGCGGTACCTGAATCAAGAAAAAAAAACAAATGGATTCTTTGTTAAAAATTTTCAAGGTTTTTTAGTTAGGCAAGTAAAAACGCGGGCACAGCTAGTTTCATTATTTAATTTTCATACCGAAAGTGACATGTGTGGATTGCATGATGTAAACATTGCTAAACGGTGTCGCTCCAATTTTGTTAAGCAGACGTGCATTTCATGTTTTATGGCGTGACGACCGATATGGCGCGGAGGTCACAATATCTGCACTTCACTCCAGAGGTCGTGAGTTCGATTCCCACTTAGGCAAAATCTTTGCGTGCATGATGAACATAAAAAATTATTTTGGGCTGGGTGTTTTCCTATATTTATTAAGTATTTAAAAAAACAAAGATATTTAAGTATTTTTATTCGTTCTTTAGTATCAATAACACAAGTTCTTATACTTATCTTGGAACTAAATAATTGTGATTGTAAGCGAATATTTATTATTAAAACATTTATTGTTCCACCAACCACGATGTTTTGCAGAATTCGCCAATTCCGATGTATTCGGACCGGATGTCACTTAATGTCACGTGAAGACATTCAGATACGTACACGTCACCTGTGTTTTCAATATGTACTCACAACACGAATTCGTAAATAAATTCAAGATTTTTTTTTAAGACGCTGAATTTATGAGACAAGCTTGTATGTGTCTTTTGATCGAATTAATTTGTTCTTTGAACTCTCTTTCTGTTGGTTTTTTTAATAAACCTAATCAGTATGTAAGTAATTTATGAGCACATTTATAGCAAAAACTATATGGAAAACCTTTTTAAGTTTTAGTATATTTGGATGTTATAATAATTAATAAGAAAAAACATAACGCAGCTTTCGTACTATAGTGGTACACCTAAAAAATAAAAATTTTGTGAAAATATAGAGGCTCAAAAATCTTAAAACGCGTGTTTTTGAAAATTGTGCCCAATTAACTATACTAATTAAAGAATTTGATTCTTTGTCATAAATTTGCACGCACACCATTTATGCAACTAAGCACTGCATACCTTGATACCCAATGGACTCACAATGACTAACTATGGACGAATGGGTAAATATCTATAGATAGATCTGTCCAAACTATTCCAAATTGTGAATAGATTATGAACAGTGAGTAGTTATCTAAGTACATGTGAAAAGAGCACAGCGCCTGGAATGTGCGCCAGTTGCGAGACCATCGGGGCTGTGGAACAGAAATAGCATCCCACGGGCCATACGTTGCCATGGCAACCGCCTCCCCGATCACCCATCTTCTTCAGGACCCAGTTCTGCTTGCTCTTTGCCGATTATTTACCTGATTCGTAGATTTTGTAGACGAGGTGAAATTTACTAAAAATAATTTCACAAATTATAGATGGTGTCAAATAAAAATTGTAGCGTTTTTGACAAATTGCGTAGCATTTTTGTAAAACGGCGGTTTCTATACTCTGCCTTATACGGGTATATATTTAAATTTAGTATATTAATGTCAACTTTGTGTAAATACTTTACAGTTGCAGATTTTTTTAAGTAGGTAGGTATTAGCTATTCGTCAATCCGTGAGTCATTCTTTGTAATTAATAATAATAACATAACAGACGAAACCATAACCTAAAAGCAAAATAGTATAAACTTAGCTCAAAATATTGAAAATATACATGTATGTCTACGGATTTCGCTCGCGTGCTCAATAAGTTTTACCCTACTATTACGTATTTTTCTTTTCAGGGTAAAAGTATCCATTTCATTAATGATTACTACAAAATGTCAGTAGTGAACTCATCAACTACTATAAGTATTTATAGACTACCGTTTATCCTAAAATGGGCGTCGTCGGTCCTTTATACCCAGTTTGAAGTCATAATTATAAAGACAGACGTAGACCGACTGTCTTTCCTATGAAGTCTCTGTATGATGTATTTCTAAGAGCGTAAATAACTTTAAAACTTATATTTCAAACTATTAAATAGTACTTGAAAACGTCAAAATTAAACATAAATATAAAAAACAGTCTAATTATGATTACACTGAAATCACGAAGCTTAGATTCAATTACGCATGTAACCCAAAAATTTAAAATCAAAAAATATTTAAGTGCAAGTGAATCTAAGTGCCAGTTCCGAGCCACCGCTTTGTTAGAAGAACTGGCAAGAAACTCACAGGCTATAAATTTATCAATTGGTTAGGTACTTTAATTACAATCTTCATTTGTCTGTGAAGCTATACAATGCAATATAATATAACATTAACAATATTCAACCATTCAGCATTAATAGTCGCACAAGTAGGCGGACATTTACAACTTTATGTTTATAGAAATACAGATCATATAATCCCCGTCTGTGTAGGCCTGTACTCTGTATGCCTTTGAGCCAGATCAGTCAAGTAGTTTAATCTAAGCTTTTGACATATGAGTCAGTCTAGCTTTTCTGGTTTTAAAGGTTAATGAAAATCACAATTTGTATAAATGTAATGTGATAAAATGTGCATTTTGAAATCACTTACAAACTAGATCTGCCAGATAGCGGAAGACTACCCCCGGACAGGTCTCCACCTAGACGTGGTGGGGGGCTGAATACCTCCCGGTAGGGCGGAGGAGGCCGCCGGGAATTGGTAACACCCAGAGGTTGATAACCCTCTAAAACTTTTTCATTAATATGAATGTGAGTGGTTAAACATCCATGGTAGATCCACGGGAATAAAGTCATAGGCAACAGATAGTTAAAGATAAAGTACAAAGGTGTTGTATTCAGGAAGTCTAATGTTAGCCTATTATGTCCCTTAGACATAAGGCCTCCTTGAACACTTTGAATATCCATCTACCGGTTGCCACTTCCTTATTAAAATGTCCGACTAACTGGACGTGAATTGAGTACATAAATTACGAAATCGTTCGACAGGCTGTTATTATGTTACGTTTATTGTGTCAATGCATTGTGAACT